>CM056809.1:27968443-29168443 GCA_029852735.1 Persea americana | reverse complement strand
TGCCTTAAATTTATGTGCTGTAACATTATATTTTGTTAAATATGGTGTGTCAAGATACATGCCTCACCTTGAGCAATTTGCCTTGTGCTACAACTGACCTTGGCACCTTAAGTATGCCTTGCCCTTTAACCACTTCACTTAAAATGAATTCTAGTCACCATGTTTCACCCTTCATTATCACTGTTTTCCTCTGTTCTTTCAGCCTTTCAGGTGATTCTGGGTTTGCTTTTAGGCAGATTTCATGTGTATGAGTGGGTGAGCCAGAGGATTTACTTTCTGCTGAGAAATGATTTGATTATTTACCATCTGCATTTCGCTTGGATCTCCTGATCTGTTTGTTGAGTTTATTTTGCGGCTATCATTTTTTTCTCAACATTTAAAGATAATGATGTTCTGAATTTCATGTGGTTGCTTTTATGTTTCCTTATCTAGCATTATTCATGCTTTAAAAAGAGGTTTGTACTTTCTACATAAATTTTCCTCCAATGACAAACTTTGTAAGTATTGATTACTTCTGTTTAGCAATTATTTGCAAGTATAAATGAACTTTTATGGGCTATTGTTTTCTTCTGTTGCGTTCAGCTGTACATGTCCTGACAATTAATGATGCCAATGTGCAGATTAGTATTACAACTAGCACCTCTGCTGGTTTAGAGCAGATTCTACCATGGATATTTTACCATAAGGTCCTTGGTGTTGGTACTTTCTTTTTGTTCGTGGAGGGAAAAGCTGCATCTCCTAGTGTCTCTGCTATCCTGGAAGCCATTCCTGTGAGTTTTTTATTTTTCATGGCTCCATTGTACTCCTTTTTGAATGGTATCCATTGTACTCTTTTGTAGTTTTTGTTTTCCTTGCTGCTCCAGGTTTCAGTGATCCAAATAAGAAATTATTTATACTTGTCTTTGGCAGGGAGTGAAGGTAATTTATAGGACTGCCGAGCTGGAAGAGAAACAGGCAAAAAGGTATATTAATTTTGTTTCTTAGAAGGCTGGAAAGTAGTTCTTTGTGAAGCTAAAGATAATATTATGTTTTTTTAAGCTCTTTCTAAAGGCTCAAAGTGTTTGCATATGAAGCGTGTTAGTTTCAAAAATGCACTTATCTGATATGTTAGAATTCGAACCATCAAGGTTTCAATGTTGTGCTTGTATATAATATTCTTTTTCCCTTTTTTCCGATCAGAAATTTTGTAGAAAAGGAATCCAAGATTGTTATACTCGTTTGGGTTGGTCATCCAAAGCCCAAAAAACTCTTTGAGTGGGAGAATCAAGTGATAGTCATGCACAATTGCCACCAATACTAAATTAGTGTTGATCCAAACATCCCGCAGTCAATCCAAGAGGGTTACACTTACACATCCCTGGGCTGGAGTTGAACCAAGCATATGAGAGAGAATTAGAACATATGATGTTTTAATCCTAGCTGTCATTACTACTCAAATAAAAGAAAAACGACTAAAATACCCTTGTGATTTAAACAGTAAAAGGTGAAAAAAAGGCAAAGAAATGAAGTCAAAACAAGCAAAACAGTCCAAGGGTGCTTGATTGATCATGATGAGGGAAAATTTGTCATAATGTGGTTTTTGGGCAGCGCTAGACAGGCCTAGGCGTCTTTTATAAGAAAATCACACCTCCTAGTTGGGTCCACTGGGAGGCATGCTGATCATGGAAGTCCGTTGGATGAAAAGATCTATATGAGACCTACCTATATGCAAAATTCTGACTCCATAAGATCATCCTAACCCTTCAATCCATGCCCCTAAAATTTAATGGTTTTAGAGGCATTATTTTCTTATGATTTCAATATAATGGTGAGGAAAAGTTGGATGGGTGTCAAATTTGGACTTGTGACCTTTTTTTTTTTTTTTGTGCGTGTGTGTGTTTGGGTTGGGGTGAAAGGGGGGGAGGGGTGTGGGGTGGGTTGGTTCCATTGCAAAAAAGGGGGCGTTTTTGGAGAATTACCCTATATATAATGACATAATGTGATATGTGTATATGATCCTTTCTTGCATTCTTTATTTGATTCAATTGGTCCATGTACTCAGTAGCTAGGACGAGAGCTTGTAGGACAGATGGAAGGTGTTTAGTGTTACTGCCACCAGGTTGCAAGTTTGAGTCAACTAACCATTAAAAAAATAGAAACAAGAAGAAAAGACTAAAAGCTATTGCTAACACAAGTCGATCTACTGCTCGTCATCAATCTCCCCTTGTTTAGAAGACTTCAACCAAAATCTCGAGTTCAGATTGTCTTCCTTCTCGAAAACATCCACGATGGGTGCATCATCTTTGCATGCTGTAAGATCCTCCATGTTGACAAAGTTGTGAGAGGTACAAGCAATTGTATCTTGTAGGTAGGGCTGTCAACGGGTGGGGAGGTATGTTCCATGACAAAAAAGGGGGCGTTTTGGAGAGTTACCCTGTATATGATGACGTAATGTGATATGTGTATATGATCCTTTCTTGCATTCTTTGTTTGATTCAATTGGTCCATGTACTCAGTAGCTAGGACGAGAGCTTGTAGGACAGATGGAAGGTGTTTAGTGTTACCGCCACCAGGTTGCAAGTTTGAGTCAACTAACCATTAAAAAAGTAGAAACAAGAAGAAAAAACTAAAAGCTATTGCTAACACAAGTCGATCTACTGCTCGTCATCAATCTCCCCTTGTTTAGAAGACTTCAACCAAAAGCTTGAGTTCAGATTGTCTTCCTTCTCGACAACATCCACAATGGGTGATGCATCTTTGCATGCTGTAAGATCCTCCATGTTGACAAAGTTGTGATACATACAAGCAATTGTATCTTGTAGGTAGGGCTGTCAAAGGGCCGGGCCGGGCCTGGGGTTGTCCTAACCCTACACTCAATATATGTAGGGCTGGGCCTATACGGGCCAAAGCCCTCAAAGGGCTTGCACTACCTATGCCCTTATCCTACCCTCGAGGGCCAAAGCCGGGTCAGGGCGGCGCTGAGGGCCTTAAAACAATAAAACCATTATTTTAAAAAAAAATTTACATTGTTACCAAAAATCGAGTGTTAACCGAACATTATCTTGTTTAACCTCACTTGCGAATGAACCATTAAGAAAACATTTGGAGAATATAAGTTGTCTCTTAAAACTTTCTTTTATTGGCCAATTTATTTATTTTGTCAAAGAAGGAAAGTGTTTAAAAAGTCTGCTCTATTTCACACCTTTCACAGGAATTTTCACGTATGAAATCATTCCAGCAGTGTCTTATCTTTGAAAATTTTAAATTATTTATATTCACATTCCTTTTATTGACATTATTTTCAATTTAACACTGATCTGACTATTAAGCGTTGTTGGATTTCAGTCACAATAATAAATGCACTTAAAAAATATTATTAGTTTAGACTTTTAAAATTGAGAGTTATAATAATTTAATTAAAAGGATATTTGGATCACCCCATATCCTTAAAAGTTCGATGTGCATACAAACTACCTCTATGAATTGTTTGGCATCCAAGTAACTCTATAGAGGAAAAAGTTTATCCTTATTAATAGGAAAGAATAAACCCCCTTTTGCACTAACAATGATATATAAAAATTAATATAAAAAAGCCTAAATAAGAAGCAATAAAACTAGAAGAAAGGGATTAGAAGCAACCGTGCCACACTTATTGCTTATGTATTAAGTACAATACATAACTTAAATAACTAAATACCAATGAAATTAACAAGTGCGTGTATGGATTTTTAGGACATTTTGTAATGGGTAGAAGGGTATGAAATTGCCTTCATATCCCTCTTTTATTACTATTAAGTGACTATGATAAGGGCATTTTAGTGTATATTTACATATATTAATATATATTATATAAAATAAATAAAAGTAGGAGGGCCAGTACTGTCCAATCCTGGCCCTCAAATTTCAGGGCCTGCAAACTTTGTCCAAGCCTGGCCCTAGGGCTTTTCCTTAGAAATAGAAACCCTCATTTTAAGAGGTTTTTGAGGGCCGGGCCGGGCCCCCTTGTCTCAGGGCCAGATTGACGGGCCTACTTGTAGGCATTGATATTGATCTTTTTGGAACACGACATTGGCCAGTTTTCCTCTGTTTTAGCTTATTGTACTTGTTGACTGGACATTGTTTTGTCCTCAAACATGCTCATACTGAGTGTCCCTAATCCTAAGCCAAAGACTTGCAGCTATGATCTATGGGGGCTTTATGCGTAGCAATGCTTTCAGCTATCTTCTTTTGAATCTCTTAATTTGTAACCTTGATATTTGACTGATCTGCAATATTATTCATAATTGATCTTTTTCAGCTTTTCAATCGGTACAAAGATTCAAAATATTTGTCGGACTGATCCATACACGATATCAAATGGGCTTCACTATGTCATACTGCTTTGCAACTATTGTAAGCACACTCAGCATGGAGAAGAACACTGTCCTAAGACTGAGATCTTCTTCCAATCTAACATCCTTCCATTAAATCATAGGTATTGGAAGTGATGTATAAGGGCCAGGTCTGACCCTTGGGCAATAAACCTATTGACATCTCAGCAAAGACTCTGTTAGGATGAATAATAAGGTCTTTAGATTATATTTGAATAGTTCTAGATTCTGTAATGTGGAGAGTCCTATTTGTTTGGTTAGCCTTGATTGTAGTTCTATATAAACATTGCACCTCTCTCATCATATATAGATCTCTGATTTTTGACATGGTTCCAGAGCCAATCTATTGGATCCACAGGCCTTATTGGCACTTTTGGTTAAGTTGTTTATTCTGCTCCTTTTCCGATCCAACTTTTTCTGTCCTCCTTTCTTGTCCCTCTTTGACAAAATTATCTTGATTTTCTGTGAAGCTCCTTTTTTGGTTGTTCAGTGAGACGCATTTTCATAATGGAAAAGGTAAAAAATGAACTGATTTTCCTCAATCGAGGGGATTTCAATTACCTATGTGAGGGATAGGAATGTAGGATTCCTCTTTCTTGTGGAAATGAAATCTGCAGAGAGCGGAATCTTGTTGCTGTACAAATGCACCCTTAGAAAAAGTGCCCCCTGATCTATGTCTTCATCTTGTCCCATACTGTCATTAGCTAGTTGCTCATCCTTTACTCCATTTAACTGATTCAGTTCCCACCATGATAATGCCTGTCCCTTGAGCTTGATGGCGATAGCTTGACCTTCATGTCAAACATCTCCTTTGTAATAAAATGTTCTTTCTACGATACTCAACAAGTCTAGACACTTGTTCCTTTTCATGTTACCATTTTACCCTGGGATATCCAATGTGACATCCAACAGTGTCCACCCCTGCCTTCCTCTCCGCAGGATAGTATTGTCTGTCCATTGCTGACTGTCCTCTCACCAGTGTGAACATAGAACCTGTTTACAAATTCTCCTTCAGGTTCAAATCACCTTCTTCATCAAGAACCTGAGGTTATAGCATGTCTAGGCATTTGGTAAGAGCCTCAACTTGCCTCCAAACTTGCAAATCTCAGTGTCTTTATGGCCTTTGCATGTTTAAAACCCTACGTTGTGCGTTGATCTAAGCATAAAACTCTGAAAAGTATGAGAATGGAATAGTTGACCAGCTCCTGTGTCGCATATTAGTTTTCATAACATCATGTCGCCTTAAAAATTATTCTTCGCCACAGGATTAGACATCATGTTTTGATCCTAACGATTATAACTGAAATAAAAACAAAAGACAGAAATTCCCTTACAACTTAAATGATAAAAGGTAAAGCAGAAAAATCAACATAAGCAAAACACGTTCAAGGGTAGATCATAGCGTCACATTTCTGGACATGACATGGTTCCATGTGGACCATGGGCTCAATCATGGTGTGAGCCACTAGTTAATATGTAAACTGGTTCATATACTCATCAGTTAGTGCTAAGACGAGATCAAAATGTTGATCATCTTTAACTTCACTGCTGATTTTCTATTGACATTATGGGCATGTTTGGTAACGAGAGAGGAATCATCTATTTAGAAGAATCTTTGCATCCGCGGAATTAGACTTTCTTATTTGAGATTTATGAGGGAGAGGATTCATTGCATTCCATGTTTGGTGAGCACAGAGGAATCAACGATGATTCTTTCGGATCCAAATTTGGTAAAGGGAGAGGAATCCTCAAAAAAAAAAAAAAAAAAAAAAAGAAAAAAAAAAAAAAAAGGAATATCATCTTCATCTCAATTGAGTATCTTGAGAGACAGAGTTGTAAGTGGAATCCAACTTGGATGTCCAACCTGTAAATTTAGAACATTAAAGTTGAATACGTTTGAGTTGCAAATGGCAGTAACTGGATTGTATCATCTGTGGATGTAATGTTTGTATGTTACATGGGAAGTGAATGCAAAAGCAGACACTCAAGCTTGTTTAGTGACTCTTTGTTGATGTGTCTGATTAGTGATGCTTTATTGCATCTAGTGTTGTAGTTCATTGTTCAATGAAGTTTGCTACAGTGGGCCTCATCTCAGTGAACTCAAATCAACATATGGCAGGTTGCAACAACAAAAAAAACTGAAGCAGGTCGAACCACGTGTGGACTTGTCAAACCCCCCATCTTGCAAGAGGGGTGCACAAGAAATGTCAAAAGGTGCTCTATGCACCCGAGAAACTCAGAATTCTTGACCATGAGTACATCCTTAGTTCAAAGGGTTAAAATGAGCCATATATTGAGAGCATGCATAAAATGATCAGGCTGAGAAAGCAAGCATCAATTCCTGTAATATAGAATCAAATACTTAAAGCTCCTTCCTTCATTCGAATTACAAATTATACATGAAAATTGCATCAATTCCAATTCCAATTCCAATAAAAAATTACACAGCTTTATCTACCACTCCAATTATAAATCCAGTTACATCAAAGATAGAAAAATTAGAGCTGCTGTGGCGACACTTCCATTCCAATGTTATGGAAACCAATACATTTCCATTTCAACAACGAGATTTGAAATACAAATTTGTATCTTAGACTTTCATTCCAATTACAATATCCAAAATACACTTCCCATCCATTTAGCTCTTCAAAACACAAAATTGAGAATACACTTCAATACCAATTGCGAGATCCAAAAAGGCTTTAAGCTATCTGCCTGTCTAACAGCCTAATGAAGCTCCAGACTCTTAGCTCATTTCCATTGTTTGGGAAAACCCACCCACGCGGTCTTGTTCTCGAATCACCTGGCCAAATTACACTCAATAACTGTTGATTTGAACTGGAACGATTGGGAGGCTCAAGTAGAGAGTTTCTGGAGGTATGATAGATAATATAGAATAGTTTGACCAATAACCTATGTTCTGAATTCCAGTTCCAACTACATTAATGATGTCATAAGCAGGTTGAACAAGGAACCTATCAGCATCAAACTGAAGCAGGCCAGTTAGACCCAGTCAATTAGTCTGATATATTTTCTTCAACAAAAGATTGCCACCATCAAAGATGCTCATAGCTTCAAAGAGGGAGCTCTCCTTTCTCTAGTCAACTTGTTCCACCTTGCTCCGAATTTTCATGCCTGCATCAATATAGAAACTGATAGTGCATATATTACATGGACTCATAACGTACAGTTGTCACAACATCCATTGTATTAAATTCATTACTAATAATTAATAAATAATAATTTACTTAACAAAAACTCATGATTTTTTCCAAAACTTCCATCATCAGCTACAATTTCTGTGGAAACCAACTCTGCAGCAATGCACCCTACTGCTATCCTATGGAAACTTGGTAAATTAATATCATCACTTAATCCTTCATTCAAGAGATTGACTGATGTGAGTCTTAAGAGGCAACAGTACCTGTTGTCACAACCCAATTTGGGGAAAAAGACACGAAAACGACAATAAAGAAAGAAACTCTCTTTTACATTTTTCTACAACCAGAGGATTGATCAAATGAGATCAGATCCCTTTCTCAATCTCTAATCGAGAGAGTGGATGAAGAAATCGTTATAGATAACCCAACGACAAGATGATTTGGGTTTGGCCGTCCGGGGGGGGGGGGGCGGGCGGGGACAGACTTGTTTGGAGAAAATAGTTGGCCGGAGAGAGACTTTTCCGATGCTTCAAAGTTGCAAGTGCAGGAGTCTAGGCAACAAACCAAGAGAAGAGGAGACGAACGTTCTCTGGGCAAGAATCCCTTTTGAAGAAGTAGCTTTTATACCTCCCCCTTTTTAATCGATGATTCATACATTCCTACGGGGGGAGGTCAGACCGGGAGAATCCATGTTATAGTTGATTTTGAAAATCATTAGGGCCGAAAATCCTCTGCAAAGAAAATTACCCAAACATGGGTTTTCCTCTAGTTTGAAGAAAAATGGAGAGGATTCCTCTCAGTGGATGCTTACCAAACATGCTCTATGCAGTCAGAATGTCAGATACTCAGTTCACAATAAGGTTTAAAAAATCGGACTCGGGACTTGACTCGGCCATGGCTGAGTCCGAGTCAACTCAGCCGACTTGGGCCAAGTCCCAATTTCAAATAAAATGTTTAGAGGGCCGAGTCCTATGGTCGCATGGTTGAGTGAACCAACTCGCATGGCCGAGTTGGCTGAGTCTCATGCGACTCGCCCGACTCCCAGGACTTTGAGTCCGAGTCCCATAGGACCCGACTCAGAATGTGCTGAATCTGAGTCTACTCGCGCTCGGCCGATTTTTTAAACCATCACGGCGAATTGTGGGAAAGTTTTTCAAGTGCATGACAACAATTTCATTCCTATACAGATTAGATGCTATTCTATTCTTAGACTTATTTGATTACTAATCTACCTGATTAAAAAAATATGTTTCATTTGTAATATTTTCTCCATCTTTGATCTTTCGTTTCTTTTGTCTTTTCAATGTCATTGCCCTTATTATGATCACTAATGATATAGCATAAGCCAATTGGTTATTACTATTCTAATTTCTTATTCATATCTTTGTTTTGGATCTTCAGCCGCATTTGGAATGAGACTTGGCTTGCGAGCTTCTTTTATAAGCCTTGCAATTACGAACTCTTTGTCAAACAGTCCCTTAATATGGAGATGGCTATTGTCATGGCCCGGGTATGTGAGATTCTTTCTGACAGTCCATAATATTATCCACTCTTTTTAAATTGGTTATAATTTATTAAAGAAAAAACAAATATAAACTGAAGCGGAAAGGAGAGGGTAGGGGTGTCAATGGACCAACGTCCAGCCTGGATCTGCCCTTGAAGCCTGAATGTGATAATTCCAGATTCTCATTTCCAGATTGGCCCAACAGGCCAGACCCTGTCTCGGACCTAAATTTTAGGATCTGGCACTCGTCTGGACAGACCTTGATCTTGGGATTCGGGATTGTTTGACTTGGGTTTATTGAGTGGGACTTGGCTCCCATAACCATTAGCAGGCAGGCCTCAATCTAAGTTCCAGGATCCATGTCAGCTGGACTAAAATTTGGCCAGACACGTGCACATGTGAATCTGGTATGAATCTGCCCTGTTGATAGCCCTAGAATAGGACCACAAGGAGTGAACCTCCTTAACTTCATCTTTAGCAGGGGAGTGTTTGATTTATGTGAATATATCGGCTGAAACCAAGTCTTTACACCATGCATTCATTAGAAACTTGATTTCATAATAAAGAGAACTAAACAGAAATTTCTTTACTGCTAGCTGTGGTGAAGTACATGCTTCTCATTCAACAAGCATTCCATCTGCGTCACACGGAGAATATCTGAAGCACTTGATAAAATTATCGAGGCTTCTGGTCTATATCATGTTTCCTCATCTGCTCAACCATTGATTTTACGATTCTTTGGTTGATTCTCCGCATTTTGTTTCCTTGTTCATCATCTCTAGCAATCCATGGCTGCAAATCCATCTCTTCCTGAAGATGAACTGCAGATTATGCTTTATGATGCAAATACAATATTGCAAAGAATATTGACTACCTTCCTACATCCCTTAACCCTTATCTTGTTGGCATCACCTGTTCCATTTTTTGCAATAAGTTGGTTTCGCTTGCCATAGTAGTATAATCCCTTAAACTTTACCTGCAATAATCTCTACTAGTCACTCTTGAAGTTTGTAATGCATTTCAAATTTTCATTACAATGTAGTCTCTTTATGAAACAAGAACTTACTAAGTTTTTGTTTTCTAGGATGCTGGCATGGATTGGATCATCCATCTCGATACTGATGAGCTAATACACCCAGCAGGTGCTCGGGAGTATTCTTTGAGGCAGTTGCTCTTGGATGTGCCCAGCAACGTTGATATGGTCATTTTTCCTAATTACGTGAGTGGAACATATGTTCGTGGCTTGACGACATTCCTTTTTTACCTTAATTTTTGTGGTGACATTTTCTGATTTTTCAGGAAAGTAGTATTGAGCATGATGATATAAAAGACCCTTTCAGCGAGGTAAATAATCTCATTTGTCAACTATATTTTTGGCAATATGACTATTGTAGGTGTAAAATGAAAGTTCGTTGATATGCGTGACTTCTAACTGATGCAAGAGCAGAAGATGCAAAATTCATGGATTCTGTGTTGGATTGAGCCTTAATTTAATTGGACCATTTTGAGTGGTCCAATGTGCTTCTAATCCATTTAAATCGGGGCCTAATCAATGCTTGATATTTTCATATTTGATTGTAGATCTGTTTTGAGTTTGATCTATTTTAGGCTTTTCCGATTCAATTGAATTATATTCATTTGGGCTCAACAGATACTCCAATTTAGTTACTCGTGACTAAGTCACTAGTACATCTTCATTTAACTGTTCCCTTAGCCTTTTTATTAGTCAATTGCTGGTGTCCCTTGTTAGTTCACTGGTATTTAATTGTCTTGAGTGAAAATTTTCAGCAACAGCCAGGCCGTCCAGGCCTCGGAATGGTCCAGCTAGTGGGGTCCACCAGTCCTATGATCAATCTAAACCCTTCGCACTTATTCCTCAGCTATCGTGAAGCGCTATCCCAAATTTGACACTCATCCGAGATCTGTAGGTCCTCCAATTGATCATGCAAGTTTCACCCATCAAACTTTAACAAACGGCTAGGATTTGGACAACTTTGAAGCCCTCAAAATAGTACCTCTTGAGCAGATAGTTTCTTTTTTATTTTTTGCACAGGTAGTTCATCAAGAAACCTTTCAAACCCCTAAGTTCCCTTCCATTCAGGTGGGCCCCACAAAGTGAACTGTTACTGAGAATGACCTTGTCTCAAGATTCTTAACATGATTGTTCAAATTCGCAATCCAGTTCCAGTTGTTGGTATGTCAGTGTTGTCTTTGTTTAAGAGAGCTGAGTGAAAATGGAAGTGTATGTTATGTTTTGAAACGTATTGTATCATCACGAAAGATAACCAAATTCTTGGCTTAGTATGTAATTGTTGGAAGGCAAATTCTAGGTAAATACACAATCATTTAACGGATATAAAAACATAATTAATAAAATTGAGCTGTTATGCTGAAGTTACTATAAAAATTGTTGTCTTCTCCTCACCATGTCAGACAATTATTCTCCTTGCATCATTTTTTAATTGATTCTGGAATTTTTAGAAATTGCCATCCTTATGTTCTGCATTAAATGTCTGTGGACCAATTGAACCTTTTCTGTTCTGCTGCTGTATCCTATCCACATAATTTCCTTTTTTGTTGGTTGATAGGTCTCCATGTTCAAGAAGAACTATGACCATCTTCCAAAGGAGACTTACTTTGGCATGTACAAGGAAGCAACACGTGGTAACCCTAACTACTTCTTGACCTACGGAAATGGAAAATCAGCAGCTCGAATTCAAGATCATCTCCGGCCTAATGGTGCACACAGATGGCACAACTATATGAAGACTCCAAAGTGAGATTTTGATTATTACACTTTTATATTCTTAGGGGCCTTTAATGGCTTTCTGTTATTTTATTTTATAAGAAACATTATATATTTTCATTAAACTGGAGTGGGATTTGCAGTTTCAAATGTAAAAAATTGATAACTACAGTATCAGCTATATTTCTGATTTAGGATATGCTTTCTTTGATAGTGAGATCAAACTTGAGGAAGCTGCAGTTTTACACTACACATACACCAAATTTTCAGACTTGACTTCTAGGCGCGATCGGTGTGGCTGCAAACCTACAAAGGAGGATGTTAAAAGATGCTTCATGTTGGAGTTTGATAGAGCTGTGAGTGTCGCATATTGGTCAATTTCCTTTAAGATATACAGTAACAGTTATTATTGATATTCGCTCATGTTTGTACTAATTTTTTTGAGATCCTTATACCGTATTGTTCCTGCTTATTTTTTTATCCGTTTCAGTTTAAATTACTTTTAGAAGCATTTAGGGTATTTTCCTCGAGGCTGACCTTGGGGTGTAGTGTCCCAAAAACAACCTGGGGCAGGTCTGAGTTGTGGCTTGCATTTGGGTGTACACCTCAATGTATGAGTCATTTAATGTGTACATCATTGATGAAGCATGTGCTTCAGTCAAACATCATATTAAGGGGTGCCCTCCATTAATGCATTTTGTTTTAAACAAAATTTGTGGAGAAAATTTTTAATTTTAAGAACTTTTTTTTTTAATTCAAGACTATTGTAACTAGGGTTAACTAAAATCAATTCTAGTCAACTCATTTCAATGGTTTGAAGTTGTAACAACCAAATTAAAACTATCTTCATTTATAACAAAAGTTATATGACAATTTTTGTAATTATTTATTAATAAAAAAGGCATGCTCATGAAACTTATGCCCCACATGTTGAGGCTTACACTTTGCACTTACAGCAATTGGAATGCCTTTGTGTCATGGCTCAGTGTTTTAGAACATTAGTTTGAACTTTGGACATTATTAATTTAAAAGACTAAAACAGGCCTTCACCTTTAGTTCGTATTGGCAGAGGGTAGAAAGTCACAGCCTTGTTATCATGGGATCCCTTTTATGTTTATGCATGATGTCCAAAGCATGCACTTGTTTCTGATGGAAGCATTAAAACTCTACATTCAGAAAGTTCATTAATGTTTCATAGATGATAAAATATTTTCTTAGAGTGACCATTCAGGGATTAAAAAAAAACAGAGAGTTTCTACGTAGAGTGGACTTTAGGACGTTTTTCTGCATGCATGTTGCCGCAGAAAGACAAGGCAAAGTCTGGTGCCTTCCTCGATAAGCTGTTTGGTGCAGGTGAGAATTGCTGATGAATCCATTTTTTTGGCCGTCTTATCTGCGAGATGAGAGGAATTCGAAGTCTGAACTCTGGGGTTGGAATTGTGCTGCTGTGGAAGAGGAAACGACTATGGATGCCGCACAAATAGGTCCTTAGGTCAGTCTCATGAGGAAGCTTTGTCCAAGCCCACCATGTTTAGGTTGTGGAAATATGTATAAAGTTATTGGTAGACAAGAAAGACCTAGGTCCTGTTCGGGGAAAATTCATTTCTGGATAGGGTTTAGAACCTTTCAGCAAGCTGCTTTTGAGAAATATTATCTGTGCTGGTTGTCCTCTTTCATTCTTCCAATTTTTAAGGTTAAAAGAACTCCCACCACATATAATCTGTGTTTGTGTGTGCGTCCGTTTTCTTAGATGTGTAATATTCGCATTGGTTTCAGATAAGAAATTGGTAGAGTAAATACCACCTTTGTGGGAAAAAAAGGGTATACCCCTATGCGTTGTTATAAAGGTAATCAATTATCACTCTTGAGGTGATGTATTGTTTGCTCTTGAAATTGTTGGAGTAGATGGAATGCGGATGGGGAATACGTCCATGTTTCAGGCATCTGCTGAATGGAGGTATTGATCTAATGCAGAAACATTTAAGGTGATCTAAAGGCATGTCTTTCTTTTGCTGAGTGATCACGAATAATTTGAATAATCTTTCCTCTTTTTTGTTTCTTTCAAAATTTTATGTCACTTGTGGTTTTGTTGAATTAGAGCTTTAAAAGTAAGTTCCTATATCTTTTTGGCCGCTTCGTCTACCATTTCCATGGTTGCTTAATTTATCCATTCAGATCAAGTGCTTGCTTTCCTTCGATTTTGAGTTTAAAAAGTTTAGTATTCCATAATATATTATTTTATGGGCACTTTTGTTGAACTTCTTCTAAAATGGAATATGCACATTATATTGTTCTTGGTGAAGTTTATGCTTATCAGCTACTACCATTTTCAAGTCTCGGTATTAACTAAGCATTTTTTCCTGCAGGCATTCATAATTGCTTCAACCGCTACAGAGGAGGAAATGCTGCGCTGGTAATATTTCGTGCAGATAATTTATTTTATCATTTTTTTTTTTAGTGACATTTCATAACCAACCATTGTTACATTATTGCCGATATCTTGAGAACCACTGACATTTTTGTGAGAAATGGTTGACCGATATCATTCTTAGATTATTTAGGAAATTTCATATTTTTAAATGAAAATAAGTGTTGCAACTGCAAGATTTGATCCAAAATGTATACTAGAGTTGCCAATCCACCAGTAGCTCTGTTGGTAAGGGACCTTCCATAGAAACAACTAGGGATTGATCCCTGGCTGTAGCGGCTGGTGAGGGACTTGTGTGAGTGTGTGGGTGGATGAGTGTTTGAGTACTTTACCTTCCAAAAAAAAAAAGAAAGTAAAGCATTTTCAACTATTATTTTAAATCCAAAGGTGATGTAATTATTATTGTTATTTTCGAAGATGTCTGCTAATAGATTTTGGGGTAGTAAGCATTTACAATGAGACCTTTCGGATCAACTGTCCATATTACCAAACCATGGCCTCACATGTACTAGATTGTGCTATATCGAAACAAACTATAATCTTGAGAGGCCGATGCAGTGATTTCTCTTCATTTTTGACCTATGTAAGAGTAGAACATGTTAAGCTGGCTCCAAATTTGATAGGATAAGGCTAAGATGATGATGATTTTGACGTATGTAACATCTGTTGGATTCAGACAGGGATAACAGGTGTCTTATCTAACAACAATAGTGGGCATTAGAATACCTGTAACTTTTTTTTTTTATATAACCGTGGTAGTGTGTCAAGGGTATTATATTAATTTCATTTTCAGCTCATATAGGTGTAATGAAAATGCATTCAGACAAATCAAAATGCGCTAGTGAGTAGACATATATAAATTATCATTACCTTCAATTATCACATCTATCTGGGTTAGTCTTTTCCATTCAATGCTATTTTAAATCAATGTTATCTGGGTTGGTCTCAGGGGTCTATTTTGACCCAGCATTTCAAGAATTGTTGTGTTCTACATAGATTATTTTTGTTAAAGAACACACATTACGAAATATTTTTAAAAAAAAATGTTTTTTCTTGATAATAGTTCCTGTGAATATTTGCCTCATCTATCTTCAGTAATGCTTTCTTGGAGTGCCCTTTTTCCCTAGATTGTAACAAAACTAATTGTTGTTTAGTCCACTATGGAACCCGGTACTATATAGGAGTGATTGTGTCTAGTAAGATGTCATGGGACATTGTTGAGATATCCTGTGATTGGTGCTTTGCTTGGAGCCACAGCAAGACATTAGTTGTCTCTATGCACTATCTTCACATGTTTTCGTCTTGTAGCCTGTAAATTGGTCTTACATATCATAGTACCAATTGCCCCTCAAAACATACATCTGAAGTTCTTGTCTCTGTTAAAATTACAAGCATGGGTGCCTGCACTATGTGATCCCCCAATTGGCAAGGCTACATCATGAATACGTAGATTTTAAACCTGATGCTGTGTTGGTGTGTTGGTAAATACACTTATGTTAGGAGGTGGGGGTGTGGGTTCAAACTTGTGGTAGGTTGTCATTGTGTTTCTCTTGGAAAAAGCTCTTATAAAAAAAATTAAAAAGAAGAAAAGTTTGAAGTTTCTGATGCTGGTATGGAATGTTTGCTTCCCAGTTAGGAGAGCATTGTGTTGTAGCCTGCAATTTTGATAGTTATTGCCTTTATGATTGTTTCTGTATGCCCCATCGGGAGTCCTTTTTCTTTTTTTCTTTTTTGTTGTACTTGGTTAAAGTTTGTATGCATCTTATTCTGAAATACATTTCCCTTCTATAGGTACCGAGAACACATTGTATGGATTGATTCAGCATTAAACATGAAGCTTCTCAGGAAGGGCATCTTAACCCGTATTTATGCACCCATGGTAAACTTACTCTTTAGTACTCCATACAAATTGTTACAATTGTCTTCAGTTTCCTGAAATTCCTATCTAACCATTCTCACTTCCTTGCAGGCTATAATAAAAGGCTTGAGGGAGTCTGGTGTCTTCAGCTCAGCAATTGTGTTTGCACAATCACGCGCGAAACAGAAGTTATCTCCTACTGAACAAAACCTGCAAAGCATCAACTCTTCTTTAGTCCCCAGTGCTAGAGTAAGCGGATCCCAATCCCTTCCATCCAGGACTAATATTGAAACAAAAAGTGGCATTAAATCTCAGGCAGTTTCGAGGAAGGTATTGGAGATCAGTGATGCTTCTCAGGCAGCGATTCCTCCGTCATCGCCCCCTGGCTTGGAGCATCTCCGCATGGGAACATGACCATCTTCCTCTCATGGTTGCTTCTTCTGGTCCAAACTGTCTGAAAGATAAATCCCAGATGTGGGTTTGCTTTCAACAAAAGAATCAAGAGAGGCAGCAATCTGTGGTTGTATGGTTTCGTGGGTTCTTCCCGATCATTACCCAAGCGCTGGTGTACATTTTCAGGATTTGTTGTTGATAGTTGAGGGAGTGAGGACTCTGATGGCCCATCTGCCACCCTTGTTTTGCCAATTTGAAGAGGCAATTCAATAGTCTGATTACCATTTAGTACTTTGATCTCTTTGATTATAGTGTATAGAGAATGAAAGGGTGGTGTATTTTTATTCATGGAGACTGAGGGTGATAACTACTAAAGTAATGTCATTCCCCCCTAATTTTTATTGGTAAGTCTGCATGAAATATTGGTTTCAACTGTATGTTTTGTCTGGCATTGAACAGCTGGACCGCTGTGTTATCTTTCTTTAAGGGTTCATTTGCAGGCTGTCATTTGGAGGATTAGGTCATCTCACAGAGGAGATTCCAGATAAATTATGATTAATCTCGATTATAGACCTTTTAGCCCAATCTATTTGAACTTGGGTCAAATCAGGAGATTGCAACGACAGCTAAGATCGTCGGAACTTTGCTTTGTTTCCCTGCGCCTACTTTGTAAAGTGAGTCCCACCTGTAACTCCGTTCACTCATAATTGGTTATGGCATAGAGCGCGAACGCACATTGTCTTTTGAGGATCGAACCAAGAACTCTCAAGTTAACCATGAACTCAAGGTAAACAAACCAGTCACTCAAAACCAAGTTAATCTCCATTGGGTCTTCGGACGCAAGGGGTGATCCGTAAGATACAGCTCTTTCTCGTGTAAAAGTTAGAGAGGAAGAGCCAGAGCAGTTGCTGCCTCTCTCTCTCTCTTCCACTCCATGCAAAAGCTTCCCCGCCATATTGTCTGAAATCAAGGCACGGATCTTACACCTTTAAGCCATACTTCTGGGAGAAAAGATTCCAGCTCTCTTTTCACCTTATTCTTCGTCTCTCAGCTTTAAATGTTTGGACTTTGGACACACTAAAAGAATATCGTACCTACGCATCTTACCTCTACTTAAATGAGATCCATTCTACTTACCCAATCAATTCTTTGTCTCTATATGTATGTATGTGTGTGACCCATCGTATCTAACTCATCCACCATTTTATAGAACCCATTGTTCACATATTTCATCAATAGATCTGCAGGTAGACAGATTAGTCGGAGGTATTGGGTATCATATGAGTCCATTATCATTTAAGAGGGCCCACTATTAGTATATTGTTTACATGAACCCATAATGAATGTGTTCTTTAGATGGGCCCATTTTAAGATTTGATTTGATTTAATTGTCAGTCGGAACATTTTGGTAATTGAGGAGTTGCTTTTTTATGCATGTGGATTACCTATAGTCTATAAGTAAATATTTAACTAAATATATTTTAAAAAGTTCAACTTTACATAATCATGTAACTAAGGGCTACCCTCTCCCAAGCACCTGACGTGAACACCTGTCATGAGCAACCCTTTCGGGCCTACATGGGGACACGCCAATCACGGGGAAGGTGGGAGATGGGAAGTTCTAAATGATACCTAAGGATATACAAAATATCCACCTCGTCAAATGATTTTAGTCCTTTGATCAAGGGACCAAGTTTAATTGTTTTAGGAGTAATAATTATTTTTCTTTCCTTTTTTTTTTTTTTTATTTTAATCCAACCGTGAATAACAAGTGGATGCGTCAAATTTGGTCCATTTGATGAACCCTAGCAGCCGAGTGGACGCTAAAGCTGCCTAAGAAAAAGGACCCTGCAGACAAACGGTTGGGATTAGTGAACACAATTGGGCACTAATACTATTGCTAAAGTTTGCCTCTTATTGAAACTGACAGAAAATACAGTGGTAAACCCATAGTATTAGAGACCAACAGAGAGAGAAGACTCCCAAGCCAACAACAAGGACTCTGCAGGGGACACTATTCTACCTTATACTTTCCAAGTTGTTGTACACGCGATAAAGAAGATGAAAGAGGCAGTTCAGCTCTTTCTATCTGACATAGGTGTTTTGTCACGTCCTTCATTGCCGGCCTCTCGTCTGGATTTCTTGATATGCATCCAACTGCGACCTCCATACAAGCCATTGCTTGCTCCACTTGTCTGACATCCATCGAAAGGCCGTTGTGTAAAATCAAGTCAAGTCTCTCCTCTTTCTCTGTGGACTTTTTACCGATAAATTCGGGCAACAGACCATCCACACTATATGGTCGCATTCCAGATAAAAGTTCGAGTAGCAGCACTCCATAGCTATAAACATCAGTCTTCTCACTTACAATAACTGTAGTAGAGTATTCAGGAGCTACATATCCAACTGTGCCTATAATACTTTGAACCTCTACATGTGTTTCCCCCAAAGGAATCGTTATTGAGAGAGAGAAATCAGCTAATCTGGGTTTGTAGTGTTCATCCAATAAGATGTTTTTGCTTTTGATGTCTCTATGGAGAATGGGCCTGGAAGTTCCTATATGGAGATAGGTGATTGCATATGCTATCTCAATAGCAATTCTTAAGCGATGATCCCATGAAATTGGACTTGATGATGATGGGTTTGCCTGATGAAGACGGTTATACAGAATGAAGGGTACATATTCATATATCAAAATTGGGTATTCCATCTCAAAACAACAACCCAAAAGCTTCGCCACATTAGCATGCTTGATTTGGGTCACCGTGGCTATTTCGTTGAAAGCCATTTCTCGGTCTTCTATTCGATATACCTTGATGATGATTTGGCGGCCTTCGTGAGTTCCCTCGTAACACTCATCGTTGTCAAAGGATTGCCCTATTGCCTGTTCAATTTCTTTAGCAGAGAACATTTGGACCGGGTAGCAGCCTCTGCCATCGCAAGAAGAGATTACTTCTTTTAACAACCGAGCACCGTCTTCCAACCACCCTTGTTCTCCTTGTCTTCTCCCCAATAAAGGATGCCCTATAAAGATGAAAAAACAAAACATAATGATAATAATAAGAACAAGAACATGACATAACTTTCCTTGTTGAACATTAAATTCAATTATTTTTCAACTACACAACAAACACAAATTAAAATAAAATAAAAACAAGAACCAGCAGCACAAGCATTGACACTCTACAATCACCCACATATGCCCAGGGATGAGGGAGCGATGCCTGGGTCTTTCAGTTTAAAGGACCAGCACTCCCGACCGCTACCAGTAGCCCAACTTAGTAGTAGAAAGGACAAAAAAAAACTCAAACCTTGGTCCTACTACTGAATGGGACTCTTCTTCTCTTTGTTACCCACAAAAAGAAGGAAGTAAAGAAAAACATTTTACACATTTATTTAGAAAATGGTGTTGAGATTTGTTTAAACAGTTACCACCACATCAGTTATAATTGGACTCATGTCACAACATTTCCAAACAAATAATCAAGAAAACCCCCTCATTAAACCCTTTGAGAATTACAACAATTTTCAAACATTAGAAGCAATGATCAGAAAACCCTAATAATTCAGAACATGAGAAGCGATGATCAGAAAACTTACTCTTCTTCTTCTTCTTCTTGAACAAGAGATCAAAGGGACTCATTCGGAGTGCGACAAAGCAAACAGCAGAAGAACTGCAGAATAAGGAACTTTATCTCGGCCTCATACAAGTAATCGACCTAACTTGAGCGAAGCTTCTTTGCAGATGCCGATGGATGCAATCAACGTCCGTGTGGGCCCTCTTGTCACAATCTCAAGGCCCCTGCGGTATCGACTTAAAAAACAACAGGGTCATCGCCTGCTATTGGACGAGACCCACGTAAGACGGAACTCCATCGCTGGCCACACGAAGAGATGATCCAAGCCTATCAAGATGAATCGAATATCCTCCAAGGAGATATCCAAGTTTCAGTTCAAAAAGAGTTTTCATCCTATCGACCATATAATTGAAAATGTGTTGACATTAATCACATTTTCATAATGTGTATACTCGGAAGGTGAGACCCGCCCGTATTGAATTAAAATTTTAGATTTTATCGCAGAATGAAATTTATTTTGAACGGTCTGACTTTTCTATGCATGGGCTCCATGATGAAGTTTTCGGCATTTTTTGCACAGCTCCCTTGCCTCCGGATATTCCGAAAAAGATCTAGTAAAATTTTCTCTTCCCTCAATATGTTTGGAAAAAGTCTCACTGGCTTGATAAAATCCAACAAGAAAGAAAATCATTATTTAGGAAGACTACATCAAAAACTAGTGTGAAAGTAAATTAGAGGAATGAGGTGTTCATCATCGGGTTCCTAATGTTGATCTAGAGAATGCATTATAAATATGTTGATCTTCTTCATTTTTATATTAGAAGATGTGAGCATGCAACTCACGGCTGTGATAAGTGAGCTAGAAATAAAAAAAATTAAGAAGAAAGTTGATGCCAGACCTGCAAAGTACATCTTTTAATATAAAAATTAATATCCCCTATAAAGCTACATGTGTGCCATGTTGCTTGTTGTATTATATTAATTGTCAGTCCGGAGATGGTTTAAAGTCCGGTGACAGTATAGAGATAATTAGAGAGTGTTGATCTTATGTTTAAGATCGTGCTAAAACAAGACCCGACCCGAGCCCGCACGGGTTGGGATTTGACATAGGCCCGCTTAATTTAGTGCCGAGATTGGACAATCCCCAATAGGCCAGTCCAATATTCTGGATGGGATTGGACAACCCGTGCCTAAGCCCAGCCAGTCCCATTGACAAGCCTAGATGCTGTTGTAGGCATGTTAGGAGCACAGCCCGCATGCCTTTGTGCCGCTGTGCTCAGCATGCCTCTTAATTTTTTTCCGATTAATTTTAGCCCATCTAAAATTAAAAATTAAAAATTAAAAAACAAACACCGAGAATTGCATTCTTACTATATGACCTGCCAACTATCCTGACTAATTGCACTTTGACCTACAATTCAATCCAAAACTGAGAAGAAAAGAAGAAGGATTTAGCTTATTCTCTTTTATGGTTTAGTTTGATCTAAGTTTTATTATTCTCAATGCTAAAAAGATATATAAATGATGGGATCATCGCTGAAAGAGGCTTGAAAATAGTATGTATGAAATAATTATTTGTAGAAGTCTTAATCCTTTATTTGTAGAAGTCTTAATCCTTTTTATTGCTACTTGGACTGCGTCACCATAGTTGAACCTGAACCATACATATTTTTCCAGAGTGCACTACTCAACCCATTGCCACCCAACTACAGGGAAAGCATCAAAACTAACTTAGAACCATAAAGCATTTATTCCTTGTCGCTGCTGCTTATGCTGAGCCGGTTGGTATAAGAGTTTATGAGTTTGATTACAGTCCATGCTTATTAGCCACTTATTTGAATTCAATCCTTTGTCATTCTACAGAAAAGGCATTAGAAATTTAAAAATTAAAACCCATTTGAACCATGAATCATTTAATTTGCCAAATTGCTTGGCAACGTGGTTTGCTTTTGAAACATCCGCATCATTTGTGTTGTTTCTGTCATGTTATATCTATTAGTTAACGACAAATCTTATACAAACTCATGATCTTATCATATCTTTATCCTCAAAAAGGGAAGAAAAAATGCACGGTGGGTCGACCGTTGCATGGGCTGGGCGGGCTGGGCGGTCGTTATGGGCAAGTTGGCCCACGGCTAGGGTTACAAACGGATATCCAATTCTCTCGTGAGTTGGATGTTCTGACCCACAAAAAACCAGGTCTGATACCTATTTTAGATTACAATTCATAAACGGGTCCAAGTCTAGAACCCAATTTAAGTTCCGATTGATAAATGGATCCGGTTCCATATAGGTTTTGACCCGTGGATCCAGGACCCGGCATATGAGTCTTCGATATTGCATATCGCATCTCAAAATTTACTGTTATAAGTTAAATGATAGTGGATGTAGTATACTTGATATACTGTTATTAGTTAAATGATACACTTATTTTAAAAAAAAATGAAAAATAAAGAAAAATTAGTATTGATTTTGGAACTAAGTTCCAGTCCTCTAAGTGCACCTGGTTCCGGAATTGAATCCGATATTTTATATCGGAACTGGGTCTGAAACCAACAAAATAGATTACGAATCAAAACTAGATCCGGAACCAAAACCATTAATTAAAAACGGGCTGAGTTACGATCCGGAACTGCCCCGTTTGCAACCTTACCCATGGCATGCTGTGCCGAAACGGGCGGACCGTGCCAGATCCCTCGGCCCAGCACGGGCCAGCCCGGCCCACTTGACGTCCCTAGATGCCAGATTTTGATGCGAACTCATATCTGAATCACATTCCTCGGTGAGGCAGTCATCTTTGACAATCCATCTTCGATTTGGTATAAGAATCCTCTCTTTAGATAATGCAGCGATCTAGATTACTTGTTTTCTTCCTCTGGTCTTTTGGATTGACATCGGCATCACTTCTTGTAATCTCTTCTTAGAAAATCAAGAGAGGCAATAATCTGTGGTTAATTGTATGGTTTCGTGGGTTCTTCCCGATCATTACCGAAGCGCTGGTGTACATTTTCAGGATTTGTTGTTGATAGTTGAGGGTGTGAGGACTCTTATGGCCCATCTGCCACCCTTGTTTTGCCAATTTGAAGGGGCGGTTCAATAGTCTGATTACCATTTAGTACTTTGATCTCTTTGATTATAGTGTACAGAGAAAGAAAGGGGGGTGTATTTTTATTCGTGGAGACTGAGGGTGATAACTACTAAAGTAATGTCATCCCCCCCACCCCACCACCCCCACACAAAAAAAAAAAATTTATTGGTAAGTCTGCACGAAATATTGATTTCGACTGCATGTTTTGTCTGGCATTGAACAGCTGGACCGCTGTGTTATCTTCCTTGAAGGGCTGTCACGTGGAGGATTAGGTCATCTCACAGAGGAGATTCCAGATGTATTATGACTAATCTCGATTATAGACCTTTTAACCCAATCTATGTGAACTTGGGTCAAATCAGGATATTGCAACGACCGTTAAGATCGTTGGAACTTAGTTGCCCTGCGCTTACATTGTAAAGTGAGTCCCACCTGTAACTCCGTTCACTCATAATTGGTTATGGCTTCGAGCGCGAACGTACGTTGTCTTTTGAGGATCCAACCAAGAACTCTCAAGTTAAACAAACCAATCACTCAAAGATAAGTTAACCTCCATTTGGGTCTTTTGACACATGGGATGATCCATAAGAGACAGTTCTTTCTCGTTTTAAAGTTAAGAGGAGAAGAGCCAGAGCAGTCGCTGCCTCTCTCTCTCTCTCTCTCTCTCTCTCTCTCCCTAGCCTCTCTATGCAAAAGCATCCCCACCATATTGTCTGAAATTAAGGTACGGATCTTACACCATTAAACCATACTTCTGGGAGAAAAAATGCCAGCTCTCATTTCTCCTTATTCTTCATCGAGAGGTGCTCCTATGAGAAGCACTCTCACCAACTTGGTGAGAGGTTGGTGGGGGCCCTCACATTTAAGTTGGAAGTCATTGCATTTAAATTGGTGAGAGTGGATATTGAAGTAAGAGCCCCCATCCATCTCTTACCAAGTTGGTGAGAGTGTCTCTCATAGGAGCACTTCCCTTCTTCATCTCAGCTTTAAATGTTTTGGACTTTGGACCTACTAAAAGAATATCGTACCTATGCATCTTACCTCTACCTAAATGAGATCCATTCTAAGTGACCTACTTACCCAATCAATCATTTGTCTCCATATATATGTGTGACACATCGAATCCAACTCATCCCCCATTTTATAGAACCCATTGTTCACATATTTCATCAATAGATCTGCAGGTAGATAGATTAGTTGGAGCTATTATATCATATGAATCCATTATCATTTAATAGGGCCCAGTATCAGTATGTCGTTTACCTGCTCTGGTAACAATTAGGTTCTTTAGGTGTGCCCACTTTAAGATTTGATTTGATTATCAGTCAAGGAACATTTTGGTAACATTTTGGTAATTGAGATGTTGCTTTTTCATGCATGTGGATTACTTGTAGTCTATAAGTAAATATTTAACTAAATTTACGTAATCACGTAACTAAGGGCTACCCTCTCTCTGGCACCTGAAGTGAACACCTGTCATGAGCAACCCTTTTGGGCCTACATGAGACCACGCCAGTCATGCGGAAGGCAGGAGATGGGAAGTTCTAAATGATACGATATACAAAATATCAACCTCGTTCGTCAAATGATTTTAGTCCTTTGATCTATGAACCAAGTTTAATTGTTCTAGGAGTAATAATTATTTTTCTTTCCTTTTTTTGTATTTTAATCCAACCGTGAATAACAAGTGGATGCGTCAAATTTGGTCCATTTGATGAACCCTAGCAGTCAAGTGGACGCTAAAGCTGCCTAAGAAAAAGGACCCTGCATACAAACGGTTGGGATTAGTGAACACAATTGCGCACTAATACTAATACAGTGGTAAACCCATAGTATTAGAGACCAACAGAGAGAGAAGACTCCCAAGCCAACAAGAAGGACTATGCAGGGGAGACAATTCTACCTTATACTTTCCAAGCTGTTGTTCTCGCAACAGAGAAGATGAAAGAGGAAGTTCGGCTCTTTCTATCTGCCATAGTTGTTTTGTCACGTCCTTCATTTCCGGCCTCTCGACTGGATTTCTTGATATGCATCCAACTGCGATCTCCATACAAGCCATTGCTTGCTCCACTTGTCTAGCACCCATCGAAAGGCCGTTGTGTAAAATCAATTCGAGTCTCTCCTCTTTCTCTGTGGACTCTTTCTCGATAAATTTGTGCAACAGACCATCCTTACCCATAGCTATAGTAGGGTCACCAACGTATGGTCTCTTTCCAGATAAAAGTTCAAGGAGTACCACTCCATAGCTATAAACATCACTCTTCTCACTCACTAACTCAGTACGAATACAAGCTGGATCCCAGTATCCAGCTGTGCCTACATAAGGCGGCTTCACGTGTGTTTCCCCCAAAGGAATCGTTATTGAGAGTAAGAAGTCAGCTAATTTGGGTTTGTTGTTTTCATCCAATAAGATGTTGGAGCTTTTTATGCCTCTATGGACAATGGGCCTGGAAGTTCCTATATGGAGATAGGTGATTGCATATGCTATCTCAATAGCAATTCTTAAGCGATGTTCCCATGAAATTAGACTTGATGATGGGTTTGCCTCCTAAAGACGGTCACGCAGAATGAAGGGTACTTTTTCATATATCAAAATTGGCTGTTCCATCTCAAAACAACAACCCAAAAGCTTCGCCACATTAGCATGCTTGATTTGGGTCACCGTGGCTATTTCGTTGAAAGCCAATTCTTGAATATTTCTTATTTCTTTATATACCTTGATGATGATCTGGCGGTCTTCGTGAGTTCCATCGTATTCAACGAAAAACCAATATTGGTGAAAGAGTCGCCCTATTGCCTGTTCAATTTCTTTAGCAGAGAACATTTGGATGGGGTAGCAGCCTCTGCCATCGCAAGAAGAGATTACTTCTTTCAGCAACTGAGCACCGTCTTCCAACCACCCTTGTTCTCCTTGTCTTCTCCCCAATAAAGGATGCCCTATAAAGATGAAAAAACAAAACATAATGAAAATAATAAGAATAAGAACATGACATGACTTTCCTTGTTGAACATTAAATTCAATTAATTTTCAACTACACAACAAACATAAATTAAAATTAAATAAAAACAGAACCAGCAGCACAAGCATTGACACTTTACAATCACCCACATATGCCCAGGGATGAGGGATCGATGCCTGGGTTTTTCAGTTTAAAGGATCAGCACTCCTGACCGCTACCAGTAGCCCAACTTAGTAGTAGAAAGGACAAAAAAAAAATCTCAAACCTTGGTCCTATTGCTGAAGGGGGACTCTTCTTCTCTTTGTTACCCGAAAAAGAAGGTAGTAGAGAAAAACATTTTACACATTTATTTAGAAAATGGTGTTGAGATTTGTCTAAACAATTACCACCAAATCAGTTATAATTGGACTCATTTCACAACATTTCCAAACAAATAATCAAGAAAACCCCCTCATTAAACCCTTTGAGAATTACAACAATTTTCAAACATTAGAGGCAATAATCAGAAAACCCTAATAATTCAGAACATGGGAAGAGATGATCAGAAAACATACACTCCTCCTCCTCCTTCTTCTTCTTGAACAAGAGATCAAAGGGACTCATTCCGAGTGAGACAAAGCAAACGGCAGAAGAGCTGCAGAATAAGGATCTTTATCTCGGCCTCATACAAGTAATCGACCTAACTTGAGCGAAGCTTCTTTGCAGATGCTGATGGATGCAATCCATGTCCGTGTGGGCCCTCTTGTCACAATCTCAAGTCCCCTGCGGTATCGATTGAAAAAAATCAGAGTCATCGCCTGCTATTGCACGAGACCCACGTAAGACGGAACTCCATCGCTGGCCACACGAAGAGATGATCCAAGCCTATCAAGATGAATCGAATATCCTCCAAGGAGAAATCTGAGTTTCAGTTCAAAAAGAGTTTTCATCCTATCGACCATAAAATTGAACTTGGCACTGATGTGACATTAATCACATTTTCATAATGTGTATATTCCGAAGGTGAGACCCACTTTTGTTGAACTAAAATTTTAGATTTTATTTTGAGGCTCATCTATACATGGGCTCCATGATGAAGTTTTCAGCATTTGTTACCCAGCTCACTTGCCTCCAGATATTCCGAAAAAGATCTAGTAGAATATTCCTTTGCCCCAATATGTTTGGAAAAAGTTTCACTGGCTTGATAAAATCCAACAAGAAAGAAAATCATTATTTAGGAAGACTACATCAAAAACTAGTGTGAAAGTAAATTAGAGGAATGAGGTGTTCATCATCGGGTTCCTAATGTTGATACAGAGAATGCATTATAAATATATAAATAAGTAAACTTGAAGTTATAGTTACAGTAGTCATGTTTTCTTCGGTCTGTTTTTAGGCCTTACTTTTGAGTACTTTATCAGTAGCTACTACCTAGTAGTCTATGTCTGTTGGTGTTCTTGTAAGTATGCTTAACCAATGTCTGGGTAAATTGTAACAGACTTTATCTCTCTTTCTTCTACATAAATATCTCTCCTAACAGTCCAACAAAAAACACTCCTCTTTAAGAGCCATACTTTCATTTTCGTTGAGGAAAATATTTTAAGGGCCAATTTATTTTCATGAAATTGAATGTGTAGAAATTCATGGTCAAATCCGTTATAACAATAGATTATTAAAGAGGCGAGAGATGACAACAAAATACTTAAAGCCACAATTATCTCCACTTTTTTAGTTCTTTTTTCTTTTGGGTGAGGGGCGGGATGATTGCAGGGGTTTTAAGAATTTACTTGCTTTTAGTATTATTGAGGTAAATATATGGTAAAAGTAAGAATGATAAAATTAGGAACGAGCGTGTTTTCAAGAGCAACTATGGGTAGTATCAATAATAGATAAAATTAGAAACACATTTTAAGATGGTTTGGGACATCCAACGTTGGCCGACAACGGTGCCGGTAAGAAAATGCTTGGGTATGGAAGTTGATGGTCTACCAAGGGAAAGAGTAGGCCATAGAGGACGTGAATTAAGGTAATAACAATATATTTAAAGAAGTGCAACTTATCTGAAAATTTAGCTTATGATAGATCAGAATGGAGAAACAGATTCATGTAGTCAACCCCGATATAGTTGAGACTATGCATGTCAAACGGACCGGGCAGGGCAGCCTAGATCCCAGCGAGCGGGCCACGGGCCAGGCCAGCCCTCAATCGGCCGGGGGGCTGTGCCGGCCTTGCTCAGCATGCCTCTTTAATTAGTTTTTCTCACTAATTTGAAAAATCAGGGCTACAACTTTAGTGGTTTTACTTTCCCTCGTTCCTTTCAAAACAAACTGAATTCCATAATTCTAACTAGAGAACATCAATATTAGGTACGAATTACCTTATATGATAAGCTACTACATACTTAATCAAAATCATACTGATCAGGTCATTTACTTAAGTGGCCCATATGATGGAGGGCCTGCAATCACAATCATTACCAGCTTCAGGACTTTAGGCTTATGTTGATTGCTATTGACTTCTACGTATTCACATCTTGGCCAAGAATCACTCGACTTGGACGTTAAAATTCCTGATATTTCAGGGAACGTGCCACGTGTTGATGGGCAATTGGCAATGGCAAGGGCTTTTGGTGATGGGAGGCTGAAGGAGCACATTAGTTCAGAACCGGGTGTGGTGGTGAAAATGATAGATGGGAAAACTGAGTTCATGATCTTGGCATGTGATGGGCTATGGAAGGTGGGTTGCTGTAGTTGTGTTTGTATCCAATGATGCATATGCATTTCTCAAATGAGTTGTTATTGTAGTTTTGATCCTTGCCAAGTTGTTTAATTCACGTAGGATGACTAACTTGAATCCCTCTTGCATGCAAACTTGAATACCAATAGCAAAAGAAAACCCATCATTTCTATGGGCCATGCCTGCGGGCCGATAGTTGTGGACAGGTCAGCCTATAGCATGTTGTGTCGAAACGGGCCAACCGTGCCACATCCCCTCGGCCTAGCATGGCCCATGGCACGGGCCGTGCCTGGTGGGCCCTTGACTTGCGGGGTGGGCCGGGCCACCATTCGACATCCCTAGTTGGGACAAAGCTTTGATGATGATGATACCTACTTTTCGTATTATTAAAAATAATTTTTTTCTTTTAATTTCAACAACTTTTTCCTTAAATTTGTCTTACTTTCTTATTTCACATAAAATTGTATAGTTTGTATTAACTTTTATTCTTTAGGATATTGCCACCAATAAAATCTTATATATGATCAAAACCATAAAACTAATTATACTTTTCAATTTTGACCCCTATTAAAACTACAATGACTAATTTTTACCTTTTTATGCATATTAATCCCATGCTTTAAGTAAAGGTGGTGAAGTTAGTAGATCATTAAAAAGGTGAGAGGTGAGAGAAAAACACTTCAGATTCATCTCCAATTAAAGAGAGATTATTTTATGGTCATTTTTCATATTCAACATTGGTTCTTAAAATTGAACCAATTATAGAAGTCTTAGAATACGTAAGAATTCAATCACATGAAATTATCTTTTACACATGAAAAATGAAAATGGGATTTACATAAGTATATGCGTAGAATTCACACATGTGAAAAACTATACCATGGTTGCTTGGAAGCATCATTTTCACATGAGCAACGTTTATCATAATCTACGAATGCTTAAGACGTAAAGCTAAGCATTTTGGTGTGTAATGGGTCAACAGAAAATTTAAATAGTTTGGATTAAAGATTTGGGATCCATAGGAGTTGCAAAAAAACAAAAAACGATAAAAGAATTTGATACAATAACTTGCTGTAAGTAGACATTATAGTGACCCATTTTAAACACAGAGGTGTGTAATAGTTTGAAACCATTTTAGGGGTGGTTTTTTTATATATAAAAACGACTTAATTTACACCCATTTCCACACCTTCATGCATAAATTAATGCAAAAAGAATAAAAAAGTGTGTAGTGCAAATGTTACACATTAAATATGTAAATTCGGTGCAAACAAAAGACCTCTAACAAGAGAACATCATCGCAATGATTCAACCAATTATTTCATCAAACGACTAACAATCGTCTTTGGACTGATGAATCCGAGCCATCTTTCACAGGTGATTGATTTGTTCATGAAACTAGACCTTCAACACTTTCCTAGGTCGGGCTTCTTATCTCAATTTCGTGTGAAGTTGTAGGTGTTCTTCTATTGAACGTATATTATTAGTGTAATTGATCTCCAATAATGAAGTAGATTTGAGAAACATGAGACACAGCCAAGTATTGTACCATCAACCCAATAAAAAAAAAGATGATACCAATAAATTTCAAAAAATGGATCATTTTTAAGCCTTGCTTCCATTACGATTGTCAAGACTTTTGCTTGAACAAACAACCAAGCAACCTCACACATAGCAAACAGAGGCTTCGAATTTCAGAAACAACACCTTGTGTAGTTTAGAAAACTATCTAATTTGTTACTTAAGCTTCTCACTGATTTGGCTTGAGATTGTGGCACCATAACTCTTTTAGCCCAATCTATTTGAACTTCAGTCGTCATCTGGAACCTTGGAAATCAATTCCCCTCCACCGAGTTGCTGATGCCATGACAAAGAACATGACAGTTGTGATTTTGGGGTTTAAGTCAGGATATTGTAAGGACCGTTTGGATTGTTCGAACTTTGCTAGCTTGTGCACACTTTGTAAAGTGAGTCCCACCCATAACTTTGTTCACTCATAATTGGTTATAGAGAGGGCGCGACTTACATTGTCCTTTGAGGATCAAACCAAGAACCCTCGAGTTAACCATGAACTCAAGATAAACAAACCAATCACTTAATTGTTTTTACAAAATAATTAACTCCATTAAATGATTTTAGTACTTTGCCCTATGACCCTAAAAAGTGTAATTGCTTTTGAACTTATCATTTTTTTTTTCTTTCCTGTTTTTTTTTTTTTTAATCCAAAGGTGAATACCAAGTAGATGTGTCAAATTTGGACTTGTGCTAATGTATATGGGACAGTGAGTGGTTGGATTCCACATGCTGCTAAATTTAGGTGCCCACAATATAGTGCCCGTTTGATGAGCCCTAGCTCTGAGGGGACAACCATCTACGGAAAGATGATGTTGAGCGGACGTTGAAGCTCTTGAGAAAAAAAACAGATATTGACCTCTTAAGAAAAAAAACAGATATTGACCGTACCACTACTCTTTCATGTGACATTTGCCCCCACAACAATCAAAATTTAAATATTATCAAAGAATTGTTCGCACAATAATGGTGTGATATCGCACGAACCTAGGATACCGCATAGGGTAATATTTGCGATATCCCATGGCCGTAAGATATCGCACAGTATGATTTGTGCGATATTGTATGGCCGTAAGATATCGCGCAGTATGATGTGTGCGATATCGTATGGCCTTGGGATATCGGCACGAAGAAATATTTAAACTTTGACATCTCATGAGCGAGTGTCATGTCTAAGGGCAGTACTCCACACACACACACACACACACACACATATATATATATATATATATAGGCATTGAATCCCATGAATTTGCATGGATTCGGATGAATTAGATTGTTGGATTGAAGGTCAATTTTTCTCCTTTGATATAAAGTTATTAAACTTGTAGACCATGAATGAAGGGGTTAGAGGTATTAGATTGACTTCAAATATTTTGATATGTAAGTTGGCCCCACTTGAATCTTTCAATCCCCCTTTTTCTTATGACCAGTGGGGTCTCATGGTGGGTCCCAATAGGCGGTCCGCACAGTAAACCGTAAGGACTGTCCTTACAAGACTGCCTCATATATATATATATATATATATATGTATATATAAAATAAAAGGTTCAACAGACAAATGGTGGGGGTTAATGAGCACAATTGCGCACTAAGCTATTGCTAAATTTTTCTTTTTACCGAAACTGACAGAGAATAGAGTGGTAAACCCTTGATACATGACACAAGACAACCGAGCCAATAAGGACTACGCATCATGACTACACTACACTTTTCAAGCTGTTGCACTTGCAACTAAGAAGATGATGAAGACTGAGAAGAGAGTTCAGCTCTTTCCATTTACAATAGTTGTTGTGTCACGTACTTCATTGGCGGCCTCCCATCTGGATTATGTTTTATGCATCTACCTGCAAGCTCCATACAAGCCATTGCTTGCTCTACTTGCTTAACATTCATAGAAAGACCATTCCCCAAGATCAATTTAGGTCTCCTCTTTCTCTGTAATTTCTTTCTGGATAAGAACCGAGAATAGAAAACCGACATCATCATCCAGTTCTATTCGTTTCTTTGCAGATAAAAGCTCAAGAAGTAGCACCCCATACCTATAAACATCATATTTCTTTTTCACAGTACCAGTCTAAAGATAATCCGGATCTATATATCCATATATGCCCACAATTCGACCCGATTTCTGTTATGTATGTGAATTGGCATGTGCTTCCACGTGTGTTTTGCATGGTTTGGACAAGTGGACCTAGAATAAGTCTAGTTGTAGAATTGGTTTTGTCAAGTGGTGTTATTTTTGTTGCTATTCTGTTGCCAGTTTATAGGAGTTAATTGGTTTAGTCAAGTGATGTTATGTTTGTTGCTATTTTGTTGCCAGTTTGTAGGAGTTAGTTCCAACGTTCAAATGTGCTGTGTAACCTGCCTTATAAATAGCATGGCATAATGAATAAAATATTATCAGTGAATTTGTTTCCAAACTTAAGGAGGCTGATTTCCCTCGAAGAAACCAATCTTTCTCTTGCTCCTCTTACCCTATCTCTCTATTCCCTGTGCTCAGACCCATCTTCAAAATAGCTATAAAGATTAAAAAAAAAACAAAAAAAGGCAAGGGTCGAAAAACCCGGCAACAGTTTGAGGTTTCTCTAAATACAGAAACCCACCATCTCACAGAAGTCTCTGTCAGTTTGGTATCAGAGCCAGGTACGGTGGAACATCGGATTAATAAACTAGAAGCTGAAGTCAGTTCCTTGTCTTCCAGCCATGAGCAAATCCTAAAAAGGAAATGCAGGAAATGTTCCCACCATGAACACACGTTTCTGTTAAAGATTAGTATCTTAGATAAGGATTAGTTTGGTCGTTAGAGATTTTGGGTCATTTGAATTTTAAATAATTATTGATTAGACTCTTCATTCTATAAATTGAGATCAATTCTCAATTCAATGTTACGGTGAAAATTATGGAAAGATAGTGATTCTTGAAATTCTATATGGTAACAGAGAGTGGGCCCAGGGATGATCTTGCGATCAAACTGGGTATGATCCTACTTCCGCAATTATCACTGTCAATTTTTTTTTATTTCAATAAAGAAAATCAGTATCTTCACCAATCAAACCATCAGCTCAAGCCTTACGATCTTCTCCATCTCAATTTGCACGATCAAAACTTATGGAGGAAGAGATTATGTCAAATCAGATCTAGTGGACCACCGGCACAGACAGACTCAATGGGAGCGAGTTGCGATAGTGATGGATCCACAAACGGATGATAATCCACAAAAAGAATATATAATCATTTTTGCAAAGTATTTAGAATTAATATTTAATTTTGAGATCAAGGGTTTCTATTTTTAATGTGAACAATCACAGATCCTTTCCATGAAAGGATCATGTGATTGAGGGGGAATGTAAGAGATTAGTATCTTAGATAAGGATTAGTTTGGGTGTTAGAGATTTTAGGTAATTTTAATTTTAAATAATTATTGATTAGAGTTTATCTTCACTGTATAAATTGAGATCAATTCTCAATTGAATGTTACGGTGAAAATTATGGGAAGATAGTGATTCTTGAAATTCTATAGTTTCGACCAACTCGTGGCAAGCGAGGCAATGAAAATGGTGGATCGCATACATTTGCTCCCAAACTTGCCAAACTCGACTTCCCTCACTTCAATCGGAGTGAGGACCCAACCAGCTAGATTTGTAGAGATGAACAATTCTTTGAGTTTCAAGGAATTCCAACTAAGGAACAACTGCCTTTGGCAGCCTACCATTTGGAGGGGGAGGCCCAATTGTGGTACCAGTTGCTAAAGGAAGAAGAATGACTAATCTCTTGGAATATGATGAAGGAAAGCTTACATGCAAGGTAAGGCCTTAACTAGTTTGAGGATTTTTTTGGAGACTTCACAAAACTCACACAAACTGGGACAATCATGGAGTATCAAACTCAATTTGAAAGGCTACTCTCTCGAGCAGGAAAATTGACACCGGCACAACAAGTGGGTTGTTTTGTTAGTAGCCTTCGGGAGAACTTTCGAGTTGACGTCCAAGCTACGCGACAAGCCACCCTCTCCTCAGTCGTAGGGATGGCACGACTTTATGAAGGCAGCAGTTTGGCACAATGTCAAGCAACAACTCCAGAAACCAGGAAAGTTGCTTCGGCACCGGTTGTGACATCCACCCACACTATCTTACCAGCCATCAAAATACCGACACCTGAACAAATCCAGGAACTACCCAATAAAGGCATACCCAAAAGCTTCGAGATGCTTGCTTTCATCCTCGGAACAATATTGCTACTGAAAAAAAGGGAGTATTTTTTCTTGTTTACTTTCTGTCCTAATTCCGAACAATATTTTTCTATCAAGGCCTCATAAATAGTTGCTTCTTCAAGAGTAGCTCTGCCAACATAAATGAGTCATCTGCAAAAAAATAGATGTGATAGTGGGGGCAAAGACGATTCATTCTGATACTCTCTAAGATGTGAGCATTTCGAGCAGCATAAATAATTTAGGACAAACCTTTAGCACAGAGAATAAATAGATATGGTGATAATGGATCTCCATGTCTCAAAACCCTAGTTAGCTTGATATATCCTTCTATCTGACCATTTATTTTCATTGAATGAGTGACTGTAGATATACATTCCATGACCAAATTGGTCCATTTCTCTGGGAACCCAAGAGCCAACAACATTTTTCTAACAAAAGGCTATTCAATTTGATCATACACTTTGTACATATCCAACTTCATAGCCATATAAGCATCTTTTTCATTCTTTTTTCATTTTAGGAAATGCATAATCTCATTAGCTATAAGGAAATTATCAGTGATCAGCCTATTTGAAACAAAAGCACTTTGCGAGTCATCTATAATGGTACCCAAAATGGTCTTCATTTGGTTGGTAAAGACTCTTACAATCACTTTATAAGAAAAATTGCATAATCCAATCGGCTTTAATTGTTCAATACACTCAAGGTGGGAGATTTTAATTTAGGAATGAGGACCACATGAGTGTGGTTCAATTTTTTTAACATCTGGCCATTTTCAAAGATGGAGTTAACATCATCTACTAGGTCTTTACCAACAATATCCCAGCAGTATTAGTAAAAAAATTCCTGACATTCCAGCGGGCCCATGGGTTTTTAAAGCTCCTAGTTGAAAAACAATAGTTTTCACTTCAACTGGCAATACAGGTTCATTGAAAGCCGCAACCATTGATGTAGTGAGCTTCGGTTCAACTAAGGAGCATATTCATTTGATGATGGCTTTTTGGATGTATACAACTTCTGGTAGAATTCAACAATGTTCTCCTTTATCATATCAAGATCTGATGACCATTTACCATTTTGCAATTTGAGAAAGAAGATATTGTTCCTTTGACGTGGGCTGATAGTGGCTACATGGAAGGAGGTATTACAATCCCCATGTTGTAACCAATTCACTCTAGATTTTGGGCACCACATAACCTCCTGTCTTTTGAGAGTTTTTTCATATTTTGTCATTTCTTTTGCTAGTTGTTTCTCCTCATGAGCTGACAAGTTTGTGGCTTGAAGCTATGCAATGATGGAATTAGATTTTCTTAAACTTGTTTCAATATGGCCAAAAGTATTTTTGTTCCATTGCTTTAGGTCCTCTTTGCAAGCATGGATTTTTTTACTCAAATGGTACAATGAGGCCCCATTTTTATGTCTTGTCCAAGAGCTTATGATTTCCTCAAAAAAGGACTCATGTCGAATCCACATGGCTTGGAAATGAGAATTTCTTTTAGAGCTGATAATTGGCTCAGTGTCAAGTAGAAGAGGTCAATGATCAGAGCCAATCATAGCTAATTGTTGAACCCTTAAGTTTTCATATAACTTAAAACCATTCAGTATTCGCGAGAGCTCGGTCTAACCTTTCCCGAATTTGATATTAGGGTTCTCTTTTATTGCACCATGTAAATCTTATGCCATTGAAACCCAAGCCAACAAATCCACATTTGTTTCACTACAACAACTTGCACTATTAGCGACGTTTTTTAGCGACGTTTTCATAAATTTGTCTGTAAAAAGTACTATTTACTGGTATAAAATTTTGTCGCTAAAAAATAGACTTTTCCTGACGTTTTATAAAAAACGTTAGTAAAAGTCCAACTTTTACCTACGTTTTATATAAAACATCGGGCAAAGTCAGGCTTTTAGCGACGTTTTATACAAAACGTCGGCAAAGTTCAATCTTAAAATTAATTTCTTTTCTAAGAAAAGTAAAAATAATATATTATTACCGACGAATTATAAAACGTCAGTAAAAGCCTACTTTTACCTACATTTTATACAAAACGTCGGCAAAGTTCAATCTTAAAATTAATTTATTTTCTAAAAAAAGTAAAAATTAGAGATTATTACCGACGAATTACAAAGTGTCGGTAAAAGGCTGCCTTTTATCGATGTTTTGCTCAAAAATGTCGGCAAAATTCAATTTTAAAGTTAATTTATTTTTTAAAAAAAATAAAAATCAGAGATTATTACCGACAAATTATAAAATGGAGGTAAAATCTCGCTTTTACCGATGTTTTAACTCGGTAAATGTCTGACTTTCCATCTCCAACCTCCGAACGCCCTCTTTTCCGTATCCTCACTTATTTCTTACCGACGTTTAATATAAACATCAGTGAAGGTCACAACGGCTGGGGCTTTTAATGCCCCAACCTTTCCTCCTCTTTTCGTTTTCCATTCTTTCTTTCCCTCTCTTCTTTTCTTTCTTCCTTGTTCTTGCTTCAGGTGAAAGGGAAGGCAGGGCAGCAGCAGGGGAGTAGAGGGGAAGAGAAGAGAGGAGCGGCCCAGGTGAGCGGGTCTCGACCCTTCTTTCCATTTTTCTTTTTCTCGTTCTTTTTCTCTCTGTTTTTTTTTTTTTTTTTTGCTAACCTTCTGCTGCCATCTGCAAGTGGAGGCCGTGTGGGCTGAGGAGAAAAGGGAGGAGAGAGAGGGCCAGGTATGTGTTTTTACTCCCTTCCCATTTCATTTCTCTGTGTGTGTATGTGTTAACCTGCTGTTGCCGTTTCAAGTGGAGGCTAAGTGGGCTAACCAGCGAGACCGGCAGTAGAGTGAGGGGAGGAGGAAGAAGGGAGCCCGCCAGTTAGCCCAGGTGTGCGAATTCCATCCTCTTCCATCTATTCCTTCTTTCTCTCTGTCTTTTTTTTTTTTTTGGATGATGGCTGCAACATGGGGTTTTGGGACTCAGTTTTGGCCAAGGGCAGCCAGGGGTGTGGTGGATTTTGGTGAAGGGAGGAAAGAGTGGAGTAGTGTAAGTTGTGAGGTTGGCAATCCCAGCCTCCTTGATTCAAATTTGAGAGGTTGTACAGTGGGAGTTCATCGGCAAAATCGGTTTGGGTGGAAAATGGGTATCTACTGTGACTAGTTGGGATAGATGGGATGATGATCGAGAAGTGAAGTTTGGTGTTATCCATGGAGACTAACGGGTGTAATGGAGATGGTTGAGTTCATTGAGCATTTCCATCGGCTTTAAATGAGAATGTGGTGAATATGATTTTGGATTCCCAACACAGGTCTTGGCCACTGTAGGGGGCAGCTTGGGCTCCCTTTTTATCATTTTTATTTTTTCTTTTTTCTTTTTTCTTGTGTTGACGAAAAAAAAAAAGTTGGTAAAAATATTTTATTTTTATTTATTTTTCTTTTTCCTTTTTTCTTTTGCTGAAGAGAAAAAAGCGTCGGCAAAAGTATTTTATTTTTTTTTATTTTTCATTTTTCTTTTGCCCACGAGAAATAAACGTCGGCAAAAAAAAAATTTTCCTTTTTTTTTTTTTTTTGCCAACGAATTGGTAAAGGTATTTTATTATTTATTTATTTGTTCTTTTTTCTTTTACCGACGAAAAAAAAAGTCAGTAGAAGTTGTATTAAATTTTTAGATAAGTAAAATAAATTTACCGACCTGTTTTTACAATGTCGGTAAAAGTCAAATAATTCATCGGTAAAAATTTTATTTTTGCCGATGGAAAAAAATTTCGTCGGTAAAAGGTTTTTTCCACGAGTTTTTACCGACGTCTGGCCGACGAAAATATTTGCGTCGGTAAACGTTTTTACCGACGTTTTGTTGACTTTTGGCAAAGAAAAATTTTGTAACTAAATGTGTAAACTGTTATAATGTTTATCATATTTTGAAAAGATCGTATTTTTGTAGAGTACCCCAGTCGCCCACCCTCCCTTTCATTTGCCATTAATATATCATTAAAATCCCTAATGCTGAGCCAAGGCTCACTAATTATACTCCCCTTGACACCAAGGTCATGCCATTGAACATTTTTTTGTGCAGAGTTTGCGTGTCCTTAAACATAAGATAGGCGCCACCAGTTAGGAGTAGATGGGTGTTGGATTCGGACATCAATCATATTGTTGAAAGCATCTATCATTTGAATTTGAGAAGGGTCTAACCAGAATAGTGCTAGTCCTCCTGATCTATTTTTTGGTGGAACCAGACATGAGTGTTGAAATCTTAACTGCCTTCTTATTTTGTCCATGTAATTATTTTGAGCTTTTGTCTCCATTAAAAATATTAAGTCCGGACAGTACAGATTAACCATCCCTGTTCGGTGTCCAATTGTCAAGGACTCTCTGGCACCTTGATAATTCCAAAATATAATCTTCATGATGAACAATGGGGTTGATAGAGGTCAGACCTAGAAACCTTTACTATATCTTGTTGAGCATTAGAATGGGATTTAGTACCTGGTTTGTAATAAGGATGCACCGACAGAGTTCCTTGTGCTTTCCTGTGAGCTTCTTTCTTAATGGATATTCTCTTGGAAGAAGAACTTATCAACGGGTCAAAGAGTTAAAGAGCATCAATGGTTGGAGAAGGTTGACATTCTGCTTGCATGGCCTGCCCTTATCGACTGGTCAAAGTGTTAAAGCGCATCAATGGTTGGAGACGGTTGACATTCTGCCTGCATGGCCTGCATATATTCCTCCTTGTCATCACCATTTGATTGCACCACCGTATAGTTTTTCGCTTATATGAAAAGTGGAAAACTTGTATTCGCAGCTTTTCCGCCTATAATAATAATAGAAAACTTGTATTCGCAGCTTTTCCTCCTAGAATAATTGGAAAACTTATATTTGCAGTTTTCTCGCCAATAATAAACGTGGAAAACTTGTATTCGTAGCTTTTCCGCCTATAACAGTCAGTGGAAAACTTGTATTCGCAGTTTTCCACTTATAATAATAGTGGAAAACTTGTATTCGTAGCTTTTCTGCCTATAATATCAGTGGAAAACTTGTATTCGCAGCTTTTTTTATCAACATGTGATTGCACTCAAAGAAAATAAAAGAAACTTGTCTCTACAGAGAGAAACCGATTTCAACTCGAAATACATTTGGAACCCAATAATTAGAAACAGAAATGGATTTAAGCCATTAGAAACAAAAATGTCAACAAAGTCCATTCAAACAAGGATTTGAAGTCATTATAGATCTTAAACAAAAACCCCAAACAGCTTTATCGCAGTGGATTTGAAACCCCAAACCATTCAAACCACAAACTTAAATGCTACTGAACTCGAAATGGATTATTGGCAAAGAATACTAAATGCCACCAGCCATTTGCTTCATGCAACTAATTTGAAGCCATTAATAACAAAATACATAACCAGTGTGGGAGAAGAAGGAGAAAACTGAAAAAATGGGAGCAAATGAAGATAACTAGGATTTACGAAGAGCGACGCTAGGTGGCGAAGTAAAAAAAAAAAAAAAAAAACCGAAACCATGTCTAACGGACTACGTTTGTGTATTGGAAAATACTTTTCATTATTTCGTACAACTGCCAAAGACGGTTCATTTTTCGGGAAAACCCTTAAAGATACAATATGTGGCCGCCTGCGCCATCTTACTTTGAATGGGCTTCCGCTGGACTCTTTGTTCTTTTAAATTCTCTGTTGCAGTGGTCACCTTATGTATGGGCCATATCAAAGTGACTTGGCTGAGTAGGAAGATCCAAAAGCAATTTGGACCGACCCAAATTGTTCTCCAGGTATGAATCCAACCCGCATTTTGTTCGTTTGCGACCTACCCGACTCTCGCTTAAATCGAGCTCCATTTTAGCATATACGGTGGGATCTATCATGAAATCTTGCACCCTCAAAGGAGGCAGAGAATTTGGGATAGATCCGGCCATAGAAAAGAATAGAAACCAAGTCCCACGTGAAGTGGACTCTTTCCAGGTGAAGCTTGATTGAGGAAAAGACGAAATTTCCAATGATCCCGATTCAGCTAGCTATAACATGTTTGGATTTGGAATATTCCCAAGGCATCCTTTCCCTTCCCGTGGCATCTCATTCGGCTTAGGAGAAGAAGGGAAAGGAAGATCTCATGTTCTGTCCAAAGCGTGAGCGCCGAAACGCTAAATTTGAAAATAATTATATGTCTGGAGTGCCTATACAACATAGTATTTATGAGTTTATAAACAATTACCTGATAGGCACAAATATTTCTTATCCATATATATTCAAATATTAAAAATGAAGAAAAAAATTAACTTTGCAATTTTGATCACATAAAATAGATAATAATTAACTAGTTAGGAAAAGTTTCTTCATCTAAAAGATAAATTTCAAGCTTATAGAAAAAGAAAATGCACATAAACTAAAGATTTTATACGGTTCGCTTTATATTTGATTAATCTGAGCTCCGAGCATCTCCGCTCTCTAAAGATGGCCGAACTGCGCTCCGAGGACAAATCCGCTTCGAAAATGTCAATTCGTGTTTTCGAAGTGGGATTGGGGAGGAGGAGGAGGAGGGGAGGTTCCGGTTAGTAAGGTTCTGCCTCCTGCTATCAGTGATGCCCTGAGCATTATGGGGATTGGAGTGCCCGGCATCGCCTTGTGAAACAGAGTAACAGTGCTCCTCTGCTTTCATCCATGCTCCATACTTCTTTGTTAAAGGTAAGGTTCACCTGACAAATGGCTTAGACTTTCATCACAATGTTTGATATCATGACCAAGCAGACCACAATGGTAGCAGAAGATGGGAAGTCTTTCACATCTGACATCTATTCTTTTAAGCTCCTTTGTCTTCCACTGTAGGTAAACATGTGGAAGCAATGGGAGACTCAAATCCAAATGGACCTTCACCCGTAAAAACTTTCCGCCAAGAATCTTACGATCTGAGAGATATACTTCTTTAACTTGACCAATGCTTGCTCTCAATCAGCACCCTATGGCATCCATCATATACAAGAAAGGCATCTCATGTAGTTGTATCCAAAAGGAGCAATTAGTACAACTCATTTCAGATGCGCTCAGCTCGTCATTACACCGTTGCAGTACAAGGAGATGACCATTGTAGCACTACAGACCATTTGCAAGGACCCTCTTCATATCTAGGACATTTTGGAGTTGAAAGAGAATGAAATCCGAATCTAGATCAATCACTTGGACCTGTGCTTTAGACCTGCAAGCTTTTAAAAGTGTTTGTTTTGCAATTCCAAGATTGAAAGAGCAGTCAATAAGAAAACGTCCCACAAGACTAACAAAACTGTGCTCTTTTTGCCTCAAGTAACTCGTCTTCGATCTCCACTGCTTGGAGGTAGGCCTTCTGGTATTTTCAAGGCTGTAATAGGGTTCTGTTCTAGGGAATCTATTGACATATCATCCTCCATACCTAAGGTTGAAGAAGGAGTCACCATGTGGGTATAAAATTTCTAAGAAACCACCTATCCCAAGGTTTTGGGGATAGGTGGTAGCTTAGTAGGGTGTACGATTATGAGATACTCATTTTGTGAGTTGAGTCGCAGCGAGTATGCTGTTGAAAGAGGGATTGTTGAGGTCAACTTTCACACTCGCTCTTGAACGGTCATAAATATAGTTTACCCCTTGCCGTCACCATAACACGTCAACACAAAAGTTACAGGTTGCATCCTAGGATTGGCATAAGCCAAATTTAGAAGGGAAATTTACATACAGCCTCCTATATTTTATGAGAATCAAAATAACCACCAATCTTTTTCTTTTTTTTACAATTAAAGACCTCTGTACTCTATTCTTATAACTTAAAGCTAGATGTTAATTAGGAAAAAAGATTGAATTCTGGGTTCTCCTTGTGCCACCTCAGCTTATTAATCCAAATCAGCAATGTTAATTGGGAGCCTTAATTTCATATTTAGTGCAGCGATTAATGTCAATTACCCCTTGAATCCATTTACATCCATAACTTGTAATCTTATTTGGTGTCCATTTATGTTCTCTCTCTCTCTCTCTCTCTCTGTGTGAAACTAAGTCCACCACCGCAGTTATTATCATTATTTTTTAAAAATCAGTACCACCACGACGATATTGTCTTGGAATGTTGTTGTTGCCTATACGTGTAAAAGTATTGGAAGGTGCCTGTTTGTAGACATAGCACCGTGTGATTCTCAAATTGCAATGCATTTCCATTGATTTTCATTTTGTGAGACCCTTCCCTATTGAAGTTCTCCTTTTCATATGTTTGATTTAAGACGTGGTTACAATTTTTTGGAAATTCCATTACCATCTTGTTATCTATTAATTTGAAGTCTCAAGAACCTACTTAACAGTGAGTTAATATCCGGTTTTGATCAATTGAAATCACTTTAATTTGTCCTAAAGGATGAAAACTGCCTTAGATATAACCTACTTGGACTAAATCCAGAGCTACCGAGTGAAAAATCCAATTTATTCGAATATATTTTAAAAGCCCTCATTTTGATCTAATTTAGGTTTAGACTAACACAAAGATTTCATCCTTCTACGGTAAAACATGTTTAATTTCATCACCCATGCAAAAATTAGCTTTTGATTGCAAGTGAGCGAGGTTGATTTGAGAGAAAATAACATTAGCAAAAGGGAGTTATTTCAAATCAGGTAGTTGATTGTTACATTCGCTCATATTCAAATTTCCTATATTAAAATCATTCCAACGGCCTACCCACCCACTAGTATTGGACCCATCAAATGTAACCAACCCATAAATATGGCTGGTGGTCCGATCAGATGGAGTGATTTTGGCCCATCTGATTATTCATATTTTAATTAAGATCATTGGGGCTTTTAGGCTCACAGTTATAATTATGTTCTAACCCTTTAACCAGCTTTATTTATCAAACAGGGTGACTATCTCAAATTTCATTGTTCTTGGCAGGGGTGCACAAAAAATCCGTTCAACCTCTAAACCGATCCGAAGTGGGCGGTCCAAATCAGTTTTGTAGTAGATTGGTTTGGTTACAGTTCAAATTTCCTTCAAACTGTTTGGTTCGGTTCGATTTTCGGTTTGAATGTGCGGTTAAACCTCTCGAACCAAACCGAACCGAACCAATTATATAAATATATATATTTTATAAAATATATAAAGGAATATGAAAAATTATTTGAAGAAGACTCGAATCCTCACTCCGTTACTTGAAGTCCAATGCCTCTCACTAATTAAACTGCCCTTTTTTTATAAATAAAATAAAAATAAAAAAGCCGTAACCAAACCGAACCGATTCCTTTTCGTTCGGTTCGGTTTGAGCATATGGCCGGTTCGGTTTGGTTCGGTTTGGAAAAATAGAAAACCGATGAGTTCGATTTGATTAATGGTTTTCCCTCTAAATCGATCCAAACCACCCATGTGCACCCCTAGTTCTTGGAATAGGTAAATTCTCATATTTCCACCCATGAAGGAAGTGCACATCATATGGGCGATTTTATCTAGTGGTCCTGTACACTTCACATTGATCCTGTTCGTTATGTGGGATCCAATGAAATTCAAGGGGTTCCACTGGTAGTGACGATTGGAGAAGATTTTCCTACATGATATATAGCCAATATTTAAAAGTGTTCACTATTGCAACCTTGGGATTGTTGGTTCAAATCATGATAGGAATGAAAAACTATATATATATATATAGTGGCGCCCTACATAGGCCCCATCACGTTTGTCCTTCACCATATGGTTAGGAAATGATGCATATGAATATGTCCCTATATTCATGTGCATCCATCCCTTACCATATTTTGGTGAGGGATAACGTAGTAAGGCCGACTTTATCATACTTTCAAACTATCTACACACAAGGGACCCCCTAAATTACATTGCTTCCATTGAGTTTTCAGATATCCGAATGGATTGGACCGATGGAAGATCAAAAAAAATTTCTTTACTATAGAGTCGTTAAATTTGTGAGCCACGGATGAATGGGTTAGAGGCATGTGATTGACTCCAGACTTGATATATATATGAGATGATAGTGTTTTTATCATTTTAACAGTTGCATCATCTAATAAAGCTAAATTTCTTAGTGGACACCAATCTTCATAATACTCTTTAAAAGATCTCATGATTTTTTTGCCAACATGATTTAAATATTAAAAAGGATTTTTGTTCGGGTGCACATGTCTCTCACCATGTGAGATAGTGTGTGTGCCCGCCTACGGACTCGACTGTTCGTAGGGGTGGACCCAAGCACAAAGGTCTGGGGCTGAGCTCCCACCCAAAGTTCAAAATTCTCAAAAACCCAAGGTAAATTATGAAAATTAACATTTTTTTCCTTACATTTGTCCCTTTCTCAATATTTTTTTTACATAAAGCAACCCCCCTCCCCCAATGAAAACTTTCTAGGTCCGCCCTTGCCTCTTCGTCGTTCAAATCCTCCTCCTTATATATTACTAAATGCCATGGGTTTTACACCAATCTAAAAAGAATAAACTGTTGGATCAAGTATTCATATTTCATTTTTATATAGACCTTTAAATTTTGTGGGTCGCAGTGAGATAGATCTGAAGTAATCGGCTAGGCCCACTTGAATTTTTCTATCCTCACATCACCCTTGATTGGTGGGGGCACCAAGTGGGCTAGCTCCTCGAGGTGTCTCGCACGCTTAAAGAAATCGATACAAAGTATCACCGTGACACATGATTCCCACCATTTATGTCTGATGGTCACATCTAAAAATTTACCCAAATTCATTTCGGGTTTTTCACCCCAACCAAAAAGAGGGTCCAGTACCAAAACTTGAACCTATGGGCAAAACCCTTGTTTGCCTAATCAGAGGGCCCACCAGATTAACGATCTTGATCACCCAGACAGTATCAAAGCATTTAGATAAGGACTCGATACCATCATGCTAACCAACAAACAGCTAACAGCTAACAATCTACAGCTGAATCATATATCTATATATAATGTATGTTATATTCGTCAATGGATAACAGGCCACGAGCCTCACACAAGACAGAGCCAGCACGCCCAAGAAAACATACTGGAGAACATGTTTTGGCTCGTGCATGTCGCAGGTGACACAAGCCTTATATAATATGAGCCCAGGACTTTAGTAGGTATACCCATTTTGACATTTAAATAAATGTATATAGATGAAGGTGCCATGGCCCACTTGGGTAAGAAAAAGATGTGTGGGACCATAAATGGAGTGTTTATTTTTTACATATGGGTTTTATTTAGTGACAATTCTCCATACATTATTAAATTTGTAACCAACTTCCCCGTGGGCCTACTTGGGGTCATGCCAATATCGGACGTGGTAGGAGATGAAAAAAATCTCAATAAAACTTAATGGTTTGTAAAACATCCATCCGATTATTATCATCCTAAACCCTTGGGCTTGAGTTTAATAGTTTTTGAAAGCGTTATTTATTTAGATTTTAATAGAATAATGAGTAACAATTAAATGAGTATCAGAGTCAGACTTATGGTAATTTATGGGGTTAGTTGTGTCTAAGAGGGCTAATTTTATCGTAGGTGGCCCTAAAAGTAGGGGTGGACTGCACATAAGAACCATGTGGATGATGAATATTGAGAGAGAGGGAGAGACCTTACGAGTTTTAGTCCTTTAGAGGTGAATTAATAAAAATAATGAGTGAGACAAAGCACTTGGACCTAACGGAATCCTTTTTATTAAATTAATCTCCTTTTTATATAGAGCTCTGTTGTTTTAGCTGTTAATTTTTATAGACTCGGCTCAGTTTTTGCCCGTGGATTGGAGGGGCCGAGACCTGGACATCAGGTCTGATTTAACCAATTGTTAAAAGTTCGTTGGGCATGCATCTTATAGGCTGAGACAGGTTGGTCATCGACCAAACTGGCACAAAATTATATCATTTTATTTTTTGGGGGTGAATAGTAAATCATAACAATGTGGCAGATAATCACACATTTCGGTGAACATGCACTGGTGCTTTTTTCCTTGTTCTTTTTTTTACTCAGCCAAAGGCTTTGGACCCCGCCGTGAAGTGAGAGTAATAGACCTCAAATGAGGTGACGGAACTCTCAGGCTTTTGAATCTTGAACAGCAGGTGAGACATGACACTTCTTACCACCAAGATAAGAGGCCATTCTCATACACTAGTGCATTATCGAATACGGATACCAATCCACGGATTGATAATTCTGTTGGCCAAAACTTAGGGTTCATTAGTATTAAATTTTAAGTGGGGTCTTTGTCCAGGCTCATTCATGACTGCTATATGGACGGAAATTCGTTCTTCCACATTTGGTCCCACCAAATGAAATTTTTATGTCACCGAAAGATGGACAACACGGCCCACACCTGTAAGGATCTTATATTGTAACTGAAGATGGGTCATCATTTTGTTATTACAGCATCATTAGTAAAGGTGAGATTTTTTTTAACACCTAATTTGATAAACATGACATAACATCATGCATGATAAAACAAATGGTGGATGATTAATGATCTAATAAGGCCAATGAAGTGGGCCCTCCATTTTGGGCCCCGCTTTTGTAAGCTACCATTCAAAGGCATGTTAGATAGAAAATCTCATTATGAACAATATTGGTTAGCCAGAAATACAACCCTATCACAATGTGCTAACCCTTTATTCATAACCATAAAGTTTAACCATCTTTAACTATAAATTATTTTAAGATTTGTTGTGCGCGTGCGTGCGGCGGCGGGAAATCCGCGATTGAACAATCATACCACACAAGAGAGACAATGATTTTACATGGTTCGACAAAACCACCTACGTCTACGGCAAAAGAGCAATAACTCACATCTTGACTCGCTTCAGAGTCTAGAGTTATAGATTACATTGTATATATAATCTCCACTTTCTTTGACGTAGACTTAAGTGTTTTGTCGAACTACGTAAAATCATCATCTCTCTCTTGTGTGGCATGCTTGTTCAATCGCAGGTTTTTCGCACTTCTGCACTTAAGCGTGCAATAAATTTCAACATGATAAAGCTCAAATTAGTGTCAAATTGGGCCTAGTGTTTATTTAAAGGGGGTTGTTCCTGTGGTGTACTAAGTGTGAAGGGGGTGGATTAATCAAAGGTGGGCGTAACACAAAGAGATATACTACAAATGAACAATATATGGTCATCTCTTAAATGAATATCATCAACTTCTATAGTTAAATAATTGAATTTGTTAAGCTAACCCTATATCTGAGATGTAAAGTTAAGAAGATGACGATAATCGTGCAGAAACAACACTATCCTCAAAGGGGTTGTGGACAAAAGATTTGAAGAAAGTATCAAGTTTTATAAAGATCTATCTTAAGTATCAAGTTTTATAAAGATCTATCTTAATCATAGTGTGAAAGGGGTTTCCCTAGTAAGAATCTTAACCAAGAGAGCTGCTTCAGAGAAACTGTATTTATGCTAATTGATGGTATGTAAGAGACATCTTAAAATATTAAGAGAATTAAATATCACTTTCTCAATTCTCTAATCCATGTTAGTTTTCCTTCCTCTTAGATTATGATCAGATTATTGTCATGATCTAATGCTAATTGGGTATATATACATTTGAAGGTCCCATAGCTCTGCTCCTACAATCAAAGGTCGTTCTCATTCCCATCTTAGTAGCAGTCTTTGAGACTCTACTGCAATCATGTTAGCTCTATCTCCCTCTTCTTGGTTTCCAACTTTCGGATGGCCATCAGATGATAACATAGGCCAAGACCAAAACCGGTGGACTGAGGATTATGATCACCCTTTCATCAACTACAATAGAGAAATTGATGGCTTAGATTCATGTTTTAGGATCTCCTCTCCACAACTGATGGGAGCAATTGACGGTCCCAAGATATCGCCTGCGACCAGTGAAGACATATCGCCGAACTTGAAGAAGATGAGCCACAACGCCAATGAGCGTGAGCGGCGAAAGAAATTGAACAGTTTGTACTCCACTCTCCGGTCTCTTCTTCCTGTATCAGATCACAAGGTTGGTGTCAATTTATCCATCTTATGATTTTGTTCTACTTGCTTCTAGGGGTGCAACTTGTGCTGATGGATTGGGTTTAGGGTCAATAATCCACCCAGATCTTATATGGGCTAACTCAAGTCCTAACCTGAAACCAACTTAACGCCACTGAACCCTACTCTGATTTATGAAAGGGTCAACTTTTCCAGACCAAACCCTCCTCCGCCGAAGATTCTTCATCATCATCATCATCATCAAAACTTTGTCCCAATTATGTTGGGGTCGGCTATATTAATTTATTTCTCCATTCCGATATATTATGACTAAAATCATCACCAAAGACTACATTCTTAATATGTACTTGATTTTGAGCAACCCAATATGTACCTGAATTCAAATCGGTTTGATTGTCAGGCTTTAGAATGAGGCAAACCCAAAAATGCTCGACCTTACGTGGTGAGGGAATCTGCAATCCGTCAGGCTTGCATCTAGAATTTTTGGATTTCATTTGGGGTCAGGATTGGTTTTGAGTTACCCAAAGTACAATAAGACTCGGGCTTGGTTGAGCCCAATTCCTGGAACTGACCTGCCCAAGTTGCACACTTGAATCATGCACGTTAGAAATGGAAGGTTAATGCGTGAATATAGATCAAAAAGGACCTTGATGAATCATCGCAGTCCAATCACCCTATGGTGTCCACTAAAAGAAAGAACGGGTGCATAATGGGCTGGCCATTCACTTGTGTGCCCAATAGTCCGATGGATTCTACAGAGACGTGTTTTCTTTTTGAGTAATCATTGCCTTAACTGCAGAAGTTGAGCATTCCAGCCACTGTGTCTTTTGTCTTGAAGTACATTCCAGAGCTTAAAAAACAAGTGGAGAGGCTAACCCAGAGGAAGGAAGAGATTCTGTCACAGATCTCATCACAGAGTGACCTCACCCATCTCATCAAGGGGAGAAAAGATGCCAATGGCCCACTGGGGTCATCATCCTTTCCATCAATCTCAACCACCCAAGTAGATGAGAGAGAGGTTGTTGTTCAGATTTGCGCTTCAGACATACAGAGCATTGCACTTTCTGAGATTGTATCAAAGTTGGAGGAAGAGGGCCTAGAAATACAGAATGCTTCATCTTTCACTGCTGTACTTGGGGGCAAGGTCTTCCATAATCTCCACCTCCAGGTACCTTTTCTCTCCCGGACAAATTGGACTGTAAATGGGCCGGGCTAGGATGCTGGAAAATATACAAATTTGAACAGATTCGCCAGAAGGCCCAGCCTGATTGTTTCAAATACACTTGACAGCCATAGATTGGGATAGACCTAATGCTTTAAACATCTAGTTTAGACCTCATTAAATACTCATTTTCCCAAATTATAACATAGAAATACATATAAAAGAATATTATATATATTAAATTATTTCACTGTATCTACAAAAGAATATGCAACATGTATTATACATAGTAAAGTATCGTTGTCTAAAGAGCTGTCAGGTCCATGCAGCTGTCCCCTTTTCTTGTTTAAGATTTGGGCATTCAGGTCCTACGATATAAAACCCATGGAACTAAATCCAGGCCCAAATTTCATTTGGGTCCGTGCAGTGGGCCTGAAGTTGAGTCTGGACCTGAATTAAAAATGGATAGGAGTTTCGGCCCTTATTCGATTTTTTTTGTTCGGGTTTAGGGATCCCGTTTTATTGCTGATGATTATGATTTATGTGTGTTCTTTTATTTTGCTGCTTACATTACTTGATGATGATGATGATATTATGGAGAATGACAACACAATAATAGTAGTAATGTGATTTTCCAGATTTTTAACATGCATGGTGATTGATAACACCTGAATGGGTCATCTTACCATAATGGTTAAGGAATAATTGTAGTGTTCTGGTTGACAGATGGAGGATTCAGTGAAGATAGAGTGTGGACTGTTGAGTGAGAAGCTTATGTCGTTCTACAGGAACAAGGAAGAGTTGAATGTTTCATACGCTGGTTTTTGTTAGCCAATAAAGTTTTTGTTTGATATCTCATCGGTGCAATGCACTGTTTTGTAGTTTTAAATTGTAAAGGGAGAGAGAATCTGGTTCCTAGTTTGCCAGGTTTGTTGTATATGTCTCATATTATATATTGGTGTTTATTTTGTAACTTAATTTGGGCTGAGCCTATCAGGTGATGGATACGTATGGGCTGGATGAAAAACAGATACATATTGCTCATACAGCTGATAAATGCTGGTGCATCGGCTATATGGACGTAATTTCAATTTTCAGCTATAGTAAACAATAGTCAGTGCCACCCCGTATCAATGTGCAAGTAGCTCAGCTGGGGAGGCACTAGTAGCTGTATCTCTTGAAATTAATCATGGATCCAATCCAATGGTAGCTCAATAGATGAGACACTTCCCTTCTATAGAAACAATCTTAGATCAATCCATGTTTGGAGCGCTATGATGGTGAAAGATTGTGTGTAGATAGATGGGTTGGTGTCCAAGTACTTAACATTCCAAAAAAGAATAAGTCGGTACCACCCCATATCAACGTGTGCATCGACTTCTATCAGTGATGCGATGCATGTGAGAGTACTTGTGATATCCTAAGGGCTTGTTTCTTTTTGTGGATGAAGTTCTAAGGATCTTTAAGTAATTTATTTTTTAAAGTGGTTAAGATTTAAGAAACAAAAGGGAGATGGAACAAGAATATATATCAGCCATCACCCTAGCTAGTAAATCAAATCCTATCAAAGTTAAGGTCCTATTTACATCTCTACCCTATATGCTTCTGTAGGCGGGAAAAACGACACCTACTTAGATTGAGGAGATGAACCTCTTAGATCAGGGAAGACCGAACGCCGGGAGCCTCCGCGGGGCCGAAGGACCTGAAAAGAGAAGGAAAAAGGCTTGGGTCAGAGCCTCTGGCTGCCGTGAGCCGAAGGCGCTCCGATGACTGAGTTAGTTCTGAGAAAACTAAGCAGGAGGAGGGAGAAGGGAATGAGACGATGTGGCTAGTGTTGTGAGTTGCCTCTCGCCTACCTCAATGGGGCTGATCCCATGTGTATATCAAGGAGTTTATTCGTGCATTCACTGTGAGTGGGGGTAGGTAGGGTAAGGTCCCATCAGCCTTACCCTGACATTCGGCGGTAGGTAAAAAGGGCGCATTCCATCAGTAACTTTTGGTCAGTTGACGTGAGGGGATGAGGAAGCCAACTTCTTATCGTCATAAATGAGCGCCCCAAACTGTCAGGGCACGCCCGCGCTTTTGGTAGGTGTGATGGCCCACTCTTTGCCTTCGTACTCTTGCCGGGACCAGGAGCGGTCTGGCTGGGCTGGCTCTTTGCTGGCACAGATGCCGAGTAGGCGAGCTTGCACTCTTTATCCGAGCTGCGAAGCTTAGTTGCTGAGCTGGCACTCTTAGCCGAGCTGCCGGGCTGCAGCATGGTGCCTCTTGAGCCGGCGCTCCTCACCGAGCCGCCGAACTGCCGGGCTATGCTAGCCGAGACCGAGGTGGATTACCGTGATCCTCGCTTAGTCTCGTCAGTACGGTGTTTTTCCCACACAATTGCCCCCTAGCTTTTGACCTCTGAAAGTTCTCCAACTTGTGGAGGTCGGAAGCTAAGTAACTGCCTGGCTGGGACCTCTACCGAGCTGGAGAGAAGGTTGCCGAAGTCAAATGTCCGCAATGTTTTTGGCTTTACCGCCGTGGCTGGTGCTGGCACCGAGCTACGGACGGTTGGCACTCTGACCGAGCTGCCGAGCTGGGGGTGTTGTCACCGAACCCTGAGACGCTTATGGCTGTGCCGCCAGAGCTGGTGTAGGCACCGAGCTAAGGACGGTTGGCTCTCTGAACAGAGGCGCCGAGCCGCGGGGGTGGTACTGCTACCGGACCCTGAGGTGCATATGGCTGTGCCGCTAGAGCTGGTGCAGGCACCGAGCTAAGGACGGTTGGCTCTCTGAACAGAGGCGCCGAGCCGCGCGGGTGGTACTGCTACCGGACCCTGAAGTGCATATGGCTGTGCCGCCAGAGCTGGTGCAGGCGCCGAGCTAAGGACGGTTGGCTCTCTGAACAGAGAGGCCGAGCCGCAGGGGTGGTACTGCTACCGGACCCTGAGGTGCATATGGCTGTGCCGCCAGAGCTGGTGCAGGCACCGAGCTAAGGACGGTTGGCTCTCTGAACAGAGGCGCCGAGCCGCGGGGGTGGTACTGCTACCGGACCCCTGAATCTTCTGGCATTGATGCCGAGCTGGACGGGGTCAATTCCTCTTGAAGGAGCTCGTCAGTCTCAGGTGGCCAACCCTCGTAGTGGCTGCCAATGTTATCCCGTCCTCGAGCCTCGTCTTCTTCTGCCTTGATGAACCGACTTGCTAGGGTCATCAATTCATGCATTGTGGCCACGGGGAACATGACCAAATGCTCCCGTAGATTGGTGCCCGGCCGCAGAGCTTGCTGGAAGGACTTAACGGCTACTTCGTCGGAAGCGCCATCGATCTAGCTATAGACAGTCCAGAATCGTCGGCCGAATTGGGTGACGCTCTCGTTCTCTCGCATCCTGAGGGCCATAAGGTCGGCGCACGTCCTCGGGATGGTCCGGTTGGCCTGGAACTTGACCAAGAAGGAGTGTTGGAGCTGCTGCCAACTGGAGATGGAGCCTGCGGGGAGCGTGCAGAACCATCTCAGGGGGAGATCTCCCAAACTGGAGGAAAAAACTCGACAGTTCAGGAAATCGTTGTCGCCCCACACCGACATTCTCTGGACGAAGTGTCAGAGGTGCGCTGCAGGGTCCGAGGTTCCATCGTACAGTGTGAACCTCGGGACGTCGAATTCTTCAGGTAGGGTGAGCCTCCGGATTTCTCTGGAGAGGGGAGATGCGCCCGAGTCTTCAGCTCCGAAGATGCCGAACTGATCTGGTGCGATACCGGTAATCTCCATATTTTGACGAACAGCCTGCCTGATATGCTTGTCTAGCCACTACTTGAGCTCCTCTTCGTCTTCTGGCGTCTGGCGCTGCTTCTCTGACCTTTCAAGCACATGGTCGGTGTTGGAGTCTTCTTCTCGGTGGACGCGCTTCAGGTCTCGCTCTTAAGTCGGAGCTTGGTCGTGCCTGCGTGGAAGACCCGAAGCACGGCTATGCGCAGGAGGTGGGCTCGGGGCCCTTCCATCCCGGAGCTGCTGCTTGAGCCTCCGGATGGGCTCTTTTTGCTCCTGGATGAGGAGGTTTCGAGCCAGGACAGCATCCTGGAGAGGATCTTCCTGGTCGTCGGGAGCGGTCTGGTGACGAGACTTAGCCCGTGCGGACTTCTCACCTGGTTGGGTGACAGATCTGTCACCTTGCTCGGTGTGCTCTTTGTCATGGCCCTTGCCTTTGGAGGGCCCTTCGCCATTTCTGGTTTTTGGAGGCATGGGTGCTTGAAAGCTTTTTGTTCAGTTTTCCCACAGACGGCGCCAAACTGTAGGCGGGAAAAACGACACCTACTTAGATTGAGGAGATGAACCTCTTAAATCAGGGAAGACCGAACGCCGGGAGCCTCCGCGGGGCCGAAGGACCTGAAAAGGGAAGGAAAAAGGCTTGGGTCAGAGCCCCTGGCTGCCGTGAGCCGAAGGCGCTCCTATGCCTGAGTTAGTTCTGAGAAAACTAAGCAGGAGGAGGGAGAAGGGAATGAGACGATGTGGCTAGTGTTGTGAGTTGCCTCTCACCTACCTCAATGGGGCTGATCCCATGTGTATATCAAGGAATTTATTCGTGCATTCACTGTGAGTGGGGGTAGGTGGGGTATGGTCCCATCAGCCTTACCCTAACATTCGGCGGTAGGTAAAATGGGCGCATCCCATCAGTAACTTTTGGTCAGTTGACGTGAGGGGATGAGGAAGCCGACTTCTTATTGCCATAAATGAGCGCCCCTAACTGTCAGGGTACGCCCGCGCTTTTGGTAGGTGTGATGGCCCACTCTTTGCCTTCGTACTCTTGCCAGGACCAGGAGCGGTCTGTCTAGGCTGGCTCTCTGTTGGCACAGATGCCGAGCAGCCGAGCTGCCCCCTGCCGAGCTGGCACTCTGAACAGAGCTACCGAGCTGCTGAGTTGATACAATGAGCTTGCACTCTTTATCCGAGCTGCCGAGCTTAGTTGCTGAGCTGGGACTCTTAGCCAAGCTGTCGGGCTGCAGCATGGTGCCTCTTGAGCCGGCGCTCCTCACCGAGCCGCCGGACTGCCGGGCTATGCTAGCCGAGAACGAGGCGGATTACCGTGATCCTCGCTTAGTCTCGTCAGTACGGTGTTTTTCCCACGCAGCTTCAATCATAACCTCTTTATGATCCTTTATTACGACTTACTTGACATGAATTCCAAGGAATTCAATTTTACCCAAACAAATGGGTCCATAACTAAACTCATGGCTACGCTGACTAAGGTTTGTTGAATGACCGCCCACTTATTTATCGGGCATGATTTTATCCTCCTTCAATACATGGGATCTGGATCATATGAGCTGGACTGAATCCAATCGATTGGACGCTCCATGACTAGGGATGTTATTAAGTCAGACTTGTCTGTTGGGCTTTTTGACATGACCAGCTTTATATGGGCTTGGACAGATTCTTAAGAAACATTTACAGACTTAAAATTATTCTAGCCTCTTGAGAATAAAAGAATATTCCGGGGGTTGGGAGTTCAATTCTCACCCAACTCCCCAGTGTTCAATCCAATTAGGTCCTCTCCCCTGTGTATAGGCAACCATCTCCCCTTCTCCCATATCAATCAGGTCTTTCGAGGGCCCAACAACCACATTGGCTGCTATCAAATAAATATTCTAGCTTGTTAAATAGGAGAACCCAGGCCAGATTTCTATATGCTCCCAATTTGTTGGTATTATTCTGAAGTGCTGGACATGCAAGTCGAATGAGTATAATTGAGTTTAACCGAGTATCTAGATGGGTCGGTGAATTGGGCTAAACCAAAATGACTACACTTGCCTGGGTTGCTTGGTTCAGTGACCTTCTAAGACGAGTTAGGTCTTGATGTTCTTAGGTTAGATCTAAATTACCATTGAGGCATGTCAATTGTCATAACCAAGACGGATCCTGCCCAATGTAACTTGTCGGGGTTGTGTTATAACACTCTTTTTGGGGAAATATAGATATAAGAAGAAACTAAGGGAAAAAACCCAATAGGACTCCATAGGATTGACAAGGACCCAGTAGCAGGTTGAAGAAGGGAGGGGTCCTCAAGTTCCTTTTCAGTCTTTTTTTTTTTTTTTTTTTTCATTTTGCGATATGGTCAATATCGACCATTTTATAGTGTTCAGCAGATAAGACAGTTACATATTGGAAAAAATATGATTGAGAGATTAGTCAATATCTACCATCATGAGGAAGTAGTACTGGTCGATATCGACCATTCTATCGTGTTCAACAAATAAGTTGGGAAAAAAACTGACTAACAGATTGGTCGATATCAACCATTAGAGCTAAAAAGAAGAAAAAACGCTATCTCTCTCTTTCGCAGGCGACCAAGAAGAACGCATATATCAGATGTTCAACAATATGACTAAACGATTACCAAGAGCGAGCCAAAAACCACCAACCATATCTGTCGGTCAAAAACTGTGCTTTTAAAGAGAATTGATTTTCGCTTTTGTTATAAAAGTCCACGGAGGTTTTGATTCTATCCAATAACCCCTCACCTAATTATCTCCTTCATCTCTTCGTCTCAAGAATTAGGCTTTTAGAGAACTGAAATCTTCTATTCAAATTTTTAAGAAGATCACGGAAGAAAATCAAGAGCAGTGATTTCATCTCTTGGTTGAAGTCAATCCCTCGTATTTACTTCATTTCAGGAATTGGGTTCTCAAGATAGCTGCTTTTCACTTCAAGTATCTATAAGAACTGTCGCATCCCGGTCCCGAATCACCCTGGCCTAGGGTAATCCCCGAGGTGCGACATGCGTAATCCCGTGTTACTGTACCTGTCTCGAGTCAAATCCAGCAACACGAAGGATAAAATTTCTCTTTGCACATACCATTCATAATTAAATAGCGGAAGCATAACGATAATAATCATTTGAACCATTGCACAGTCCTAATTAAAAGTTGAGTGTTGAGTTTAAACAAAACATAATTACATATTCAACCCAAGTAGGGATTACAAAAATACCCTACATCCTATTACAAAAGAATTCCTAAATGTCCAAATAGTGTGGCCCACACAAAAAGGGGCTGGCCACACTCTACAGTTTGATTCTCAAAAGAATATTTCGTGGCACTCTTCGTCGACCCAGACTACATAGGCCCATTACCGGCCCACTCTTCTAGTCCTGGAGGAACCTCTTGGGCTTCCTCCTCTCCCTCCTGGGCCTCTTCAAGGCCGGGAGTTGCATCTGCGTCTGTGACACCAAAGGTAGCATCATGAATACGACGATTCGACAAGTATAAGCATTAATAATAAATGACATGTTGTATCAAATCGAATAAAAGACAATTGATTAAAGATGCCAATATTAAGTAAACTAGGCACTAGTGCAATATCGAATAAATCATGCTTTCTGAATCAATGGGATAATAAAACACACTAATTGGCTACTACATTAAGCTCATCCTCTCAATAGAGAGCGAATCTAGTTGGGATGTCACCAGCTACCCGGCCAAAGGCTAGCTGGCTACCCGGTTCTGGAGTTCCGGTGCTCCGGACGATCTACTGCAGTGATCTCGAATAACTAAACCAAGTTTAACCCCGTCGGGTATCACGTGGTCGAAGCTCAGTAGTGCCAGACCAATCGAATCGAATAAATACGCACATGAGTAAGATTGTTTTTACTTGAATCGAATCGAATCATAATATCTAGAATATTTCACACATAACTTACTCATCCAAAATTTCAATTGAGTATCGTATAACCGTACAAGTGTAACGAATAGAAACGAAGCAATTATGCATATAAATCATTATTTAGAATTTGGAAGTCGAATATAAAATAAACCCCAATATGCACATGCACTGATTAAGAAGAATCAAGAGTCATTTACTAAGTTCTCGTCCTTCACATTCTCACCCGATGAAGTTTGGAGATCCCGTGTATAGCTATCTTTAATTTGGTGCCACTTTGTATAGGTGTAGTGTACCGGGTTCTCCGAGCCTCATCTATGACAAGGTGGTAGACGAAAATATAATTCACATGAGATGATCTTAGCCTCAATGATCTCTCACGTGGTTAATTACCATTGGTCCGTTGATCTCGTTAAAGGTGTCATTTTCTAAGGTCCCACAAGTACTTAGGAATCCAAGATCCTAATTGGTTTAGTAATTATAATATCAGGATATTCATCACTCCTTCATGTGCAAAATAAGCATTTTTGTCAAGAATTCTGGGCGCCACACAGAACCCTTCCTCGCTATAGCGAGCTTAAAGCTCGCTATAGCGAGCCATCCAGAAGTGGACCTCGCTATAGCGAGAACCTCGCTATAGCGAGCTCCATCCTCGCTATAGCGAGGACACCTTCTGTGTGCCTCCTGGAATGCTCCCATTGTTCACCTGTGCACACCCACATGGACTTCTTCATTTCCATTCCATTTCACCTGTACACCCACATGACTTCTTACACATTATTCAACAAATTCAAACCAAGCACATGTCATCATTTCAACCTCCACCTGCACATGTTCCCTTGACTTGGGAATGTAAAGAACTCCTTACCTCACACATTTCCCCTGTTTTCACAAGAATAAATGCACATTCAAGAAGTTCAACCCATACTATTATTATTCTCTAATCATGATTAAGGAGGCTAATCACCCTAAAATGGAGAATAATAGAGTTTGATAATCCAATCAAGAACAAAACCACATGTATTAATCATTAAAGTTTATACTTGCCTCTAATCAAGCTTTAACAAGCCTCTTCACTCTTTGGCTCAAAAGAAACCCAGACCCCCAAATACTCAAACCCTAATCAAGAAACCCACAAAGAAGATGTAATGAATATGTATGCATGACTATGGTAGAGTCTTTTTGACTCCATTCAACTCAAAACACAAAAAGAAATGGCTTTCCTCTTACCTATAGCAAGGGGTCCGAATCTGGGGGAAAAGATTGAAGAGGAGTGGGTTCTTGTCACAAGAGATGAAGAGGATGAAGATGATGAAGAAGGTGTACTAGCCCCACTCCTTGTCTCCAAAGCACCAGCAATACCCCCTTGATAGATGATGAAGAACAGAAAGAAGGAGAATGAAGAAAAAGGTAGTGAACGGAGAAGAGGGTTTTAGCCCAGCAACAGCAACAAGGTGAAGTGGCTTTAAAGGATGAGAGAGTCCATTTTGCACAAAAGCCCACTAAATCTTGGTATTTCCAATTTAAGTCAAATGAAGGTCCACTTCTTCAATGGTTGGTCAAATGGAGTAGGGTCAAGTACGAAAATCGATGAGCTCGACGAAATGCACGCGATGACACCAAGATGACGTGCATATGATGCAAAAATATAAAATCTATAATTACGAAAACGTCCTCGACTCTACCCAACTGAGTCAAATCGACTCAACTCACCCATTCGAGACTCCAATTAACTTCCAACTCACCTATAAGGATCTAATCAACATTAATTACTCTAAGTAGCGACTAATCACAATTAAATCAACTAAAGCCCGATTAATTAGTATTAATTAGGCTAAATTTGGGGCTGGGGTGTAACAAGAACAGAGATGAAGGGAATGAAGGGAAGTTTCTTAAAGAAACTAAAATCCATTGGACAGATTGGTTCTCTAAAACCAAGACGTGTGCTTCAAGTGACTGCCTCTGATGGGTTTTTAGACCATTTCCCGCCTAATTCAGGCCAAGTTCTTAGGTTTCCTGATTCAGGGCAAGTGTTTAAGGCTCCCCCTGTCCACAAAACAACCCAACCTGAACCCGACATCTCAGAGCTCTTGAAAGACCTTGGAGAAGAAGATGAAGAGATAGAACACTACATTGGCACCTTTGATAAACAAAACATCAGGCCTCCCGAACCACCCAAAGTCTTAATTCCTTCCAAGGAGAATTCAGGGGTTGAAAATCGTAATTTGCACCAACGCCCATTGTCTGAGACATCCAGTTTCCGACGTCCAGACATGAATTCAGTAACACTGTTTGATCCAGACCTACTGGCAATTTTCTCGTAAAATGTTCGATATTGGCCATATCGTAAAATGATAAAATAAAATAAAAATAAAAATAAAAACTGAAAAGGAACTTGAGGACCCCTCCAGTCTTCAACATGCTACTAGGTCCTCGTTGATCCCATAGGGTCCTATAGGAATTTTTCCTCTAGTTTCCTCTAGATATTAAAAAAGAGTTTTCTATGGGAAAAATCCCATTAAACTTTGAAATAACGGCAGAGAATCAAAAATTTTAATATTGATGCTAAAGGTAAAGGCCCTCCCTCCTCTTTTTTCTTTTTCTTTTTTTTTTTAATACATTTTTGCCGACAAACAACAATATTAACATTGATATCTCTCGATCAATATGGTAAACTGTACACTTTGATTGTGGGCTGTCCATATTGTAATAAATCGATGACAGTTTATATACTACTAGGGAAGTAAGTAGAGAGGATGGCTTTTTGGCTCCGCAATCTCCCATGGAAACAATGTCCAGGAGAATTATAAGAAAACAAACACCTATCAGTATAGCAGAAGATCAGAAATACCTGGAATTTATCCATTTTCACAAACAAGATCATTTTCATTATTGGTGGGAAGAAGTATTAATCGATCTTATTTTCTCAAGAAGATGGGGGAGAAATACTAAGAGAATAGAAGAATACTAATTCGGGGTTCTTGGTTAAGATATATTAGTAAACCGACTGATTAAACATTGTATGAATTTCCAATCATTGATCTAGCTATTTTAAATTTTAGCCATTAAATTGAATGGCAAAATGAAGGATAAAGGATGGCTATAGGCTGGATTTAGGCCAGAGAGGGAATACCTGTTTAACAAACCGTGTAAAGGCCTTATCTATGATTCAATATATATAGCAGTCTTGAATAGTCAGGACCTAGGGTTCATTCGGGCCTCATTAGGACAATAACATTTGCACCGGGAAGATCTGTTTAATAATCAGGCCTAAAATGGTGCAAAGGCCCTAAATATAGCACTCACAAGTTGGCCAAGACCCATTCACATGGTCAAAATGAAGAGAGGGAAATAGAAAGAGGAGGAAGAAGCAAACGAAAAGGAAATTAACAGTAAAATCACTGGTCAAGAGCAAAAAGAGTAACGCCTCATCTTGCATCTCTACTATTTTCCTGAGAGACCATTCAAAATAGAGCCATTAAAAAAAGAACTATAAAAAAGGGAGGCTCGAATAAAAAAAAAACGTGTTTGGTAATAAACGGATCTACTTTAAATAGACCATTTGGTATATATGCCCTCTATTTTCCTCTTTTTAGAAGAGTCGTTTCTGTCATTAGGTAAAAATTAACTTATGCACATTTTCCACCTTCATACATTATTTAAGAACACGTGCAACATGGGCCCTTAAATTCACATTCAACATAAACCCATTGAAGATCACATCCAGTATCTACACACTTACCATAACATCATAATCCCCTATCAATTGAAAACTACAACCATTTCCATCAAAGTATGGCTTGTAACTTGTAAACAATTTAAAAATCATAACATCAAACACAGTTATAAAATATCTCCATTATTCCATCATCCAACACCATTACACAGCACCAGGCACCATCTCTCAAACAAATTGAAAACCGCACCATCACACACCATCACTCCAAACAGGTTGAAACTTACACCGTCATAAAATAATAATCCATTAAGCCAATGAATCAAGACACGACTAAAAAAATTAACAATCCTCATGAGCAAAGTCCAATGCATTCATCATCACAACCCATTCAACTAATTTGAAAAAAACCAGAACCATGACATAAGATGATAAAAATCAAGCATCAGAAGAAGCATCTCGCCAAATGGCATATGCAATTGAATTCCTCTTGGCATCCATCTCTGTCCTATCTATGATATCCAAAGTATAAGTGTTTTCTCCATGTTCTTCCTCAACGTCAATGTTACGCTCTACTTGGGCATCTTCCTCTGAAAATTCTGAAAATAATTGATTCCCATATCCTCTTTTCTAATGAGATTATGCATCACCATTGTAGCCACTACGATGTTCCATTGTACAGGAAATTGGTAAGGAGTCTCCGCTTAAGAATAGGAAATCGAGCTTTCAATACTCCAAAGCTTCGTTCGATTACATTCCTCAATAACGAATGTAATCTATTTAAATGCTCCTCTCTAGTACGAGAAAATGGCAACAACTTGAAAATCTACATTTACTAATTTAACTAAATAATGAAATGGAGAATCAAAGAAATAATAAAATGTAGCAAACCAAGATGTTGTACCAAGTAATATACAAAGTCTTTCAAGCATGAGAAGTTTTGATAAATTAATTCACTCTTCATACCATCAACAATTCAAAGTGATATTCTTTTATATGTTTTCTTCTTCATCATATACTATCGTACTCATAATTACTCTTCAGCTTTTCCATTTTCTCGACTATGATGTTTTTCTTCATCATATACTATATTTACATTAAATTACATGTTTTCTTCTTATTAAAATTTACATTTACTAATTTAACTAAATAATAAATATGGAGAATCAAAGAAATAATAAAATGCTGCAAATCAAGATGTTGGGCCAAGTAATATATAGTCTTTCAAGCATAAGAAGTTTTTATAAATTAATTCACTCTTCGTACCATCAACAATTCAGACTGATATTCTTTTATATGTTTTCTTCTTCTTCATATACTATATTACTCATAATTACTCTCCAGATTTTCCATTTTATTTGACCCATAATTCTATGTAATTGAGCCATCATTTTAATATCATGTCTTAGATAATTCAATTAGATTATTGTACTTATCTTTTCTTTGAAACTTTGATTTTTTAAATTCAGTTGTAATTGTGTTTGTATTATGAATGATATGCCAACACTCATTGATTGATAGAAGTATTGCCTGTAACGAGTAGCGCCCAAAGTAGGATCTTCATTTTCTGACCACACTACACCAAGCAAGAAATGATAGAAATGAGCATAGACATTCGCCATCCCTCCTTAGGAAGCACTCCTGCAGCAAGAGATGAACGCCCAGGACCAATAAATGGAGATAAGTTCCATCTACTCTCAAAGTTGCTTGGAACTTGAAAGCTTAGGAACATGCACCTGCTATACACCATCGAAATGATAGCTCTAATCATGTGATCAGTTCCTCGACGAACATTTCAAAAAATACGAGCATTTCTTTTTCTCTAAACATGCTAGGTGAATGCAGTAAAGATGAGCTTACAAAGGGTAGTCATCTCTTTTGAACTTTGATCCACCCTAGGCAAGGTAGACTGAATAAGTTCCATGAGAGAAACACACGGAATAGGCTGAAGGAAAATCATATGAAGCAGACCCTTCCAAATCTGCATAGAAAAAGGACATTAGAGAAACAAATGGTCTTTCCCTCTAGGTTTTTTAGCTTTCTAAAATACAATAAAATAGAGGAGGTAAAGTAAAAAATAAGAATTTTTATATAAGGCTCAGATTGCATAGAGAATAAGAAGAGAGAAAAAAAAAAAAAAAGACCACAAAGACCAGAAAAAAAAAAAAAAATAGTACCAACAGTGGTGGACTTACCTTATGCATACCTGGGGCAGTCGACCCAGGTCTGATCCAAAAGATGTTAAAAGTTATATGGGCCATAGGGCTCATGCCTCATTCCTATAAAGTAATCGCCCCATCCCAGGTCTCGAAAAATCCATCGTTCTCGGTCTCAGAGATCTCCCGAATAAAAAATTTTAAAACCATTTGCTCAACCGTTCTCCTTCTTCCGCTTTAAGCTCATGCAGTTCAGTCTCTACATGTTCCACTAATACATGGCCCCACTCAACACATTTCAATGATTAATGGTACATCTCAACATATTTCAACATAGTTTTAAGTAACAGCATGTCATATGCATTTGGTGGATTCAAATATCTTGAATGTGCTCCATCAAATAATAATAGAGGCTTAGACTGAAATGAGGTTCTAAACAGGATTGACTACTATGGTCCGGACTATTAGATGGGTCGTTGATCACAGAAAAGTGGCCCCCACTTGATTAAATATAGTCTAAGATGATCACCCATGTGGAGTCATGACTCATGACCAATGAGTCTCATCACCCTAACTTCAGCTATCCTCTCTCAACGCCTCGACCGCATCATCTGATCATCGGAGAGAGAGAGAGCGAGGGAGGGAGAGGTCCAACTTCACAAGCCATGGCTGCTTCTGCTGCTCGCAAGCGCTCGTCTTCCAAACCATCTCTTCAGACGCAGATTTTCGAAGAGACTCCAAAACCATCAGACCCAATCTCTTCTTCAAACGAACAATTCTCTCTCGCTCCTCCCAAGTTAGGGCTCGTCTCACTAATCTCACTCCTCTCCTTCCTCCCATTCTTCTACCTTCTCTTCTTCCACTACGACATCGATCCAGGCCTTAGGAAATCTATCCTCATCAATGCCGCCATGAGCTTTGGAGGCTTCGTCGCGGCTGTCCGTTTGATCCCCGTCGCGTCCAGATACGTGCTCAAGAGAAATCTGTTCGGCTACGACATCAACAAGAAGGGCACTCCTCAAGGCGCTGTAAAAGTGTAATCTTCTTTATTTTCTGCTCTTTAAATATGGATATCAATTCAATTGAATTGGGTCGAATCGGTTGAGTGGATGAGTTTTTTGGTGAATCTAGTTGTACCCCAGATCATTGTTTGCTCGGAAATTCAATATCTCTCTTTTTGGTTTTTTTTTTCAATGGCATGTAATAGAATTGATGGAAAGAATGAATTTTTGGTGAATTTGGATGTCCCCCGAATCATAACTGAATGGAAATTGAACATTATTATATGTGGGGAAAGTGTAAGGGATAGAAATGTATTGATGCAAATTATCAGTTTTTCGTTGAATTTGGATGCATTCAAAATCATAATTGGCTTGTTTGACAGCATGGAAACTGAATTCTTCTTTGTAGGTAAAAACAACTGTATAGAAATGATAAGGTTTTTGGCGCTTTTGGATGTAACCAGTATCATAATTGGTTTAGGTGACCGCATGATATTTAAATCACACTATATGGGATACTATTTTTCGAAGGGGCAGCTCAGTTGGCCTAGGACCACGGTTTGCACCCGGAGGTTGAGGATTCGAAACTGCACTACTATACTGGGGCCACAGGGGATTTACTTGGCTCCTCCTCGGTCCGTAGGGATTATTCTGTTCCAAAGGGCTGGGACACCCTATAAAACAAAAAAAGACAAATCAATATGGGTCACTATGGTGCCGTAAAAGGGGTCAAACACGATCCCAACTAGGATGATGTTGGCAATATTTGGGTTCACCCGACAACATTCAAAGATTATAACAACAAACACTTTTAGTGTCCCAATTTGATGGAATAAAAAAAAAATCATGCTAATTCAAATTGAATGCTGCACCCCCTCGAGGAGATTCATTCAAATATCCAACCAACATTGGATCAAACTCAATGGTCTAGGAGGCAGGAGCCCTATTATGCGATAGCCACCGCAAACATATTGCCAGTCATTTCTAAGATGCATGTCGATGTCTTGCTTGTATAGAGAGGCATGCACCATTCTTTCAACCCACCAATAAGGCTGTGAGGCAATAAACATGCAGGTTGTACTCAATCCAACAGCCTCAAAACTACATAAAGATGTCTAAATCAACACCAATAAGCACAAACATTTTCTCCATTTCCTATCGATTGATGATAATAATTCTGTTAATAGAAAAATTAATACATTGAAGGGGTTGAATATAGCAGCGACGAATGACTTGTAAGGACATTTGACAGTCAAAATTCTTCTCTTCTGCCACACTAATGACCCAATCATGTTAATCATTCCACCATGCAAGCCATAGCGTGGGCTATAGTGGAACCACAATATTCCAATTGAGTGGCCGGTTTTTAGAAAAAAAATTTGCTACACTTGTATGTGGATCCTTGGTTTTTTGCAGTCTCAATCTCATAAGAATTTACCCAACAAATGGTTTGATATCTCACCCAGATCTAGCATTAAATCGGATCAAAGGTACTGGGTTGCAAAACAACCCCAAGAAGGCTAACAGTCAAAATTCTTCTCTTCTGGCATGCTAATGACCCGATCATGTTAATCATTCCACCATGCAAGCCATATGGTGGGGATGTTGACTATAGTGGAACCACAAAATTCCAATTGAGTGGCAGGATTTTAGAAAAAAATTGCTACACAGTTATGTGGATCCTTCGTTCTTTGCAGCATCAATCTCATAATAATTTACCCAACAAATGGTTTGATATCTTGCCCAGATCTAGCATTAAATTGGATCAAAGGTACTGGGAATCTTATTCCCAAAAGGCCGCGTAAAAAGGTGGCCTTTTGGGAAAAAAAGATTGCTTTAGAAAATTTTCCCTTCAGATGAAAGCCTTGTAGAGCAACCCGGTTTGCTAAGAGGTACCATTCACATGAGTGGTAACTTTTCTACCACCACATGGAGAACACCACACCACCCCCACACCCCCCAACCACCCCCCCGCCCCCCCCCCGCCCCCTCCCCAATCACTCCAAACACCTCATGCGTTATGCTTACTAACCCCCTATGAATTGACACTCACCATGTATTTTCATGCATGTGAAGGCACTTCATATTTTTTTGTATATCTGAAATATGCTTGATGTATTGGTTTATCTCTCTAATTTTAAGTTACTTTGCCATGGGCACTGATATAGTTATGTAGGCATATGTTTCTGTGTTACATGGAGTCATTTTCTAGTATGATGGTATTCTTTGACAATCTTAAAGTTTTCTGTTCTTTTCCTAATTTCATACATACACTAATATGATATTTATTTATATTATTTAAAGTTCTGATTTTGATATTTATTTATATTCTTTAGAGTTCTAATTTAACTGAATTAGTTGTGATGACCTTATCTTTGCTTTTCTTGCAGGCCAGAATCATTGGGTATCGTCATTGGAATTGTTTACCTGGTCGTTGCAATAACGTTTCAGTATTTTAACTTCACATCCGACTCAAATGTATGATTGTCATAGATGCTAGTTTCTAATCCATCAGAACACTATTTCAATTCATGGTCTGTAGGTTTGGTCATGAATGTTTGTGATTGGGACCATTCAGAAAGAAAGAGCCATCAAGGATAGGTTAGGATCTGTCCCCTCTTTCCTTATAAATGGTCCTAACTAACTCCTGGATCAATGTAAAGATAAACCTATATAACATGACCAATTAATGTGCAAATTTACTTCAAAATAGTTAGGAATTTAATTTTTTTATCAGTAAGTTGTTAGTATTTCTTTTACGTAAACAAGGAGGTTGACCATAGAGCATCCATATTGAGGCCTATCTTCTGAATTTCCCGATCAATCGCACACATGTCCCCGTGCTAATGTCTATTTAAGCAACTAAAGAACAGCTGAGGAGGTGGATGATACATTTTTCTTTCCTTTTTTCTTTTTTCTTATTTTTCCGTTCTCTTTCATATCTTTTACACTTAGCCTTCTGCAGTTTGACCTGCTAATTGCTAAAAAGTAGAAAGTTAGAGAAGGGCAGAGTGTAGATACACATTTTGAGAAATGATCTATGCTGAAACCTGATATTACATGGGTGGGTCTTTGTTCAATCCAACTTGCTTATCTCACATGCCTCTCTGTGTATAGGCACTAATCTAAGTTTCACAACAGTAGTAGTGATATGCCCCATTGCATAATTATTTGTGAAACATGTATTCATGTTTTCAATACATGAACAATCCAATGGTGTTTGGAATTGGGCCAGTTCCATGCAGAGGCATCCCTGTGGTATGAGTGGGTTTGACAGAAGTTAAATCAGGTAGATAGCAGCCGTCATTACCTTTCTGACAGCTGTGTGGGATGATTTCTCAAACCAAACACCCGCCCCGCGCCGCCCCCCCCCCGGGCCCCACACACACACACACACTTACACTTACACGGTTTCCTTTTTTTTTTTTTTTTGGTTTTTTTTTTTTTTAATGAAAATGATAAAAAAGGAAAGAGTAAAAAAAAAAAACCTCTGTTGTTGACTCTACAACTGTGGTTTTGAAACTACCCTTTATTGTAGTTGGTGAAAGTTTATTAATTGGAGTCTTGCCTAAGCATTGCACAAACGTTCATGCAGTGGTTGGTTGAGTACAATGCAGCATTAGTGTCGATCTGCTTCATGATTCTGCTTGGTTTTATTGATGATGTCCTCGACGTCCCTTGGAGAATGTGAGTTCTTGCATCCTATATTACAACTTTTTTTTTTCTGTTTTTCATCTGCACATTGGTACTTTGGACTCTTATTTATATTTTACATTATAGAGGTGGATAGCGAGTCTTTTAAACTTTTTTCTAATCTTTAATGCTTTGGACCATTCTTACATTCTTTTACTTAATTGTGGAACAGAAAGCTACTGTTGCCATCATTTGCGGCGCTTCCCCTACTGATGGCATATGCTGGACATACAACTATAATTATCCCAAAGCCTCTCATTCAATATGTTGGTGTAGCGGTTCTGGATCTTGGTAAACTTTATGAAGTTACCGCATTATATTTCTTAATAACTGGAATAACTACATATGTGATGAGGTTCCTTTTTTTCTCTTTTTCTTTTCTGCATTGTTGCAATATGTCTCATGTAAGAAACATACATTTTTCCCCTTTTTAACTGTAATAAATTTTCTTTAGCAGTCTAGCTTCAGAAAACAATAGATGAAATCTATATAGAGTAATGCTCCTAGACAAGCTTCTTTTACCGTCTTACAGTACAACCCACCTAGGGGCCACCTATTGGTCCATCTGAGCAAACTATCCAAACCCACCTCTTGTATGTACACAGGTCCCACCAGGTTTTGATAGATCCGAATGGAGTGAACCTTTGGATTGAGTATCAGTTTTATTGTTTTATATAAAGCTGTTAAACTTGTGGACCACGGATGAATACTTCAAATTTGATATCTAGGTTGGCCCCACTTGGATCTTTCGATCCCCCTATTCCATGATTTGTGGGTTCCTAAGTGGGCCCCACTAGGTGGCTTGTACTGTAAGACAGTAAGCGAAGCTTGTTTAGTACAGGAGCATTACTCATATAAGTTGGAGTGAAATAACTGGATGGAAATAATATAGAATCAAAGCATAGGCTGATGATGACTAAACTCACAAACATTCTAATTAGTTGTAACTCTTCCGAGTAGATTAAGAACTAGGTTGCATGCGGACGGGCATGTGAGCCACGATCCAATAGTGGTGTGGGTAGTCTGATTCGACAAATCCCAAAACATAGAATATATGGATTTGGCATAATTTTTCTACAAATGTAAATGAGCATTTATTTTTAGATAGACATTAATACAAATATTTAACATCAAGGAAAATAATATACAAATCTTACTCCAAACAGTCGGGTAATAAATATTTGAGTATATTAGATTTAAGAAAAAAAGGAGCAAAATTTGTTTGACAATTTTGCAACAATTTTTAAGTTAGTAATAGAAATCCAACACTGTTTCATGTCCAATACTTGTCCAACATGGGGTACATTGCTCATTTGAAAGAATCCTTGCAACGTGGATTAAGAAGTAAGGAAACAACACAAGTACAAAAGGCACAGTAGTCACCAAGCAAGGGTAGGTACATGATGGGAAAGAACAACAGAGAGGACTAAACAAACAAATAAATAAATAGCCTTATGCCTTTTGGGGTATTTTTAAAATATAAAACCCTTGGCAATTATAAAATGCCCCAGGGCTTTCAATCTTTTACAGAAATTCTCTAAAGCTAATGATCTTTTTGAATCTGTAAAACCTTTGGGAAAGACATTCTACCATTTTATACATCCTCAACAGGTATATGGATAAATTGTGTCAAATCAGATCAGAAGCTTTTAAGGTTTTGGCACTGTACTATCATAGTGAAGCTGGAGAATGTTAATATATGTGCTGATATTCTTGATAGTTGAGTTGGAAACTGATGCAGATCACAGTCAATCATCTAACCGTATGGGCCTGGCCCATTTTTGTGTCTTTACTTCTTTTGATTTTCATCTTCAATTATGTTTTGTAGACCATGTGTTGAGGGCAGTTTGGACTTTTCCCGTCTTTTTTGTCAAGGGCCCAGATTAGATCTCAGGCCTTATCTTAGTAGCTGAGATGAGTTTTAGGGCTTTTTGTATAATCTATTTAAGAAATGAAAAGAGGAAGAAGAGAGGCTTGAGATTTTGAAGACACAAAACACTCCTAAACCTTTGAAAAGGTTAAGTTTGTTGCAACAAATTTGCCTTGGGCAATCTGGTTTGCACCGGAAACTCCCTTCCGCCTAACTTGAGCTTCCTTTTTCTTGCACTGATTCAGGTCTATTTCAGGTTCACTGAATCATGAGCCAGTTTTGACTCAGTTAAGGCCTTTAGGAGGGCCTAGGTCCCGTTCAGCAGTTATGACCTAATCCATTCTTGATACCACTGATGTAGACACCATCCAAGTTCAGTCACAGTCATGATTCCTGGAAACTCATTTTTCCTAAATATGTCTATGTTTCTTGAATTTGTTCAATCTCCTACAAACCATCGCAAAACGCTGGAAAATCATGCATTGGTTTGTCTTGTAGCTCCCTGCTCTTGTTTCCTACTTTGGCAACTATGGTCATAACCTTGCTGTAAGGGAAGTTTCAGAATTTTGGAGGCAGACTGAAAAAGGGCGCCACTAATCCAATTTCAGAGGGTTTCCTTCCCCCAGATATCATTTAGCAGTGGCCGTCTTGATTAAGATTTTAAAAATCAGACTAAAGTTGACTCGGCTGCGTGTCATGGGAGTTGGCTGAGTCAGACCAAGTCCCACCTAGTTAAAGAATATGAAAAAAAAGGTGAAAAGGAAAAATAAAAATCTAGAATTATAAATAATATAATTCCTTAAATCTAGTTTAAGATTTGTGTTTCATTTATTAATAATATTAAGTTGATGTAGGTACCCACATTTGTATTTTATAATCATTTGGTTGTATGAATAGTACCACTTAGGACCACTGGTCTTCAAATGCTCAGGTCTTTTGTCCTTTTTTTTTTTTTTTTTTTTCTAGAATTAGTGTGAATAATGTCCAAAAATGTTTCCTATAACCTTTTCCAATAGAGAAAATGGAAAATAAGCATGTGTATGATCTAAAACCATAGGACTCAACCAAGTAACTTGGGGGATGACTCGACTTGGCTGAGTCAACCAGACTCCACAGTTTTGTAGAACCATGCTCGAACCAGCACTTGTCTTAGTAATAAAGTATACTTTTGTAATGGGAAGGTCCTGAGATCAAGTTTGTGTGTACCAGTTTACTTTATGTTACTCCCTTATAAAGAGAAAAAAAAAAAAAAAAAACAGTGGTTGTCTTGATAATTTTGAGGTGTCTAAAATGCATTTAAATGATTTTTTTTCCCTTCAAATGGTTCATACTAAATAATTATTGATTCTCAGCTATTGTAATTTTCAAATATCATTAGGGATAACCATGTGGAATAATTGATTGTTATTGGAACTGCCTTGACACTTATGTCTACTAAATTCTAGTTATTTTTTGTGTTTATCACTTGACATTTGGGATAATGGCTTGTTTCACATTCTATCTTTCCAGGATGGATCTATAAACTCTATATGTTCCTTTTGGCCATATTTTGCACAAACTCTATCAATATTCATGCTGGTTTAAACGGCCTTGAAGTTGGACAAACAGTTGTCATTGCATCTGCTGTAAGGCTGATACCTGAACTTAACACGAAATGTTATATTCTGTTTTCTGTAATGTTCTACAATTTGGGTTGTTCATATTTATATATGCTAATATATCTGAGAATAATGCCCAGCTGTGATTACAGATAATGATACATAATGTGATGCAAATTGGAGCATCAACGGACCCTGAGCATAGTCAGGCTCATGCATTCTCTATATATCTTGTCCAGCCATTACTTGCTACTTCGTTGGCTTTACTATCTTATAACTGGTAGTGCTGTTATTCTATTTTGAAATACTTATCGTTATCTGTGACATCTTTGATTTCTGTTCTAAAAACACGCTTATTTGTTGACCTGGAAATGCTAGGTATCCATCTTCAGTTTTTGTTGGTGACACCTACACATACTTCGCTGGAATGGCTATGGCTGTGGTTGGCATACTGGGGCACTTCAGGTGGGTTTTTCATATTTGAAGAATGCTACCATCAAGAAGTATGGTTTACTATAAAGTTATGATGCAAACTGGTTTATTTATTACGCAGAAGCATCACTCTAGTTTCTGGTAACTGATGTCTGTTGGACCTCAGAAAATAAATGTGGTCCCTATGCGTAGCATGATGGTAGAGACATTATCCTTCGATAGGGAGAGATTGAGGGTGCTTATCCTATGGACAGTCAAGTCCCAGCCAGTGAGGCAGTACCTTAAAAAAATGCGACTTTGTCCTAAGGAATGGAATATGCAGAATTTATACATAACAAAGATGGCTAAATATCTAAAGCACTTGATAATAAGTGTAACAGAATTTGCATAAATTATGATCAATAATGTGGGGAGGAATTATTATGATAAACAATCCCAGAGGTTCTCCACTAGAAGAAAAAAACTGGGGCATCTTGCTCAAATCACTGGTCCGGTGCTGGATGTAGCTTTTCCCTTGGGCAAGATGCCTAATATTTACAGCAGTTTGTAAGTTCAGCATATTTACGTGACATGATTTGCAGCAATTAGTGGAAACTAATCAAGTTGTAGCTGTACTTAGGAGTACTACTCTACTGAGAGGAATGGAAGCGATGGCGTAGAGCTCAAGGTTCCAGTTGATGTAGCTACTATCAGATGAATTTTCAACATTCTTGGATAGGCTTTCAAGAAATGTATAGTTTTCAGATGTGGAACTTCTTCGCAAAAGAGTGCCAATATCTGTTACAATCAAGACTCTTTTTCTATGGGAACTCCATGAAAATTTCCCAGAGTTTTGATTCGTTTACTCTTTGATTGTATTTGGTTCAGGAAGACAATAATAGTTGCTGATATATATACAGGGGCGGAGCTGGAAATCTTCCTTTGGGGGACCACTATATATATATATTAAAAAAAAAAAAACTTGAGAGGCCATGTGTAAAAAAAAATGCATGGAATTTCTCAAATACTCAGTGGGTTTTCTGAAAAAAAAAAAATTTGTTTGGGGGTGGATGGGTGGGGTGTGTGTGCAAATGTGAAGAGAGAGACACTAACACAAATATGTGTGCCGGTATATCTGTTTTTTGATTGATAATATTATATGTATATGGTCGTATAACTGGTTATATGTTTGCCTTTACAGTGAAACACTTATGCTCTTCTTCCTGCCTCAAGTCTTGAATTTCCTCTACTCCTGTCCTCAGGTTCACCAAAGCATGCTAGCTTCTATTTTATTTTTCTACCAACAAAAAATTTTCCTTTATCATTTTGGTAGGCATCTAATTTCTGAGAGTGTGTTTTCTGTCAGCTTTTAAAGATTATTCCTTGTCCAAGGCATCGCCTACCAAAGTATGTATCTAATATGAACTTCTAATTGCGGTACTTAGTTTTTGCTCAATTTCACCTCATTGCTTACATTGATGTTTCTCCATATGTATTAAAACCTATCATGTGTAGGTTCGATCCTCAAACAGGATTGCTGACTGGAACAAAGGATGGGACACTCGTGAACCTTTTCTTAAGAATGTTTGGCAGGTGCTCAGAGAATGCACTTTGCATCAGACTACTTATTTTCCAGGTAAGATTCATTTAATTATGTAACCATCTTTCTCGGCAGCAGATCTCATGTGATCATACATTCATAAGTACTTGCATTTTATCTTGCCGAATTGTGGACCATACAAAACCTCACACGTTTTCTGTACGTGTGCACCTCCTTATGCCCGAAAATGCGTTGACAGCATAACCATCTGATAGCGTATTGAATTTAATCGGCAAAGCATTTTACTTTTCCATCTGCTGCTCAGTTATCAATTATAAGATAATTGGTATTGTCCTTAGAGAGAATTATCATTTATGGGACACACATATGGTTTTTTCCATGGGCTGACACACATACAGTTTCTCTAGTTTCTTACTTGGGATCGCACTTTACTCTTTTTGACTCCTTTTTTTCTCCTTTGAAATGTTCAACAGGCCTTATCATGCCTTTTTTGTTTCTGGCTGAGGTATGTCCTTGCTGGTTGGTATAAATAATGCAGAGTGACGTGATAAAACAGTGCTGTTTGTCTGACTGACACATAAATCCAGCCTCTACGGAATGTGGATCTGTTCTGTATAATTAATTAATTGACATTTTTTTCTAATTTGGGAGTGTATAACATTTATCGGCATTAGTTTCAACTTTCAAGGACATCTGATTATATACAACATGTAATGAGGTCAGGGTAAAAAAAGACAATGTCATGGGATTCTATACTTTGTTTCTGTCCAGAGGTGGCATCTCCTCTTCAGTAATTGATGGTGAAATTTTTTAAATTAACTGTACCGCTTTTTATCTGGTGGTCAAGTGTTGTATCAATAGTTGCAACAGTGCCAGGTCTCGTCTGTGCTAGTTTATATTAAACCTTCTGGCCAATTTGAATGCTCCCAAATCACTTTTAACAATGTGTTCCAGCCTCTGGTTGCTTATAGTGTCAATGGGGCCTGTTTGGATGTACCCCAAATCACCTTTAAAATGGATATTTATTTTTGCATGTGCTTCTCCAGAAAGATGTTGATTAAGGCTTTGATGCATTAATGACAAGTGATGGGAGTATCTTTACTTGCTGAGCCAGGCTTTTCTTCGTGTAAGATTCCTTGCCAAATTCATGGTAGAAGTGGTTTCTGAATTCGCCATTATCTTCTGCTGGATGAAAACTCATTGGTTGTCCTTTTTTGGTTATGGCAAACAACAAATCAGGTGTAATTCATGGGTAAGGCTCAGGTTATCCTACACATGAACTCTCACTTCAAACGTGAACTGAGTAATCTGCACATGGTTAGGGAGAACCAAATGGGGCAAAACAGAAATAAAATATGTTTCCCATCACTGACGGTCTTCATTTCTCTACTCTCCAGCAAAGGATGGGGATCAAGCCCTCACAATAAAGTTGGTGGTGGTGGTGGTGGTGATGATGGACTGGATGGTGAACTCTTACATAAAAGAAGAAACTTTTGGAAATTCATGAAGATCATTCCTTTCTTGGGGTGATGACAGAAATTCTTGTGAAAAAGGAAGAAGAAGAAGACTGCAGCTGTAAAAAAGGCAAAAACATTTGGGGGAGAAGAAAATAGGTGAAAAGTCACTCCTTGGATAGTCCCCAGCTGATTTGGGCTTCCTTCCCTTGATCAGTGGGGAAGTTTTTTCATTTCATTTCTGGGCATTGTTAATTAACCATCGCATGGGTCATGACGCATGACTTAAGCATCACATGAGGGTCGTACACTTTGTATTAAACTTTCACTTCACAATGGGGTAGGTTAGGACTTGGAGAAAACAGAAGTAAATGGATGAAAAAGAACTGCCCTTCCTTTTACTACTTAAGTATATGAAGCCTGCTGTGGGGGAGAGATGCTCCAAAACCTAAAATTTCATGTTGTGACTTGTGAGAGCGAGTGAAGGGGAAAAAAAGCAGCATTCGATCTCAATCTGCGTCTGCCCCTCTATTTGGAGTTGTCTAGACTTTACACTCTTTAAACGACAGCGCAACTTGCATTTGAGTGGGATAAATACAACTCAAAAGGCTATGATGATGATAGACTGAATGGTGTGAACTCCCCTCTACACACAAATAAACAATGGACCATCCCCAAGCCGAAGCTCGACGGTAACAGGAAAAAAAAAAAAAGTGAACCCCACGAAATATCCACATCATAAAAAGACTATTGATCACAGTTAAAGATGAATATCTCAGTTTGCTACTTGGATGATATTTGCAAAACTATCAGTTGGCGGAACTAGTTTTTGCCACTGATTGGGTACTCAACAGATTGGCGAAACATTTATCTGACAAAAAACATTTCAGGTTGGAGCTAACCTGAAACGCTTATGATGTCGGTCAAGTATATGATTCTTACAAACCTTAGGGGTTCACGCTCTGCCCGCACCTGATCCATTTTGGGTACATCCTAATTGAGCAAATATATCCTTTCCCAATGGAATCATGCAGACACAAACATATAGAAAGATCACATTCGGAAAAAAAGAAAAACCACGAATTGCACCTTTCTAACTACAGTCATGTACCACCATGGCACCATATTACATTGTCAAGAGAGTCCTGGAAATACTCTGTAAGCAAGTTTTTAACATGAGTCTTTTTGGTGTTCTGAGAAGCAACAATTAGCCTTTCAGGCATTGAGAGAATGGCCTCCAAAGCCGACAAACTGAAGTTTGAACCATTAATGATGTCTCCTAGTACCTCGGGTTACAGATGAGATCGGTCTGCGAGTAAACTAGTTCAGAAAATCAGTTCACTACCACGTGAAGAGAAAAGTTTAAACTCCAATCCCATTATCAACTGTGTTCTAATTCCCTGCATGATAGAAACTTTAAAAAAAAAAAAAAAAAAAAACCTTTGATTGGTTCAGCGTAGAAGGCGTCTTTGAGGATCATAATTTCAATGGAGACTCTGAAAAATAAGTTAGAAGTAAATATGGAAAACACTATTTCTTTAAAGCATATAATTCTAAGCTTGCTAACACTTAGGAGTGGTACTTACTTTCATCATCAAATGTAAGCATTGACTTCAGAAGATGTCATGTGCTAACCTTTGTTTGTATATTCATGCAGCACTAATGATTGTTGTGTAAGCACCTTTCCTCTTATACTCCTGTTGGAACCCCTGAATTCGATGTCTTAGCAGCAGCAAACTTTTTTTTTTTTTTGGTACCCAGCTTGGGGCGCTGGGACCCCGAAGCGGACCTCGGGTGAGGGGAGAGAGCCCTTCGGTGAAAGAAGTAGACCTTGGGTGAAATAGAACAAAATTTAGGTGAGGGAATGTGATTACCCATGTTTAAACCCTGGGCCATTAAGCAAGAAGTGTTTATTTATTTATTTTGTGAGTCCTTATGAGCAATGGTTTCTCTGGGTTTGTAATGTTTGGAGGCTTTTTGAAACCAAGCGCTGGTCCTGCTTAGCTTTAGAACCATCAGTTGGCAGCTTTCCAGTAGAAATTGATTGATTCAGTTATAGTGTTATAAAATTATAGACCCTATCAAATATCGCTTTCGACTGCCAATGGCTTCTGTCAATATTTTGGCAGAGCAGATGATATGGATTGAATAATAATTCATAATTAAAGCCAGTATTATGGATTACACTGTTTTCATCCATCGAAATTCATTGATCAGTGGCATCATCAATTTCATTTGGGGTCCCGACAAAACCCAACCTAATTGTGATTTTGTATTTGCTATGCCATGGCAACTGGATTGTAAGCTGGATTAATCCATTGTGCAAATATTTCAAACCAAGTGCAATTTGGGGCAAGGAAACGTATGCCATAGAGCCCAACCCTACTAGATATAAATAAAGCTGAAACTGCAAGCTGGGGACCAATTCTAAGTCCTAGCGAGGGGGTGAGTAGGACTATCAGAACATATGTGCCTAATTAAAACATCAAAGTCCCAATCACAAAAGCATTGATCACTTAATTCAATAATAACCAAGATATAACTTAGTGCAGAAGCAATTAAGTGATCCAACGTACAAATTTAACACTTAATAAATCACAATATTTACCAACATAAACTTACCAAATGATAAGCACATGTGAGTTTTATGCCAATTCAATCAAGATATACCTATCTAGCACATATATTACATAGCATATGTCAATTTGAGAAGATGTAATATAGAACACCGAGAGAGAGAGAGAGAGAGAGAGAGAGAGAGAGAGAGAGAGAGAGAGAGAGAGAGAGCTGAAATCGTGTGTCCCCCTTAGGGCTCCATCTATTCTCATTATATAAGGGTTTAATACCCTATTAATAGAATCCTAATACAAATACAATTCCTATATTATAGCTACCTAGTATAGAAAGAGTACTTAAGTTATAACTTAGACTAATTGTATCTTAACTAAGACACATTATCAAACTATAATACAATTATTGGGCCCAATTGGGCCTGTGTAGGATAGGCTTGATTGATTTTTTTTTTTTTTTTTTTTTTGCCTACACTGGTTATCTTAGTGTGGAAGATTGCAAAGACTACCTAAATAAAACAACTGAGACACACAAATGCAATTGTTTTCACAAATTAACTTTCCATCACTAAATAGAGAAAGATGAAGCAACACATAGTTTTTTGCAATGGAAGTTGACGATATCGTTGATTGGGTTGATGATATCGTCAACTGTGGTAGTTTTGTCCAAAAAAGCTGTACAAACAACTCTTTGTCACTTTATGATTTTTCTTTATAAAACCGTTGAATTAAGATTTAAAATTAATTTTTTCGTAAAAACCCCTATTTTTTCAAAATGGCACAAATGGTAGGTTCTTCATTTTTAATTTTAAAAGGTAGCCAAATTACCACAATTCCTAAAGTAGGGTCCTGGTTGCCTCATGAAAAAGGGGGCAATGTTCAAGCTTTGTGGGGCCCACTTAGGTGCCTTCTTATTATTGAGGTTGGCACGTATGGCAAGATCTCCTTATGCCCAAAAAGAAGAAGAAAAAGAGGCAGAAAAATAGGGGTAAAAAGGAACAAGCCCATTAGATCATCCTAGTTGTTGATTGATTTTTTTTTTTTTTTTTTGGTATCCTAACTAAGTGGGGCTAGGTCCCCTAGAGACTTGCACATATGAAGAGAATAATCCACAAACATAGGGAGAGAACTCGTACATGCGAGGAGAGGGAAACTCGCATACGCAATGAGAGGGGGGATGCCTGGTAAGACACGCCGGTTCTCACTTGAAGGTCCCTGGCATCCTAGCCCTTGATTTAGTAATCATAAAGTTTAGTTATCTTTTAACCATCAAGTTCGTAGAGATTCAACCCAACGATGGATGATAAAAGATTGATTATAGTTAAATTGGCCTTATTGCTAGATCATGGAGGGATGAGAGCATGAAAGTGCCTACACTGATTAAAGGTATACCCAAGTGGGCCCAATGGAGTTAGATTGCATATGTTGTAGCTCATAGGAGACCATTTCTATGAAACAATAACTTTCTTAAAAAAAAATATATTACAAAGATATTTGTTGTAAATTAGAATTTAAAAATTAGAGCTTCTATTTTAGACTTTAATCTAATTAGCTCTTATTAATTAGATTAGAGTTTCCAAACGCCCCTTAAGATCGTTTTTCTCTTTTTCTAAAAAGCTATCCAGGGTAAAGAGAATCAAATCAAATGTAATGCTTAAGGTAGTAAAACAATTTTTGCTCTATTCCTTTACAATTTTGCCCTCTATCACGTTCACCGTACAATGTATTGCTACTGCTAATGACGAGTTTGTCTATTGAACTTTTATTATATTACAAATTCATTTTTTCTTTTCGATTATTCAGTTTATATTACATGTGTTATCAAACGATCTATTTGTAAAACATTTTGATTGAAATGGCTTTATTTTAAATAAGGTTAATTATATTACCTATATTTTAAATGCATCGAAATTTCCAAATAGCGCCGGAGACATTGTTAATAGTCTATGGCTCCTCTCTTACCCTAAACAAGAGGGCTTTGAAATTTAGTCATTTATGAAAAAAGAAAACCAGAAGAGGTTTCTTAAGATGTTTTTAGTGCCTCGTTAAGAATTATTAGATCAGACAAATAAAAATATCATATTAGGTTTTAGGTGAATGGCCGGTCAAATCCCTCTTAATCTGGTGGGAGTGGGGGCCATTAGCTGTGGCACCTTATACTATTTAGAAGCAGTAAAGATGGAGTAATATGAGCAGTAAGGATGGAGTAAAAGTAAGGGTGACTTTGTTTTTGTGTGAAGTAGCGGATGGAATGGATTGAGGCCTGAGGGGAACTTCTAAACTAAAACCGGTGGTGCGCCCTACGCTCGTTCTTGAGCCCATATAAAACCCTTGCCCTCTCTGTCTCTCCTTCTCTATCTCTTCCTCTCGCTCTCGCGCGGCAGCAGATTCTTCTTCAGTTTCATCCGCAAGACCGATTAAGGTGAGATTTCCCTTCTGGGTTCTCTTCAAATCCGAATTTATCATCTGGGTTTCTTGCAGTTCATGCGAAAACATCCTTACATGTTAGATTTTCAACCCACTTTTGCATCTTCTCTACACATCTCATAGACGTGCGATTAAGCTCAAATCAGCCATCTGAAACGCAGCTAAAAATACCCTTTCCTTGTTTCTGTTCTTTGACCAATGTTTCTTCAGTCTTTTCTCTGCAAGGCTTTTAAGTTTCTTCGTTGAAAGGTTGTTTCAATTCATCTAATTTGGGCTTCCTCTTGGTAGGAAAGAAGCTTAGGGTGCGTTTAGATGTGATTTATATCTGAAAGAACTTGGATACATTTGCGAAATAAGGGTTATGTTGAAAGAAAAAAATTGCATTCGGTGTAAATCGTTTTTATGATTTTTTGCATGCTAAATCAGTATTAGGGCCTATAATGATTTTGAGTGGTGAGATTGGGAGAAAAACAGTAGTACCTGTAACCATTACTGCGGCCTAAATTGATATGGGTGTGAAAAAAGTATCCCATCTATTGTGGTTTCTGAATTCTTAGTTTCTAGAATGCACAATTGGGTGAATAGCCATCAACCTGACAAATACTTAAAAGTTCTAGTGAAAAACATAAACCAGTGGCTGACTAAGTTATGTTCTGTCGAATGTGCAGCCATGGCTAGCTATGATCTTACCCGTCGGATTGCACCTCATCTTGATCGCCATCTTGTCTTCCCTCTACTTGAATTTTTACAAGAGCGACAGTTCTATGGGGACGACGAGATCCTGAAGGCGAAGATTGAGCTCCTCAGCAAGACCAACATGGTTGATTATGCCATGGACATCCACAAGAGCCTCTACCACACTGAAGAAGTTCCACAAGGTTCACCAATTTACAGAAGCTTACATATGCTTAATTTTATTTTTAATTTTAAATTTTAATTTTTTTTATTTTTTCAGAATATTACTTGTATTAAGGATCCAATTTATGATACTGAATTTCATCTTTTGTTGGCAGACATGGTGGATAGGAGAGTTGAGGTTGTTGGAAGATTGAAGTCTCTTGAAGAGTCAGCAGCACCATTGATATCATTTCTTCAAAATGCTAGTTTGGTTCAGGAACTACGGCCCGACAAGCAGTACAACCTACAGATGCTAAATGATCGATTCCAGGTAGCTATTGCTTATTTATATTTTGGGGCTTGTTGTGCTTCAATTCTTGTGTAAAGAAAAAAAAAAGTACCTAACCAATCTAAGGAAAGAAAGGAAATAAAAGAAAGGGAAAAACTTCTAAGACGCTTGGTTACTCTTGGCTGACAGATTGGTATGCACAAAAAAAAAAAAAAAGAAAAGGCAAAACTTCTAAGATGCATGGTTACTTTTGCCTGACAGATTGGTATGCACATTTTGATATCAATAATGCTTCAGATGTATATAGTACGACATTAGTAGCGGTACCAGGAGCTAGCAGGACTCTTGGAGGATATGATATTCTTTACTACGATATCCCTATCATTCTTTCACTTAACCTCTATGATCTTGTCCTTTAGACCTCCATCAAATACAAGTCTATAATGTTGCATGAATTCTAGAAGGGTTCATTCCTGAGATAAATAAAAAAACCTTAAACCCTTGCATAAGGTCCCTGGTGTTTACACCCTTCCACTCAGTCTCCTGTAAAAAAACCGTGTTTATCCTCCTGCTTTTCATAAGATGTACCAACTCCAAGATCTTCCTTGTCAAAGAAGTGTTATGGACTTATGGTGAAAGAAGTCTTATATCCACCACTTATTCTCTTGTCAACAAGCTGGTTATCGTCTTATATACTGAATGCTATTACATTAGGGTTTTTTTAATTTTTATGTTAATTAGGTAGGGATGCAAATGAATTGGATTGGGGCTGTGGAGCCCGACCCAATTTAGGTCACATGCCTAGCCCCAGACCCCACTCCAACAAAAACCCGACTGGACCCAGGCCTAATGTCTGGAACGAGTAAACATGTATATCGAATTAAAAATATTATTACAAATGGTGGGGTCCATTCTAGGCCCATTCATTTGAAAGGAGCAGCAGATACCTTCTTTGCTGTAGTCACTTGTGAGTTTTATTTTTACAATAATATTATTAATATATGCTTTGTATAATATATATATTAATTTTATTCATATTACTTGGTGGGTTCACATATGGACCCAAGTGGACCTGGATCTGAATGTGATTATCAATCGGGGTGCAAAAAGAGGGTTCATACCCCAGGTTTTTTGGGTTGGAACCTTCTGGTAATCAAGTAAATAGAGGTCCATTGATATCCCCATCTGTGGGTTACATTTTATGAAATCCAATTACTGCTTAAAGGTATGTTACTCTTGTTAAAAAAATTAATAGAAGAATATTAGCAATTGAAAAGGAAGTCTTACTTAAACTCACTAGAAAAACTCATAGTTATTAAATTTTGCATTCTAAAATTCTTAAAGGCAAAACTTCATTTGCTAGAACCAATAATTTATTCAGAAGTGACCTTTTCTTTTCGACGGCAAGTAAGAATTGTGTTAATAGAATGCAAACATCTGTATCCTTTTTGCAGAAGTGACCTTTTTGAAGTAAAATTGCAATACAGGTGTATAACAAGTTATAAATTGGATGCAACGATCCATATCCTTTTTCCAGATAGAGTTGTATCTGTGCGTCCGATATCAATACTCCTTTTATCAGTAACCCAGTGTCTGTATATGTAGAATTGATATTGTTTGCTGAGATTATGAAAAGATGGACAGGAGAGGTCCTTTCAACAAAAGGTGAATATTTTGTGGTCCATTCTTCATTCCTCTTTCTGTGTCTTGGTAGATTTTGAAGAGAGGAGGTGAATGATTCTTGTCGGTAAAATGAAGGCACCTAATGTTGTGGTCATGGCTCATAGTGGTCGCAGTATCAGCTGTAGCGGTTTAGACCGTAACACTATTTTGAAAATAGCGGCGCTATGGTTTAAAACCTAGTAAAGCCTAGTAGTTTTAATTTAAAATGCTTTTTTTTTTTCTTAATTTCTTCTCCTCAGTAACCTTTCCTAAAGTTGTCTCTATCCTTATATGGTTCCAAATCACTAAAAAAGCACAAGATTGACTGCTACACAAGATTTGAATTTTTTTTTACCACTTAAGAAATTCACACTTCTATGCCCACTATGTATCGCCGCAACCACTACATATCGCCTGCGACTCAGCGTTTTGGCCATTGGCCACTATGCCGACCGCAACTGCTATTTTGATCATTGGTTTTGGTAGATCTATTTTAGGCTGGATATGGTTCATTGGGTAATTGTAAGAACGAAGTTTAGGTTTTATTATTATTATTATTGGGCTTTAGGTAGTTGAAAGGAGATATTTGGAGACGTACCGAAGAAATGTTTTAAGTTTAGTTTTATTTCATTCTATAATGTTTTTGGCTTGATTTGTCCTTGTTGATGGGCTTTATTGGAGATTCTGGGTACAAGCTGTGGTCTGCTTCAATGACGATCTTAAAGGTTCCTTTGCCAGCCAGTGTGGTGTGAACTCAACAAAAGAAAAAAAGAAAAGAAAAACAAGTCAAGAATAAAAGGAAAAAGACCAAGCAATGATTTTGCTGATGCTTTTGTACTTAACTTCTCAGCCTTAAACAAAGTATCTCCTTAACTTTTCCACTTGGCCACTGCTGTTTGCCTTCTGCATCTTCATTCACACAATGTCGTCCAATTCATGGCCCACTTTGCATGTGAAGCCGCACAAATGCTTCTCATCATTGCTGAAGCAGTGATGAAAAGCATAGAGGTCACCCATTCACTGATGTTTTATAGGATTGTGAGATTTACGATTTTGTGCACTTTAAAAATGACCTACAGTTATATGGGCGAACTTTGTTGATGGCATCTTCTATAACATGAAAAGATTGCTAAATTCACTAATGTGATTATAATTATATCAAGAGTCACCTGTTTTAGAAGTTAGTTATATGCACTGATTAATAACTGATTAAATTTTACAAACAGATTGGTCCAGATCAGATAGAAGCTTTATATCAATATGCCAAATTTCAGTTCGAGTGTGGAAATTACTCTGGTGCTGCAGACTATTTGTATCAGTACAGGGCTTTATGCACTAACAATGAAAGGAGCTTGAGTGCATTATGGGGGAAGCTTGCAGCTGAAATACTGATGCAAAACTGGGATGTTGCCCTTGAAGAACTTAATCGCTTGAAAGAGATAATTGATTCAAAGGTCTGTTTGCATGTGAACATGTTAAAGCCTTTTTCTTTCCCATAACCTTCATATTTTTTTGTTCACAAACTGTAATTTTATGGTGCAGAATTTTGTGTCACCTCTCAGTCAGTTGCAAAATAGAATATGGTTGATGCATTGGAGTCTCTTCATCTTCTTCAATCATGAAAATGGTAGAAATGGCATAATTGATCTATTTTTTCAAGACAGGTTTACTCTCAACTTAACCAAACTAATTCATCCTTGCCATCTTTTTTATTAGTGTAAATTCAAGTCTTGGGAAGTGGAAGGATCCCATTTTTACATCCGGAACTAATTATTTGGACGATACTCATGGTCATGTCAAATTTGTTGAAGTATATGTATTCAAGTGTTATAATCCTTCTTAAATAGGAGCAACTTCAGGTCTTTTTTCTCATATCCTTCATAATATCTAATCACAGCTTGAGCATTTTGTAGCTCATGGCGATTAAAATCGTCTTGAACTTTAATTAGGTGTCTCTAACATTCTTGTCTTAAAATTTTAGAACATTTCACTGCAGATGTCAACTTTCTTTCTTATTTCAGCAACTGTTGAGCAGTGTAAGCATGATTTTACTGGCAAGACAGGAGACTCTATATTGATAACAAAAATTGCACAATATGGTTGACATTATTATTTGGGCATTTAGAATCATAAAAGCCACAATTGTACAATTCATTTAATTCCATAATGTTCCCCTGTATGAAATAGAAAGGTCATATGGATACTTTACCATATAGTATTTCACAATTATTTGTATTTTAATGATTCATATTTTCATTTCGAAAGTTCTCACCCTGCAAAGTTTTCAATCTTCTTATTCTTACTATTATTATTATTGTTGTTGTTGTTCACATCTATCCTTACTACTTCAATCTATGTCCTCTATGGCCTACCTCTTTTCCTTGAGAGACCATCCATCTACATGGAGAAATTTTTCCTCGCTTGTGCCATTGTTGGCCTGCATTGGACATTTTCCAACCATTTCAAATGAGTCTCTCTGATGTAGATGGACCTCAGGCCACATGTGTAGGGCCCAAGTAGATTTAGAATTATTTTATTTCACTAGTTATATGTTAATTTTTAATTTTATTGTAATTAGGATTTGGTTTCCATTATTGTTTAGTTTCCTAGTTTAAGTAGGTTTCTTAGGCCCTAAGTTATGTTTCTTATTTATATGACATTGTAGAAGATGGTTTTCAGAGTTGATTAATTGAATTTGAGTTTTCCCATTGAGGTGCGTCCTCATTTATCATCTCTGTGGAGACTTATTATGTCTCAAGACACGTTCTTCAGCACCCATTCTTCTTTGAGTACTTCCCAGGCAAGCCCTAAGCCCCTAACCCTAGGGCCTACATCACTATCTTGATTTATCACCTATTGATGCTATTACTAAATGCTCTCGAATGCGCTCATTTTTTATTATATCTTTTCTAATCTTACAGCCCGTCCATCTCAACATTCTTATCTTTGCTACATATTTTTTATTTTTTATTTTTTTTGTATGTGTATTTTTCTGATTGGCCAACATTCTACTCCGTAGGCTATAGCTTGCCTAATCGCCATCTTGTAAAATCTTTCTCAATCTTGTTGGTAATTGGTATGTGCTGATTACAAACTACTTCAAAAGAAGGTCTCCACTTCAATCATCCAGCTCATATCCTATGTTTTACAACCTTACTACTGATAGAGCCAAGGTATCAGAATGAATGTCTTTGTGGTTTCTCTTGATACATGCGTAATGCAAAAGCCATTTATTGGAATGTACTACTAAATAAGCATATAGAACGTGGACGTGCAGTAGCACACCCAAAAAGTGCGAAGTTGCTATAGATCTATTTGTTATTGAGGCTTACAGAAAGAGTAACATGTTTGTATACAACAATTCAAAGAAAGAGATATTGGGAGAAATGAATTTAAAAGGAACACAAAGATTTAATGTAAAACCTGAACACACTCACACAATAATAATAATGATGATGATGACGACAATGATGATGACAACGACGACGGCGGCGGCGACGACGATGATGATAGTAATATATATATATATATATATTCCATTAATCAAACACCGAATGTCCAAGTTCTGATTTTAGGTTATAAAGAGAGATTACAAAATAATAAAATATAGAAGCTCTTCCTGGCTACTTGGAATTATGAAATGCTATTTTTGGAACTCAGCCATAAAAAAGTTAGAACTCTAACTCAGTCTTCTTTAATGTTATGGGTATTCTTATTTTACTTATTGATAAAACAGATAAAAGAGATCTTCTGGTTTCATTTTGCTCTCACTATGCTGTAGTGCTATCTTATATTCTAATAGATTCCCATAACTTGCAGGTACATGAATGCTATTCAAACGAATGCACACCACCTTCTACGTTATGTTGCCACTGCAGTAGTTGTCAACAAAAGGAGAAGAAATATGCTCAAGGAGCTGATCAAAGTCATTCAACAAGAGCAGCACTCTTACAAAGATCCCATCACGGAGTTTCTAGAATGCCTATATGTCAACTATGATTTTGATGGCGCACAAAGGAAGCTACGCGAATGTGAGGATGTAAGTTGCTTAGTGTTGAGATCTCTGGCAACTTGTCCATCTCTTTGAAGTTGGAAAGTAATGCAGTACGGAAGTCCAAAAGAGGCCCTGGGCCCACATGATGGGCCCAGCCATCCAGCCTAGCCCTTTGGGTGCAGCCCACAGTCCCAAATTGGCTGAGAATGCCACCAGCCCAAATTCCTAATTAATCATAAGATAAATTTAGAAGTATTTCCACTGTAGCATTCTCAGCCAATTTGGGCCTGTGGGTTGCACCCAAAGGGCTGCGCTGGATGGCTGGGCCCAGGGCCCGTTTCGAACTTCTGTACTACATCAAAAAGCATGACAACTTTTCTGTCATTTTTTTATTTTCTTATTCTAAGGCTTTTTCTTCATTGACACTGTTGGAGTTGTATCATATGTTTTGTGAATCCTGAGAAACAGGGTGGTTTGATATTTTATCATATTTTATTATACAAAGATGTTAATTCATGCCTTGCTCTTAAGGTACTCATTGCCCTGGTTCTTGTGTATTATTTGCTGATAGTTATATGTACCTGAATGAAGTAGACAGATAGAGGAAATAGATGCACGAATATTACACTGCAACTAATTATTTTCCAATCTATATTATTGTCAGAGTTTTTATTTTCATTTCATTTTTGTAACAATATTGAATGCATTATACATTGAATTAGAGGGGACCTTCTGCTCGCTTCTGTTGTGATAAGATTGTTTGGTGGTGGAAAGCAGCATAGCTTTCCCTTAATCAAAAACTTAGGATTTAGAGGCCAATTTATACACTCAATCTTTTTTTGTGCCCAGCACAGTATTTGTTTTGGGATCTCTCCTCATATGGTTCGTCATGTTTGCTTGTAATCTGTATAGTGAATTCATTCCCCCCCTAAGTACCACATTTCTTTCCCTCAATCAAAGACTAAAGATTTAGAGGCCAATTTATATACTCCATTTTTTTTTATGCCCCGCACAGTGTTTGTTTTTGGCACATGGCACTGAATCTCTCCTCATATGGTTTGTCATGTTTGCTTGTTATCTGTATGGTGAATTCATTTTCCCCCCTAAGTAAAAAGGTATTATGAACATTTAACATGGGAATGTGGTTGTGCAGGTAATACTCAATGATCCCTTTCTTGGGAAGCGAGTTGAAGATTCTAGCTTTACAACAGTACCTTTGAGGGATGAGTTCCTTGAAAATGCCCGCCTCTTCATCTTTGAGACATACTGTCGTATACATCAGTGCATCGATATCGGGTGGGTACTTTCTTTGTGTCTAATTTAGCACGAGCTCCGTTACCACTTTTCATACCCATCCTTATATCTCCTCCATGTTTATGTTTCTACTTTTCTCTGGTCCATTTTGAATTTTGGGTTTTCAATCTATCTCCTTTTTCCTCTTAAACTTTTTTTGGATGCATATTTCTTGGCTACTACAAGAAAACTTCTGTTCAGCTGAATCCCTTTATTCCTTGATGCCAATGTTATAGATTTACTTGACTTTTCCTGAAGAAACATGGCAATGCCCTAGGCTCCTTGAGCATGAGTACAACTCTCACAATCCAACACCAAGAACGGAGTGTGTCTTAGCTGAACCCAATTAATCAGTTTCAGGGATTCAGTTGCATATTCAGTTTATTTCAGATGGTGTAGTCTATAATTCAAGGGTTACAGACTTATAGTGGCTCCAGACCGTAATGCAAGCTATCGCAGTTTCATATAATGGATTTCTTGATTTTCATTTATAACATAAAACATCTAGACCTAGTGGATGGACAGGTTGCCCAGTGCTCATTAATAGTGTCTGACCTCATTTTTCTAATCAGTACTTTGTAGGCTTCATTTACCCCTTTTGTGGGATGGTAGCCCATACAGTTGGGACTAATATTTCTCCGGCTACTGGGTAAATGGGTTTTATGAGGTAAGATGTTTTGGGTGCAGATTTTTTTGTCTGTATGGTGAACTGGTGGAGCCTCTGGCAAAATTTCTTCAGCATGCACCATCTTAGAAGTAGTTCCATGTCGTTTTATTATATGCACACACAAAAATACTATTTGACTGCAAAAATCTAGTAATGATAATTATATCAAGATAAAACTGATGGACTGGCATCTCCTTTTCTACAGGGGTGATCTCGAGTCTCAACCCCTGATTGTTGATTTGCTGGTTAGGGACTTGTGTAGTGTGTGTGTCTGTGGATGCATGAGTTAGTATTTACCGGAGCAAATATGTGTGTGTCCTCCTTTTATTTGGTTTTTCTCAATTTATCCATACCCGTGGTATTGGTCACAGGATGCTGGCTGAGAAGCTGGATATGAGTTATGATGAGGCTGAGAGATGGATAGTGAATCTTGTTCGAAACGCAAAGCTCGATGCCAAGATTGATTCCAAATCAGGAACTGTTATAATGGGACCCAACCATCTCAATGTGTAAGTTTACAAATCACTGTGATATAGGGTTTTTCGAATGTGACTTAAATCATAATCAAGTTCAACAGCTTGGCAGAATGAGTGGTTACACTTTATGTTGTATATTTGGAGCACCGTGAAAATCAAAACTGCATTTGGTTGGTCTCTCTTTGCTCCGTAACAGTATGCCTCAAAAATTAAATCAGTTGGCATTTATAATGATTTGGAGGTGAAAATGACTGAAAAACAGTATCCCGGCAAAGGTAGTTTTCTTTTCTTTGATGCCCCATTACAGATATTTATCTGTTCTGCCAAGTATTTGATATTCAAAAACTTGTGGTATATTTTTATGCAGCCCATGTTTCTGTTGTTTCTCCCATGCAAACCGGTGGTATAATTTTCATGGGTCATTTTCCTTTTTCTGTTTTCTATACCACATTACAGGTACGAGCAGATCATGGAGAGCACAAAGCAACTATCTGTGCGGACTTACATGTTGGCAAAGAATGTGTCAGAATCTGCACCCGCTGCACAAACTGCTCGGTAGAAGAACAAGTGTTCTGAGCACTGAAAATATCCCTTACAGGTCTGCTAATGTAAGGAAGGACATGGTTGCCTTTCCCTTTCCTTTTCTTTTCCATCACTTGTTTCCAATCTTCAGAATGACTCCAGATTCCAGAATGAACCAGTTGTCTCTGCTAAACATCTTTTTGATGAAAGAACCGGGATTAGATTTTTTGTTCTGTTTTATTTCACTTGCCTCATCTGTCATGTTGCATTTATGCAAAGCTAGCTATTAGGACATTGAGGATCAAAGAGCTGTTTTAGACATTGAAGATCAAAGAGCTGTTTTACTCCCTGTTTATTTCATGTCATGTATGCTTGATGAAATCAACACAATTATTTAGTGATCTAAGAAGATGGAATTATTTTGGGCCATCTTTGGTTGTAGCGTGTGACTTGCATCTACTATTTGTATGGTTGCAGCATTCAGCATTCATGATGGGTAAGTTTATACAATGACTATTTGGCGATGATATGTATAATTTGGATATGTGGAATCCTGGTGCACATGGAATCCTAGAGGATGTTCGCCTTTTTTGTGAATGAGGGTGGATTTTTTAGGCTCCAATAGAGAATTGCATGAATCAAAACATAGGAATGTCAGGGATTCTTCAATCTTCACCAACATTGATGCATAACTACATGCATCTGAGGGGGCCCGTGTTTTTTCTTTGCACATCAAGTTGATCAGCCGGGGAAGGACTTGAAGGCGTAAGGCCCACTACCAATGTAATGCTTGCGAAGTGATTTTTAATGGGCCTAAGGTTTTTAAGTGGGGCCCACCCGTGGTAGAGGATCTAATGGGACAGGGAAGCCCTTATCTTCAATGCTTTGGGGCCTGTCTCTTTTTCAGATGACGATAACCATCTATTAAAATGCATCCTTTTGAGATGGGCCTGACTCCATGTTAGGTGCATGTGGGTAGGAGGGTGTGCATATACCCTTAGTTTTCGACTGTCCGGAATTGTCGGGCTTAAAGGCCAAAGGCTCTTGGGATGGGATGGGCTGGGGTAGGTGGGAGATACTTTGGCTTATAAATGGTTACAAAACTTTAGTAAGAGAAAAGAAAGAGGGTGTAAAAGAGCAAAGAAAGCCATAGTTGGCAAATCTAACCTCATGGCAAACAGTAACATTTAAAGTTGGCATATTAAATGGACAGTTGGGCCAACTTTAGTAGAACCATTTCATTGTCCAAGTTCCACGATGGGAACAAGTAATTAACTGGGTTGATTGATAGAGTGGGGGGTGGGTCCTTTCAATCCGCTAGTTGGACTGTTGGACCAGGCACTATTTGACCAATTCAAATGTAGGCCATACCATAGCATACGTGGTGAACTAATATAAGGAGAAATGTTCTCCAAAGAGCAGACCGCATGTGAAGTCTACAAGTAAGTGGCCCCCACTGCAGTGGGATGCGGGGTGGGGTTTTGGAGAATGGAAAAGGCATGTTAATTAGAACAGTGAAGAGGTCTGGGCCCACACCCACTTCCACTTGGCAAGCATGCATCTTCTGATTGCATTTAGGTGGACAAGCATGCATCTTCTGAATGCATTTAGGTGGACATAAGCTGGGTTTTTAAGTGGGCCTTAGAAGTGTGTAGAGAAAATAAGCATGTCAAGTTCTTCGATTTTATCTAAGGGTAGTAGACAGATATATCTCTATGGGTCTCAATTAGGCCCACCTTTGATCAGCGTGTCCCTTTCATGCTCATTGGCCCCATGATCTACCACCAGGCCCAACTTGCCAGTCATTTGGCCTCTGCTACCTGTTGGATTGGATTAAGGAAAAAAAAATACCGCTAAAAGACCATTTAACTTTGCGGCTGTTAAATCAAAGGTTGGGTTAACCTGATGGAGTTTATTTTTTTTACTGATGAAAGCTTTCCATCTCCCTATTTCAATTGATAGGCATTCATCTTCGTGGGACCTACGAGCCAAAACACATATAAACACCACTTTGCCTACAGGCTGAATATACCCTGTGCAATACTCATAATTTAATATAATATAGAGTAATTTTCTTGTACAAGATTCTCTTACTTAGGCTTGTATAGGAGGAGCATATGAGAAATATCTCTCACCTTATATGAGAGATAGGGGTGGGGGCCCTCCCATTTAAGTTGTTAGCATGGGATATGGAAGTGAGGGCCCCCACCCTATCTCTCATATAAGGTGAAAGATCTCTCATAAGAGCATCTCCCATATGTGTACACACACACATACTATAAAAAAAAACCCCGCTCTAAAAATGCCCCTTTTTCTGCCCAACTATTTTTTTTTTTTTTTTTGTCATGGGGCCCATGTTGGATCAATCTAGTCTTTTTACATACATTAGCCCCCCATGAATAGTCACAAGTCCAAGTTTTACAGTCATCCAACTTTTCTTCACCATTGGATTGAAATCATAATAAAATGATGCCTCTAAACTATTAAATTCTAAGGCGATGGGTTAAAAGGTTAGGATGATCTTACGGACTCAAGATTTTGCAAATAAGTAGGCCTCATATGGATCTTTCCATCCAATGGACTTCCATGATCATCATGCATCCTAGAGGGCCCTGCTAGAGGGACGTTTTCTCCTAAAAAAATGCTCAAACAATGTGTAGTGCTCCCATATATATATGGGAAGTCCTCCTATGAGAGGCACTCTCACCAACTTGGTGAAAGATGGGTAGGGGCCCTCACTTCCATATCCATTCTCACCAACTTAAATGCAAGGACCCCCAACTTAAATGTGAAGGCCCCCACCCATCTCTCACCAAGTTGGTGAGAATGCCTCTCATAGGAACACCTCCCTATATATATATATTTATATTTATATATATATGGGAGAAGGTCCAGTAAAGACCGTCCTTAGTCACTAAAGTAAGAACGAATTCGAGCCATCTAAAATATGCAATCATCTAACAGATGTCGTTTTCCATATGAAATAAGTGGAGGGAAAAAAAAACGACACCAAATCGAGAGGGAGACATCATTTCGTTCCGGCTTCTTCATTTGCACGCAGAGAAAAGAAAGGGAAAAGCCCCAAATCTCTCGTCCACGCTCCTTCTTCAAATCGGCGCCCCATATCTATGGTCTCTCTCCATCTCATTGCCAGAGCCGGAGACCTCTTGTGTCTCGTTTATGGCAGACGACCCTTGGGAGTAGGGTTGAAAGGGGAATCGTCATCCATGGAAGAAGATAGTGTGGGAAAAGAGCGGCGTTCAATCAAAAGAGAGAGACGAGGAAGGGAGAGTGCGGACGAGAGTGAGGAACGACCAATCTAGGGCTTTTCCCTTTCTTTGCTTGCAAACAAAGAAGCCGGAACAAAATGAAATCTCCCTTTCGATTTGGTGTTTCTTTTGTTTCTTTTTTCGGTTTCCCTCAACTTTTGTTGGATGAGCGCATGTTTTGGATGGCCCGGATTCGTCCTTACTTCAGTGACTATAAAGATCGTCTCCATATATATATATATACATATAGGGAGGTGCTCCTATAAGAGACACTTTCACCAAGTTTATGAGAGATGGGTGAGGACCCTCACTTCCATATCCACTCTCAACAACTTAAATGCAAGAACCCCAAATATGGAAGTGAGGGCCTCCACCCATCTCTCATAAACTTAGTGAAAGTGTCTTTCATAAGAGCACCTCCCATATATATATATATATATGTGTGTGAGAGGCTTTTCTTAAGCTGCAATTTATGTTATCCTAAGCTAAAACAGTGTGAAAAATCATTTCCATCATAAACTGCCTCAAATCATCGCTTCCAAAATCAAGATAAATCCAATTAGATCTGGATTTTCCAGTTCCATCATACCAAAAACAGAGATAATCGACTTTAATTTGTGGGACCGGCACTGTTCTAGCTTAAAATAACATAAGCTGCAACTTAGGAGAGCCCTGCTCTATATATGTATGTATGTATTTATATGTATATGTATATGTATATATGTATATAAGGAGATGCTCCTACGAGAGATGCTCTCACCTTACAATGAAAGATAGGGTGGGGGCCCTCACATCAATATCCAATGCCAACAACTTAAATGTGAGGGTCCCACGCTCTCTCATAGTAAGGTGAGAGCATCACTCGTAGGAGCATCTCCCATGTATATATGTATATGTATACACAATAGATCCCATTAAATTCTGCCACATACATGGCTCAGTCATGTGTTGGCCTAGCCTAGAGCTTAGGTAAAAGAGGATTCTTCTCATTAACTACTTAAGGGTACTTTTGTGTAATCCATTTCCGCAAAAAATGTACTATTTTTTCACGGAAAATTACTTTTTCATGCATTTGATGTGCTAAATTCTTTTCCGCTACATCAGCAGTTTCCTTGGATTGCATGAAAATAGTGTTCCTATGGGAGGTATGGGAAGTCCATTTCCGCAAAAAAGTCTTCCTCTCTTTATTAATTCATTTCCTAACTCTCCTCTTTAATACTAGTTTTCAATAAAAAAATCATCAGGTGCACTAAACAACATTAGTACCAATTCATCGAGAAATTTTTTTTTTTTTTGTACGAAACCAAAATTTCTAACTCCCACGGAAAACCTTCACCAAGGTATTTAAGAGCTATAGACTTTGCTGATGTGACAATTTCATCTTAATTTCCTTGGAAATTGCCTATACACAAACATGCCCTAAATGTTCTATGCTGAGATGGAATCCCATTCTAAGGATTCTTGTTGTCCCGAAGGATCCATCTACATGAGAACGAGGAACGGGGAGCACTTTCCCATTTTCGGTTTGTCTTAAGAATGTTGGTTTTAAGGATGAGTGAATGCCCTTCTCCAACCCGTACTGCCCAATTGGAGAGTGAACACATTAGCTTTGGACTTTTGACATTGATATAGGTTAACTGTTAATGATAATGTGAGTGTATTTATAGAATTTCAAGAATCACCTTGTTCCCATAATTTCACCGTAACATTCAATTGAGAATTGATCTCCATTTATACAATGAAGAGAAACTCTAATCAACAATTATTTAAAATTCAAACTATCTAAAATCTCTAACAACGAAACTAATCATATCTAAGATACTAGTCTCTAATAGTATTTACATACACCAAAAAGGAATTATCCCAACTATGTTGTTTATGATATCCACATGCATAAACATTATATAAATGAGAATTTTTAAAAGTGGAACAATTCCTTAATTTTTTAAAAAAGTGAAGGGTCCAGCATGTCTAAAATGGACATAATACATGTTGGAAATGCCTTAGGACTTGGTTGGCCGCATCAAATAAAAAACTTAATACATAGGATTCACACCAAAAGTGGTTAAGGTAAATCTCCAAAAAAAAAAAAAAAAAGGTGAAGAAGATTAAATCACCTTTCCTTATGGGGAAATAAAATAAAAAGAAAATGGAAATAAATACCTAACCATCACCTTAGTAATTCAATACATAGGAAAGTGAAGGTCCTATCCGCATCTCCACCTTATATTAAGGATGCAAAAGGATATCTGATTCTTTGATTATTTGGAGGTTCGACCCATAAAAAATTAGGTTTGGAACTTGTTCTAGGTTTTGATTCATAAATGGGTCCAAATATGGAACCCAATTTAGGTTTTGATTGATAAACTACTTTGGTTTTGAATGCATACAGGTTCTAAACCATGGACCCGAGACCTTGTCCATTTGCACATACCTTTCTCATATCTCAGATGCTTTATTTTATTGTTTAATTAACCAATCAAAATACAAAACCTGCATGTGTTGTATTATTCCCTTGTAGTGCAAATGTTGGATATGGATCACCCTGACTATTGCTTAGCTTGCTAGGCAGATGATGTCGCATGTCGGGATGCTTGAGTCCAAATCTCTTGTAAGGCACCAAAAAAAAAAAAGAAGAGAAAAAGGTTAGATGTAACTCAAAATCAACTTAAATTGGGAGTTTTTGTTCAATCCTGGATGTAGTAGACCTTATGCACTGTTAGAGATTGCTAATTGCTTAATATTTCTATTTTAAGGATAAAAAAATAAAAAAAAAGAAGTTAGAACCAATTTTGAAACTGCATCTTGGTCTTTTGATCAGAATTAGATTCGGAACCAACAAGCAAGTTTGAGCCAAATCCAAAACAATCATTTTGAAAATGAGTTTGGTTTTGGGTCAAATATGGTTCCGGCCTAGAACCGACCCGTTGCGTCACAACCTTATATTCCTCCTTACCATATTCATCCCTCACCTCTTTATTGATCCTTGGGTAGAGTGGATTTCATGATGAATTCCAATATATTTTGATACAAACAAAAGGCCCTTACTAGATGCAACTATTAAAATGGGAAAAATATTCGACAGCTTTACCGTTCATAATCAAAGTGAAGTGGATCTGGGACCCACTCACATCAGCATTGAGCAGGGTATTTATGTCTGAAATCGAACAGTTTAATATGTTTGAAATTGAACCGTCTAACTGCGAGAGACCTGAAAAAGACATGTATAAAATTGAGGAAAAAAATCATTTATCATTAACAACCGAATTAAGTCAAAGGGCCTCACCTACTCTTGTTGTTGGGGTCTTTATTTGTATTAAGTGTCTGAAAGAGACAGGGCCCTTGAATTGAGTATACTGTCATCCTACTTATACACACAAACGCGTATCATTGATATACTTATATGCGCAAGGATTACACCAGTTCGACCACATGATCACAACATTTGGATACTATTTGTGCGGCCATATATGTACCCCAAGAAAACAGTCCTTGCTTGTTAAGATCGGATAACCCCAGGCTGGAGGCCAAAGCCCCAGTGGCTGGGCTGACAAGGGATACCCTGGCTCATAAAAAAAATGTGGTTTAGTAAGATTGAAAAACGTGGTTTAGTAAGATTGAACATAGAGATTCATGTAAGGTCCATTTTGCAAAGATCTAAATTGTTTAAAAGATGTACCCACCCATCTTCATCTATACAAGTCCATGATTCACTGTAATAATTATCATTCACTATGGACATTTTTAAAAAAGACATCTGTTATATTACATATTATTCATGTTTTCATAACAAAAAATAATTTTCTATAAAATTGAGACCAAATAACATGGATCCAAGCTGTCAAATTCAAACCCCAAGCCCACAACACACGCATGATCAAAGTTATGAAGTGTAGGGCTGGATGTTGGACTGGATACGTAAGAACATAAAGCTAAATTGTGTTTTTCCAATCTGAAGGTGAATGTCACTCCCAATGGACCCAAAAGTCATGCATTTATAAAGGAGGAAACTATGCATCTAATGCACAATCAGGATTCCAACCGTGGGCATCCTTGTCCAGATATAATAAAAATTTAAGTGAATCTTAAGTAATTAGTGTTATATTTACATTTTTTTTATTTAATTGAATGGTTCATGTAAAGAAAAGCTTTTGCCTAGCCGGGCCACCAAGAACATTTTGGACGCTTAAAATACAGGCTCAACCTAGATGCACAACAATCACAAAAATTGCAATATTAGAAAACCTTGTGTTTGCTATGTCAGGAAGCAAGGGCACATTTTCAAGATTAAAAAATAAAAATTAGAAAAAAAAAAAAAAAAACCCTTGTATAGAAGCATCACATCATATGCATAATTTTCACATTGAAGAGTCTCCTATGAGGGTATTGTGAGATTTTCAATTCACGCCGCTTATAATAGGAAATCCAAATCCTTATGCTAGATACTTTGCTTAGTGCTGAGAAAGTATTAAATGCATATACACAGTTTTTGAATCAAATGACCACTTTATGCATTCTTCCTAAAAGAGGTAGAACCAGATTCCAACCCATTGCCAGCATTTCCTACGTAGAAAACAAAGAATCATGAATAGAACGTGGAGGTGAATCGACAGAGAGGACAAAAGAAAGTAGAGGACCACAGGAAAAGAAGTGAATGCCAAAGAAAGTTGTCACTCATAAATACGCAAAGTAGCTGATACAGTCAAAATAAGGTGAATGGAACGTAGAGGACCCATAATTCAACCCAACTGGACTCCCCATTTAAAAAGGTGTGTCTGGGAACTGGCATTTGCCTAGAGAGCAAAGCAAGGAAGTAGAGACTCAACCTTCCAGAAGAGCAAGAAAGAATACAGTAGACTATTGCTACACAGGTTGAGATGCTGGGAAAGACCAGTGCTCTCTTCCTATGTTTCCTTCTTTCCACTCTTCTTCTTCCCTTGTGCAGATCTTCTGAGGAAGTAGGTAAACTCCTCACATAACTCTCAACAGCAAGACCTTTCCCACACACTCTCTTTGCAATCTTTGGCAGAGATCTAGTTCCCCACATTTCATTGTATTGCAGTTCAGAGCATTCAAGAGTGCTTAGCTTAGATGGTCAGACTTGGTTGTTGGCCTTTTTTTTTTTTTTTTTTTTGACCCCTTTGATAAGTTTTTTGTGGGTCCTCTGGCAATTCCTTTGTTCCTATAGAAACCATGTGTACAACTTGGGTTGGGTCTACATTGGGACTTGTTAATGTTTTTCTGCATGATTTGTGAAATGGGTTTCTTATTTCAACTCTTCACAGCTGAAATGGGTAACTCTGATGATTTTATCTTAGGAATGTGAAGACTGCAATCTGATGGATCCCCTCCTACTGTTTTTACTTTTGTTTGACTGCAGCTATTTATCACCAAGATTTTTATACCAACTCTACATGATTCTCAAATGGGTTTGAAAATCCACACATACCAAAAAATGATTTTTTTGCCAAAAAGTATAAAAATAATTACATTCCCAAAACTGCCCATTGCCTTTCCTCTGTCATGGTACTGCCATCTAAGTCGCTGTCCATAATATGTGGGCAAAAGATGTAAAGATTCTTGTTTACTTTCCATTTTGTTCTATTGCAGACTACTCACTTCCTAAAGGGGTTTCCTGATTTTACACATTCTAACCTGGCTCTTCTCCTTTTAGATTTTCCTGATTATATGTCATAGTATTTTGTTGAAAACCCATGTGTAGTTTGTTCTATTCTTTTAACCTTACTTCTTTTCTTGTTATTGCTGAAATGGGTCCACATTAATGCTTCAAAATGATGATGGTAAAAAGATGATGAGCATGAGTTTGACTATCTAAGAGAGAGTGGCAGAGGACCAGAGTACTGGGGGAAGATAAATCCAGAGTGGAGTGCTTGTGATCATGGAGAAATGCAGTCTCCTATTGATCTCCTCCACAAGAGAGTGGAAGTTTTACCTAATATGGGCAGATTGAGAAGGAAATACAAACCAACCGAGGCTGCTGTGATAAATAGGGGACATGATATTATGGTAAAATTCTCCTCCATTTGTTTGTCCCTTTCTTCTTCTTGGCTTCATCCTACATTTTCCTATCTAGGGCTTGAATCAGACGCATGTCCAGATCCAGGTCCAATGTCCATCTCCAAGTCTGGTCCCAGTCCTGGGATGCATACTTGTGGATCTGATTGGGTAGGATCTGGGTTGGGTCCATGGGTTGTAACCTAAATTACTAAAATGTTATAAATTACCATTATTAGGATCCAAGTCAAGCCCACTATATTAGTGTTTTCTCCATTGGCTATCGGGCCCTGGACCTGACCTTGATCTATTGGCTGTATACATGGACGGAGACTAGGTAATTTTTGGGTTGGGTCCAATGCACACTGCACACTCAAATCTGACTCAGCCCATTTGCAGTCCTGCTATGAACCCAAAGAACTTTAAATTGTCTTAAATCTACTACTTTTGAATGATTTCAATTGCAAGAATGGGAGATTTGTTCTTGGATGAATTTCAAGGACTCCAATTTCTAACCTTGGAATTCGTGGTATTGGTGATTTTTTGTCAGCTAAATTGTCTCCTTGAAATTTTGTCGAATACCAGCAGAAAAATAAAACCTATGTAAAATACATTGAATTGATCATGTAATTTTGTGAAGCAAAATGTAGCTTTGGAAGGGCATTTTCTTGTCTGAATACATATAGCTTGCATCTTTAGACTAAAAATACTGAATTGTAAAACTATTAGTGAGTTTCAGGAAGCAACGGTAGAACAGTAGCTGGGTATATAAATCAGCAGTGCCAACTTAAACGGGAAGAATATGCATGTTGAAATATGAATTATCCATTCTTAAAAGTAGATACTTCGATTACAGTATTTAGTTGTATTTCTTTCCACATGTTCTTCAAAAGTAACAGCTTTATCACATTTTTAGTTGAAATAAGAACAATTATCAAAACTTACCACTGTACCAACTATGTTGGGGTCTGCTCCATTTTAGTCTTTCTTGAGCCAAATCCTTGGAAAGGTTCCATGGCTTCATATCTATCCTTACTGCATCCCCGTCCACTTCGGCCTATCCCTTTAATGCCCAACAAATGCCGAAGCTTTCACAAAAGTCTCCTAGCTAGTCAGCCAGCATCTGAAATTGAAACCATTGAAAACTCCTTACTATTCAAATTTCTTGATTTTTACAGTTTACAGTAAACTGGTTCACTAGCGAGTTGTAAGGCTAAGGTATCTTGCATGATTTTATCATACTTCAATAGTTGGGTTGACTTGATTGAACTGAGTTTAATGGATTAAATCAGATTTTGATTGACTGAGTCAAAAACTGTGAAGTTATGACTTCATTATGACCGAGTTGACATTTTAATTAATAGATAAACCGTTTTGACCTGATGGAGTGCTTTCTTCTTGTTTCTAATTTCTATTTACATTACCACAACTCGGTTAGAGTAATTGAGTCAACTTGGCTGGTGAACTTTTGAGTCAAGCTTGGTATTAGAGGTACTGACTACTGTTTTGAGAAATATTTTCAACTTTTTTCATGACTTTCAAGAGCACTGTTTTATAAGTTAGCGAATCTGAAGCAGGTGATCTTCAGAATAATATCAGGATGAATAGGTTTTTCCTATCATTCTCTTTTTCCCTATCTGTTTCCTTATATGGGATATGTTTTTCAGCTGAAATGGAAAGAGGATCCAGGCTACATCGTCATAAATGGGACGAATTTCAATCTGAAGCAGTGCCATTGGCATTCACCTTCTGAACACACATTCAATGGTTCAAGGTCTTTTTTGCTTCTTCTTTTTTCAACCAGTTGAAGTGAAATGCTGACTTCATTCATTAATTTGATTCAAATGTTCTTTATTTTTTCCGCTGCCTTTCATTCATTTATGTAGCTTCATTGTCAAATGGTTTAATTAAGTTTTATGTGATGACCTTTTCTTTTCATGTATTCTTATATAGATATCAGTTAGAGTTACACATGGTTCATATAAGCGTAACTGGAAAGATTGCAGCAGTCGGGATCACCTATAAATATGGAAGACCTGATCCATTCCTCGCAAAGGTGAGCGTTATTAGTCATACTTTGATATTTTGATACAGTTTAACATGCATGTACCTGTACATACATACATCAACATGTGTTATTAATGTCCTCAAAAACATATAAATGCATATGTATATGAAATTATACTTACTGTTGGGAATTACAGGGCTGCCTTTGTGGATAGAGCGCCTGCTCCCACAGCTCCACCCAGGGATCCATCGTTGGGTGGGTAGGTTTACTTATCACTCCCTGGCCACTAATCCAACTGGCGCAAAAAAAAAAAAACAGAAAAAATCTCTTGTCATGAATTGAATAATGCAACATGCATAAACATGAGTAGATGGACAGATGGGTACAGTTTGCTAGTAGGTGGAGATGAACTGGATTCTGGAACAAAACAGATGGAGCCAATAACTATTTTAAATGGAGAGAGTGCAAGCAGAAATGGGCTCTTTTTCTCTAGGTTAAGAGGAGAGACACAAATCTCCTCTTTAACAAGGAAAGTTTGTCAAAGTGGGACCCAATTTTCTTCTCTAAAGGAAGATCCAAATATAAGTATTGCCTTTTATCTAGAAATAAAGGCAGTGCTCCTTCCTAGTATTCACTTGGCAGAGAAAGAAAAGACAATTGTGTACAGGGATATAAAAATAGATAAGTCTTGGGCCTAGATCAGTGCCCTAGATCACCAAACAATGGGCTCCACGTGTATGGAACTGTATTTTGAAGCTTTTGTTTGATAAACTGCTGTTGTTTTTGCTGTTATGGTTGTTGTTGGTGCTTCTGCTGTTGCTGCACTTCTAATATGAATAATATTGCTGTTGCGTTCATTAATATTATTGAAGAAAGAATATTGTGTTCATGGAACTTTTGTTGCATTTCAACATATTCAATGAAGTGTTTGTTGTTCAATAATAAATGATATCTTAAAATGAGCGATCACACACAACTGTCTGTTAAAAACCATACAGACATTTTGTGCATGTTTTACCAGCAATTTAACAAGATCCTTTTAGAAGCAAGCTCTCTCTGAATTAGTAACAAAGCAATCATTTTGACATAAGAAGGGTACAGCTATGGGTTGGGTTTGCTAGAGGTCATTGTGAATCCATGCCCTAACTCAACTCGCACCTGCCCCAACTCATACCCGACCTACCACATCAGGTATATATGACATTAAACCCACCCGTGATAGTTTCAGTTTGTCTGGGTTGGGGGCTGGGTGGATGGACATTTGAGCATTTGAGATATATATGAATCTTCTCTTAAATGATATTTCAATTAATAATATCTGTAAATCGGTCATGCAGAGGAAAAATGGCTCCAGTCACCAAAACAGAATCCAGCTCAAATTTGAATCTATAAATCCTACCCACCTCAATCCACCTTAACCACTACCGAACCTGCCCCAGTAAGACCAGATCAGGCCAGATTACCTGTTTAACCAACTCATTGCTACCCTATATGTGTGTTAGACTAGATGATTAAATGGTACAACATTTTTACCCGGCCATTTAGCATAATTCCTCCACCATTTCATTGATTGGCATGTCTTGGTCTATGATGCCCAGATAAGGCACAGATATGGCGGGGACACGCCATGAATATAGTAGGGACATGGATTTTACACATGAAAGTGAAGTATAAACAATGATACAACACTATAAGTATCTGGGTATCATAGGTCTTTGTCCCAAATTGAAAAAAAGAAAGGCTTGAGTTGAACTGTTAAGTTACGCACAAAAACTTGTTGGACCAAAATTAGAGTTTACTTTGAACAAAACTAGCACCTGCTCCTCATTGAAAGAAAAGATCCTACATGACGATGAATCTTGATAATTTTTATAGAGTAATGATCATAAATGCCACCAACAATAGACTGTCTTGTGCTCAAATACTATTCTGATTTTAGTTATATTCAGGGTAATCATAACTTTTTTCTCATTGTCAATCCAAATTTGAATCACTTCGGTTGGATAAAATCTATTGGGTTGATGTCATGTGCTTCGCATGATCCCATATTTTATCTCGGGGTGAAGATGTTCACTTCAATCTGGTGGTGAATACCAAATAAATTTGATTGAAATTCTGGCAAATCACTGTTCATGGGATATGACAATATGTATGATATAGAATCTATATATTTAGTGATCATCTTATAATCATGCATTAATGATCCATCTGATATACTCAATATCGCTGAATTCTTTCTCATATATCCTGTTTTTGTATGTTCTTGAGTGTGTATCAGCTTATTAATATGTTTTTAGCTTATTTTGCAGCTTCTCCCTCACATCAGGGTCAATGAGATAGCTGAAACAGAAGTGGGTATAATTAATCCAAAAGATATAAAAATTGGGTCCCGAAAATATTTCAGATATATGGGCTCTCTTACCATTCCCCCATGCACAGAAGGTGTAATCTGGACAATAGTCAAGAAGGTGAGTGTATAAACCTTTCTCAGGGTTGTCAGTGGGACAGGCCCAGACCTATAAAAGTCTGAAATTTCTCATACAGCCTGTCCTGATCAATTCCTGAACCCAAACAAATCTATGTCCAGCCTGTTGATTGGTCTGCATGTTGGTGCCTCTATTATTTTCCTTCCAATATTTATGTGCTTCAAGCCTTCAGAGTTGACCATGAGACTTTTGCTATCCCTGTTGATGCATTAAATACCCATCTGTTTTTGTAGGTGAGAACTGTTTCAAGAGAGCAGGTGAGAGCATTAAGGGAAGCTGTTGATGATGTACGCACCTCTCTCTCTCTCTCTTTCTTGTTTCTTTTGTTTTCTCTTATGAAGAGGGTGTTTTCTCCTGCTCACAATCCCGCATACTGATGTCCGCGTTTTCACGGTTGGAGCCATGGAATTCAAGGGGTCTAATCATTTGATAAGGGCCCCGCCAATTTAACGCTCAGATCGGGACATCCGCGTGGAGAAAATTTTGCATAGTTGAAGTTCTAGCTCATGAGGAGAAAAGGTGGACAGCTTTCTGTGCTGCAGACAAGAAAGTTCTCTCCACCTCCATTTTATAATGTAGAGAGTTTTCTCCTTTTCTTTTTATTGGAATCTAATTGATGAGGAGAAAAGCAAAACTGTGGATTCCCCACAGCATAGACTAATGAGTAGAAACTTAAGGGCAGGGAATATCCTTGTGTAGACTAGATTGACCACTTACCTTAAAAATTTATTCTCTTTCATTCCGAGTTTGAATGGAGAAAGTTGTGTAGGAGAAAACAATGTTAAAAATATATTTTTATTTATTTTTTAAATGTTATGTCACTTGTTTATTATTAAGAGTTCTGTTTCACTATAGATTGAGGAGAAAACCGTTTCTTCTACATCTTGCACTAATTTTAAAGATTAAAATTTTTTATGTGGAAGATCTATGCATTTAAAGATTGGAAATACTTTTCATCCGATCAAGTGAAACACAAGTGACAACACCTAATACATACCAACTAAAACATGATGAGCCATAAAATGTTATATTCACAGGACATTATTTTTTCAACGTTTTAGATTTTTATCATATTTACTATATTTTTAAAGGTAATTGGGCTCTAAGGTGCGACTCTCATGCGACTTGGTCGAGTGACTCAACTCAATGGGGACCAAGTTACCCCCAAGTTTGATTTCTTAAAATCTTGCCTTGAAAGCAAATCCAAATAGGACAGAAGGTTTCCCTTTAGGCAATTGATTCTCCTTCCTACTTTCTTCTCATGTCAATGACTTATGAGAATAAAGAGAGAAGACGTCCAAGGAAATCAAGAAATTAACCTAGACCATATATCTCAGTAGGACCACTCAGACCTATTTCCCCATATTAATACTAAGGCACATTCTTTCTTAACCAACTCCCTCCAAAAACCCACTGCTTTTGTATAGATGTTTGCGCAAGATAATCTGCAATATTTTTCTTGAGTCTGCTGCAGTTTGTCAGCTCCCATGCCTGCATCTTCATCAACTGGTCTTAATCTGTCTGTAGGTTTGTTCGGACCGCTGCCCAGCTTTGCTTTCCCTTGAAGCATCCCAAAAAGCAGTCATTTTTAACGGTCATACTTTTCCCCTGTATCTAGTTATGCACGTGTAGACCATTGCAAGCAGATAATTTAGATTTCAAAGGAGTAGTTTTGATGCTTTCCGTAGAGTTCATGGTGTGATCTCAGACAACGCCACCTATTCCACTACCATTGTAACCTTTTCCTGAACTATCCATCTTTAAGTTTGAGTTGTTTACTGTGGGATTAATAAGTTTGCCACTTCTTCACCTCCATGGAATTTTCATGAGGTCAGTATAATTGTGTCAGAGTCACCTTCCATCACCATCGTCATCATCCAAGTCTTTTCCCAAAAAACACAAGCAGAAGACCAACATATGTCGGAGCCAATATCAGGGTTTGTCTCCTGAATTTTAGATTTACAGGAAGGCCTTCTAACTAATGAAATAGTATCAACATCTTCAAAATTAAAGTGACATTTAGATACATTTCATTCACCAGGTTCTATTGCTTCTGCAAACCAAGAGACACTCCCTTTTCTCTGCAGCAGTTGTTGTCTCATCCAAATTGAGGGCCATGTTATGGTTGGAGCCTTGGCCGAAAATCACAATGTTACAGATGATCTTGATAATTATTATTGATGGTCATGGCTTAAAAGTCTGGAAATGTAAGTACTGCGTATGAATATATATACAATTTGGTTAAATGGGCCCCGAAGTTCTTTTTATCCAACTAATGATGTGGCCCTCCATGGATGACCAATAATACTAATGCACTACTTGATCTCTAGTAAATAGACAGCTAGGGCCATTTGGAAACTCTAGTCTAATTAATAAGAGCTAATTAGATTGTCTAAAATAAAAGCTATAATTTTCAAGTCCTAATTTAGAATGTATGTTTGGTAAAATTATATAAAAAACTCTTATTTCACGAGTTAATTGGGGCCCATTTGCATCATTTTGAGAATTTCTTGAGGTTATTTTCATCGTAAACATTTTTAAAACTACCATCCGCTATGGCTAAAAAAGTTATATAAAAAAAACAGCTCCCCTAAGCTTATAATTCTAGGGCAAAAACTCTAATTTGTAAATAGGCACACAACATAGAAATATAATTAAAGGTTTTCTGAACGCTAAGCTCTAAATCATAAAATAAGAGCTTATTTTTAGAGTTGCCTAACATCCCCTTTGTTAATTTTGTTTTGTGTCTACATATAACTGTGGCTCTCTTCAATTTGTGTTTCTCACAGGGCTGCGAAGAAAATGCCAGACCTGTTCAACCCAAAGAGGACAGACCAGTTTGGTTTTATACTCCAACTGGAATACTATCTTCTTGATTAGGTCAAAAGAAGCACTATGCACGCACAAGTAGGTATTATGCCTGCATGTCATCTAGCGGCTGTATAGTAGGCCACATATCTACGAGGGTTTTGTATTACAAAATAAGGACATGCCATGATTGGAGGTGGAATGGCATCCTCATGGATTTTGAAATTTGAATGTGACTGCTTCCTTAACTCCAAATAGTTAATCTCTTGTTCTGATTCAAAATTGTTGATTGATTGATGATTTGGGTGCCATTGATGCCCACCTGGAATCTATTTCATGGGATGCGTAAAGCCTACACTTGTAGGGTTGGTAGGTAGAGAGAGCATAACCAACAGTACTCTAAACACTGAACCTTCTGGTCTAATCTAATACCATAACGGGAAGTTCAGCAGCTGTTACATTTCCAGAACAAAATACAACACATGAGAAGCATAATGCAAGAAAAGCACATGATTAAATAGTTTATTTGGTGTAGTGCTTGGCCCCCATTTTTTCATATTACCACCATAGGTTCAAGGGTAATGATAATCAACTTGGCAAAAAGAGAAATGCAATTCAGACCAATTTGGAGCCTGAATAGGAGCCCGAATTCTGAAAATGAGAAGTTGAAAAGACATTTGAGTGATTGAGTGAGTTTGAGTGAGACATTTGAGGGTCAAAGATGTCATTGGGAAGTTGAAAAGACATTTGAGTGATTGAGTGAGTTTGAGTGAGACATTTGAGGGTCAAAGATGTCATTACAATCCAATTCGGGCTCCTATTCAGGCTCCAAGTCAATCTAAATAGCATTTCTCTGGCAAAAAACCAATGTGTGGCCCTTTTTTGTACTACCAGCATAGGCTGTATCAGCTTGGCAAGAAACCAATGCACCACCTATATGGCCATATTTGTGGAGGACTGGAGGTATAGCTGTATATTGGCCAATAGGTGCGATTTCATTCTCAGGTGAAAATTTATCAGCCCAGACCAGTGAGTGTGATTTCTGGTGTACGAGTGATACAGAAGTAAATCTGGTATCATTTGGATTTTCTAGTTCAGTTTTCTGGCTAGCCATACGATACTGAAAACTTGGGTTATTTGTGATTGAATGGCCAGAATTATCCTTAGCCATCCAAATTGAGATCCACTTGATACAAGGTTTTCATCATCATACCACACGTCCAAACGTATGGATCATATTAGAAATAAACTGTAAAATCATCTCTCTGACCTGTTTGCATCCTTGGAACTCAGTAGCCCAGCACCAGATTTACCTGTAAATCTAATTACCTGCAATTCCGATTACTTGTTATTGGTAATGGCTATTGAATCCTTATTAAATCATCGGGAACTCAGTTGCCCTGCACTCAGATAATACCTGTAACTCTTTACCTGTCACATAAATCTTAGGTTATTGAAATGCAGACTGGTTTCTGAAGAGTCAAATGGACCCATAAATCTTTAAATCTTTGTTGTCAAAGACACCCAGTATTTTGGCTGACTAGTTGAATTCCTAGGAAGCATGAACCAAGGATTTCTCTGATAGTATAACTGCCAAACAAAGATTTTAGAGAGAAGCAAAGGCAAGACTGCAGAGAATAGCCTCAAGTGAAGCTAAAAATAATAATAATAATAAAAACAAACAGAACACATTCTACGAAAGATGAAAAATGCAAAAATAAACATTCATGTCACGGCCAAGACAGACACAACAGAATACAGCACATGTTTACATATTCCATTTACAAGCTGGAAGGAAAAAAAAAAACTATAATATTATCCTGCTATGACGAAGGGCAAAATTGTTAACACGAAATCCTCATACATGAAAGTTACAGAACCACAGTACGTTGTATCTTTTTCCTTGAACTTCTCTGTGAGTCCCTGTAGTGGCCAAAAGTAAAATCAAATGTAAATAGATTTATACTTTATGCATGGAAGTTATTTTATATGACAGCCAGCCCCAAATGGATGAGAATTGGATAACAGTTCAATGAGATAGAGCATTGGTTATTTCAAAAAGTGGAGGCAGGGAAGCCTAGTGTGTTAGAAAATACTATAGAACAAGGGCTGCTGTCAAACAGAATTTAAATTAAAACAATTGTACCCGATTGTAGAAGACTGCAACTGTGATTTGTTAGCGGAAGTCGAAGAGCAGCAACATCAGTAGATCTGTGGCTAAGGCACGTCTGATGACGCTCTCTTTAAGACGAGTTCTGCCCCTTGGGATAAAATCCAGGTGCGAAAGGTTCTCAGCAAAACTGCCTCAAGGATACAACGGCCTTCTGTGTTCAGGTCCGATCGCACATGCAGCCTAGTAAAGAAAAGAAATTTGACGATTTTTCTGTATCTGTAAAATTGGCATTACTATATCAGCATATGGGTCCCTCAATGCCACATGGCCTGGATTTGCACCCCCCCTACGCGCGATATACACGCAGGCTGCGCGTTGCGGACGCATACCCGGTTAAATGTTTCTGGACTAGCCACCCCGGGTCAAGCCAGACTTGTGTGTGCGCATAGGGCCCATAGCAAAATGCTTCCAAAAGTCTTTAGAAAGTATATGAATGGAAACACTTAAAAAGCCTCTTCAAAAGATGAGTTTTAGCAATGTGGGATGACTTGTTTTCAACAACTTACACTACCCATTAAGCAAAAAAGCAAAAAGACAAAACACCTTTTATAAAAATCACCTTTAGAATTTTTGAAACAACCAAAAAACCCAATATAGTGCTTGTTTGGCATCATTCTGGGAATGTTGCATGCTGAGAATGAATGAAAATAAAACTTACTTGGCTGGCATTTTCTCTCCCATTTTGCAAATCTATAAAGTCCCGCCCTATCTATCACCCTCCTTTCTCTATCTCTAGATTTTCTCTCACATAAAATGCCTGTCAAACAAACTTTTCTTCCTTCATTCTTAAAATGTAAAAAATCATAAAATAAAATAAAAAAAACCCAAAACAATATCTCCCATTTTGGATTTTGCATGTTGAAAAATCCAAATCAGTTGCCAATTGCCATCCATTAATACACAGGAATGCATGGCGTCTAATAACACAAATGACCATGCACATCTGGCCATGGTGATCCAGACTAATTAGGACTTCTGTTCCAATATATCCCACTACAGGCATAAAGTATTCCAATATCTCCCATCTTAGAATATCCTCATTCCTCACGCAGGGGTGCTAGATACAGTTACGACATAATAATTACAGCAACAACAATGGAAAACAAGACAACTGAAAAATGTTAGGGCCTCTCTGCCTAATTCATAATGAATTCCTAAGATCTTTACGAGCAATGACTCCCACTAAAGTAGCTAAGGTTGGAAGGATCAAAAGAAGCCGTACATGAGACCACACAAAAATACATATTCCATCAGACTCTTCAGCAACCGGTAGAAGCCCATTACTTAAGGAATCCTACGAACTCAGACAAACGAGCCTAATACCTCCAATCATTCAATCACAGAGTTTTAGATGCATTTCCAATCAACGACGGTGAGACCCCAAAGAGCGGCTCCTTACCCGAGTGGTAAGGAGTTTCAGTTCTTACCTTGCTTTTTGGGTTTGAACCCCGGGTACGTGACCTCTTCCTGCTTGTACGGACTCATTTCCTACTTGTGTGGGCTTTCTTCCCGCTTGTGCACCAGGCTCCCTTCCCACTTGAGTAGGATGCCTTTCCATGTGTGTGCGGCTCTCTTGGATCCTAGCCCCCTTAGCTGGGATACAAAAAAAAAAAAGCAGTGGGACCCATCAAACCAATGGTTTGGATCACATATTCAAAAGCCTCAAGGATTTTATGTCCTGGAAAATGGTTTCAGTTGTATTCGGGCAGACACAGCCCGCCTTGAACTCAATATAGGTTGACTATATTGGCCGTTTGTTTTGAGCCATAAAGTTTGAAGCCCAAACATAACAAAAACCTTATCATACTAGTTACACACTCGAGATCTGACAGGCATTGGTTCCAATCAGATATGGGTCTGGTTTAAAACAATACATGTACTTAGTTTTATTATTTGCTAACGGAGGGTTCCCAACCCTTATGGCTGGACTAATCCCTTCCGGCCCAGAGAGAAGCGGGGTAAACCCCTGTGGCCCCCCAGGTGGTAGCACTAGTAGACTCGACCTTCAATTCTTGAAGAGGGAGGAACTAGAGATTAATACCAGGACCTCTAGCTCCGGAAGAAAGGGGAACCGCTGTCTTGACCACTCGTCCTTCCAAAGGGATCCTCTAATAAAATGATCCTATTGGATTAAATGATAAAAACTAGGATGGTCTAGTCTAGGTTTCACAAAATTAATCTACACAATCATTTAGAATTTAGCTGGTCAAATCTAAGAGATTTCAATGATTTTTGGATATCAAAAGAATCTTCACTCACCTTAATAATGAGGCAGCACCTGCAAAGGGCAAGAAAGATAAAGAGGATCAATGAAAAAAATATAGGAACCAAATATATAAGCCAAACTTTGTCAACGGATCTATCTGTGGCCCTACAGGCTACCACATTAAACCCCTAAGAAATCAAGTTTCAACAATTGAAAGTCCTAGCCCTGAGTTTGCCTGCTGAACAGTTTAGAGAACTCAAAGAGTTCTACCATCCAGACTGTACGTGCAAGTTGGGTACCATTAGGTGAAAAATATGCTAGTTGGTTTCCTTAAATGTTGTTTTCCATCACGATCTTAAATCGGCTAATTCCATGGCCGATGCTTTAGCGAAACAAGGGTTATAAAGGTCTCTCTTTGGGAGGAAGTTATTGTAACGGCCCAATTCCGAATGCCGAGTTTACCGCCAAAGTACCCGAAATTGGCACGCAATTTCCCAGAAAATCCTAGAACTTCTAAGATCATAGTCCGCAATGAGGTCCAATTTTAAATTTTTGAAACCATGTAATGATCAACGATTAATTTGCGGAAGCATAAAGACTAGCGGAAGCAAAATTATGTAGTAGCGGAAGCAAAAGGGTATTGAGATCATAAAAACAAATTTAGCAGGGCTGAAATCCGGCCTAAATCTCAAAGAATGAATAGATGTACATATCAGTCTAACTCCCTATTCACAACAAAAAGACTCTCGAACCCCAAAAATAGAAGTGCACTGAAACCCCCTGAGCAGGCACTGCATCCTCTAGCTCGACCTCTTGGTTAGCTGATCCCCACCCGTAGTCTCCAGCTATTGGCGCCTCGACGATCGTGTTGTTCGCGGAATCAGGGTAAATACCTAAGCACCAATAATGGGTCAAATCCAAAGATCTGGCAATGCACGGTATACAAGTAACATAAGATGTATAGATCAAAGAAAATAGAGACTATCATAATATCATAAGATTAGCAAAGGTATAAATGCTAGGCAATTGAGCAAGGTAAAACAAGTAGAATTAGAATGGAAGTAAAGTATCTATCCTAACCATACATCAATGTGGCACATTCACACAAGCTGCACACCGCAGAATATTATGTCGTAGCCCTCCCATACTGTAAACAGCCGCGAAAGAGAAATATAGTAACAGTGCAAGGGATGACGAGCTCCGCCAATAATAACAACATCAATCTTAATGCCAACACCCTCACACTCAATAGACCGGAACCGGAATCACACCGTCCGTCTAGCCATAGCCCATCATGATAGCTCTCAACAATAATCAATATAGCTCTCACCCATAATGACCAGTCCAAAGGTTAAGCTTATAATAACTGAGTGAATGTTAATGTTAACTCAAAGAGACAAGTAAAGGTTTGTGTCTGTCTAGGCTTGCCTTACGCGAGTAAGGTCCTATCAAGTCCATAAGAGGTCCAAAGTATAGGTCCAGTCCATAGATACTGTCCAAGTCCAAGTTCAACATTAAATCCATACTAAGGACTACAAATATCATAACCGTAGTCCAAAATAGTCCAAGTATAATATCCAATTTCAGTCCAATAGTATTCTGTCTATTCCCATTCATAAATGGGTCATTAGCCCACAATATCCAACCTCTTCATTCTAAGGTATCACAACCATCCATTCTTTGGCCATATGATGGCCCGCCTACCCACAGACACGAGTCATTAATTACCAATCCACAACATCGGGTCACCATTAGGTAATCATAGGTTCAGGTCATCCAATTTCCATTTAATTAGCAGGTATTAACAATAGAAATGATACAAAAGTGACAACAAAGAACCCTGTGTAATAAATCACCAAAACCAAGCAATCAAAGGGAAATAGCAAAGGTCCAACCTAAGTAATGGCCCCCTTTTCAGGTCTAGGTCCATGTTAGTCAATTTGATTCCTAAATGAAGTTTCAAATGTCAAGGATACTATGTTTGGTGCTCCAGAAGTTACGAGCATCTTCGACAATGTTTAATGATCGAATCGAAGTCCAATCAATATGCTAGACCCTACTTAGTGGCCCCCATGAGTTAAGGTTGAGCCACATTATTGACTCATGCTTAGCACATCAATAGAAGTCCATTTGCATGGTTAATAGGCCCCACAACAGATTAAAGTATCAAAAACTGCAAAACTGAGAAACTCGGTCTGCAGTGTATCCGGTCGACATCATCCAAAGGGATGTCGACCAAGTACGTTGGAAAAGTCAAGATTCTGACTCCTAGGTCGACATCCAGTGCAGTGTGTCCGGTCGACATTATGGCCTGGACGTCAACCGCGCATACTGAAAACTCCTGGACATTCACTTGGCAGGCGGAGGCTGGACTCAAACATTCTGTAGTGTCCGGTCGACATCATGGCCTGGATGTCGACTGAGTGCACTGGAATATGAACTAAATGAGATTTCTAGTTCCCGATTCCAATTCCACAATTCCTTTGTATCTGGTCAACATCATACCCAGGATGTCAATTGAGTACACTGGAACTAAGAGAGAATTCTGTTCCTAGTTAATTTCCAGAATTCTCGGCGCATCCGGTCGACATCACTCTTAGGGTGTCGACCGGGTACACTGGGAATTCAAAAACCAAATTTCTGTAACTTCTCCCAATCAATCTAATTTCCATCAAAATCACATCTAATCACGTCCATCCATCATATAAACATCATCAAACATAAAAAACACTTCAATCATCAGCCAACCATCCACAATTAGGCCATTGATCTTCCAAATGAGAAAATCTCATCCATCAATGTAAAAAAACCATGAAAACAAACTAAAAAAGGCAGATCTATGAAATCAAACATCAATTGAATCGAAACTACAAAATCAACAAAAAGAATACATGCATTCTATGCTAAATAGGTATATTGCACTTGCCTCAATCCAATCGCAAGGAAAAATACGAGGAAAAAGAAAGATCTAAGCTCCAAATAGAGATGCAACCTTCTAAGGTCTTCCAATCACTCAAATACTCCCAAAAACCATACCTACAAGCCCCAATCCCAAAACCACAAGAGAATTGCAATAAGGAAATGAGATCTAGAGAGAGAAAGAGGAATTTCTAAGGAAATTGAACTAGAAGAAGAATACCTTGAATTGAAGAGAGATGAAAGATCTATAAGATAGAGGAAATCCTTAGAGATGATAGTAGCTGAAACTTATAGTAGATCTTCTCCTTGTAGCTAGGGTTCTAGATCTACGGTTTCTAAAGAGAGGAAGGGAGGGAAATGAGGGAATTGGAGGGAAAATGAGAGAGAAGAGAGAAAAGAAACGGAAATTAGAGTGAAAGATAGGATTAGTTTGGGATGAGGGGAGTTAGTTATATATGTTGAGTTGGGTGGTTAATTACCAAGGTGCCCTTCCTAGCTTAGTATAAAATGAGGATAAGTACATGGGCATTTGGGTCTTTTTGGAAAAATAGGAATATTCTCAAGTGGAAACCCCTCTTATTAACTCTATTTACTAGCTAGGGCATCTAACTAACTAATAAACTCCTACAATTACAATAGATACCCTATAAAACCTATGAGAATCCCCAAAAAAGAGGCTGCATCCTAGAAAATAGGCTAATAACTTAGGAAAATACCTATCTACCCTTACTAATCCCTACTAATTAGTATAATTAGATAATCTATACTATAATTAATAGTATTCAAATCAAAGTGAGGGTCCACAAGGGGTGGGGCCTCACAGTTATTTTGTAGTTTGTTTTGTAGTCGGAAGGTACAATGCTCTTGTATGGTAGTTGTACCTCTCTGCCTTTTCGTTCTTTGTATTTCTTCCTCTTTTCTGCTAATGATAGGTTTTGTTACCGATCATTAATAAAAAAAACCCAATGAGGCAATACCTGCAAAGGACTAGACACAGCCCTTCCTCAACGAGTATTGATTGACTCACATGACCCTTATTTTCAAGACCAGGAAATTGATTCTAAATTTTTATGAAACTTACAAGATGAGATTATCATACTCAAATCGCTTTATATATATATACATATATATATATATAAGGTAGGTCTACATGACGCCCGTGAGTTTTGAAGAGAAAAAACGCCCTTTCGTTTGTCCAATAAGAGAAAGAGGAGTTAATGAAAGAAGTTGCAATCTTTAAAGCCTTTAAATCCGTTCAAAATCTTGAGAGCACTTATTTCAAAACTTTATCTCTCTTTAGGAAAGAAAGATAAAGAACAAGCTTAAATTTAGGGATTTATACCACAAGACTTAAATAGCTTTCCTTAAAAAGAGGAACACAATCATTTGCTTATAGGATTATGTGGCACTTAGATTTAGGGATTTATATCACAAGGCTTAAATAGCTTCCCTTAAAAAGAGGATTGCAATCGCTTGCTTATACGATTTTGCATTATGAACTTATGGCACTCTTTGATGGCCCCACTTATAAAAATTTAACCAATCAATTAAATGCTTCCTCTCTTATTATGAATGTTAACTTCTAAGTCATGGGGAATCATTGTTGCAATTAAAGAGGAGAAAAAGTAGGGCAAGTTGATAAATGTTGTATTTAAATAAGGAGAAAACGTCTTGATAGAAAACATCCTCTCATTGGACGTTAAATGGGGCAAAAACTTCCCTTTTTGAAGGGGGCATTTTTTAGAATTCCCCTTATATTATATAATAAAAGACATCAGCATTTTCCCGAGAGTATGACAAGTGGCGCATCCTCAAACTTTTTGCAATACTACATTTCGAAATTACCCTTCTAATCCAATCTCATCACCTAAAATATCTCAATGCAAATCTAAGATATTCTTGAAATAAGATATTTATTCCTTCCTTAAAACATAGCATACAATAATAACTTCTCTTTAGTTACCTTCAATGGGTCCCACATATTATTAAACTAACAAAAAAAAAAAAAAGAATATAGGCTCTTTGGCTATGATTTTAGTTATCGGTGAACATGTATGTAGTAAATGCTGTTACATAGCAATTTGTGGGATGCTCATGTCAGATCCAAGTTGCATAAATTTGGGGCACTTTTGCAGGCAGTATTTTTCTATTTTTTTTTCCTATTTTTTCTTTGAGTATTTGGTATGGTTAATCTGTGGGGACCATTATGGAAGCCAGTTAATTTCGAAATCCACACTTAATATATAATCATTTATATTTACTAATTTAACCAAATAAATTCTCTCATGTGTCTCCATCTTTGTCACGATTTTTTTATTATCACTTATATTTACTAATTTAACCAAATAAATCTATGAGTCCCATTTTGAAATCCAAGTCATCTTTATTTCCTATCTCACAATTCACGGGGGCTACTTTTTTTATACCAACACATGAAGAACTTTTTTTATACCAGAAAAGGGGTCACTTTCATAGACTATATTATGCTACTTTTTTCTCCTTATTTTCCTTTCAATATTCAGTAAGATTAATCTGTGGGGCCTATTATAGATATTTTTCTTCTTATTTTTCTTTTGATATTTGGTAGGATTAATTAATCTGTGGGGCCCATTGTGGAAGCCAATTAATTTCAAAATCCGCATTTAATTCTGAGATGGCACTCAATTTATGGCTAAGTACAAATATAATAAAATCAAGGACTTAAGATCTTTACTATTTACGTTATCTTTCCCTAAATATTTCCAGTTACCTAAAATTTATTTAATGAGTTTCCATCTTTATTATGAATTATATATTAATATTCATTTATAATTTATTTAAATATTTAGAAATACTTCTAATTAGAATTCTTAATGATTTTTTAATTATGGCATGCGCTATTGCACTAGTGTGTGTGTGTATAAGCAGGGCTCTCATAAGCTGCAGCTTAGCTTATCCTAAGCAGGAATAGTGCTGGTCCCACAAATCAAAATTGATTATTTCTGTTTTTTGCGTGATGGATCTGGAAAATCCGGTTCTGATTGGATTTGTCTTGATTTTGAAGACGATCATCATGTAAAAAACAACGATAATCGGCTTTGATTTGTGGGACCAGCATCGTTTCAGCTTGGGATAAACTAAGCTTCAACTTAGGAGAGTTGGCCTATATAGAAATATATAAATAAATATATATATATATATATATATATTTGTAAATAGAACTTCATTACTTAAAAGAAATACAACGAAGAAACAAACAATAGGCATCAGAGTGAAACAACAAAAAGATGTCACGCATGAAATATCCTCATCTCACAAGGTCCCTTCCCCACAAAAGGTCTTGTTTCATAGAGTAGCTCAACTTAGCAAGAAGATGAACAGCAACATTCAAATTCCTAGGTATAAAATTAAAATTAACATGATGAAACTCAGAGACTAAAGCTACAATATCCAAAATAATCAAGTTAATGTCCCAATCGAACCCTCCATTGATTGCATGAACCACCTCCTTAGAATATGAGAAAACGCAAACTTTTGAGAAACCCATGGCTTTAGCCTTGAAAAGGGCTAGGTAGATCGCCCTCGTTTTGGCCTCCTCAAAGGAGAATACCTTTGGACCTTGAGTAGCGCCTGCACCTATAATAATACCATTAAGTTTTCACTAAAAGACCAAAATTGGATTTGCCATCGACGGCTCTAAAAGGTAGAGCATCAGAGAAGATAAATACATCCTCCTTAGTAGAAGTTTCTTTAGGAATAGAAGTCGAATAGTTAGCATCTAATTAGGTTGTGCTTAATGTCCTCCACAAGCCTACTTACCAAAAGAATCAACCTAGCCGGGTTGAGGGGAAAGCCTCTGAAAAGGAAATCATACTTGATTTTCCAAATTATCCACCACATGGAGAGGATCCACACTTTAATGTGGTTGCTATTCAGAGAGAAGTCTATGGATCATGCTCACATAAATGATTCCACCATCCCAAAACACTTGAATCTTGCATCCTATTAGTTAAAAGCCCTAGATTAGATCCAAACCAGCAAGCCCTAGCATAGTCGCATCTAAAAAGAGCATGGTCTATCGATTCCTTCACTTTTTCACAAATAGGGCGCCATAAAGGTTCAATATAGTTATTTTTAGCGTGCAAAGAGGCTCTTACCATAATGGCATCTTTGAGGCAATTCCAACCAAATAAAAGAAGTCTTTGGGGACTTGGTAGCTTCCAAAAGGCCCTCCAATTGATAGAGGGGTGGGTTGGGGAGTCGTCCTCCCTATTTTTTATAATCAGTTTATAAGCGGATTTAGTAGTAAGTTAGCTATTTTTAGTAAAAGGTCAATCCTCTTGTCAACATGGTTTATCCCAGGGATATAGATTTTACAAATGTCTTCCACATCCATATAGGATTATAAAAAGATTCTCAATCAAAGTTTTTTTCCAATTTTTGTCCAAATCTCACAAATCTTCAACTGACAAATTTCGAGATACTATATTAGAACGAGGCCTCCTAAGTCCTTCTTTGTAATCCAAACATAAATTTTGTCTCCATTACCTATAATTCATCCCACATTATTGTCAATAAAATTAATACCCTCGGCAAATCCTTTTCAAAACCAAGAATCGCCCTTTCTATACTTAGCATCCCAAATGGAGAGATTAGGACAATATTTAGCTTTTAAAACTTTTGAACACAAGAGGTTATTCTCATTAATACATCTCCAATAATAAGTTTTAGCCAACAAGGCAAGGTTATTACTCTTGGAGTCTCAAATAGCTAAGCCCCCTTCTCCAATGGGATTGCAAATCTTTTTCCATTTGATGGTGTGGGTTTTTCTTTTATTCTCATTTTCCCCCTTCCAAAATCCTAAATATACCATCCATAGTATTAGTAGTTTTGTTGGGGAAGCACATACATATTATAAATGGGAATTGCCGAGGCAATGGATTTAATAAGGATGTTCCTTCCCACCTGAGAAAGGAGAGGAGTTTGCCAAGAATTTATTCCATTCTTAATTTTATTAATAAGAGCCCCAAAGCAAATATTCTTTATTAATTGCTTTATATTTGTTGCCACTCTTATCATACTCGGAGAAAAACAAATCAAGACAACCAGAGAAATTGCAAATCCAATACTTGAAAGAGCTTTTGGTAGGAGCATCAATTTTCCCACTACGATCCCTATCAAACCTTTCAAAGATTGCTTATAAGCACAATATGGCAATACTAAGTAAATAAGCACTTAAGAGTTAGAATTAGTACGAACCAACTATTACACAGAGACATGATTGTGCATATGCCCGCCGATTTAGAAGACTGTAGTACAAAGAGGTGAACTCCTAGGCCCTGTCTTTATCCCAAAAAGATATCACTAATGGTAAGCATTTTTTTCCCCTTGTAAACACATACTTAAAATGCCATTTTCATTTGTAAATGCTACGTATGTAGCAAGATTGGATGAACATGTGCTATGAGGGTGAGAGCAAGATTAGAAAATCTAAAAACCGGAATTGACTCGTCCAAGCTAAAACTTCAACTTGGTAATGTCAGTGGGGAAACCCAACTGAGTTATGCTATTAATTGGAATCAGATTTAAGATATTAGGTACGTAACATGTTAATGAATATAAACATAGAAATAAGCAATTTTCGAAATGGGAAACCAGAATTCAAGTATCTTTACATATGACCACCACTATATAAAAAAAGGCATAGATCAATAAAATAAAATAAAACCAAAAAAAAAAAAGGGAACTTCACATATGACCACCTGTATCTTTTGACAAGCACCGACAACCCCCCTAAATTTTTTTTTTTATTTTTACAAATGAACACCTCTCTTCATCTAAAAATCTCATGTCCCTTAGATCTCACAAGTTTTAGATTAAAAACTTAGAATGTTAACATGGAAAGACCATTAGTCCCTCATTCCAATCCAAAATGAAGCGCATGTTAGACGCCCCCAGGCCCCAACTATTTCAGCTAACGTGTCACGAGGAGTTGGATCCAAACATCCAACACGTTAGCCAATCTAACGGTGAGACTCACTCCTATTGGAGTGAAATTAGAGGATATATACCCACTTTTATTGAAGTGAAATCAAAGGATAAGTAATCAAAGGAGACGGAATTCATCTAGATTATCATCATGTTGATCCCATGGTGGGGTTTAGGATCTGGACACTGTACTTGTACACACTTTTTATCTTGGAGCAATCCATTGCATTTGCAAGAAATCAACGGTTTATTGTACAAATATATTTGTATAGTTCTACTCTTACTCAGGTAATGGAACCAACGTTTCAGGGGAAAATTAGAAGGAAAAATAGTTAAAAGATCAAGATAAAACTATCATTTTACCTTCATCTTAAATCAGAACTAGCACAATAACCTGTGCTCAGGTCCAAACATTGCAAACTAGATATTAATATATAAAAAGACCAAACAATTACAAAGAAAATCAAATTGACATAAAAATAAAAACAAAAACTAACTCATAGATTCAATATTACCTTCTAACGAAAACTTCCAAGTAATCATTATCTGTTAATTTTGTCCCTAAATTTTAGAAAGAAAATAAAAGAAAGGAAAAGGTCAAAAGTAAATGTTTGTCTACTACAAGAGCTAAGTGGTATAAAATGGGATTAAAAGAATTGGAGTAAAAAGATAATAGAAGAGGTATGGTAGAAAGAGTTTTTGAGAAAATAAAAGGTAGAACCTTGAAAAGTGGGCAGCGGACATGAGCGGTCTCATGACATAAAAGAATAGGCAGTTGCGTAAGATAAATAGTGAGGATGGAATATGGTATTTGAAAAACAAAGAAATAACTTTCGGTCAAAATTGCAACTAACATTCAAAATTGAAGCTAAAATGCTTGACTTTAATATTATTAGAGCAAAAAAAAAAAAAAAAAAAAAATGTCCAAGACAGTTGGATTATTCTGGATCCAAACTACAGCCCATTTATTTAATTTGATATATTAGAAAGACCCACCAAAATGCCAAGGGGCTTTGCAAGAAATTAGTTGTCTGCAAAAAGAGCAATTTTCATCTAGTTATATTTTCCTCCTAAGGGCGTGAATGGCATTAGAATTTATTACAATAGTTTTGTCTCGGAGAAAAGAAGAATTCCTAGCCTAAGTGATGGGGACATTAGATCTAATCCCCCTCGTCCTTATAAGGTCTACCAATGATCACAGCACAGGAACATTGATCAAGCCACGTTATGGTTGGATGATTCATACCCAAGCTTTGATCGCGAAGAAACTGCACATCCACCATTGGTTCATCACCGCGAGGACATCAAATGGTTGGATTTCGCGGAATCTCATTCCTAAAGAAAGAAAGGCCCCATGTGCGCAATCATCTTGAAGGCCCCACATTGGGAGGTGCCACATGAGAGGAAATAAAAGAGTTTGGCAGCTTAGAGGGGCCCAAGTTAATTAAAAGAGTCTTAGTAGAATAAAGGGGCCCATGTTTCTTTTTTAAAAAAAAAGACAAGACATAAGTAATGAAGAAAAGGGGGGCCCACAACTTAAGTGGTAAAAGGGTTTTACCCTTGGGATTTGTGCATACACCCCTTTTGCACGAATCCGAAGGCACCATGCACAAGTCCCTTGCTTTTCTTCTTGTTTTCATTTATTTTCTTTTGTTTCTTTTAAGTGTGATGATGTCATCATCTCTTTAGGGTATTTTAAAGACAGCCATTGTATTCTCTTGGTTATGCTATGCTTATGATATTGAATGAAAATGAGACTTCTTCTTCTACCTTGGACCTCTAGAGTTTACCTTCTCTTGAGAATATCTATCTATAAAGCCTCCGGATCGAAGTTTGGTGATAGCCCAATAAAGATATCTTCTATCTCTTCCACTTTTCTGTTTTCAAGAGCTTTATTGACCTTTGCTATCTAAATCTAAACCAGATCTAGAACCCCTTTACCACAAAAAAAAAAAAAAAAAAAAAAAAAAAAAAAAAAATCCTCAAGTTTCAGATCTGAACTTTATTGAATCTGAAACTTATCAGATCTGATTTTCTTACCGAATCTAAATCGTTTATAGATCTAAATTTATTTCTCAAGCTTCAGATCTGAACTTTATTGAATCTGAAACTTATCAGATCTGATTTTTTTACTGAATCTGAACTGTTTATAGATCTGAATTTATTTAGATCTGAACTTTACTGCTATAAATCTTTCATCTAAACCATTGGATACACATCATTGGCCCTAAGCAACCCGGAAATTCTATCTTCCATTAAGATCCTTCCATTTTCTTTGCTAAAAGGGTTATTGCAGGATTTGTGAGATCACTTCGGACCTCAGATTTATTATTTACTTGATTTGCAATGATCACTGTTTTAATCAGCATGCCTATAACTTGATTTTAATTGCTAATTCAGATCTGATCTCATCATATTAGGGTGAACCTCATATTGTTCTGCATCACTAAGAACCCCACTTGTCACATCGATGATCCATCTTCAAACTAGACAAGTCCAATTTTTACAAGCCTTGATTGATTGTGCAAAATTCTGACACTAATCCTACATGGCTCTTATGTTTCTAGCATGGAGGTGGGTCTTATGGCACTTAGTAAGGCCTTCCAAGAACAGGTATTATGGAGTCAGGATTCACGAAAGATCTTTCATGTTCCTGAACCCATGATTGTATGTTTCCAGGTATACTCCATGTGCCTTCTAAGTTTAGAAACAGCCTGCCTATTTATTATTATGAATCTTTGACTTTGTTATCACGTGGAGTTTATGTGGCATACCCATTTTCTTCAAAATTGGAGTATGTTCCTATTGGAAAATTGTGTGGCCCACTTGCCCTGGGGCCCACTCTAGATCAAGCCCGGCGGTTTGCCGCGGATGAACTCCCAATAAGTCTTGATCTTGTTGAGTCAGATAAGGATCAAACTCTCGGTGGTAGAGTTTAGATCAAGTTCAGACTCCCAGTTTGGCAGATTTCCCACGCTGGTAAAGAAATGTGGGATTCCAGGAGAGGTAGAGTCTGGATAGAGTTGTAACTCCTAGGGATTGTTCTATTTAAAGGAAATGGGAACCATTACTTCGGATCATCCAATAGATTTGAAAGAAATCGCAGCGAGTTCGCAGATCTACCTCACACCGGAACGCACAAGGTTCTCAGCGAGTTCGGTTCCGACACCCATCTTGCTTGCCCAAACCTATTCTTCTAGTGGCTCAATGGCTACTATGGGAAAAAGGAAGTATAAGGGCAAATGAAAAACAAAGGTGCAACAAAAGAAAAATGGGCGTTGCTTTATTTGCGGAAAACCTGGGCACTTTCGTGCGAACTATCCGGATAAAAATAAAAAGAAAAAGGGCGAGAATGAGCAACATAACATGGTTTCAAATAGAAGTAAAGATTATATTGATATGATCACGAAATCCATGATGGTGGACACCAATGAATGCAACTGGTGGATCGATTCCGGGGCTACTCGACACATCTCAATGACCAAAGCAAGCTTCATTGAATTCCAAGAAATTAAAGCTGGAGAACATAATATATACATGGGGAATAAAACATTCTACGATGTGTTGGGGGTGGGGAAAGTCAGGATTCCCCTACCAATCGGAAAATCGTTGTATTTGTCATTATGTGTGGATGACATCCTGATTGCTGGTAACGATTTAGATGCTATCATTGGAATCAAACAGTGGTTGAAGTTAAGATTCGAGATGAAGGACATGGGTGAAGCTAAATATGTACTGGGTATAAAGATCACTCGTGATCGGCCGAATCGGTTATTAATTTTGTCATAGGAATCCTATTTGGAAACTACGTTAAAACGGTTTGATATGATGGTGTGCAAGCCGGTCGATACTCCCATTAGCAAAAGTGAAAAATTATCCATCAAACAGGGGCCACGACTGAGGAAGATAAGGCAATGATGCGGGGTAAGCCTTATGCTCAGGTTGTGGGAAGCATCATATATGCGATGTTGTGTACGAGACTGGATGTTGCATTCGTCATGGGTCTCGTGACTAGATTCCTAAGTAAGTTCGGATTCCCTCATTGGTATGCGGTTAAGAGGATTCTACGGTACATCAAAGGCACCTTGAAGTTAAAACTATGTTATCAAGGTGATGGCCTGAAATCGTGTGGTTATTTTAATGCGGATTCGGCCGGTGACTTAGACAAAAGAAAGTCAACGACAGGCTATGTGTATACTCTGGGTGGAGGTGCGATCTCTTAGGGTAGCAAGAAACAAACCTCGACGGCCATGTCTACGACCGAGGCAAAGTATATAGATTATAGTACCACAGTTCAGGAGGCTGTCTGGTTAAGAAACTTTTTATGTGGTATTCATTTAATCAATGAAGATCAGCCTATCCCAATGAACATAGATAGCACGCCTGCCATCTCAATAGTGACTGAGCCAAAATTTAACAACCGATCAAAGCATGTTGAGAAAAAATATCATTTTGTCCAGGAGAAGGCTGAAAATGGAGAAATTTTTTTTTTTTTTATTTGCCTTCTAAAGAATTGATGGATGATGGTCTCACCAAGCCGCCGCCCGCGGAAGAATTGTGAGGCATGTGATGTGCATGGGACTCAAATACATTTGATGTACATTGGCACGTTTGACAACCATGGCATTCGTACCAAGTGAGAGATTGTTGGAAAATTGTGTTCTAACTGCCATGGGGCCCACGCCAGATCGAACCGGGCAGTTTGCCGCGGATGAACTCCCAATAAGTCTTGATCTAGTTGAGTCGGATAAGGATCAAACTTTCGGTGGTAGATTTTGGATCAAGTTCAAACTCCCGGTTTAGCGGATTCCCCACGCTGGTCAAAAGATGTGAGATTTCAAAAGAGGTAGAGTCCGGATAGAGTTGTTGCTCCTAGGGATTGCTCTATTTAAGGAAAATGAGAACCCTTGCTTCTGATCATCCAGTAGATTTGAAAGCAGTCGCAGTGAGTTCGTAGGTCTACCTCACACCGGAACGCACAAAGTTATTGGTGAGTTCGGTTCCAACACCCATCCGGTATCAACAAGTTCTTTCAGTTCCACCTTCTCAAAATCCATACATTAGGACCCAAATTTATCGTAGTTATCACTTGAAGCTCATATGACATAGGATTCATATCAAATAAGTGGTTAAAAATGAAGGTAAAAGATGGGTTTCCAAAAATGTGCATCAACCAACATTTACTTTCAAGGAAATAGAACCAAAAGATATGGGAAATGAATACCACACATTACCTTAGTAATTCATTACTAGGAAAGTAAATGTCCTATGATCCTATCACTTCTCCACCTTATATCCTTAAACCATTACCTTTTTAATAAACTTTTGGTAAAGTTCATCCCTTAATCTTGTCCGGTCAAATACTACAGAGGTAGCCATGTCTTTAATCTAGAATTACCTTATCTTTCAGCCATTGTTAATTATAAATAAATGCCGTTCATGTCAAGTTAATTGAACCTAAACTATTAATCTTTGTTGTGGTTGAAAGGAAATATGTCCTCTTAAAAATTGTTTTAAGTTGATCGACCCGAAAAAATGCACACTTGAAGGAAAATGATACAAAATGTTCAAACACTCAAAAGCTTGATAATAAAGTCACCAACTCAACCTACTCTTTTTACCAAAAAAAATAAAAACCCAACCTACTCTGAGGCTGTTGTCGACTTGGTAATAAATGGACTATAGTCATGTTTCACCGTACCCCAAATAAAGCGTTAAATGGGCTCTCAAAAGATAACATAAAATAAGTACAACAAAAATTATATCTGCATATCCCAATGACACATTGATCAAAATTAAGTGTTAAAAAAACCCGGATGCCTACACTCGCTAATTAAATTCTTTAGCAGACCAATAAAACTCTACAATCGAGGTCACTTATTTAGAATTTAAATTGCTTAAATAAGCGCAGTCCTCTTATATGGGATATGAACAAATTTTACTTTGACAGAGGTTAATCCATAACAAGATCGATAACTCATGAGAAATAAAATATCAAAAAATTCACAAGGCATTTGTATTAGAAATTAACAATCACATGCTCAATCTCATGATGAGACTGATTCTTATGGAAATAAAACTTGCTCACATTGAAAGAGGCTTTTATTTCAAGTGGTTTAAAGGTTTAATAGATACGCTCTATCATAGAGTTTCACTTGTCTCACTCAGCCGTCTGGTGAGAGAGTCCGCTTGCGAGGTTAACCAAAGGCTGCCCCATGGACGTAGATTGGACTAACAGCAAAGTCCAATGAATTACATTTATCTTTTCTTGACATGGTTATTTTTTATTAGACTTGTTTAACTTGCCTCAAATTGGTGACATCGAGGGTCTGGATTCACTCTGATCCAAATAAAACCTAGAAGGGATTTTTATAAGTCAAAAGCAAGAAAAGAGTATAACTATAGTCTTTTTTGGTGACATCTAAAGTCTAGAATCACCTGAACCAAATAAAACCTAATGAGGTTTTTATAAGCTAAAAGCAAGAAAAGAGTACAATAAAATTAATTCTTCACCTGCATCTAGTTATGCATTGGGTGGACCATTGACACTTGACAGCGGATAATTTAGATTTCCAAGTAGTGGTTGTAAGGCTTGCTCTGCATAAGTCATCGTCGGTCAGGTATGATCTACGCTGATCTAAGAAAATGCCACTTATTGAACTAGCTTTGCAACCTTTTGCTGAATACAGAGTTTGCAAGCATTAATTATTTTCTATGGAGAGTTCTAATGAGATCAGAATCCCATGGTGCTCCTATTAAATTATTTCAAGTCACTACCATCACCATGGTCATCATCAGTGCCATATTCCACCAAATATAATGGACATTGTGACCTTTAGATTTGACTTTCAGTCTTGCACAACCCTCCTTCCTTCACACCTGAGATCAAAATACGAAAAGAGTGCCAGTATAAGTGTTTATCTCAACAAGTATAGATTTATTACAGGAGGGTCTTCTGTAGGATGAAATAGTCTCAGCATACTCAAAATTAAAGCAACGGATAGATACGTATCATTCCTCGGGCTCCATTGCTTCTTGTAAACAAAGAGACTCACTTTTCCCTACAGCAAGTGTGGTTTCTTTTCATTCAAATTTAGGACCATGTTATAGTTGGTGCCTTGGCCGGAAATCACAATCTTCAGATGATTGTGAAAGTTATTATTGATGGTCATGGCTTAACAGTGTGAAAATGTAACTCAGTCTATTAATATATGTACAATTTGGTTAGATGGGCCCCATAGTTCTTTTTATTCAGCTAATGATATTGGGCCCCCATGGAAGACTGAGATTGCTAATGCACTACTTGATGTCCCGCAGATAGACAGTTAATCTTGTATTTTCTCCGTGTATAACGGTGGCACTTTGAAACTGGTGTTTTTTTTTTAGCAGGGTTGAAAAGAAAATATAAGACTTGCTTCTTAATTAAGTTAAAAGAACCACACACATGGAAGTAGGTATTATTGGCTATAGGCCTTAAATCTTCATAGGGTTTTTTTTCCTTTTCCTTACCAAAATAAAAAACAGGAATTTTCATATCAGAATAAAAAGGGCAAGGCATAATTTGGAATAGGATCTTCATGGATTTTCACATTTGAACACGACTGCTTCCTGAACTCTAAACGTTCTTTTTTTTTTTTTTTTTTAATGTTCCAATTCTCTGATAAGTTGATTATTTGGGGGGTGATCTAAAGAATGGTGCTTTTGAATATGCCCACCCGAAATCTATTTCAGGGGTAAGCCCTAAAACTGTAGAGGTGCAGGTAGAGCAGAGCATATCCAACACAGATTAAATGGTTAGGCAAAGGGAGACAGCATAGAGAATAGCCTTCAGTGAAGCAGAAAGAAAAATTTGTATGCATTCAACAAAAGAGGAAAATTACAACGATGACAATTATTGTTACAGCCAAGAAGACACACACAAAACAAAACAAAACAGAAAAAAAAAAAAGAAAAGGAACTCTTCCACTTACAAAATGGAAGGGAAAAGGAGAGACTACAATATTATCCCGCTATGAGGTAGGGCAAAACAGTTAACATGAAAGCCTCATAAGTGAAGGTTGCAGAACCACAGTATGTTGTATCTTTTTCCTTGAACTTCTCTGTGAGTCCCTGTAGAGTGGCCAAAAATCAAATCAAATGTAAATAGATTTTATTTTATACATGTAATTTATTTTTATATAATAGCCAACCCCAAATGTATGAGAATGGGATAGCAAAGTAACAATTCAAGGATATTGATTCTTGGTTCTGGAGGCAATGAAGCCTAAGCTCTCATTTTTTATTTTGCCAGCAGAAAAATCCAATACAGTTGCCATCCACGGATGCACAAGGAATGCAGGGCATCTGATAGCACAAAAGACCATGCACATCTGGCCAGGGTGATCTGACTTTTGTCCCAATATAATTCACTGCAGGCACAAAGTATCCCAATATCTCCCATCTCAGAATATCCTCAACCACGGGCGATAGAAACAGTTAAAAGAAAAATAATTACAGCAACAACAATGGGAAACATGAAAACGGCAAAACAGGTAGGGCCCCGCCCAATTTATAATGAATTCCTAAGATCAAAAGGAGATATTAGAGAGACCATGCAAAACTACTTCTAGAAACTCAAGACATACAGGCCCAACACCTCCAATCAATCAATCACACAGTTTCTGATGCATTTCCAATCAACAACAGTGGGACCCTGTTAAACCAATGGTCACATATTCATAGCCCCAAAGACACTAGTTTGAGTTGCAATTGGGAAGAATCAGACCGGTTTGAACTCAATTTAGGTTCACTACATTAGCCCTTAGTTAGGGGCATAAGACCCTGCCACACCAATTACTGACTCCCGATCTGACAGACATTCATTCCAATCTGTTTGGTTTAAAACAATACAGGTACTTCATAAGCAGCTATGCTTAAAGGTTTAAGGACAACCTGGCAAAGTCCTTTTGAAAGGATTTTCTAAAAAAGTGATTATGAGGACAAAGTCTTTTTGAAAGGATTTTCTAAAAAAATGATTCTGAGGGATTAAATGATAAACCAGAGTGGTCTGGTCCAGGTTTCAAAGAATTCCACAATAATTTAGAATTTAGCTGGCAAAATTCAAGAGGTTTCAATAATTTTTGGATATCAAAAGAATTCTCACTCACCTTAACAACAATGCAGCACCTGCAAAGGGCCAAAATAAATAAATAAATAAATAAGAGGATCAACGATAAAATTTAGGAACCGAATATATAAGCTTTAACTTTTTCAATAGATCTATCATGGCCCTGCTAATTGAAAGTCCCAGCCCTGATTTGTTTAGTTCAGCAAAGTTCCTTGAAGCTAGGAGGCAGAGCCAAAAGTTTTCTGAGAAAAGGATTCTGAACATTTTAGGAAACCCTAATAATTCCACATGGCAATGGATCCAGACTCATAATAACCAAGCAACACCAATCCAATGCTCATTTCCACACAATCAAGAAAAGATTGGAGCTATGCCCAGAGAATGTCCATAGGATGTCTTAGCTAGTTGGTCCAATTATAGAGTAATTGACCATCTATACAATTATATAGCTTATTGATCAGTCTGGATTAACTGCTATGTACTGACAGTAAAGAGTTATTGAAGTGGTACAATTTAACAAATGGAACACACTACACAGGATGCACCAGATCCAACCCCTCCTATATGATAATTGATTTACTTTAATGACATTTATATTCAAGAATCCAAAATCCTTAGACTAGGAAATTAATTCTGAATGATTATGAAACTTACTCAATGAAATTGTCATACTCAATTGCTTTATTTGTACCACCACTCCTATCATACTTGGAGACAAGCAAATCCAATACAACTGGAGAAACTGAAAACCCAAGACTTAAAAGAGCCTCTCGGAGCTCGGGAGCATCAATTTTCCCACTATGATCCCTATCAAACCTCTCAAAGATTGCCTGCAAGCACAAAATAAAAATACAAAGTAAGTAAATAAGCGCTCGCAGTTGAAGGTATTATGAACCAAATATTACAAAGACACATGATTCTCGAGCATATACCCGCCAATTTTGAAGACTGTAGAACAAAGAGGTGAACTCCTTAGGTCCTGTTTTAAACACAAAAGGATAGCATTAATAATAAGCATTTTTTTTTCTCTTGTAAACAATTACTTAAGAGTAGAAAGAAACTGTGCTGTGAGGGCTAAAGCAAGATTGGAAAAGTTGGAAACAGAAATTGACCTATCCAACCAAAAAATTTGACGCGGTGAATCTAGAAGGAAACTCAGCTAAGTCATGCTAATTATTTTAATCAATTTTAAAATATTTAGTAACTTGTTAAATGAATATAAAAATCAGAAATAATCAATCTATTCGCCTATATTCTTGATACCTATTTCACATATGGATATTAGGTTTTTTTGTTTTTTTGAAAGATACATATGAATATTAGTTATATGTATAAGAAAATAATAAAGCAAAAACAGAAAACAAGCAAAATAGAAAAGTAAATGTTACTTATACAAAATGCAAATTATATGAAGCAGATGATAATGGTTGATATTTTTTTATTATTATAATGCATAGTAAGGCAAACGGATGAGAATCCATACATTATATATGATAAGAATCTATATTATATTAGAAGGGGCATCCTCAAAGGTTTGATTAATTCAACGGCCAACTATAGAAGATATTTCCTTCTTTTGCACTACTCTTCCTTTCCTATCCTGATGTTAATGGGGCCTCCTAACCTTTGTGGCTCGTACCCATCCTTGTGGGATCCACCTGGCGCCACATGCAATCATGAAGATGATTGGGAATGAGGCAAAACTTACATGCATTATTTGACCCTACTGAACCACCATGTCATCTAAAAACTCAGCAATGCTAAGTTAACTATTTAACCCAAATTGCGTCACTTGTATTTGACTAGAATAGTTTTCCACACCTTTGATTTTTTTGGTACCCCAGCCTAGGGGGCTGGGACCTATATGAGAGCCCATACACGTGGGAAGAGAACCCGCACACGTGGAAACAATTTGCCCATAAACTTAGGAAAAGAGCCCATACAAGTGGGAAGAGGGCAACATACCCACGGATTGAACCCTGGGCAGCTGAGTGACGGGGAGTTGCTACTTACTGACCAGCAAAGCAACCCCTGGTTCTCCCAGTTTTCCACACTTGAGTGAAATGCAAGCCTGTAAAGATTGCTAAATTTGCAAGCTCACTTATAAGCTACTCGTATAAAATATAATTGTATTGTGCTGTAGGGGAGCAATCCTTTGATATTCACAATTAGGTGTTTTACAGTCACCCAAAAAGCAAACAGAGGCGTATTCACCTTGAAAAGTAGTGATTATTTCTAAACGCTACATACTCTCCCAATGAAAGTTCACGACCAGATAATGCAGTTAACTTTGAATGATCTGATTGGGTCAGAAATGATATAGCCTACCTTTCCTGACTAAAGATGTATGTCTCCCAATAATTGTGATTGATTTTGAAACTTCACGTGAAACATGAAGTGCACAGTTTTGGGTGGCTACTTCACTTCACATAAAGTGGAAAGGTACCAATTCCGGGACAAGTTAACATCTCTTACAAAATATAGAGTATAAAACTTGAGCTGTGACGCAGAAAGATGCAATTGAGTAGAACCCTCCAATCCCCTAGCCAGAACAACCACTCTTATTTCTAAAAGCTACATACTCTCCCAATGCAAATTCACAACCAGATAATGTAGTTAACTGCAAATGATATGATTGGGTCAGAAATGATACAGCCTAACCTTTTCCTGACTAAAAATGTATGTCTCCCAATAATTGTGATTGCTTTTGAAACTTCACGTGACCCATAAAGTGCACAGTTTTGGGTGGCTACAACACTTCACATAAAGTGGAAAGGTACCAATTCCGGGACAAGTTAATATCTCTCACAAAATATAGAGTATAAAACCTGAGCTGTGATGCAGAAAGATGCAACTGAGTAGAACCCTCCAATCCCCTAGCCGGAACAACCACCCCAACCCCAGGCGAGTTTCAAAAACCAGCAGATACAGCTCCTGATCCAACAACTCCTAAAACCACCCATCTTCATTTCTAAATTCATGTGAATCCAAAAGCGCTTGAATCAAAAAGCAACAGAACACCTAGATAAGGTTTGACATTGCAATCCGCTTATAGCTCCGTGATGAGGCATCAACCTCTCCAGGGATCAATCCCTGGCTTTGTTTCTTGGGGACTTGGGTTGGGGTGTGTGAGTACTTACCCGAGCCCGCACAGCCCATTGGATTTCCCAGCATACCCTCTTTGGTCCATACAATCAATAGATTAGAAAAAAGGGAACCCAGAACAAAAGATAGGAACATGATTATGGAGAGACATTTTTTTAAAGAGTCCCACTTCTGTCAAATTCTAAAATAAGCTAATAGAATAGAATATGAATCTGCCACCAACTTTCACAGCTATTGGACCCAGCACTGTGAGGGCCAAATATCACCTAATCTTGTCCATCTCCATCGCTTAAAAAGTTGTCTATTCACTGTGCTTCCATTGACTTACAAAGACAATTACAAAATATATTACTAAACTACAGGCACAGATCCAGATAAGATAGATTTCTTATTGGAAAAAAAAAAAAGAGTGGAATTTCTCAAATAACCACCTGCATCTTTTGACAACTACAATCAACTATCCAATCTTTTTCTTTCTCAAATAACCACCACTACAAATCTGAAAATATTGGTTTGTACACTCCACTGCATTTTATAGTAAAATGACAGAAAGCTCATGTTTTGTATTATCCTTCAAATGTTAACACAAAAAAGACCATTGAGAATGAGTCAATTAAACAAGATAAACGCCCTTCACTCCAATCCAAAGCAGCTTAGATGGGGGTAATTTGTTTGCGCTCATTTACATATGTAAATGATTCCCATGTGTAACCATTAAGCTTGTCTCAAGCTTGTTTGCACAGATTTAAGCATGTGGTGCATAAATGAGGTGTGTAAATGAGGCCATCAAAATGCCTATATTTTTCTTATTCCCCCTCATTTGTAATTGAAATTGTTCAATTTGTGTATTGGAGTAATTAACCCCAACATCATTCAAGCAGATTATCTTAAATCTTTGTATATATTTTGAGTAATTTGTGAAAAAGACCCAATCCATAGACCTAATTTTCTGGACTTCTATGGGTCCCCAATTCACGATCCCAACTATCAATATTCTTGTATTAATGGTAGCCATCAAGGCGTAAAGTTTCATAATTTAATTATTCATGGATTTTGAGAAATTTATGAAAGAAATCTATGAAAAACATCAACAAAAAACTCTAAAACTACAAAAAAAAAAAAAAAAAAAAAAAAAAAAAAAAAAAAAAAACCAAATCCAAATAAATCTAAACGGTTAGACTGCAAAAGAAATGAAGATTTCTGGGTCTTGTTTTCTCACCGATCTTCCTGAGATTGGTGTTGGTGAAGGAGAACATGAGAAGATGAACAGTCCTAACGCTGAAGCTCTGGTTGTAAGAGGAAAGAGCCCTCTGCAGCTCCTTGTCATCGATGAACCCGCTCCCGTCCTGGTCCGCCACCTGGAAGCACGCCACGATGGTCGGGTCCGTCCCCGGCGGGAACGCCGACGGCACCAGCGCCACGAACGGGCTCCCGAACTGAGGCGGCGGCGCAGGATAAGCAGTCGCCGGTCCATGCCCGCCCTGGTACTTGCCCTCCTTCGGCGGCTTCTCGTACGGCGCCGACGGAGCACCGTAGCCGTAGGGTTGAGGCGGCGGGGCGTAGGGAGAGCCACCGTAGGGCTGCCCCGTCGGCGGAGCGCCGTAACCACCGTAGCCGTGTGGGTATCCCGCCATGGAGTGGAGGAGGCGCACGATAGCGAAACTGGCTCCGAGTTTCGGGAAAGAATTTAGGAGGGAAAGAGAAACGAAATGAGAATTTGAGCGTATGAGATCAGAAGAGGAGAGAAGCTGAGAGACGTTTAAATAGAGGAGAGAATGCGTTGTGAGGCTGCCACGCGTTTTGTGCACGTGCCGTTTGGCTGGCCAATACAAACAATTCAAACGGTTCAAAACCCACTCTAGGAGGTTCATATTCAACATCATTGCGTTTTGAAACATTGATATTAGTCTTCCTTCAACTCGATTTATTTTATCATATTATCAAAATTCAAATAATGTCATTAGATATATTTCATTCTCATTATTTCTATTTTTTCTTTTACTTTTTATATTATATCCCATGATATCATGAGATTTATTAATTTCTGTATCTTATACTTTCTTCGACTAATAAGTGACTCCATATTACACATCACACAAAAAATAACAATTTGTGAGAAATAAATACACATATAACTATAATTTCTCATGTTCTATCACTCTAAACGTATATTTTCGTAAGGTACTATATAGCATCACGGGGGCAATCCCATGATATTATGAGATTTACTCTAATATATACTTCCTATGATATTATGAGATTTATTTTGATATATATTGTTGTTCTCGTTATATTATAGGATATAGGTCAAAGAAGTAAAAAAGATATTGACTAGAATCAAACGATTCTGATTATATAATTTAAATCTCATTTATAGAATTTAGAATTTTTAATTTAAAAAAAAAACTAATATATTACAATCCCTTTTTTAATATTACTATCATGGACCAGAACAGCTGAAAAAGTCTTAGAGAGATTAATCTATATCATTAATCTATATTTGGTTTGCATGAGAACCCAAACTATATAATTAATCTATTGAGAGATTAGAGGATCCCATCGCTAAACTTATCGAATTGGTAACATATGGAACCGGGCTAGTTTCTCCCTACCCCAGTATTTATTGTTAAACAAATTAAAACCCAAAGAGATGTATAAAAACAAAAAAAGCACAACAAAGGCCATCCAATGTGCCATCCGTGAAGAGTATGAACTGCAGAGTTTTTCTATAATGGTTTTTTCTTTTTCTTTCTTAAACAGCACCATGGTGCAGATGTACCATTCTTGAAGATTCTCTTGGTTGGCCCACTTGGGCCTACTCCAATCACAGGGAAGGTTGGGGTGTTTTTTATTTTAATTTTAATTTCGATGAGATGTACATATGTGCAAATTTTCAACTTCCTTACATCATCATAGCCTTTCAATTCATAGCACTCAAAATAGTGGCTTTAGAAAATAGCACTTTTGTAGGATTTGAATCCAATAAAAAGCAATAGTTGGATGACGGTCAAATTTGAGCTTTGTGTCATTTTGTGGAGGGGGAGTTTGGACTGATCACAGGGGTCCTCCCACGCACTTAAAAAAGAAGTTGGTGGGATGTCTATCATGAGAGACGTCCTCATCCTCAATCTTTTTAAAATATTGCAATGTGAGTATGAAATCTGAATCCCATTTGTCTACCACACACTTCCTATCAGTGGGGTGTGTGGAATTCCACTATGGAGCCCACCTATTGATAATTTGGATAATTTAAAATAAATATTATTCTCTGTTAGTAACATATCCTCAAAGTTTACTTACATAAATATCATTCCCACTGTAAGATTGCACACAAAACCAATAACGTGTTAGCACAATCTTATAATTATTCATCATATGTATTAATTATGTCATCAATCATGTGCTTAATCTTACCGTGGGGCCAATTATATCATTGCCGTGCATGAAATTCATTTCTAATAGTATGGATGATCAATAGATAGGTACCACAGTGGAGTTACACACATCCTAACGTGTGGGAGATGAAACACTCAGGGGATCCGGACACTGCACTGATGGCAGGTTCATGGGACCACCAGATGAAAGGAAGGCCCGTCTCATGGTGTTGCTAAGACTCTGGTGTCAAGTGAATTCAGGTTCAGGCCTACACACTACACTACACTCCACTGAAGCTAGATATGAAACTAATTATCAGGTCCAAAAGATGGTTCATATCCAATTTCTGTTGTCCAGTCTCAAAATCCTCTTTGAACCCAATTTGGACGTCGACACGCCGACTCTGAGGTCTGAAACTTCCATTTGCACCCAATGTGGCTAATGGCCCCAATTTCCAGGTGTTCTTCCTATGAAAAATAACAGGATGTTTCCACAGAGAAGGCGTTTCAAGTCTCATACTTAAAAAGGGGAAGTTGTTTCATGAATTTGACCTACACCAAAATTGCAATTGCAATTTTGAATCAATGATGTTGACACTGTGGGCGTGTGGCAACCAGCTGCATCTGTGTTTTCTCATGGGTTTGGGTCTTGCAGGGGAGCCCTGGCACGGCAAATGCGTGGGATTTCACTTTAATTCAATTATTCAAGGAGTGGTGCAGCAGAAAAAACTGCAATTGACAAATGCAAATGCACACACCAATTAAGTAATCACACAATGAAACGTCCACAGAAAAGAAAAACTTTTGCTCTTTCTCTCATGGGTTTAGAGTTATAAGATAAATTATAATATGTACATCTTTGGGGTATGGCCCCGAAGATTCATCTGTTGAATGAACTTTGGGGTATGGCCCACAAACGAGTCCCACTAATTGGTGGGTTATGATTGACCAACAACATCTAAGCTGCACGCATGGTAGAAGAAGCAATGGAGGGGATACAAGTAAGAAAATAAATGGAAACTATGGGTGGAGGCTAGAAAGAAGATACCACACAATTTCGCTGAATTGAAGAACATTTGGTCCTCAATCCAAACCATAGCATAGAATGCTTTTGTTTCTTAGGAGGACTGCTTTTCTCCTTTCTCACGCAGCCTACTTCTAGAAGAAAGATCTAAACTGTCAGCATCCGTGATTAAAAGTTGGTGGAAGACTACCACAAAAGCCGTCACACAGATGGAGCTAAACTTGGGCCTGGACTTTGACCCGATTAATATTTTGTAGCTGGATGGGAACACACGCCTAATGTGTAGAGCCTGGGCCGATTAGAAACACCAATGGAATTAATTGGGTCTCGACCAAACTCTAGGCCTGACTCAGTACTCTTTGTGGGCCTTGTTGGGGCCTAGCAATCAGGTAGAGATGGAGGGTGGTTAAGTCTACATGGAGAAGGATTTTGTTTAAAGTAAAGAAGAAATTAGTCTAATGATAGATACTTGAGATTTTAAGACATAAAAAAACAGTGATGGATATACATGAGAAAACAAGTATTTTAATGCAGTGGGGGGTAATAATTGGATGTATATCGATATAGAGTGTTAATTTACTGTCGTTTGGGAGGAGGTGGTGGTGGTGGGTTGAAATGATCACAAGGAAGTGCAAAGTGGGCTATAAACATTTTCTCAAGTAGAAGTAATTTGTCTTTTTAGAAAGAGTGGTTGCCCATGTAGTTGGCAACCCTACCTCTCACCCCGATGATTGGGATCAATCCCTAGGTCTCTCCCCATATTTGCAAGTGCTCCTTCCTTGCACGTGCGCGTATCCTCTCCTCCCATGTGCAAGTGCTCTCTCTCTCTGCGTGTGCGGTGCTCTTCTTTCTAATCCTATCTTTCATGGTTCTACAACAAATCCATCTCAACACTTCATCTATGCTACACTCATTTTGTACATGTGTTGCTCCTTCATTTGATAACATTTTGCTCCATAAGTTATAACTGGTTTAATCGTTGTGATGTAAAAATATTTCTTTCAATCTCGTTATTACACACAAATAACAAAGCATTCTCAAAAGCAAGTCTCCAACTCAATTGTCTTGCTCTTATCTTGTCTTCAATATATTCCTCAATCTCTCATTCTTTATTAATAATCAAGCTAAGGTTTCAGAGGTGAATCCCTCCATGGTATCTCTTGAGCTTCAATCCTTACACGCATCATAACTTCGTGAACATCCCTACTAAAGTTGCAATTCAAATATTCTATCTTTGTACAAAATCCTTGGATTTTAAAACCTTCCATCACTACTTAAATTCCACATTCATGTCATCTCTTAATTTGTCTATCAATAATATATCATCTATAAACACATATGACAATGTACCTCTTCTTGAATATGTGCATCATCCATATAGTGCGAAGAGATGTAGATACGAAGTTGACCCCATGGTCACTAGAAATTCTATTACGCAATAGTATCTCCTAATTAAGGAGAGAATTTGTGGTCGTTAGCTGTATTTCCTTAAGAGTTGATCTTAGGTATAGTTTCCTATTTCTACGCTAATTCTCATCTTTTCTATATATATATTGCTTGTGATGTTGAATGAGAACAGGACTTTTTACCTAAATATTTCATGGTATCAGAGCTACAAGGCTAAGAAGCAAGAACGTTTATCACCATGGCCGGCGAGGACGGCACACCACCTCCACCACCAACCAAAATCGAATCAAATTCTCCTTTTTTTCTTGGCCCCCAAGATCGGCCAGGCGATTTCATAACACCTGTACGGTTGCGCACCGACAATTTTGATGCTTGGGCTCACGCCATTAGAGTCTCTCTTTCTTCCCGACGCAAGTTCGGATTTCTTGATGGCTCCATCCAAAGCTTCGCACCTCCTGTTACGCGGGACGATTTGGTCGCTATCCAGTGTATGCTTGTTTCTTGGATCATGAACACCATTGATCTGGAGGTAAAATCGCTTCTCTCTAACTATGATAATGCAAAACTTTTGTGGGATGACTTGAATGAGCGATTTTCTGTCGTTAATGGACCTCGAATTCAACAATTAAAGGCTGATATTAATCGTTGTGAACAAGCCAAACTTATGCCTGTTGCTACTTACTTTGGTAAATTGAAAGTCTTATGGGATGAATTGGCAAATCATGAACCTATACTCTGCTGTAAGTGTGGACATTGCACTTGTAATTTAGGCCAAGCCCATGAAAAGAGACGTGAGGATGATCGGTTACAACAATTTTTGCTTGGCTTATATTCAGAATATTATGCGCCCATTAGGTCTACCTTGCTATCCCAAGACCCTTTGCCCTCTTTAAATCGTGCATTTCAGCAAGTGGTACAAGAAGAGAGGGTGCGTGGGATTGCTAAACTAAAAGATGAGAAACCGGAAGCTGTTGGTTTTGCTGTAAGAATGGATGTGCGTGGTCGGGCCCGCATCGATAAATCCTCTTTGGCGTGTACTCACTGCCACAAAACTGGTCATGATGTCACTACTTGTTTTGAGGTCCATGGTCATCCTGAATGGTGGCTGGAAAAGTTTGGGAAATCTGACGATAAAGGTGTTGCGGGACGTGGCAAACCTGGTGCACCTTCATCAATGTCATCAGCTGGTCGTGGCAGGGGAGGAGTATGCCTGTCAATGGGACGCGTTGAGACGGATAGAAAGCCCGGCCCGTCCCATCCCAAGCCCGAAAATATGGGACTTTTAAAAAAAATTTGGCCCAGTGGGTTGGGCTTGGTCAATAATAGTAAAAGCCCGACCAAAATGGGACTGGGACTGGGCAAAGGATGCCCAGCCCGTTCAGGCCCGGCCCGGCCCGCTTTAAATAAGTTTTGATAATTTTTTATATATTACCTAAATTGCCCCTCACTAACAGCATCAAACGGCTATTAGGAGGGGCATTCTCGTAAATTTCGGCCCCCATCTGTTTTCACAAAGCCAGGAAAGAGGAAACCTAACATCACTATTCACAGCATCTGCTCATCGAACATTTCTCGTCTCGCCTTCTCTGCCTCCTTGCGATCTCATCTCTGCGAATGCGAACAGCTCTCTCCTCTCTGGTCTCTCGTCTCACCTCTCTGCTCTCTCGTCTCGCCTCTCTGCGATCTCCACTCTGCTATCTCCGCTCTGCTCTCTCGGCTTGACTCTCTGCTCTCAGGTCTCCCTCTGCTCTCTCGGCTCGCCTCTCTGCGCTCAGATCTCCGCTTTGCTCTGTCTGCTAGCCTCTCTGCTCTCAGAGCTTCACTCTGCTCTCTCGTCTCACCTCTTTGCTCTCTCATCTCGCTCTCTGCGCTTTCTGCTCTCCGATCTCTCAGCTCTCAGATCTCAGATCTCACTCTTTGCTCTCAGATCTCTCAGCTCTCGGATCTCGCCTCTCAGCTCTCCGTCTCTGCTCTCTGCTCTACCTCTCTGCTCTCTGCTCTGCGCCCTCTCTGTTAGCGCCTCTCTGCTCTCAGATCTCACTCTCTGCTCTCAGATCTCTCAGATCTCGCCTCTCAGCTCTCCGTCTCTGCTCTACGCCCTCTCTGCTCTCAGATCTCACTCTCTGCTCTCAGATCTCTCAGCTCTCAGATCTCGCCTCTCAGCTCTCCCTCTCAGCTCTCTGCTCTCTGCTCTGCGCTCTCTCTGTTATTGCCTCTCTGTCCCACACAAAAGAAGCACCAAAGATCTGAACCATTGGTTAATCAGGTATGCAATATGCTCTCTAATCAGGTATAATGCCAATTTTCATGCTAATCGAAGATGAAGCTTTGCTGGAAAGTGAAATTATCTATTTTAACCGCTTATCACCCATCTCAACATCATCTCCACAAGTTTCCACATACCAATTGCCCATGTCAACACAGTGAGAGTTGGTAACCATATCCATATCAACCCAGTCGAATGGATCAGTGCTTTGGCCATCATCCAATCCAATGGTTCCCCAATACATGATCCATCCAATGTTCATGATGTTCATGATACTATGTCCCAACCGTTCAAGTGGAGCCATCAGAAGATCACCATCAATCTCTGGGCCATCTTCAATAGCAGGCTCCCATCCTCGAGATGGCACAGAAGCCATTATCTTCTTCTTCTGAGAATGAATTGAAGATACAAAGATAAAAAAAAAACAAAGAAGAAGAGAGGAATGAGAAGAAAATGTCCTAAATTGGATTTATGTAGGCCAAAAACATTCATGTCTATCCAATTTTGTTCTGCGTATGTGACTGCATCATAAGAGTTTCAACTTTCAACAAATAATTTTTGAACTTAGTATTATAATTGGATTTTACAATAAAGACTGACATGAATTAATTTCTTTTTACTTGGCTAGATTTTGTCCTTTCTGGGTCAATTGCGTTGCTGTGACTGCTGCGCTTTTGGAATTGTAGGATGCTAAGATACGTCTCTTGACTCTTCTTCTTTTAAATTTATTTACTTGTTTAATTGTGGATAGTAGAAACTGATTTACTTGTTTAGTTGTGGATATTAGAAACTGATTTACTTGTTTAGTTGTGGATAGTAGCTTATTGATAACTTGTTTAGTTGTGGATATTAGGGATTGATAACTGCTTTACTTGTTTAGTTGTGAGTAGTTGTGGATATTAGGGATTGATACTTGTTTTTTGTTTGAATTGTTAAATATGTCTTCTGATACTCCTGATACACCTTCTAGTAGTGTTGGTAGCATTCTTGTTCGTTCACATGTCCCCTTCTCCATTGATGATGAGATGGGTAGTGGTGGTAGTGAGCAAGTGCCTCCCATTCCCTCTCCCAATGCTGAGCCTAATGCAAAAAAGCTTAAATCAGTGGTTTGGCAACACTTTGTAAAATCAAATTTGACTGTGAAAGTTAATGGGAAGGATGTCCTTAAAATTAAAGCGATGTGCAACTATTGCAAGAAATCTCTAGTCAGTAGACCTGAGGATGGAACTTCACACCTGCATAGACACTGCAAATCGTGTGTTTGTAAACCAAGCACTGATAAGTAAAAAAAACAACTACTTTTAAGGACTGATGCTCAATCCAAAACCGGTGTTGGCATTTTTAGATTTGATCAAAAAAAGAGTCGAGAAGCCCTTGCAAAAATGTTGTTATTACATGACCATCCTTTTAATGTTGTTGAACAATGAGGTTTTAAAGAGTTTTGTGCGACTCTACGACCTGAATTCAAGATTGTATCACGTAACACTGTGAAGGCAGATTGTATGGAAATGTACAATGGAAAAAAGAATGAGATCTTTAAAGAATTCAAGGATCTCACTAGTAGGATTGCTCTCACAGCGGATATGTGGACATCCAATCAGCATTTAGGTTATATGGCTATTACAGCACATTATATTGACTCTAATTGGGTTCTTAAATCGCGTATAATTAACTTTCATAATGTTGATCCTCCCCACACTGGCCAAATGCTAGCTGACAATATTACTCTAAGTATACTTAATTGGAATATTGAGAATAAATTATCATGTTTGACATTAGATAATTGTTCTACAAATGATTGTATTGTAAGGACACTTAGAAATCAACTTTTGAAAACCAATGCTCTCGTCTTAAATGGTAAATTTTTTCATATGCGTTGTGCTGCACATATTCTTAACCTTATAGTGAAAGATGGACTTAAAGATATTGACCCAATTATTGAGAACATCAGGGAGGTAGTTAAATACATTAAGAATAGCTCGAATCGTATACATCAGTTTCGTGATATTGTAAGTGTGAAAGGGCTAAGTTCTACAAGGGGATTGCCTCTTGATGTTCAAACTAGATGGAACTCCACATATCTTATGGTTTCTTCAGCACTGTATTTTCGAGATGTTTTTTCTTATCTATCTTTAACAGATGACTTGCACTATAAGACTTTGATTCCTTCGGATGAGGAATGGAACAAGGTTGCCACTCTTAATGATTTTTTGGAAAGGTTCTATGAAGCGACAAATAGGTTCTCTGCTAGAAAGTATCCAACCATTCATACCTTTTTACCTGAAGTTTGTACAATACATAATGAGTTGGTACAAAAATTAGGTGATTTTGATTTTGTTTCTGCAAGAATGGCTAAAGCGATGATGGAAAAATTTGATAAATATTGGAAGAATTATAATCAAATGTTTGAAATAGCCATATTGCTTGATCCCTCCTCTAAGATAGTGTGTTTGGAATGGGTTTTTAAGATATTATATGAAACAGTGGAATATAGAAATACTCGTATGATTGAAGCTCGTAATCTATTTAAAAAGTTGTATGAGGAGTATCGTGTGAGATTTGGTGCTAAAGAAAGTGATCAGATAGTAAATAAAAATGATGCAACTAGTAGGCAATTTAAAAGAAAGGCTGGTGATGATGAACATGGAAAGGCTCGTTCCCTTTTTTTAAAGTATCGAAATGAAATCTCCAATAAGGCAGTTGTAGAAGAAAAAACAGAATTAAATCGTTATTTTGATGACAAGTCAGCAGAAGAAGACGATATGATAGATATATTACAATGGTGGAAATTAAATTCAACTAAGTATCATATTTTATCTCATATGGCTCGTGATATTTTAGCTATTCCAGTTTCTACCGTTGCTTCAGAGTCAGCATTTAGCACCGGAGGGAGGGTACTTGACCCACATAGGACTTCTTTGAAACCAGATACAGTAGAAGCATTAGTTTGTGCCCAAGATTGGTTTAGTCGTGACCCAACTAGGATTGATGATTTAGACAATGATGGGAATGCACTAACTGATGTTTTAGACATATTAAAAGAAAAATAATTTATGTTGATTTCTTTTTTACATTACTTGACCCATATAGGATACTCATTCTCATTCATTTTATTGATTTTCTGATTTTCTACTTTCACCGGAAAAAAAAAAAGAGGTTTTAACCATTCCTACATTACTTGACTCATATAGCCTATAGGATACTCATTCATTTCTATTTATTTTCTATTGTCACCGAAAAAAAAAAAAATTTAACTCCGCCATGTTGCTTGTAGTTGTTGCATTACATTGCCGGTCCCAAGCCCGGAAAAAAGGAGGAGGGTTTAAAGTCCGGTTCATACCGGGTGTCTGGTAACAGTAGAAATAATTAGAGAATGTTTTGCTTATGTTCAGGATTGGGCTAAGCCCAGGCCCAGCCCGGTCCCAGCCCGGGCCCGTACGGGACGGGATTTTATGTAGGCCCGTTCAATTTAGGGACGGGATTGGGCAACACCCAGCAGGCTCGTCCTATTTTCGGGACGGGATTGGACAACCGAAGCCCAGGCCCAGCCCGTCCCATTGACAGGCCTAGGGAGGAGCTCGTGCTAATGCCACTAAGGCAGATTCTGCTCACGGCAATCCTGGTGCGGAGACGGGTAGCGGACAGCTTGCTGCTCCACCGACAGGGGGGGCCACCCTTCCGGGTTTTACTACAGAGCAGTGGCAATTCCTTCTTGCGGCGTTTGGTACTCCTCAACCTCCTTCTAATCGCTTGAATGGTAAGACTCAAAGTACCTCTTGGATTATTGATACGGGTTGTTCAAACCATGTTACGGGCGACGCCTCTTGTTTGATTGATATTAAAGAAGTGATTGCGTGTCCCGTCGAACTTCCCAATGGCGAAACTGTGGTTGCTACTCAAGCAGGAATTACGCATTTGACGGAGAGAATTTGTCTTAAACATGTGCTTTTGGTTCCTCAATTAAATTGCAATTTAATTTCAGTTTCACAACTTGATGATGATTTGAATTGTTTTGTCCAATTTTCTTCTAACATGTGTGCTATTCAGGACCTTCATTCGAGGAAGCTGATTGGAGCGGGTGAGCGACGGGATGGACTTTACTATCTTCGGCAGATGTCTACAGTGAAGAAGGTCTCAGTTGATGCATCGTCGTCCTTGGAATTGTGGCATAAATGAATGGGACATCCTTCCGAGAAAGTAGTGAAGTTACTTCCCACTATTAGTAATTTTAGAGAATCATTGAATAAAGCATGTGAAGTTTGTCATCGTGCTAAGCAACATAGGAATAGTTTTCAGTTGAGCGAAAGTAATGCCACTCGATTGTTTGAGTTAGTACACTGTGATTTGTGGGGTCCTTACAATGCTACTCCTTCTTGTGGAGCTCGTTATTTTTTAACATTAGTTGATGATTTTTCTCGTGCTGTCTGGGTATACTTATTGATTGATAAAAAGGAAGTTTTTCAGACGTTTATGAATTTTATTGCTATGATTGATCGTCAATTTAATCAGAAAATCAAGTTTGTTCGTAGTGATAATGGTACAGAATTTCATTGCTTGCAAGACTATTTTGAGGCCAATGGTATTCTTTTTCAATCTTCATGTGTGGGTACTCCACAACAGAATGGCCGGGTGGAAAGAAAACACCAGCATATCTTAAATGTGGCTACGGCTTTGCGCTTTCAAGCACATTTACCTTTATATTTTTGGGGGGAGTGTGTTTTAGCAGCTGCACATTTGATTAATCGCACTCCTTCTTTGGTGCTTCATAATAAAACTCCTTATGAGCAATTGTTTGGTTCCCCTCCTCTCTATAATGAGATTCGTGTATTTGGGTCCTTATGTTTTGCGCATAACCAACGTGCTAAGGGCGACAAATTTGCTAGTAGGAGTAGCAAATGTGTGTTTGTTGGCTATCCATTTGGGAAAAAAGGTTGGTATTTATTTGATGTAGACACCAAAAAGTTTTTTGTGTCTCGTGATGTCAAGTTCTACGAGGATATCTTTCCGTTTGTGGGTACGGATATTGCTCCACATAAATCTGAAACTTGGGTTCCTATGCACGGTGGTGAGGACGTGGATTTTGTGACTTACCCTGATGAGGTTGGAGAGACGCATGATGCTGGCCCTTCGTCTTCTCTAACGCAGCATGATTGATATGCATGGAATAATATAAATAACTACCCTTTTATTTGAATTTGTTAGTTGTTTATTTCGTCTTAAATGTTCTACTTAAAGCCTTTTTCTTATTACGCAGGAATTGGAAGGAGCTGAGAATATTTGAGCTTAATTCGGAGAGGTTTAAAGCTAAAACCCCATTTGGGAAAAGTTATACACAAAGAGCATATAGGCTTGTTGGAGGAGAGTTGGAATTTCAAGTTAGAGGTCATGAGTTCAAGACTTGGCACAATCAGTTTTTATTTTTGTGAAGACCGAATTTGGTGGCCCCCACCATAACTAATGCTTGATAATGGTTGCTAAAACTTAGCAATCAACTTTGCAAGAAATGGAAGGAATCTCATGGACATCAATAAGAAAGTTATTGTTTAGCAAGTGATCAAATCATGAAGGAAAGAAGATTTTCGGAATTGTAGCCATCCTACGCAAGCTTTACTATTTTGACCATAACTTGTGACTCAATACTCCGATTAAGGCAAGATTAGATGCGTTGGAAAGAGGACTCAAAGGAGAGGAATATCATGTCTCACGAGGATCTCTCAATTCTGACGTTTTAGGGGTCAAAACAGGCTGTCAAGTGGAGGGATATGAGGGATGACGAATTTGAGTGATTTCTCTTTCTTTTTCTTCTTGTATTTTTCTTCTTTTTAAGGGGAGGCTCTCTTTTGCTCTAGAGTGAATTTTATTTCTCTTCAATCTTTGTTAGAAATTGAGGGTGGAGATTGAGTGGTGTAATAGACAACTTGAAGGCTTTCAATAATGACAATTTGCTTCATTGTTATTGTTTGTTCTACAATGCTTGGCTAATCCGTGGATTAGGATGGAGGAGGAAACCAAGACCGGTGAGTTCGTTCCTTATTATTCTTCTATGTCTTTCCCTCATTATGCTTAATGATTTAATAGGTTCTCCTTCATGAATGTTATTCAACTTCTGGTTTTGTAAAGGTTATTTGGAATGTCTTTTACTTTTTATGCTTGATCTTGACATATCATGTTTAGGTTAAATTCTTTTAATGGTTTGTGCTTGATCTTGATAAATAGTTATTAGAGTTTCAACATATTGAAGTGAAGGGAGTCTTAGGTGCTATTTAGAGAATTGGATTCTTTCAAGAAAAAGGGTTTTCAAAGCTAAATCTTCCGATCCAGGGCAATTGCTTGCACATTGGATTGAGTTTTATTAGGATAAGACTATGAAGTAATTTTGGAATGATTAGATCTGTTTTGGTGAAATCCGATATCCTGATCTCTCTTTCTTTGATCAAGTTTGTGTTTAAATTTCTTTTGATATCAGTTTAGTTATTATTTCCTTGACTAATTGTGGTTTTAAAATCTCTAGTGTGAAAACTGATTGAGGATTTTTGGATCTTATTTCTACAAATCTCTGTGGATCGACCCGTATTTGCCATTATCTACTTAATAGAAATTTGTGCGATTGCGGTTAATTATTTTGAGCACATCAATGATGCTGCTACCTCGCCCCTACCAGCAACCCCCATAGTGCCTGCCGCTCCTCTAGTGTCTACTCCATCCGCGCCTCCTGCGCTGGCAAGTGAGAATACCTCTCCTACTGTGTTACCCGCATCTGGGACAGAGTTGGGTCGGGGTCATCGGGAGAAATTTCCTTCGATCAAGCTTCGGGATTTCGTCACTCATACCGTTATTCAAAAAAGTCAATCTCTCGCTCCACCTGCTCCACAGACTTCCTCAGGTACTCCCTTTCCTCTAGCACACTATGTTAATTGTGACAAATTTTCTGTGAAACACCGCAATTTTCTTGCCGCTGTGACTGTAGGGATTGAGCCACAATCTTTTAAGGAAGCTGTGAAGGATGCAGGTTGGCAAGAGGCTATGCACAAGGAGATTCGTGCCTTGGAAGATAATGGCACTTCGACTATGGAGACACTTCCTCCCGGAAAGAAAGCTTTGGGTAGTCAGTGGGTGTACAAGATCAAGTATAATTCAGATGGCAGTGTGGAGAGACTAAAGGCTCGACTGGTTGTCTTTGGTAACCATCAGATCGAGGGAATTGACTACAATGAGACTTTTGCTCCAGTGGCAAAAATGGTGACTGTTCGTGCTTTCTTAGCCATTGCAGCATCGAAGAATTGGGAGCTGCATCAAATGGATGTACACAATGCATTTCTGCACGGTGATCTTGATGAGGAAGTTTATATGAAGCTTCCCCCTGGTTTTGATTCTGATACGCCCGGATTGGTTTGTCGATTGCGTAAATCCCTATATGGCTTGAAACAAGCTCCTCGTTGCTGGTTCGCTACGCTTGTTACGGCTTTAAAGGGGTATGGTTTTCTCCAATCTTTTTCGGACTATTCCCTTTTTACTTATACTAAGGGGTCTGTGCAGATTAATGTGTTGGTCTATGTTGATGATATTATTATTTCTGGGAATGATTCCGCTGCATTGAAAGCTTTTAAGGCTTATCTTAGTGCCTGCTTTCATATGAAGGATCTTGGTGTGTTAAAATATTTCTTGGGCATTGAGGTTGCTCGTAGTCCTTTGGGTTTGTTCCTGTGTCAAAGAAAATATACTCTTGATATTATTTCCGAAGCTGGTCTTTTAGGGGCTAAACTGACCAGTTTTCCGATGGAACAACATCACAAGCTTGCGCATGCCACAGGAGCGCTTCTTGCTGATCCTATGCCGTATCGTCGGTTGTTGGGTCGTTTGATCTACTTGACAGTCACTCGCCCTGATCTGGCCTACTCAGTTCATGTTCTCTCTCAATTTATGCATGAGCCACGACAGGAGCATTGGGAGGCCGCATTGCGTGTTGTTCGATACTTAAAGAGTTCTCCGGGACAGGGTATTCTCTTATGCTCTGACAGTGATCTCTCGTTGAGGGGCTGGTGTGATTCGGATTGGGCCGCTTGCCCTTTGACTCGTCTATCTCTCACTGGTTGGTTGGTGTTTCTTGGTCAATCTCCTATTTCCTGGAAGACGAAAAAGCAACAAATTGTTTCACGTTCGTCTGCTGAGGCAGAGTATCGGTCTATGGCCTCTCTTACTTGTGAGTTAAAATGGTTGAAGGCACTGTTGTTGAGTCTGGGGGTGCATCATCCCAGCGCCATTCCCTTATTTTGTGATAGTCAGTCTGCCTTGCATATAGCGAAGAACCCGGTGTTTCATGGACGTACGAAGCACATTGAGGTGGATTGTCATTTTGTTAGGGATGCTATTCAGGACGGCCTGATTGCTCCTTCGTACGTTCCTACTACCATTCAGATAGCTGATCTTTTTACCAAGGCTTTGGGAAAAAGCCAGTTTGATTTTCTTCTTGGCAAGTTGGGCATTTGTGATCCTCATGCGCCCACTTGAGGGGGGGTATTACGCAATAGTATCTCCTAATTAAGGAGAGAATTTGTGGTCGTTAGCTGTATTTCCTTAAGAGTTGATCTTAGGTATAGTTTCCTATTTCTACGCTGATTCTCATACTTTTGTATATATATATTGCTTGTGATGTTGAATGAGAACAGGACTTTTTACCTAAATATTTCAAATTCACTAATCTCTGTAGGTAATTCTTATACTTATTACCACTCCCTCATACATATCTGTAATGGTCTCAACCTAGCTCTTTTTTTTTTCTTTTTTTTTTTAACAATATAACTTTTTGGGACACTCTTTTTATCTAAAACGCACTAAATATAACTCTAGGCACCATGTCTAAGCTTTCTCTAAATCGATGAAGACCATATGAAAAGTTTTCTTATTCTACAGTTGATCTCCCCCGCATGAAATCACATTCATTTTCAAATATTCTAGTCACTTTTCTCACCATTATATAAAATTAACATATATGCACCCTTAGCTGTTACTACTAAGCTAGTTAGGGACATATGCAGTGTGCACGAGTGCTTGGAAAAAGAAAACTGAAAAATAAGAAAAACACCGACTTGCTTCACTCTTTCAAGGAGGATGATGTACATTCCGTGAGCCAGGATCCTCTGGGGCTCTTGACTTCTTTCTGAGCGGCTTGGATTTTCATTGGAGTGGAACCCATAGTGGATCTCACTATGGGTGGTCCACTATGGGTTCCACTCCTTCAATCTCAAGATTTCTCCAAGTCAGAGCCACCAAGGATCCGGATTCCCTCCTCTTCTGAGTAGATCTATCTACCCCTAAAAAGAAGAACATAGAAAGTTTTTACATTGGGAGAGATGCATGCCTTTTTCTAAACCAACTCCTCCTCTAGAGAGATAGTTCAAGCTAAACTTTGATGGGGCATATGATCTTAGTAACCATAAAATGCGGGTGTAATGTCCCCACCCTAGACGCATGTGTGATATTGTCCGCTTTTGCCCACGGGCCTCACGGTTTTGTTTTTTATGGGCCAGAACCCATCAAAAGGCCTCATGTAAGGTAAGGGTGTAAACTCTACATATAAACCCATTCACTTTCCTCTCTATAGTCGATGTGGGACTCCGGGACATCACAGCGGGTCTTGGAGGTATTGTGAGAAACCATGAAGGGAAAATGATATAGGCATATTCTACATAGACCACCACAAACTCATGGCTCTTTTAATTGAAGGATTATTAGGAGGAAAAACACCGCCTTGGAGTCTTGTGACTGGGAAAAAATTTTTAAGGCTCCTGGAATTGGGTTTTCAGTGGCAAGTTCTATGCCGAAGGAGAGAAGGAAATATGATAGCAGAAGTGAAGAACTATCCAAATTAAGAAGTTCTTGCATGATGATTTTCACACAGTATATTCCTAATTCTATAAAACTTTTATATGTGCAGGAAAGGAGTTTACAGGTTGAAACGTGTGGAACTAGGGGTGCACATGAGCGGTTCGAATCGGTTTAGAGGGGAAACCATCAACCAAACAGAACCTAACGGTTTTTTTTTTTTTTTTTTCTAAAACCGAACCAAACCGCCCATGTGCTCAAACCAACCCGAAAAGAATCAGTTTGATTCGGTTGCAATTTATTTATTATTATTTTTTTTTCACAAAAAAATGGCAATTCAATTGGTAAGAGACGTTAGACTTCAAGTAATGAAGTGAGAGTTTGAGTCTTCTTCAAGTAATTTTTTATATTCCTTTATATATTTTATAAAAAAATATACATTCATATAATTAGTTCGGTTCGGTTCGAGCAGTTTAACCGCACCTTCAAACCGAAAATTCAACCGAACCGAACGGTTTAAAGGAAATCCAAAATGTGGCCGAAGCAGGGAAAGAAGCTTTAGGAATGCAAACATAAATTTTGAGAACTTCATAGTCTGTAGTTAAATTTTGTTTTGAACTGAAGTCAGGTTTTAGGCTGTAGTTAGGTTAGTTTTAGTTAGTTTCTCCTTTGTTTCAGGTATGCTTGTGCTTGGACGACTTGTTTCCTTTTTCTGTTGCACTCTTGTTCCCTTGGAGAGAGAGAAGTGCCTGATCGTTTTTAACTGTTTGCATATGCAGATAATATATAGATGAACTTTTTCAATAACTACATGATATTTTAGCTAACACACCATTTTTACTAGGAGACTTTTCAGCCAGAAACAAGATCTCGCTTCAGTGATTGAGGAATCTTTAGCTAGGAAACCTAGCATTTTGGGTCGAGTGATAAGAACTACTACGAACACACTGGTCATAAATTAATGGTCCATCAAAACCAAACCCATTGAACATTTTTAGCTATCCGAGCTAAGACAATATTATAGATGGATGCAACAATTACATTTTTATCGTCATCTCTTTTGCCATTATTGGTAGCTCAAACAGGTTATCTTAAAATCTTGAAAAAATAATGGATCCTACCAAGATGTGAGATATCCCAGTTGAAAATCTTTGTTGCAGAACAATGTTCGCCCGAGTTTAGGGCACAAATATTGCTTAAATCAAACAAACAACAAGAACAACAATTAAATGATTTAATCCGACAGCTGACTCTTCAATCATATCCCAGTCACATACCCTATGGATGGGGTTTTGGTCTTTTGGGTGCCAATTTCTTGATTTACTATGGACCCAATCTAGCCTTGCTTCTGCTTTTTTTTTTTTTTTTTGTCATCTTTCACTTAACGATTTCATTTTATATTTTTATTACATCCATTTGGCCAATAGAGTACAGAAAATTACAGTAGTATCTTGGACAGAGAACTCATTGAGGTGGTGGGCCAACTCAATTTGTTTGGAGAATCCTAGGTTGTAAATAATATAATTGGTTAACCTTGTGAATCTGGTCTCATTGGCTCACAACTTGCATCCACTGCAAGGCTTCAGGTGCAAATAAAACGAGTTATAGCGTTATTAGGCTCAGGGCCCAATCACTCGCTAAAACATGCTTCTTTGTTTTGCAGTTTGGAAACATGAAATGCTATGGTGGCAAGTTATTTTCTTTCCTACACCATCCTCCTTACTCTCATAACTTAGTGCTCCATATATATTGTCCTTCTTTTAATTAATTTTCAAATCATTCAATCTGCTGCCCCTGTCCAACGCTTTCTCATTTATTTGCTTCTTTGTCAGATTAGTTGCCAACGCCATCTATAAATAACACATGCCAAAGAACATTTATTAGCTTGTGGCACAATATCATCATTATCATCAAGGAATTTCTCCAAACTATATTGGGGTTCAACTCAATGAATTCTGCTTCGCAATTCTAGTCTTACTCCGAGTCAAATCTTCTGATAGGTTGTATTCGCTTGAGACTTGCAGTTACAACCAACTGATGGAATTCTAGTGGAACACTATACAGGAGGTAATTCATAACCACTATAGTTCTCTTTAACTCAGAAACAGCAGCCATTAAGGCATTGCAGTCGATACAAGAGAGAAAACAAAACCCAGTTAAAGATTTCATTTAATATCAATCCTGCTTTGAAATTGCTCAAATCTCCTTAATACAATCTTCCGTGGATGGTCAAGACTGACCCAAAAGATATCCAAAGGCGAATATTTGTGTTGAGGTCAATCAAATAGCCCCACAGGAGGTGCCTCTAATTCTTTGTACATTGTACAATTTCTTTGGAATACATACTCTTGCCATCCTTATATGGAGATTGATGATCGTCATTATTCAAGTGTTCATTGTTCAATTGATATTTGTTCAGATTTTTTTCTTCTTCTTTTCATTTCCTCTTAAGGTTTTCTAAGTTTGTGAATGTCTAGGTGCCGTTTAGATCCTTGGGACTTGGTTGCCCTCCACTCAGTTTAGCTGCAACTCTGCTTACCTCTAATTGGTTATGGCAGAAAACAAAACAACTGTCACACATGAACAATCATTTATGTGTAAACTGAGTTATCTGAGCCATCTGCACTAGATTTATGAAGATCCAAACAAGCCCTCATTGATTGTTTGACATATTTGTAGCTAACAAACCTAAACACTTGCTTTATGCTTAAGAAAACAATGCTAACAATTCCACAAATCTCAATAATGCTTCACTCAAGAAAATTCAAGCACATTTCTTCAGACATTAGAAATGATCGGAAGGTCATCTTACAAGCTTGTGCTTTTGTAATATAGGAAGGATGGTATCACTATAATATGCCATCTTAAACAATTGGATCCTTCTAAACACTTACCAAGGCACATGACACATTGAATGAATCGATGACAAACAACTTCTTTACTATGTAACTTTCCAAAGCCTACAGTAAAAAACCCATCAATTTACCTTATACCACCAGAACCATCAATAAGCTTTTCTCAAGGTTGGCCCAAAAGTGATGGCTTGTAGAAAGCATGGCTTTGTGCTATCTCAATTCGATCACGGGGATCATTCATGGTTTCATCTCTCAGTGCTTCGAGAATGCCCTCCGAAGGTAACTCCCTTAAAAAAATACAAAAAAGAACCATCAGATTAAGCAAGATGTTAAGCCAATAAAACTAAACCATTTTATATGTTTCAGTTGATTTCACAGAATCTGTTATCATATGAAAATTCACAGTAGTTTAATCATCTCTCAACTATGGTAATGTTCGACTTGGCCCAACAACTATACTGGTAGAACCATCTTCCTCTGATCCACACCATTCATTGGCAGACTCATGATACAAGGGCCATGCACAAAATCTTTTACATTAGCTATTTAACTGTTGACCTGCAAATAGATTGCTAGCCCTTGTAGTTTAATCATCTCTCAACTATGGTAATGTTCCACTTGGCCCAACAACTATACTGGTAGAACCATCTTCCTCTGATCCAGACCATTCATTGGCAGACTCATGATACAGGGGCCATGCACAAAATCTTTTACATTAGCTATTTAACTGCTGACCTGCAAATAGATTGCTAGCCAGAAGAATAGTTCAGGTTTCACCGAGAAACTCAAAGAAAATTCTGCTAGTTGTACACCTAAAATATTCCAACGGAAGGAGATCTTTTGATGTCCCTACATATCATGGGCTTCCCCTGATGAAGAGTTTGAATATGCAGGCCCACTTGCATGATTGCTGGGGGTGAAGCAATATTTCGACCAGCCGAGCATCATATACATCCTCTGAATTTCAGTTTAAAGCAAGGCTAGTGTTGCCTTGATATGTATTTGGAGAACATGTGCATTTCAAGTGTAACAGTAAAAAATAAGTACCATTCACACCTCTTTTGTTTCCTCAAAAATGATTACCAAGTCTATTTCAGTTCATGGTTAACTGTGGAAAAGATATAACTTCAGGAAGAGTGCGAACTCAAACCTTTTTATGAGTATTTTATATAGCGTCTTTAAGATGGGACAAAGTTCCACTGGTGCCACGTGTTTGTTATCGCCAGGATGCAACACATTTAAGCTGGGCTGACTTAGCAGCTCATAGAACGCTTCCACTGCAGAGACACCCTGAGAGAGGAAGAGAATGGTAAGCATTTTTCTCAATTTATAAGCAGGCAAAATAGCAAAGGAATCCCAAGCACATGCAAGTATATGATGTGTTCTCTTGTGCATGAGGACAATGTGTGCACATTGGATAAAAGGATCAGGCAACCATTATGTAGTCATGTACCTGACTCCAGTTTTTAGTGTCTAAGAGACTTATTTTCAAGTACCAAACAATGCGAAAATGGTTAATTGGTACCACTGAGCTGATATCCTGTTAAGTCGGCCATTCAGTGAAAGCAAGATTGTGTGATAGGATAAGAACTTAGCACACAGAATGAACTCCTAACACGACACAGGTCAGAGCAAAACTAAGAGGATATTTGGGTAATTAGATTAGGAGGTTCTAGAGAACATGGACTTAAACAGAGCCGACTCAAAAGTATAACTTTCATGTGAAAACTAATGGTAAAATATATCGAAATGATATAGCAGACAAGTATGAGTATGGTAAGGTTGTGAACCCCCACTCCACCCAAAGACAGTTGGATAAGATATCTAAGCCAATTAGCTCCCAGTGACCACCACTTACTGAGAGCATGGGCCTCCTTATTCGACTCTCCAAGTAACTGAGAATGTCACCTTCATAGAAGAGACGATCCTATAACCTCATTCACTACTGAAGCTCTTCTTCACAGAACCTTCAACTTTCCCTCAGTCGATAATAATGCATTTTTCAACTAGGTTTCCACAAACTGAAAAATCGTTTTTGAAAAATCTTAACCCCTCCAAAAATAGAAATCCAAAGTGTGAATCAAATAGATGGGATAAGGCTTTAACAATGATGATAAATTGATAATGACTTTAGGATTGGTTTTATTTAGCACATGATGTCAAGACATCTTATCATACCTTTAAGGGCTGAGATTAGACTAAGAATGGCCTCTCACCCTAGTGGTAGAGGCGCCTGTCTTACCTGCCTGCCCAAGTCTCGATGTTGGGTAGGCACCTTTCCTCACCCTAGGCTATGCTACCTCGCGAGAGGTCAACTCCCTTCACCAGAGGGTTCACCCACCTCACCCGAGGTGTACTTTCCTCACCAGAGGGCTAGGGGTCCCAGCCCCCTAAGCCAGGATACCAAAAAAAAAAAAAAAAAACAGAGGGTGGGGGGCAAGGGGGGTGGGGGGTGTGGTGCGGGGTGGGGGGTGTGGCTGAGATTAGACTGCATGAGCTGTAAGGAGTTAGGACTATAACTAGAGTTCTTCCTTTGTTTAGAGGTCATTTTAAAGGGACTATTCCATGGGTTTCTATCGGCATCCAGGTTGGTGGGATGTGGCATGGTAGCAAGCATGGACAGTGTAGTGTAAACACACTCATGCACACGGCATTGGGCCATTGTGAGCATTGTGAGATGTGTCCAGCCAAGAAAGAAAAGGCATTAATCAATTTCTTTTTTCTGGCAGTTAATAGGATAGTTTGGAATGAAAGGAATGTGCATTGTTTTGAAAGAAAAAATCTCTAGCGTTGAAGCACTGATAGATAAGATTAAATTCACTAGAGTCTCGTTGGTATCCATCTTTCCTTACTTCCAAGGTCTCCCCCATAACTTCATAATGCAAAAAAATAAAAAAGGGTGGCCATATAGGAGGTATGATTCAAAACTCTCATGCCTTAACTACTCTCTCCTTTACAGGGTTGGTGGGCTTTTGCTCAGTCAACAAGGCTGAATTGTTGGCTTCGAGGATGGGGTTTCTTGAAGCTATGATGCTCAACAATCACAGCATAATGGTGGAAGGGGATTCTTTGTGTCATAAGCTGGGTGTCAAGTCGTTGCAGGGCTCCTTAGTGATTTGGCAGATGGAAGAGGAAGAGGTGCTTGATCTTTCTAAAAACCTCAAAGCTTCATTTGCTGGTTAAGCAAATAGCCAATACAGGAGCAGACTCTTTAGAGGGTGTTGATCATCAAAGAACGCATATATCCTTGGTTGATTTTTGTTTTGTTTTGTTTTTTTTTTTTTTTTTTTTTTTACTAGTAGCTGTTTTTGGTTTTGTGCATTGGGGTTCATTATTATCAGTATCTTGTATTGCTAAGCTTTGATTGGTGAAAGTTACCATTAAAAAAATTATTTTTCATGGTGATTGCAACCTTATGATCTGGGGGTCCACCTTTTACGCTTTTGTATCCTGGATATTGCAAAGTAAGGGGTGTCTCAATTATGGCCAAATGTTTCATTTGGTGTAATAGCGAAGAGCACATTGTCTTTGATTCTAATGCTGTGATCTGGGGAACCAGAAAGAACATAATGATAGGATTTTTGTTGAAGCTTATGATTCTCTCAACCCTCAGAATTGCACTTTGGGGCTTCAACTGCTGATATATAGGCTTAGGAGCAGCACCTATGATTAAAATCCTTGCTGTACACATACTAGGAGTAAATTGCCATAAGTCTACTTCAAATTCAAGATAAAATGACCTGGTGAACAGCCTCACTTGCAAAGAAAATAAAAAATACTATTAAAGACCCCATCATGATTTGGACTCATTAAATAAATAAGAAACTTCTAACTAAAAGCTTTCCTAAGTAAATTAAGTCTCTTTTAACTAATGAAGATACCTCATTAACAATTAAGGACTTCTAATATGGCTTCAATCAGCATACAATTTGACCAACAAAACACTAGAATCCATATTAATAGGATTCAACTAAAATGCGGGATCCACAGAATGGATATGGACTCCGTGACTTTGAAGATTTGTTGATTTGCATCAGCCTCGAAGATGATTGGAAGATCGTGGAATTTGTAAAGGGTGACATTTGTTCATTGGTGGATTAAATCTAGTTTAAAGGAAATAATATATTTAAGATTTAGAGAAGGCAATTTCAGTAAAGAGTTATAAATGCCCATCTACTTATTGCATGCTGAAGGAGAATGAATATCTTTTAGGCCCATGTAGCATCGACTCCTTTTTATCATGTTTACTAAAACTATTAAAAATTAAAATAAGAATATCTAATTATTAAGACATTCAAATAAGTTTTATGTCTATTTCATGGCTGACTTCCTTCTATATTTATTCTTGGATATTTGATTTGACAGCAACTCAAGGATTTAGAGGGCCTGACAACCATATAGGCAACACAGTTTTGAAAGTTATATTATTTAAGACCCTGATACACGTAACTCATCAACCAAATCACAAACGCCCAAGATTGAAACTATTCATCATGTCAACTCAAGCAACTTGCCAACATTATCATATCTTTTAAAACGGAGCCAAGAAGCGAAGATGATCTTATGGAGTCTATTGACATTGTAGATGACTTGACTTACCAAATATCCACCCCAGATGAAATCTGGTTATCACCAATCAAGTATATGATTTTCAAAGTTCCACATTCTAGAATCAGTAATCATACCTGAATCATTCCCTTGCCTTTTATGCTATCACCCATGTCCAAACTCAGTTCCCCCTTTGCTAACATTTGGCCATACCATGCATTTCGTCCTTTTAAGAGGGTTACATATGTGTCGGCCAGCAAAGGCCCAGCAAGCTTTTCAGGTTCTTCTGTCAACAGGTGAGTAATGAAAATCATTTCAGAAGTACAATGTGCGAAGTATACTGATTTGCTTGTTGCACTCTCATTGGTAAGAGCTGCTACCATTCCTGCAGACAAGTAAGCTCGATAGATGAGTATAAAGCTGTTTCCCAATAAAAACTTAAGAATAGAAACTGTATAAGAAAAAAGAAAAAAAGAGGTGTTATATAGTTCTAATAATTGCAGATTAAAAAAAAAAAAGAAATGGAAAACTGATCAATTAATCATAAAGATTCTATAGGGCTCTCAAAATCATGCTGATGTGCCTGATCTTGTAACCAAATTGGCATTGTAAGAACAACTCCATTTTATTCATTTGAAGCCTATGGCCTTCTGTAGATAATGTAGGACTGTCTGAGAGGTGGATATGCTTTTCTGCTCTATATTAATAACTGCACTGCTTCAGGTCAGGCTTTAACATTCTGCATATTGACTTAAGCAGACACAACAAATAAATGGGATACACATAACATGGCTCCCACAACAACTGTCACCTGAAACAGGAAGCACAATTGGAAAGCCATCTATTCCGCTGAAATATCTGTCCTGACTGAGAATTAAGGTACATTCACAAACAATCTGTGAGCAACAAGTTCACTACTCAATAAATATCACTGACCCAAGGATGCATGTAACAGCCTCTTCAAATGCATGGAAAACAGTTGTGAGATCATGGTGGATAAAACAAACTTTACATTCACCAAAAGGGGATCACAAAGGTATGATTCATCGTTCAATCCGAAAAACCAAAACATCATAAGTACTAGGCTATCTATTATACAGTCCTTTTTGTATATTTATTACATATAAATAAACACAATATACTATTTCAAATATTTATACATAGTGGTAAGGATTTCTCAGCAGCTAGGATGTATCAGCATATATGGCTTTTTTCATCTACTAGAAGGTAGTCTAGCTGAACAGAATATTCAAGGAAAAAAAAAACCTCCTCAGCCTTAAACTGAAATCACCTCCTTGGATCCTGGAGGACATTGTATCAACAGACTCACCTATGGAGAGGGAAATGTGCAGGGGGGGTTTCTTTAAGATGTTGTGTGCAATCTCCTGTCAATATCTTAAACTGGCAGAAGTGTCCAAATCCAAGTTACATAAGAAAACTTGATAGCTATCAATTTGCCTAGGTGAGAACTCTCCTGAGTTCTGACTTGAGGTCCCACAAAGAGTAACTGATTTAACCTTCTCACTCATGTTGATGTTAATTTATTCTTCACATTCAAGGAAGACATGGCACAACATAAAACCGTTAATATTACTGACAAAATATTGCTGTTGGAGTGAAACATTGTGTCATTGTCTCCCTAATTGTTTGTTTTGATTAGTAACAACCACAAATTTTTTTAATAAAATAAAGAAGACCATTACAAACTAAATAACAAAAGGGAGGGGGTTATAAGAGCATTATACCCCACAGCAACCGTACATAGTGCGAGCCACCTAAGGAGAAAATCTCATCTCCTTAATTGTAAAGAAACATTTAAGATTTTGTTGAAATATTCTTGCACACCGAATTGGATACTAGGATCTAAGATGACGATTATTAAGACTAAGTTGAGCAGTTGACAACTATTTGCAAACAACACATACAATAAAAATCAGAATTATCATTGCAATGCAGACATGCTCTTTAAGATTAATGTTCTGATTCTCTAATCTTTAATTCATTTTCATAACATAATCGAAAGGAAATTGTACCGGCACCAATAGCATAGACATTCTTCAAGCCACCCATAACTTCGTGCGTAACGAGGTCGCTATTATCCCACACAATGAAATGGGGCTGCCTTAGAAATTTTGCAAGAGGTTTCCTCCACTTTTCTGCTCCACAAATTCGAGCATTAGCATACTCCTTGTTGTAAATCTCTGAAGCAATATTTGGTCCTCCAAGATAAAGAATGTTCTCCAATGGAACTCCAGCTGTTGGCATCAGATGACAAAAATAAACGACGAGAAAATAGACACACTAAAAAAAAAAAACCACAAAAGCAATTCTCCCAAACAAATTTCACTATGCTCTGTAATGGAAAACATAACAAATATACTTACATCACAGAAATTAAATTTGACATACAAATAAATTACATCTACAGTAATTAAGAAATAGGTAATCATGCTTAAAAACTAAAAGAGTAGCCTGAATAAAGAATGTCTAGAATTAGGAATGAGCGCATCAAAAGAAACTTATGAGTGGCTCTTGTAAAAGAAAAAATAAAGGAAAATTATCTAATGGGTTTGGACAAGTGCTTAGAAGTCCCCTAATATGAAGAACTCAAGGGTTGCAAGTCCAAGGAACTAAGAAGCGGAGACCGAGAAAGATACAGAGGTGACATGTTAGGTTGTGGAGTAAAAGAGAATGTAGCCGCAAACAGAGAAAGGTAGAGAAGTAGAACTCACAAGTCTGACCCATGTTAGATAGGATAAACCAGGACCAGTGGAGAATGAAAACCATGGGTTGGATCCTACAATAGTCCGACTCATAGATGGTACAAGCCAAGACCAATGGAGAATGACAACTATGAGATGGATCCTCCACCGGTCCTGGCTTCCCATGGTCCTTGTTCCTTGCAATGTTTCTTTGGCTGTGTCAGGGAACTACAATGGCTACCATTCACATGATCTTGACACAGGGAACTTCTCCCAGCAAATGGAAAAGACCAAGCTTTTGCTCCCAGGTTCTACTCATCCTTTCTATATTTCTACTCCTTTCTTAACATCGTATCATACCTAAACTAAAACCACCACAGTCATTATCATCAAAGCTCTATCACACTTATCAAGGAAAAAAACGCCTAATTTGGACTAGCATAATTCAAGTTTTCAGATAAAAGAGAAGATAGAAATAAAGACCAACATTTCATCTTATCAACTGCAAAGCCCATGATACCCAGATGTGGCAAGAAACTGACAATGGATACATTCTGGGCTGAGGCTTTTTTAGACTTAGAACTGAAGTATTAAACAGGATATCGCATACTTGAAATCAATACAGGCAATTAGAAGACAACCACAATTCATGTTTTTCAAGTGTCCCTTTCCCAACCAATGCATGTTACTGTAATACTGCATGAAACAAACAATAAAAGTACTTCAACAGAGACGAGCTTTTGAATAAGGGATAAAAAACTGTTCACTTCCAGATTAAAAATGATAACAAGGCATTAAACCATAGAAAACCAAAAAACCCAACAGGCGAAACAAAGGAATCTTACTTGCCCGACTAATCATCTGCGTTGGAGTAATTATGTGGGGCACAGGCTCGAGCGCCGCCTCTATACCCTTTGACAAGGAGATGATAATAGGAAATGTGATCCTCTCATTCCAATACCTTCTGATCTCTTCGAACACCTCACGCGTTTCAGTTGATGGTAGACCATTCACCACAATATCAGCGTCCCATACCGCCTCCTGCAAATTGGTTACAACCTTCATGGGACAAAGGGGTGTATCAATCATGTTCAAGCAGAAACCATCTTTTAAGATCTCATCTGCATACAATGTCCTATCGCCCAATCTTGCTTCAACATACTTCAAGTAAGCACAGCGCCTGATCAAGCGTCTCAACACATCCTCCCTTGAATTGATGACTTCAAAGAGATGCTCAGCAGTTGCTCTATCAACTGATCTGCCAGCTCTTCTCCATATCCTAATCTGCACCTTTTCACGAAGATGGCCATAGCTGTCGTGTAACATAGCCGCAAAAACACTGCCCCAAGCACCAGCACCAACACCAACTATCTTCAACAGGTCGCCTTCGCTTTTCCCAAGAAGGCGACGCAGCTGATCAAGCTTCTCTTCTATACCATTAGAGTTCTGAACAGATCCATTCGAATGAATATGATTGGCTATTGCTTCTCTACTGCTAACCATCTTTCCAATTGAAATCAGCCCCCAGTACTCAGAGATTTTGATTGGCCTGGAAAGTTTGCTTTTTTAACCAGTATTCAAATACCTCTAAAATTCCAACTCAGAAATCCTGGACTATCAAAGCCGATTTATATTTGTTTAAGGGTTTTCTGAACAAAATGATACACAAATATAAAGATTGAAATCTCGGTTGGTTCAAAGATAGAAACAATCCTTTCTGCTAGAAAAACCAAATCTTCACGAACAAAAAAACAAATTGCAGTTTATTTTGTGGGTTTTTGGAACAATTCACAACATGACAATCAAAAATTCAAATTCAGAAGCTCAAAATACTTTCTTTTTTCAACTGGGTTTTCTCTAGAGATTTGTATCCCACAATCACTACAGAGATTCTATCGTTTTTGCTAACAAAACCAATTCCAAATCCTCACAAAAAATGAAAAGAATTCATTCCTTTATGTGGGTTTTTCATCAAAACAAAAACCAATCTCTCCAATCAGAACCTCATACACATCTTCTCGTCCTCCTCTCTACAGCAAACAAACTCTGCACAAACAAACAAAAAGCAACAAAATTTCCCCCTGGGTCGATTTCAAATCACCTTCAGATACTATAAAAACACATTCTCAAAACATCAAATATATCGCAACGTACCTGTGAAAAAAAAAAAAACAGTTGGGAGTTGGGTCATCTACCCAACTAAAATTCAAATCAGAAAAGGGGAAAGGCTTTCTTTCCGGATACACCAAAGAGCTTGTAATGTCAATAAGGGCGTCTTGTTTTCCTGGGCTTTTCTCACCCAAAACCCACCAAAAAAAGCAGGCCTTTTAAAGGAGAGAACCGGCATTACAGCTGCAATTGAATATGGTTTCGGTGGGTTTTTCAAAGATATTTGAAAATCAATGAAAAAGACAACAGAAAGGCCAGGAAGGAAACGGATTTTGATCTGGGTTGGAGTAAAAACTTTCCTTTGTCGGTGTCTTTGATGGAGAGAGAGAGGGAGAGAGAGGCACACGACACGAGACTAACATGCAAATGGTTCTCAGGGTCCGCTCGATCATGGCCGTATAGAGATCTAAAGGGGGCCATTCAAATGCAGAGAGAAGGAAGGGTGGGATGTGAAACAGAACTTGTGAATGAGCAAAACAACCCCTGCCGTGCCAGTCACGGGTAGCTAGAGCTTATTCATTGCTTGTGGTTTTGCCTTTGGGCCTTTGTTTGCAAGAAATTTTCAAGGGTATACTTGGGAGAATTTCTCACTTCAAATCTCCCTTTTTATTTACCCCACCCTGAAAGGGGCTAGACCCCTTTGAGCCCTTGGGTGAGCAAAGAAGACCTGGGCTGAAGTGAAGAGCCCTTGGGTGAGAGAACATAGTCCGCTTACAATTGATCCCCAAGTAGCTAGGTGAAAACTGTGGGAGAGAGTTGTTCTCCTAACATCAAATATCAAATGTTATCTTTTATCTCTTTAGGTTTTCCTAGTTTTCTGAGTTTTGCCAAGAATTAGAAAAACTATAGTGAGAAATTATATTTGGATAATTTAGAATTCTTTGTGTCTCTAAATTTCAGACAAACAAATATCAAAGAACGTTTGGTAACCTGTGAGGAATCTACATATTTAAGGATTCTTTCTTGCCCCTAAGGATTTCTCAAAGAGGACTTCACATCATTATTGGTTCGTTTTGTTGCATATAGCTAAGAAAAATTGGTTTCAATTTGTAAAATTGTAAAACTAAGGATTTCCAAATCTACTAGGGATGGTCAGACTTGAAAGTCCTCAAAATGAGGATTTTCATTGGTCCAAGTTCTTGAGGGTTTATAATTTCCAAACGTGGGTTTTTTATGAATTTGTGGAAAGCGAAAAACTTTTTTCCGATGACATAACAAATTTCACTTTAATTAAAGTGATATTAACAAGTGGATCACTTATTATAAAATTAATTATATTTTAGACACAATCAACTCAACAATTTAGAACAGAGTATGAAGTAATATTTATATTTTTTGAGCTATGAATCTTATATAAATAAGTTTGTGGTATTAGCAAGCTTGTTCACCCAAAGGTAAGCCCAAAGTGAATGAGTCAAGTTTTAAATTCCATCATCAATCATGTATTTATTTGATGCCGACGTAAATAAGGGTACATATTCATGATTTGAATTAAGTTGTGTTGAGGCATATCCAGGCTTTACCTAACTTGAGAAACAAAGGCTGATGGCTGCACCAAGCCAGACACAGACCTTAAGTGCATTTGCCTGAGCACAGCAAGCCTCAAACATGCCATGCTCTAGCCTGCCCATTTAGTCAATAAGGCCGAAGCCTAATTAAAGTTCAATTAATACTAAAAATAGAAAATGACGTAATAATCTTAAATTCAATTATAAAAAAATATTAAACTCAAATGCAACTATACAAATAATAGTAAAAAAGATTTATTTGCTTAGTTAGGGTCACCATGCAGGGCTTCAGCTTTTTGACCACTTAATCCAAACCTGGCCCAAATATTAAATGATCCCGACTTAGATCCAAGCCGAACTTTAGTGCTAAAACATTGAGGCCCAAACCCGGGTGAAATCAGCCCGGGCCATGAACACCCTAACTCTAGGTAGGTGAAGTTTCAAGTCACTCACTAGCTAATAATGTTTAAATTAATAGCAAATTTTCCACGTTTTACAAAGTGATGATTCTCACAATCACATAAATCAAGGCAGTAAGTGTTGGTCAGATGGGCGAACACCCACCAAAAACCATATATCTAATGAATTATAATTGTGGATTAACTCAAAGTAGATGAGCAGACCATGTGAATTATAATTGTGGATTAACTCAAAGTAGATGAGCAGACCATGTAAATGTAGGAGGGTCAGTGATGTCAATGATTTTAAAAGGTGCTGATCTTTTCATGCAAATCGAACAGTGCATGCTGGTCGAATGAAGGTAAAACATCAACTTCAAATGAATTGATGAGAAAGTGATGAATCATGAATATCTTTAGCCTTTTGTACAGTATAATTATGGTGATTTGTTGGAAACATTGATAGTTCAGTGATGAGGCACCTCCCTCCCGTAAAAGTCATTTAACGAATTAATCCTTGGCTATAGCATTGAAGATGAGGAACTTGGATGTGAAAAAGTATTTATTAGAGAAAAAAATAAGGTGCTCTGTGCAAGCCAACCTAACTAGACAAAATCAATCCCACAATGGCTGGATTTGGGCAATGCTTATAGGCCCATCGGCTGGACCCTGGCCTAATCTCTGGCTGGGACCATGCAAGGACCTGCCTTTTAGTCCCATGCCTGAATTCCGGCATGAAACCAGGATCAACTGCTAAGTAGGCAAGGTTAGGACAGCTTTGCTTGACTGATGAATATATGCACAAGTCTAGCTTTTAGGACCACTTGGATACATTCTTATCATTGAGGGCATGATGGAATATGGATGGAAAGGTCTCTTTACAAAAGTAAAGATCATGCAAAATTTAGCCATATCAAATTATCGTAACCTTTGATTTAACAGACTCAAATTCAATGGTCTATTAACCATAGATTTTTTTTTTATAGCTTCACTCTAACCATGAGTAAAGGTTCAATGAACATAAAAATGGGCATGATGGTAGATCAAAGGTGGGCTCAAGTGGGCCTCAAAGAATTGGACTACATATGCAATCCGCTTGTAGGAGAAGATTCACCCTATTTTAAGTACCTCAAAGGTGTCAGGTGTCCAAGTTCTAACCATTAGATAAAGTGGGAGAGGTGCTAGAATCTTCATAATCAATTGATGCACCTCTATTACGAGTGTTAAAATTTGAGTATTTTATGTGGAAAGATGAAGTGTTCACAAGCAAAAATGAAACCACACATATGGAACGAGTGGAATAACCAAAGATTAATATCTGACAATCCGGTGTGATACAAGATTGTCAACCTAGCAACCCCTTAACACAAGCTATGCTTGAAACTTTACCACCTAAGCAATGCATGGCCTGAAATTCCAGCTAACCACTGCCAACCAAATCCCCATATACTTCACCCCTAGAGTTTGAACCGTTGATCTTCTTTCTAGTTATGTATAATCAATTCGTGGGACCTATGTTCCATTAGCTTAGTGGACCCACATGCTTATAGGTGGTTGGAAGAGAGAACTCTTCATTATGGGGCGTTGTTGAAATGGTCAATCACATTAAACTTTGGATGTTACCACATCAAAGGGGCAATGGATAGACATGTGTAATAAATTCCTCACTGTCCATTGTATGAGAAATGTTTCCCTACAAGCAGCAAACCAAGCAGTCCAACTCCATTGTGTCCATTTGGGCCCACCTTTGATCAGTCCACGCCCTTTTACACTCTTATCCAACTATAATGTTGTATTAGGCCCAACTTTACTTTCATCTAATATTTACCTACCGTTGGATTGAATATCAAAGAAATCCAGTGTCCAAAGACCACTAGTTTTTTAAGCCATTAAATCAAAGGCTAGAATGATCTCACGGGCTGACTTTTTTTTTCAAGACCCTCATCTATATGGAGAACTATTCATCAGCTCCATCATCGCCGCTAAAAAAGATATCTAAATGGGCCTTACAAACTGTACTGCATTTGTATAATTTACAGAATGCTCGTAGGAGAACATTCCATGTATAGTTTATTTAATTGCCACATCAGATACTCCTATGTGGAGAGCTGCCAGATTGTAAAGCGTGTGATAGGGTGTAATGTAACCTTTCGCACGGCATTCGACTTCTCCAATCTCCACACACCCATCTTTGTCACCTCTAATGGTTTGGAGATGCCCAGTTTAAATTATTTGCACCAAGTCGCACTCTATATACACCTCTATCATGAAACACAATTCTGTTTTTTTCAATAGAAATAGATTTATGTGTTTTTTTTTCCTTTTCTGCGTTGGCCGGTGGCCAGGATCACAGAAAAAAATGTGCCCCCACCAGGGATTAATCCGAGGGTTCCGTGGGAAAGGGTGTTATTATCCACAGCAGCACCCTATATATGACACCCCCCGAAAATAGAATTATGCTGATATGTTGGTAAAACTGCATGAATCAGCCAAATGATCAGTGATTTGTAAGACTTTTTTACCAAATTGACATGAGGTCACATCCATGCTAGAAATTATGACTCACGCAGATTGACAAATGAACTGGACACTCATTTATGCTAGAGTGATATATGAAAATTGGGCATGTTTGTTTATCAAGTGTAGGAGGAGTAAAAGGTCGGGGTGTAGTTGAAAAAGACGTGACATTTTCAACCTTTATTTATTTTGTTTGCTTGATAGAGGTGAGGTGGGAAGGAGATCTCACGTGTGGACATTTTGTAATCACTAACGGGACCGCGTGCTACTATTTTGTTTTAAAAAAAAAATACCTTCTTTTTAGTATCTCTCTCTTACTTTCGTTCAGATAATTCAAATATACATTTTTATCGTACTTCATTTTTACCGGGGATGATGACTGAACGGTTACTCTAACATCCGACAATTGCCTCAAATTGGTTGAAAATAATATAATTCCTATATAGCTATTCGTATAGGAAAGAACGCTCTGAAAGTTACAATTTTGCCTTTGATTTTGTGCGATATCCACCGTAGGATATCTCACAAACCCATAAATGTTTCACCCTCTTCCTTTCTTCCTTTCTACTGAAGAGTCCGTTACTTTTTGATAAACAAAGAAAAATAACTACGGTAAAAAACCTTTCTCCGAGGTTCAACTTCTTCGATTCTCTTATGGTTTTTCCTCCATTTTTATCTTACCATCTTGCTTTCGATGTGGCGGGAAGACAAACTTTAAGTCCATTCTCCTTCTTCATTCTTTACATCTTCGGAGAACCTAGTGATGTTCAGAGAAGATAAGGCCAACATACATCCTGTGATGATTGAAACGGATGAACTCTAGGTGATAAAAAAATATGGTAAGAGCCCTACCTAAGGAATCCACAAGTAGAAACGAGGAAGATATATAATATGAAGTTCTAAATTCATGGTGAATATGTGCCTTGGGTTTGGGAGGGAAGAGGGAATTGTGCAATATCCTATGGTTGTAGGATATCACATAGTTTAATCTAGAATATTGCACCGTGAGATCTCATCCTACAACCCAAGATATCGCAAACTTAAGGGTAAAATCGTCACTTTTAGAGCGTCATGTTTTGAACAAACAACACTACGGGGATTATATATTTTTGAACTGTTTTGCGGCAGTTGTCAGATATAAGGGCAGTCGTATGATCATTATCCCTTTTTACTATTTCATGTAAACAAAAACTCAAATTTGTTTGTACAGTTCCATGATCTCTTATTTTATTGTGAAAACGAAGTCCTTTGCTTAGTACGGCATAAAATTTGTACAAAACAAAAAATTTAAATAATTTCCCATGCGAGAGGGGGAAGCTGAGCTTGAAAACATCCCCACCCCTTGTAAGTCAAATATTTTGGTTTGTGGAATAGTAATTATTATCAGGCAGCATTGATGGTGTATTTTTTCTTAAACCAAATTTGTAATCATGATGAGACCGCCTCTTTAATTAGTGTTGGTTTTATATGGGTCCTAATTAGAGGAGTGGGTACCGTTTACTTGTAGTTCTTGGGCAAAATGATCTTAGAGATCATTTAGTTTTCTAAGAGTTGCATTTGATCTAATTGAAACATAAAACTTTTTTTTTAACAGATAGTAAAAGATCAAACATTGTGAAGTAAATGACTTATCTTGGTTGAAAAGTATGGAGTTGTATAGTTAACTAGGGGTATTCCTTTTTATAAGATACAATGGGCCATCGCGATTTATCATTACCGTGTAGTTACATATTATTAGGTATTTACAAAAGTTTGAATTGTAGACACTTGCCATCAAGATAGCCCTTGGAAGAATACTATTTCCCAAATTGATACCAGTAGGGATAGAGTTTAGATTAGAATGGTATTCAACATTAGATTCACAAGTTAAACATGATGTCGAGGCCGTTGTTTTAAAAATAATATTATTATTAGTAATATATTTTTTTAGAGAGGAAGTCTGCACACGCAGGAAGAAGAGGCATATCCAAGGTTCAAATCCTAGCTAGCTAGGTGAGTACTGCCTCTCTTGGTAAGGACTAAAGTGCCGTTCTCTATACTAGTAGTGTTTAATTAGTACGTCATGTCTAAGTCTAAGGTATGGTGATGAAGTGCATTTAATATGTTTTGTACTATATCAACATTTTATACTGTATAGTATGTATTAATAAATATGGTAGGTAAGATAATTTGTATTCTTCTCCTTCATAAAAATCGAGAATTTATGACCCACAATCAATTGTATGTTTCCAAAGTTTTTAAATTTCAAATTATGTTTAATGCATGTTGTGGGTGTTGGATGAGAGGGCCGCAGAAGAAGGCAGACCACAAAATATTGTTTAATTGGACAACTACTCAACTACAATTCACATGCCCTATAATATCCACAATGCTCATAACAATGGTGCTTGGTTGACGACTCCAACCATGGAGATAAGGAGATTCGAGGATAGACCATTTAACTTTTTTTTTTTTTTTTTGGTATGCATTGACCATATAACTTGTATCTATGCAATCGGACAATCTATGTTTAATGGTCTTAGTGACTGTCAGATTTGCTGCCTCTAAGCATTATCTAACAATAACATAGAGATGGGTATATTTACTGAAAACATAGAGTTGGGTAAAAAGGAAAAAAATTAGTTTTTTGATATACCCCTATCGTTTCAAAGATTTGCAAGTAGGCCCCCATGTTTTCAGAATTTATAAATAAGCCCCTGCGTATGCATTTTAATACCTTTCATGTCCCTCCCTCAAATAACTAGATTTGACAATAAAGAGAAAAGGTCATTGGCTTTTTGCTCAATTTTTATAAAAATGAAACTTTTGCCCTTACAACCATTTTTTATTGATTTCAAGTTTTTCTTGGTTGGATGGGTGGAAAGAATCATTTAATTATATTTATAAGCTCATTACATTATGGGGATCAATACAAATGTAAATATAATTTGAAAGTCTACAACAAAAAATAAAGAAAATCTAATGATTTTCAATATTTGGGTCTTTTTATTCAATCAATTTTTGTATGTGTGTGTGTGCATGCGCGCGTGAGAGAGAGAGAGAGAGGCTCGGAGGGAGAGTTCATCAAATAGTTAATGGGACGACATGAAACAACATCAAAATTCTTTTTCTTTTTGGTAAATGTTATTTCCAGTCTACCTTTTTTTCAAAAAAGACCGATGCAAAAGAAGTCTAAGATTTCAGAAAAACCATTGATATGAAGAAAATTTTTAAAAAAAAATACCTCAATGTCAAAAGAAAGGACGTTGTCGGCTGCCAACTGCAAAGAATTTCGCCAATATACACGTGATGACTAGATTATGTAATGAGAATTATCAAGGGGGCAAGTTGAATTAAGAAAAAGAAAGTTAAAGTGAAAAAGTAGAAACGATCGTAGGAAGGAGAAGGATTTTCTTAATGATAAATAAAGAGATGGGCAAAATCGTCAAAATAAGGAAAGACCTAAAGCCCCTTTCTATTTACCGTCAAATCTACTTATTTGGGAATATGAAAGGTACTAAGATGCATAGGGAGGGAGGGGCCTATTTACAAATTTTAAAACCACAGGAGCATATTTGTAAATCTTTGAGACAATAGTGGGGTATATACAAAAAACTAAAAAAAAGAAAAGAAATGACAAGAGACTGAAATGTGTGGGGATGAAAGGTCTCTTTCTCAACACACTCATGGTTGAGTAGAGTTTCCATTTTAGTCTCACATAGATGCTTATGGATCACTTCTTAAGTCCTCAAGTGAAAGTATCACTCCTAGACTTGCCCAATATAGCAACAAAAATGAAAAAGAAAAATAGGCTCTCTCTCTCTCTCAACAAGAAATTTGAGTTGGAGTAAGTCCCAAACTCAAAGTGTTACTTGTTTGAAGAATATTGAGAATTTATGTTGGGGAGAGTTAAAAATTCTTCAACAATTGTCTCCTAGCAGGTTTCCCAAATATTCAATTACAATTTATTATTATGCAAATAGCCAATCGAAGATTTTTAAAGGTAAGGAATGATAATTCAGAAGGCTTGATTTTTTAAATTCCACTAATTAAATAAAGAATCTTAAATTCTTCATAGATAAGAATTAACATTGTGACATTTGCTGCTAAAAAATTAGCTTTCAAAAAATATTTACCTTTTAAACAAACATTCTAAACCTTTCAAAAATAAAAAATAAAAAACTCCCAGTAAATGATATTCCTGCTAGAAATTTAGAATTCCTGACGGACTAACCCTCCCTCAAGTCTTTCCTAGAGAGATAGACTTCTTATTTGAAGTTAAACCCATCTTAAACATGAATACCCCCATGAGATTTACCCTTTTTCCTGCATATAGAGGAGGGAGTACAAGTGTGTGCCTTCCCTTAGGCCATATGGCAGGATCGTAACATGGTATTCCAGCAATGATTATTGTTTGTTGACTAAGGCCCTGTTTCTTTAGTAGAATTCTTGACAGGAATTCAAGTTGTCTTGGAATTCATAATTCCTATTAGGAATTATGTGTTTCATTAAAAATTCGTGGGCTTTTAAAATTCCAGGTATTCGAAATCCCTGAAAAGGCAGCATTTGAAAAACCAGAAGGACAAGGAGGATTTGGAAAACTAGCTTGACACGAGAGTTTTTTTACGTATGACCACATCTTCTGGGAAATCCAACAGTCATCTTCTTCATTCGTTTTCTGGTAACGGCAACGGCAACGGATTTGAAGATGTGAATTTTCTACATCTACACCCCCTTTTCATTTTTCTGTATTTTTCTTCTTTTCTCTCTATTTCCTTCCTTATTTTATTTTGTAGGGTTTGTATGTGATTGAAGGAGATGTGATTTGAGAAGTTGTCTATGCCATCGGAGACTCGTAAAAAAACGAGTCTTTGATATGTTCATACTTATAGCCTTTTGAGGTCGTTTATTGTTGTGATTTCTTCTGAGATGTCCGATTCTTCTTCTTCTTGATTTCTGATTTCCTTTTACTTTTATTTGTATCTTACAAATGATGAATGCGTGGCCAACACAACAAATAGTGTCCTGGTTAGGCACTCCCACTAGCAGGGCTAACTCTTGGAGGCCTAGGGATTGACCACATGCATCGATTTTTCTTTTCCCCCTTTACAGGAGAGCACCTGCTCTACAGGCTCTCTAGTCTGAACCTAAAAACGACCTAGAAAAAAAAAAGATTAATGTGTTGCGGCTATTTTACAAATGCCAAGACCAGTAGGGTCAATCTGCAGAGGTATTTACTAGACGATGAATTTGTCCATGAACTACATGAAACGGGATACAACCACGAAAATTTTAACTTGTACAAAGCTCTAATGATAGACCAATTACATTTGTAGTATATCCTCAGTAATGGTTTGTTGAAATTATCCATCCCACCATGAGTTGGGAATAACCATGCCCTTGTGCCTAGTTTCCACTTGGCCCATTATTCTGAGACCCATACTGCCACATATTATAAGCTCCATTGTGAAACAAATTCAGTAAAAGGAATCCTATTTTGAAAAAATTATGAACCTTTGATTGATGTTCCCAATTAAAAAAAAAAAAAAAAAAAAAAAAAAGAGATCATGCTACAAAAATTGTTGATGGCCTTGCTTGTCCAAACTAAAAACACATGCAAACATTCCGAATTGAAGGGCCAAATCATGATTCAAATGTTCTGTTCGAGGCCTTCCTTAGAGTTCCATTTTGAACAAAAGTGTCCATTCCGAATGAAAGAGGGAGGGATTTGAAGCCTCTTGAATCATCAAAAATTGGGTGCCATAGAGAGATCTATTGTTCACCTGATGAGTGGATGGGCTCACCAAGGGCCAGGCTAGTTTCACCTCGGGATTGACTGAGAAATGGATATGATGTCAACATTACACTCTTTTACCTTGTTAACATGATTAGGGGAAATTGAGCTTATCAATTGGGTGGCAGGGTCTAATTGTACAGGTACGTAAGGTTCTATAGTTGAGTTTAGTAGAGGTGTTCTTTATCTTTTACGTGGCTTTTGCGTTTAGATGCCCATAAATTATATACCTATAATTATAACTATCTCTCTTTTTAAATGTTCTGTGCTTCTTGCTAAGTTTTGAATTGTTGGTGGGTTGTCTTGAACTCCACCGTGTGATGCTGTCATTGAGGATGATCAATGTAGTTAGTTTGGTATTTTCTTATTACAGGATTGGAGCTAATTAAGTTGGTTTATTCAAAGTTGTAGTCTTAACACTCAATGGAAGGTATCAATTCTTATTTAACTTTTTTCTTCGGATTTAATATGATACTAATGGTTCCATGATATGTACAATTCGTAACATTGATCGTTTGAATATAATGTTATTTTCACATCTTGTTTTACTTTTATCATTTTAACATGCTTATGCATTACAACAAAATCCTTAAAATTACGTTTAATATCTGTTGTTGTTGCCGCTGTGGCCGTATGTTGTGGGTTGGCTGAACAATGGCTAACATTACAAGAGGAGAAAACTAGATTAAAACGTCGCATTTCATATTTATCAGGCAAACAGTGGGTAGAAGAGCTTCTATCAAGTGAGGGCCCTCAACGTCATGAAAACCTGCGCATGAGTCCCGATTGCTTTATAATACCACGTAAAACACTTATGCATCGTGAACTCCATTAGAACATACGAGTGATGTCCATAGACGAGCAGTTATCAATATTTCTCCACACATTGGCCCACAATGTTACTAATAGAGTTGCTGTTAATCGGTTCAACCATTCGGGCGCCACTGTTAATCGTTATTTCCATAAAGTATTACGTGCGGTCTACAAGGACTATCCAAGTTACATTCAAGTTCCAGAAAATGCCCCAACTCCACATCAAATTAGGCTAAATAGTAGATTCTATCCTTATTTTAAGGTTAGTTCGTTTATTAACTGTTAAGTCTATCATTATTTATTCTTTCAGACAAGATGTTTTCATTATCCATAACTTTTTCATTGGGATGATAGAAATGTATAAGTGCAATAGACGGTACACACGTACCCGCTCATATACCAACTACGAAACAAGCAAAATATCGAAATAGATATGGCCAACTCTCTCAAAACTGTCTCATGGCAAGCGGATTTGATATGAGGTTTCAATGTGTGCTTGCGGGATGGGAAGGATCCGCGAGTGATGCTACTGTGCTTTTTTCTATACTAAACAGAAGCGACAACTTAGCAGTACGTACCTGATGGTAATGGAGCAAAACAAATATTTATGTCCAAAATATAACTATATTTGTTTACTTATGTGAATCCTCATTTAACATTTACTTCTTTAATATGCAAATGTAGGTAAATTTTATCTAGTGGATCTGGTTTTGGTAATGCGCTAGGATTTTTGACACCATATAGAGGTGTGCGTTACCATCTGAGAGAGTTCGAGGAATGTCCTTTAATGAGTTTTCAAGAACTTTTTAATCTGAGACGAGTCCTCTCTATAGATTTTTACCTAACATGTCCTAAGACATAATAATACTGGATTTTGAGTGGTTTGAATCTATGACTTTAGGGGCCACTTAAGCTGCCACACAAATCTTTACTGCAATAGGAGATTTGAAAACATCACAGTTGTGTGCCAGTCATGGTCAACGGGAAGTCCATGCAATAACTTTTGTGGGCCCCCATTTTTTATGATTCAAAGGGTCAATATTGCCCCAAAACTAGAGATGTCAAATGGGAGAGGCTGGCCCGTTTCGGCTAGGCCGGCTTGCCAGTTAACGGCCGGTGGCATGGCACGGCATGTGCTAGGCAGAGGGAACGGGCATAGCCCGCTCCTAGCCGGCTGTTATGGCCCTCCAAGCTCAGCCCGCCTGGCTCGCCCAAAAACGGCTAGTGCCCCCCCACCCCACCACACACACACACACACACACACACACACACACAAAAACTCATATAAGATGAATTTTGTGTCATTTTCAATTTTACGAAATCTATAAATACTCTAACCATCCCATTCTCATTTCTTACCAATTTATACAATTCGTTTACTCTCCATACACTCTCTAGCTCTCTTTCAAAGCATTCAACTATTTCACTCTCTCTATGAATTTTTTTGGAGAGCCAAATATCAAGTCATTAAGAGATAAGATTAAATGGAATTTCAAATGATTCAGCAGAATACATTAGTGGACTACACATCTGATTTTTTACTTTTCCATCATTGTAATTTGTAAATACAAAAGGTTTTTTTTTATTCTTTTTTTTTTATTCTTTAAATAAAGTGTAAGGTTTTGAAGGTAATCCGTAATCCTATTTACAAACCTTCAAGAAGTTAAGATTTAAATGGTTCTCTTTTCAGTGGAGTAGGTTGCGTTTGACCAAACCAGTTAAATATATTTTTCATTCTCCGTGCTTGTGTTCTAATTTAATACCGAAAGGGCAAAAAAATTTAATCAGAAAAAAAATTTAAAGAGGCACGCTAAGCACACCCCACACAGAGGCACGTCATGGCCCATGGCCTGCTCGGGGCGAGATTTGGGTGGGCCATGCTGGCCCAGCCTGGCCCATTTGACATTCCTACCCAAAACTAGGGGTGCATGGGTAGGGTCAGGCTGGGCTGAGGAGGCGGACCTTAGAAACTAGGCCCGTATTTAGGCCAAGCCCAACGCGGGTTATAATATCGCACCAAAGCCCACCTATTTAGTCAATCAGGCAGGCCGAACTGAGTTTTTTTTTATCATTCGCACATGCTTTGCTAGCAATTTTTGTTATATATTATAACCAACGTACAGGCACTCCATATTAGAGATGGGTTGGGTGCGGCTGGGTTTTGGATTTTCTATCACTGATTCTACTAATCGCCCAAATATTAATAAGCTCAAATTATACATCCAATCTCAGGGCAAATCATGCCCAAGCTGTCCCAGACCATGAACACCCTGAGCTCGGGCCAGGCTGAGTTGAGGAATATCCAACCCTAGTCCAAATTTAACACCAAAGATGAAAGACCCAAGTCCAGCTTTAGCCCAACTCGGGTCCTACGTTCCTGGCCTGAGCCCGACCCACCTCAAAGTTGTTAAGCCAAAGCCTGGCCCAATATCAACATAGGGGTTGTTTGGGTGCTTTTGCTATGATATCTTCTGACAGAACTAATAATGCAATTTTAGAAGTCTCTTCTAATCCTAATAGTGTTTTGTATGATATCTTCTGACATTATTAGAAACCCATATAGCTCAGAAATGAGTGCAAGGAGTCCAAAGCCATAGCTTAGCTGGCTGGGACACGGGAACTTCGGTGAGATGTGTGTTTCAGCCACTTATGGTGAGGTGATGCAAAATTTTACTCAATATTAGTTGACCCTATCTAAAATTAGATCCAGCCACGTTGCCAAATTTGAGTGGGACACACATTGGTCCTATCACCTATGGTTGATTCTAGGGATGTAAACGGGTAAGACCCGGATCCAAAACCGTTAAAAAGAAGGTGGGCTCGGACCTAAAACTGTCTTGGGACCAGCTCCTTAGTTCCTGACCTGGAACCGTTAAGGAGAAGGTGGAATCGAACCTGAAACCAATATCATATATGAGGCAGGTTTGGGTCTGAGTCTAGATAGAGAATGATAAGCGAGAAAATCTAATTTTAAGGAGAGATTCTCGAGAATTAAGATAATATATTGGATCCCGGGTCAATGGGTTCGAATCAATATGGAGCATGAACTAGACTCGTTTAGGTCACGGGTAAACAAAAAAAGACCTAGAGCAAACTTATTTACTTAGCGGAGCCTAAATAAATATCCAAACCTAATTTTTAACTGATCGGAACCTCCTAGCAATCGGACCCATTTACATCCATCGTTGATTCTTAAGTGTAAATACAATTAAAATAAAAAAGGAAATAAAAAAAAATCATGCCCATTTTCAATTCTCATAGTCATAGCTGATATTGGAGCACCATTTTGGGCACTCCCTAGGTGTTGCTTTCCTCATCCCTCACAATTGAAGGACACAATCATATACCCTCATCGCCTTCGCTTTTTCACTGTTCTGTTTCCTCCTCACATCTGACTATCAGAGAGAGTGAGAGAGAGTGTGAATATGGAAGGTCCAACAGAGGTGAGCAGCGCAAAGATGTTTGGAGGGTACAATAAGAGATACAAGCATTTCAGCCCAACCCTTGGCTGTTCCATGACCTTCTACATCTACTTCCCACCTTCTTCTTCATCATCTCAAAAGCTTCCTGTAAGCACCACAACAGTACCATTTACACACTTATATCACTCTTTCTGTCTATTATCTCAACCTCTTTATTTTTTACCTGCCTTTCTGTAGCAAACCCAATTTGGGTCTTTTCTCTAATCTTTATTTTTTCCTGCTTTTCTTTTTTATGGAGCATTTCTAGGGTTTCATTTAATTGGCATCTGAGAAATTATCTTTCTATTGTTGTGCCCTATGGAGCACTGAAGTTATGGGTGCTCCCATGTTTTGTTTTGTACATGTGGCACCTTTTTGTGATGTCCTGAAGCTTTCATCTCCTGGGCTGACTGTGGATTGAATACTGAGTTGATCATTATTATTTTAGTTATATAGGCAGTGAGATTTTGGCAATTGAATGTGGAGAACTGAAATGCAAACTTTGTTTTGTTGATTTGTTATTTTATATCAGCGTCTGTTTAAAGAGTGTTGATGAAATCCAACTAGGTGGACCCACAACAGCAGACCAACCAGTTCTAGGGAACCTTCTTTGCCCATCTGAATGCTTGGTTGGATAGAAAAAGCAAATTGTTGATTGCATACTGCTTAATGTTATCATAATTTCATAACCATTGGATCAAAGAATGTACAGAAATATGGTTGGATGAATTTTTTTGCTTTTTGTTATGTAAGGCCCTTTATGAGATGGTTATAATCATCGAGTGAATGTAGCTTTTGAGCAGTTGGCAATATACTCAAAGCAGTTCACATCCAACTAGTATACACCATTCTATGAGAGTGGCTGAAGTGAGTTGGATCACCAACTCGTGACCCCCAGATTGGACTTGATCATTTCTCCTTGTCAGAATGATAAGTGGACATGGGAGATTTATGTGAAAATATAATAAGAAAAATGGTTGTTTTTGCAAAATTCTGCATTAGTAATCATGTTGATGTATACAAATAGTACAGGAATGGGGCGGTGAGAAATGCAGGTATTGATATCTTTGGGTCCCATAGGCAACAGTCTTACAACATAAGATGACTAATCATGCAATTGTTGTTGTTTCATCAGCAATGTTCTTGTTTGTTTAACTATAAGTATGATAATTTATCAACACTCTTATGACTATAGTATGCTCAACACTGTTATGTAAATGTAGGTATTTATCAACACCCTTCATTGCTTCAAAATCATGTCTGCATGTTAAATGGAAAAGAATAGTATAGGCGTGATTATGAGCTTATGACTGGTTGGACTAATGGGGTACTTCATCTTTGATGATAACCATTCATATCAAAATGGTAGAGACCCCTTCGTCACTTCAAAATCATGCCTGCATTTTAAACAGAAAAGAATGATTTATTGACCAAAACCTGCTGGTTAATTTTTTACCCTGGTCAACACTGTAAAGCTCTTCCTCTAATTTCATGTCATGATGTGAGGTCTTTTGTTTATTTCCATTTAAGTATCTAATGAATCATGATATTGGACTGGTCCAGATTTGAATTTCACGGACCTCTATTTTCTTGACAGGTTCTTTACTGGCTATCTGGCCTTACATGCTCAGATGAAAATTTTATCATAAAGTCTGGAGCCCAACGTGCAGCTTCAAGTGAAGGTGTGGCACTAATAGCACCTGATACGTCTCCAAGTAAGTTTCAGTTCCTTATCAGATCAACCATAATCTGTAATGCTATTAGGTGCATATGTTTTCTTGTTTAACCTGTGTAATGTGTAACATATTTACTTCCTTCTGTTAATTTGTTTTTTTCTCTTTGTTAGCTTCTTTTGTCCATACCCAACTTGCATGTGTATAAGTTTGTTCTGAGCTTAGATACTGTTAGTCACTCTGTGTTCTTTGTTCATCTTCTCTTGTACTACGTGTGACTTCAGCGGCGGCTCCAGGAATTCAAGTCAGTGGGGTCAACAAAAGACTTATCTTCCACAAATCGACTAAATTTATTTTCCCCTTTATCAACATCTGTCATCTACATTCAATAATTCGACAAATATAATAGAAAATTCTCAAATAATCTATTTCCGATAATCCGACAAAGATAATATTGAATTCTCAAAAAAAAATAAAATTTAATACATTGTTACTAATAGTTCTTAATCAAAAAAGAAAATTCAAATACATAAACGCCTACTGCTGCCCTCAACAGGTTTTCATGTGTTGAAATCATTGCATAATAGCTTCATCATCAACACTAGCAACCACATCCTTTTCAATATATGTGACCAAACAGTCATTCATCCATTGATCTCCCATTCGGTTGTGCAACATGTTATTTACATACTTCATTGCTGAAAAAGCTCTTTTTACCACCGCTGTCGCTACTGGTAAAATCAACACCAATTTTAGAAGCAAATAAACCAATGGGTATACGATATCCTTCTTTGTCTCCACTAATTTTCTAACAATGTCACCAATTCCTTTAAGTTCTAAAAACTCGTTGCTAGAGCGCATATCAGGGAAAAAGTAAAAAAAAAAAAAAAAGAAGAGAGACCTTTCTTCTTCCTTTTCTTCTTCTTTTTGGAGATTTAGGACCTCAAGTGCACTTTTCTTCTTCCTTTTCTTCTTCTTTTTTTTTTTTTTCTCTGCTGCATGGCTGGGGCTTGGAGTCTATATGCCTGAATCTGAATGTTAGGGTTTTATCCTTCTAATACAGGGAGAATATCGTATTTAGATGTTAAGTTAGGATAAATGAAGAGTTACTGACCGAATGTCAAAAAAAGAAAATTTTCTTTAAAAAAATGAAAGTTGGGCCCATTAATTTCTTTTTTGTTTTGGTAGACATATGGGCCATATGGCCCATTAACTTAGGCATGGGGTGGGGTCAAAAGCTTCCCATAAGTTCAATTCATGAAGGAAAAAAAAAAATCATTTTTTTTCAGATCTCACTGGGGTCAATTGACCCCATTGGGATCAATGTAGTGCCACCCTTGTGTGACTGACATTGATTAACTTTGTTCAAGTTTACCGGAATAGAAAAATCCGAGAGAAGGCTTCATAATATATAACCTTTGTACCAAAACCTTATAATGAAAGTTTCTTTCATTGTCTATGAAGATGGTTTAATATATTTAAGACTCTACATGATTTTGCTTGGATCTGTTGAAGCTTCAGTTTGTTTGCTTGGAAATTGCTAATGCACAGACTAAATGGGATATGGCTTGAATGATGATGACGAGACACATGCACACACTCATGATCTAATTCTGGTGAGCACCTCTACTGAGAGCCCACCTATGATTAATCCAACCATCTACTTGGTCAGTTGGTCCCACCCCGGTTGGTTTCCAGCTGACTTATATCCATTAAACAGACTGAATTTCTTTTTAGCATTGTCGTCATTATTATTTTGGTGGGGAGGTGGGTTTAGGTGTAGGTGTTTTTTGGGGTTTAGAGAGGTCTACGTATGGATTAGGGTTGTGCTAAATATAGCTCCCGTTAACCCTTAATTTTTAACTTAAAATGAACTTGAAATTTTGAAAGAAAAACTCAACAGTGGATATCACTCCAATCAAGATAAAAACTTTGGTCTGTGCCATGTCACCCACTGGGGCTACGAAAGTGGGTGGGTATTGTGGTGAATTGGGCAGTAAAATGCCAATAGCAGGGGACTGATCAATGTGGATCTTTCCTATTTCCTATATGTTCTAAAAGGAACATATAACATGAGAGAGAGAGAGAGAGAGAGAGAGAGAGAGAGAGAGAGAGAGAGAGAGAGAGAGAGAGAGAGAGAGAGAGAGAGAGAGAGAGAGAGAGAGAGTTTTCTGTGAGAAAAAAAGGGTAAGCCAAAGACAATGGAGGATGGGAGATGACAAGGGGTAACTCACCTTGGCACAAATCAGTAAATAGGAATGGAAGACCAATCTGCCCCAAGATCTTTAGAATCGAGACTGCAAGAGCCTAAATTTCAAATGCCAACCTAATGGTGTCAATTTAGATTCATATTTCATAGTTCACTCAGCCATCACACAAATCAATAGATAGGAACGGAACAACACTGTGCCCAATATCTTTAGAAGCAAGATTGCTAGAGTCGAAATTGCAATTGTCAACTTAATGGTGTCAATTTACATCCATAGTAGTCAACCTAATGGTGTCAATCTTTAGAAGGGCTATTCCGGTCCGTTTCAACCGAACGGGCTGAAGCTGTTTGGTTGAGTCATTTGATTAAACCAAATAGCCCTTTAAATTTTTTCGGTCTAAAATTTGTATTTGTTCAGCCTTATTCGGGTGTTTCAGTCTAGATTGCAACCAAACAAGGATAATAGTGTAAATATCAAATATCTCTCTCTCTCTCTCTCTCTCTCTCTCTCTCTAAATAGGATCTTATTTATTTATTTATTTTTTGAATAGTTATTGGCTCTTAATTCTAACTTAGGTACTAATGTGCCCTCTTATAGTGTAGTGATTATGAGAATGTGTTTATTTTATGACATTGATAATTAAAGATGAGAGCTAAGAGAATGTCTTAGTTTCATATTGTTGCATAAAACATGGCTTATTAATTATTTAATTGGCATGTAAATATAACATGTATTGATGATTTAGCAGAATGAATTAAGTATATAGTGTATACGTGAATTTTGTTTTATTTTTCTGTTTTGAATATTTTCTGGTTATAGATTTTAAACTACTTTTGCTTTTGGAGTGCTTTGTGATCCATGTTTACTAACAAGATTGAAGGAAAAAATTTCCAAGACAGCGATTAGACCAACTATGATTTATGGAGCAGATATTGGCCAATTAGGAAACAACATATGCAAAAACTGACTGTAGTAGGGATGAGGATGTTGAGTTGGGTGTGTGGTAAAACTAGGAAATATTGAATTATAAATGAGCACATTTGGGAGCATGTACGGGTAGCATCAATACGTGATAAATTAAGAGAGACTCGTTTGATATGGTTTGGACATGTCGAACATAGGCTAGTGGCAGCGCTGGTGAAGAAAAGCTTTTCTATACTATTTGATGACTCTTCAAGGAAAATGAGTAGGCCAAAGAGGACATGGAAAGAGTAGTAATGATAGATCTAAAGATGTGCAACCCATTTGGGAATTTGGCTCACGATAGATTGGAATGGAGAAACAAAATTCATATAGCTGACCATCGTTGGGACAAGGCTTTGATGATGATGATATTTTAAACTAGTTTTACCAAACTAAAACTCCAAATGAAACACCGAACTGCCAGATTGGTTGAAAAATTCCAGGTAAGAAGTTCATCTGAAATGGGTTCTAAACGAAATCGACAGCTATGTTTAAATTATAAAGTCTTGAATTTGTACTTGAACATCTTCCATTCCTCTCTTTCAATGAACTCCAACGAATGCCAATGGTAGAGATGCCTACCTTCTAACTTAAGATAATACCCTTTTGACGAGTTCTAAGTTAAGAGATTGAAGGCATGGAGCACCCGTGCCATGCCAAAAATCCCAACAAAACATTGTGAAACCCTTAGGTCAAAATTTTCAGAAAAAAAGAAAAGAAAAAAGGTGAATGATCCTATAGATATTGCAGCTTTACACCATGATCTCTTATAATGTTCTTAATCCTTAAGTAACCAATTAAGAGTGTAAAAGTTCTTTATTGTTATAAAGTTTGTTCCAAGTTGAAAATTGCATTTCTAGAAGCTGATTTTATGTGTTTTATCATTCCTTTCCTATGCACTGCAGGAGGCCTTAATGTAGAAGGAGAGGCAGATAGCTGGGACTTTGGTGTAGGTATGCTTCTATTATGGTACCTCTAGCTATTCTGTGTTTTTTTCTCCCCTTTCTTTCTTTCCCCAGGCATCTTTTTTTCCCCTGTGATTGTTTTGCACTAGGCGTTGAAAGTTAGTCTATTAGTTGGTGTTCATAGTTTTTTACCCAGACTGGACTTGCTTATATAGTGGGCCTAGAACTAGGCCTAGCATCCATTGACCTAAAATACGAATCCGAACTCAGGTTTAACATGCTAGGCCTACTAATGCCATGGGTCACTCTTGCACTAGGGAGAAGTAATAGAGTGATACCGGTTTGATGCTGATGCATTTTAAGAAGTTTTTATATTTGCTAACAACCGTTATCTCCCGCCATGTATGAAACATTCTGTTGTCACTTATCTTCAAAGTTAACTCTTCTTTTTTAAATAGGTGCTGGATTCTACCTAAATGCTACACAAGAGAGGTGGAAAAACTGGCGTATGTATGATTACGTCGTGAAGGAATTGCCAAAACTTTTAAGTGAACATTTCCCACAGCTTGATACTTCACGTGCATCCATTTCTGGGCACTCGATGGGGGGCCATGGAGCACTGACAATTTACTTAAAAAATATTGACAAGTACAAGGTACTTTCTTATACTAGATTTTGATTTAGATGGCATTGTAGCTCTGATTTGATGTTGATGTTTATCGAACCATATTTTTCATTACTCCTCCATGTTTATCCAGTCAGTGTCTGCTTTTGCTCCTATTGTCAATCCTATAAACTGTGCGTGGGGCCAAAAGGCTTTCTCGAACTATTTGGGTGGCAATAAAGCTGATTGGGAGGTAAGCTGCTCTGTTCTGATCTGTCATATGGTTTATGCATTTGGATTTTGGATGCTGCCTATAAAACTTTGAAAAGCGTTAGGCTAAAGTGGAAAAAATGAATGTGCTATTGATTTTATGAACATGCAGGAATATGATGCCACTAGCCTTATTTCAAAGTTCAACAACATTTCGACTCCTATCTTAATTGATCAGGTGAGACAGTATGAACTCTTTTCTCTATGGAAATTTGAATATTTCCTGTTGGAACTTTGGCCATCTTGTGAATTGTTCTGATGAAGGAAAATGAGATGTCCTGAAGTCACATTTTGATTTTGTGCAATATAAATGGTATACAAACTACTTTCGGGAGTCATGCTAGGTAATTAAAAGTTTGTATTCAGTTCAGGGGTTCTAATCTATTATCTATGTAATTAAGTATATTATCGTTTTCCTGAAAAGGAAGCTACTTTTTGAGTCTTATATAAATATATTCTTTGAAGTTATACTCTTTTGATGGTTGCCATGTTTGGTCTGTAGAATAGTGAAATAATTGATACTCCTGAGTTTTCATTGAGATCTTTGAATTAGATGGTTTCAAACACATTATTTATTTGGTCACTTCTGCTGAGAGCCTGAGAGGGCAATGGCTTCTCGTGGGGAGGATTTGTGGCTGTTCAAGACAAGGAAGAAGTACGTGGGAAAAAGGCCCTAGCCAAGCATGCACCTTGGTACAATTCACCACACATTTATTACACGACAACAGATGGGCTGGACGATCAATTAGAGTGGCCTCAAACAGTTGCAGCCTGGACTTAATCATAGGCCCTTTGGCATTCAAGAGCAACTCCTATCGAATTTTGAATCAGTATTTGTCCATGTCCATTCTTTTTTTTTTTTTTTGAATGGTTGTCCATGTCCATTCTTGGAAGATATAAGAGCCTATGTAAGCAGCATATGCCTAAACCCTTAACAGAATTATCTCGTTGCCTTCCCAAGATGCAAGACCTCATAAAATGCTCCATTGTATATAGTTGGATGTACCTTTGGATGTAACAGTTGAAGCATGCACAAATCTTGCCGCCTTCATTTGCACTTTGTGACCTCTGTCTCAATACCTCAAGCTGTTCTTGTCTGCTAGAATGCAGATTCTTGCCCTTCGTTAGGTCGAAAAGAAAACGACTTAAGCCCATTTTGCAAGAAAAAAGGACATTTGGGAGTTGCAGTCAATATGCTTTAGCAACCATTCTATGATTAAGAACTTGTCTAGTGTGGAAGCTTTAAGGAGGCTAAATTTGCTTAGAAGTCTCACTGTAATTTATGAACAAAATCTCTTCAATTTGTAGAAGAGAAAACAGTAATTGCGAGGAGAATAATTCAAATTCAAACATGCAAACTAACCCTTATCTCAAGAAACTATTCCTTTTATCTATAACACTCTCCCTCCATCGCATGGTCCTTTCATGGAAAGGGGTTTGTGCGATTATTAATATGAAAAATAAAAACTGTACCCTTGATCTCTGTCTTGCACAATCATCATCTTTTACTGGTGATCACTGTCTGTCTTGTAGAGTACATCACCGTCTATATTATAGAGTACATCACCATCACATCCCCCCTCTTTTGAGGCTGTTGGTGCCGGTGTCCTTTTAGGTCATACTTGTGTGATTTTTTAGAAGTGTTCATCGTGCGGCTTGATAAAGACGACGAGATTGTAAGGCCTGGATAAAGGTGTGGACAAGGGAGGATTCATTGTTTTTATTGAAGAGAGAAAAATTGATAATAACCCTTACCTCTGATAGACTATTCCTACTATCACTTGACATTTACTACAAAATACACCGCGCCAGCCAGGTTGTTTTACTTTCGCAAGCATTCCATCTGTGGCAATGATCCAAATTGTTTATCTGGTTCTGATAGGATCCAAGAGCCAAGCACAGGCCATGCAAGTTGTGGGACCTAGTGGGGACTACACAACTCCATTAGATTGCTTTGATTAAAAATAGCAACATTAGGTTGCAAATCTTTGATTATGTCAATCTCCCCATATCATAGGGATAATAAAGTAGTGATTGATTACCTTGATTTAGGCAATATGATCAGTGGTTGATTACCTTTATTTAAGTGATTGATTACCTTGACTTGAGGTAGTTGATTAGTAATTGATATACATGATTTACGGTAATTGATTATTATTATTTTTTTTGGTGGAAAATTGATTATTCATGACTTAAGGTAATTGATTGGTGATTGATAGAATAGTTTTTATATGTTGAGGCAAGTAATTCTATAAATGTCTTGTATCCCTCTTTATGAAAATCAGAAGATTATTCTCCAAAATTATGTGCTTGCACAAGGAGTTCGTCCATCCTTGAATTGGGAAATCTTATCATCATCTTTCAATTGATATCATAACAGGTTCCTTTGTCGAACAATCCATCTCTTTGCATATGGACTGTTAGCTGTATTTTGTTTATAACCATTCATATGAGGCCAAAGATTGGATGGCATGTACCAAATGGGTTTCATTCCACATCCATGGTGGGCCCTACAAGATGAACAATCTGGTCTAATGAGAGGTCTCCATCCTTGAAAATTGCTATCCCCATTGTTGGTTCCAGCCAAGCATCATTTGCATGCGTGTTAGTTTAGCAAATGGATAATTGAAAATAGGAAAAGTGTCATCTAGGTCCTTTATTTATTTATTTAAATGCATTTCTTTTTGCTAGTTTTTCTTTTTTGAGATTTTTATGTTCGCTGGTAATGTGACATTGCTGTTACTGGGCAGGGGGAGGATGACAAGTTCTTGCCTGATCAGCTGCTGGCTCACAAATTTGAGGAGGCTTGCAAGAAGGTTAATGCGCCACTCGTCTTGCGCATGCAGCCTGGGTATGATCACTCGTACTTCTTCATTTCGAGCTTCATTGATGACCACATCCGTCACCACGCACAAGCTCTTAATGCCAGCAAACTTTAGTCACATGCATACTCAGTAGAAACATTGTGTGAGATCTTGGGCGGCAGCTGATGGATTATCCTATTGGATTTTATGTCCACCAGATGTGTGTTTCCAGTGGTAGTGTCGGTTGTTGTTTGTATATGCAGGTTATGGCACTTTGGAGCTGTCTCTGGCCTTGAATAAAAATTTAGAAATACTCCAAATATGTGAGTACCAAGAAAAAAGACAGAAGCATCTATGTACTGTGAGTCCTAAATGTCAGGAACTTGGTTTAACCATGAGTGATTGATCATGCATTTCGGTAACTTGAGTAACCTTTAAAGCCACATTTATTTGTTATTTGGCAAGGACAAAGAAAGTGGCCTTAAGAAGTGAAACTTGAACTGCAAGAACGTTGATATACATGGGCTACGTTCTGCGAAGAGGTATCTCTAGGTTCTCACAGATGGGCTGGGCTTCCATGCAGCGTCGCTGCACTGTATTATAATGCAGCAACCTGCTTTGTCCAATGAGGGCACCCCACGTTAGGCCTTGGAAAGAGGAGTTTCAAGTCTAAAATTTCGTTTCATGTACATTCACAGTGTGTCATCCATTTCCTAAAGCACCCTTTTAAAAGCACACTCTCCAACTATCCTCATTAACTTTCATTTATTTATAAAAATATCCTTTTGCAAGCACTTCCCAAAATTACCCAATAAACTTAATAGCAAATCAATCAATTTGTGGGACCCAATGTTTACTAGATCAACTCAATATATCCATCTACATAGGCATACAGTGGGTCCACCCATAGGATTTTACATATATAAATTTTTATTAATCATTTAAGATTAAGTTTTCTGCATATTTTATTTTAATAACATTAGATACAAAATTATGAGAGCAGTTAAAATATGAAAATAAGATTGTGAACTATAATGAATCCAGACCACTCAAAATAATCATTTTACTTTGGTTTAATATTGAGAGTTGTATCTTACTATAATTGATGTATGACCCCATACTAGATTGATCACATGTAAATCACTTCACTTGCTATTGATTAATGGAAATTCATTAATTAGTTACATGTGATCCTTAAATGGGCCATAATGCTTGCCTGTATGTGTTTGGATTTGAAATCTAGAACTAGCCTGAACAAAAAATCGTACATGCCTGGCCCAAATGTAATAGTGTAAACATTAAGCATGATTTTAACAATCACTCGAGCTAGTGCTACTCTCGATCTCAAGTGATCACTTAGTATTTTTTTTTTTCAATATTTTTATTATTTTCGTTAGAAGATGTATTTTATGCCTAATTCTGAGCTCGTCCTATATTTCTTCATTAGCATTTTTAATTACTATTGTTTTTATTAAAAATAATATATAAAGAATTAGAAGAGAATTTTTTATATATTGAAATATATATTGTAAAAATTAATATGTGATAACCCTTTTTTTACTCATTCTTATTATCTTTTACAGTTAGGTGTATTGGTATTTTAAAAAATAAAGTATATCAATTTGATAGGGACTCGACCCCAACTGGTAGCACGTAGTTTGTCAGATCTTGTCAAAATAACATGTATACTAAATGGATAAAAAGGCAAATCATCTACCATCGACCAATTGTAACCATCATGCCTACCTATCTCAAATATAATCATTATATCTGACCAACCTACCTATCTATGTGGGATCAATTAGACAAAACATGCAAATCCACCCTAATACCCATCTACCTATGGGCCATTAGATAAATATCCTCCGCATAATTATCTTTAATGAGACCAACTATATCCAACTAATTTACCCACCCTATCCTTCTTTTCTTATCTAAGTGGTGCCCACACAATATTTCACTTATCCACCCTTATGCATGAGACCCATTAGATTGATAAGTGGTTGAATATGTCATCAAGTGGGTCCTATGTAAATGGATAGATTGATTTGATATAGTAAATATTGAGTCCCACAAATTGATTGATTCGCTGTTAAGTTCATTGGGTAATTTTGGGAAGTGCTTGCAAAAGGATATTTTTGTAAAAAAATCAAAAGTTTATGAGGATAGTTAGAGAGTGTGCTTTTAAAAGGGTACTTTAGGAAATGGGCGTGACACTGTGAATGTACATGAAACGGGATTTTAGACTTGAAACTCCTCTTTCCAAGGCATGACGTGGGTTCTCCTCATTGGACAAAGCAGGCATAGTGCAGCGACGCTGCATGGGAGCCCAATCCCTCACGGATTGTGTGAGAGGTAAAACTCTAATCCCCATGTGAGTGTGAGATCCACTTGCATGCATGCAAATCACAAGAGGATAATGTGATGAAAAGGTGTCTTTATGGATATGATTTTGGGCAAAGATCATCTTAATTAAATCAATGCAACCATAGGTTTAGGGGCCTTAAAGTTGATGGTTTCTTCGCTTCACATTTTTTTTAATGAAATCTAATCCAACGGGGAGTATAATTTATATTAGTATCAAATTTGGGTGAATGCCAATTTATGGGAGCCATGAGTGAGAGGGTTGGATTTATCGGAGGGGTCTAGTATGGTGGTAAAAATCTACCTCAAGCAATTTGTCTGCCGGTAGCACTAATTTTTTCATGCTTGTTAGATCCTTGTGATCAAAGCAATTTCCTCACGCTCGCTACCTTGTAAATTAGGGCAAGCCCAAATTTGATGCTTTCCATCTGTTATTCAGTGTTGGATTGAAATCTTAAAAATGTGATGCCTTTGAAAACCATTGAACTTAAAGGTCATGGATCAAGGGGGTGGAATAATGTAGTATATTTGAAGTTTTGTGCACATGTAGGCTTCATCCAGTTAATTCAATCCCCCACGTCTTTCATGTGTGGCCGACAAGGGAGTCTGCACTGAGGGTACAATTTAAACATCTGAACTAGACACAAGCATCACAAACATGTGCACAAAATAATCTCATTCAAAACATCAAGTATCGATCTATATTTTTGAAGGATGTGGAGTATGAAAATTTTTCTTGAAGAACTCATACTTAAGTGTATTATCTGCAATCTGACTGGGCATGGATGGTATTTTATTCTATTTTTATCTAAACATAAGGCACATAACATTCCAGCTATAATTCAAAGTTTTATACATCAATTCGATTGTGGATATCACTTTGATCGAATGATCTTCTCACAAACTGTTGACTGGAGAGTGTGTTCCACAGTATCTCTCACAATCATTTTTGAAAGGCTCAATGGAGTGGCATTTTCAACTACAACATGGGTTGAGTCTTGACCGAGTTGTAAAAAAAGGTTGTTGAAAATCTACTGATATTGTAGACTCTCTTACTGTTTTTATGATAAAATTGAGTAAATCAGTACAATGGGTCTGCTAATCAGGTAAAAAGAAAAAGAAAAAAAAAACAGACCTTTAGATCTCACCCTTAACCCATGATGGAGGATCATAATGGGCCTAAAATCTTGAGAATAAGAGCGATATAAGAACTGTTAATTGAGCCACACCTTGGGCAACATTAACTTCATTGATAAAAGGTGTATTTCAATCCAATTTCAAGTTCAATCATTTACCAAGTTAGGGTCTTGTTCGGGATCCCTGCGGGTTAAAATACTGCTATCAAGCGATTGGTCAGAGTCAAATAGGGATGACAATGGGTGGGGTGAGGTGGGGTTTGGGTTTAAGCAAATCTAAGACCGATCCGACCTATTTCTTTTATATATATATATATATATAATTTGAAAATATTAGAGAAATGAAAACTGCAGTAGCCCATAGGAGAGGGTTAAATCTACATCCTGGCAATTGAGAGCCCGCATATACGAAAAGACAACTCACTTAAATGGGAAAGGAGTCCGCACAAGCAGGATGAAAGCCCACACAAATGAGAAGAGAGTCCGCGCATGTGAGAAGATGTAGCGTACCCAAGATTCAAATACTGGACATACAGGTGAGAACTACCACTCCTTACCACTTGAGTAAGGAGCCGTTCTCTACTAAAAGCTGCTTTGCAAATGCAATCTATCTAAATCATAAACATACATACACTGTGAATGGAAGGAATGTTTAAAGCCCAATCAAAACTCAAATTCTCTTTAAATACAACGCAGGTCAAAATATTCCCATACCCACTCCAAACCTGATAGCTCCCACTGCCCTACCTCCTCCTTGTAAGAGTGAATGGGAGCTATCCCCATTTAAACTTAACCCACCGTCACCCATAACTAAAAGCGCCCAGCAATTTTCTGGGACGAGAAAAGAGTTCGGAACAATTGTTTAATAGAAATAGGGAGATAATGTTTCATCCAATTTACATTTGCCAACCGTATAAAATCTTATGCCAGCTAATGCGCCTTCAATTGTTTTTTAAGAATAAAAAAAAAAAATCAAAGATCAAAGAAGAGATTTAAGAGATTTTACACAATCGACGAATGTCGATTGAATGAAATAATATCTCTTATAAAAATAGGCAATCCGGACTCATTAGTGAGAAAAACTATTATATTTTTTTGACGATAGGGATTGAAAATCTCACCCAATCACTTCTAAAGACACAGCCAGTTTGTCAATAGCAGACTAGTGAGACACAGCATATGGCGTTGAAGGTGTCTCACGGACCACCAAAAACCTTCCTAAATCCCAACACCCCGAAAACCGATATCTAAAACCCTGAAGGCTGAAAAACCCAAAACCCGGGCGCGAGGGAGTGAGATGCAACGTCTGAGATTCACCCTTGAGATCGTGCGTGCCTATCTCCATCTCTCGCTCAGGTCAGTGTCAGTCCTCCCTTTTCTCTCAATAATCTCTCTAAAATCTCCATTCTATCTCTGGTTTTCTTGAAACTTCTCTTCTCCAAATTGATGTGTTTTAAGATTACCAGAACGCTAGGGATGTATTTACCTAAGGGTACTATTCAGGTAGGAACTGTTCTCACGTATTATATGAGAACTTTTTTGTGGGGCCCAATTATGGGCCCCATTTGGGGATGACCTGGGGGGATGGAAAGATCTATGTGAGACCACCCCAAGTATCAAGTTTGGCCCCAAACTTGTGCCCCTAGCCCCTTCATCCGTGACCCACAAGTTTAATGGCTTCATATTCAAAAAAATTATTCAACCCTCGATCCAACGGTTTAGTTAATTCGGATGTGTGCCAATCCTTAGAATTAGTGACTATCAGGATGTCTCCTATTGGTTGCTAGATTTGGATGGGTTGCTAGTTGGACCCCGCAAAAAAATTCTCATATAATAGGTAAGAACTAGTTCTCACTTGAATATTTCCCTTTATCTAATGTATCTTAGGATTACTAAAAGCACCCAGTGTTTGAGATTACTAAAAGAAACCCGAATTGCAGTGTCACAGCTGGATTTGATGTGTTTGACATTGACATTCCTCAGAATCCCAATAAAAATGACTGAAATCTAGGATTTTTAAGCGTTCAATGGGCCAGTTCTTATTTGTCAGAGATAACTAAAGGATTCCCAATTTTTTGAAATGGGAGTTGTGGGTTTTCCACAAAAGAATGTAATATTGGAGTCCCATATTAGATTTCTCTCTTCTATTTTGTCAATTGAATGGAATGGTTTCTGGGTTCTGGGTTCGGTTCCAGTAAATTTCAAGGTATGATCTATCCTGTTGGTGGGCCCCACTCTTAGTTGGTACGTGTATTATACACGTATGAATTTTTGAATGAAATCAGACTATACATGGATTATACTCTTTTACAAATTAATATGCATGTTACATGGCTTATCTTTTGAGAAACTTTTATATAACTTCAAGCCAAAGCTTCATATAAATCGTATTTCATATGTTTAATTTCAAAAACAATGTCTTTAAAAACAATATAAATATTTTTCAGAAAACCAACTTCAAAAGACAAGCACTCATGTTCAAATTCATATTCAACATGCTAAGTTTAAAAGCTTATAACTAAAAAAAAAAACTCTTTAAAACACACTAACAAGCACATTGCATATATGCTGAATTTTTGTTCCTGACCTTTTCAATGAAAGCTGTACCATACACAAATGTAACAGTAACCGTATCCGTATATGACTTTTTTGATGTTTCCATTTTATGGGTGGGTTTTTTACAGTATTTTTTTTACTTTAAAACACACAAAACAAAAGAAGAGGCTCGATTGCTATGCGGTCCAACATGTTGGACTTTCTATTGTTCAGTATTCTGTCTTAGTTGAATTTCATTTCATTACCTTTTTCTTTTCTTTTTTTTTTTTTTTTTTTTTTTTTTTGTTAAAATGAGTATCTTTTGAATGTGGGATTTTTGGATATGTATTGTTGGCGTTAGATTTTGAAAGGAGAGAGTAAAGACAAACAAATAAAAAAAAAATTCTAATTTGTTTTCCATTTGGTCCTTTGGTGCTATAAAGAATCTAGATTTTAGCCTTAATTTTTTTAATTTTGTTTTATTCTTATAATTTATTAGGGTGGAGGTAAACTTATCAGCCACATCCATGGTTCCCTTTTCAATTCCATGCAAGTAGAGGAGAATTGGCCTTGGAGTATTATATGTGATCATGGCATAACGTTGATTCATGGTCTTTCAGGCTCCTTAGCCTCTCTGTATCAGTCAAGCATTGTCCGTTCTTAACAAAATCAGATGTGAAACACCAGTAACACTCAACTACCTCCCAAACAATAGAAACTTGGTGTCAGGGCCCCACTAGTAATGATTTGGCCAGGGTTGTCTTAGTTCTTTCAAAATATAGGGAGACAACACCATCAACTAAGCAATGCACTGAATTAGATAATGGCTCGGAGGAGGTGGAGCAAAGCTGAAGAGGATAGAATCATAGGGCTTGTGAAGATGTGTCAGGACATACAACAACTGAAGCAGATTCATGCACAACTCTTTGTGAAGGGGCAGTCCCAAAACAACTTCTTGCTAACTAAGCTTGTCCGATCTGCGACGGCTTTGGGCAATCTTGAGCAGGCTCGCTCTCTTTTCAATGGTATAGAGAGCCCTGGGGTGTTTCTTTGGACAGCTATGATCAGGGGATACTCACAGCAGGACGACTGCCGGTTGTGCAAAGAAGCCTTGATGTTGTATGCCCATATGCACAATTGTGGTCTCAGTACTAAAGGTCAAACCAGTCTCACCTTTACGTTATCATCTGTCTTGAAAGCCTGCATTCGCCTATCCAAATCAGACACTTCAGAATTGGCCTTGGCCCATGGGATGCAAATGCATGCTCATATCATCAAGTATGGATTCCAATCTGAAACACGCATCCTGACCACCCTCATTTGCCTCTATTCATGGTGCAAGTGCACAAAAGAAATGCAGCAGCTGTTTGACAGAATGCCCGAGTCTCAGAGAGACATTCAAGCTTGGAACACCATTATCGCGGGGCATGCCAGGCATGGGAACATGGAGGCCGCTCTCTCCTTGTTTCAACTGATGCCGGAGCAGAACCTCCACACGTGGGTGGAGATGATTACCGGCTATGCGAATGGTGGTCAGATGGATAGAGCACAAGAGCTTTTTGACACTCTGAAAGTGTCCTCTATGTTTGCAGATGATAGAAATCGAACTGCTGATGCTGTTGTTTCAACTGCCATGATAACGGGCTATAGCAAGTGCAGGGATATTGCTTCTGCGCGCTTGGTCTTTGATACAATGACTCAGAGGGATGTGGCCTCGTGGAATGCTATGATTGCTGCTTACTCTCATGCAGGCCTCTTTGATGAGGCTCTAGATCTCTTTCACCTGATGCTTAAGGGCCCCAGAGGAGTAGCTACCCAAGTGGTATGCCCGAATGAGACAACGATGGCTTCTGTGATTTCTGCATGTGCGCAATTGGGGTCCACTGATTTAGCACAACGAATTGAGGATTATGTTGATAGTCGTCGATGTGATCTGCTGAACAGGCATACTGCGACAGCTCTGATTGAGATGCACTCCAAGTGTGGAAACCTGGAGAAGGCCTACAAGGTGTTCCAAAGGTGGAAATCTCGAGATGTGATTTACTATAGTGCAATGATAGAAGGATTTGGTATCCATGGGCAGGGCATGGAGGCCCTCCGAATCTTTTCTCAGCTTCTCGAAGAGGGACTGAAACCTGATGGGATTTGCTTCATTGCTGTCTTATCTGCTTGCAGCCATTCTGGTTTGGTGGATGAGGGTTATAGTTACTTCAAGTCCATGAGGGATGAGTTCAAGATCTCCCCAACTGCTGATCATTACATGTGCATGGTTGACCTACTTGGACGTGCTGGACATATAAATGAAGCATATAGACTCATCACTGATGTTATGCCACCGGTCAAGCCCCATGCTGGTGTCTGGGGGGCCCTCCTGAGCGCATGTAGAACCCACTCGAATGTCGAGTTGGGAGAGGTAGCAGCACAGCAACTACTGGATATAGAACCTGACAATGCAGGGAACTATATGCTACTTTCGAACATCTATGCCAAGGACCGCTGCTGGGAGGATGTGGGCAAGGTAAGGGCCCTCATGAGGAGGCATCGGATGAGGAAGCTGCCAGGTTGCAGCTGGATCCAGGTGGGTAATAGCACTCAAAAGTTCTTTACTGGAGATATCTGGGATCAGAAGTTGTGGGAGACACTGGAATTGTTCGGTGAAGAGTTAAAGGACAGAGGCTACCTTCTTTGCAGAGAAGATCGCGAGGACATTGATTGACATGAGTTTTAAATTAATGTTCCCCTTTTCTGTTTTGACTTGGAGAGAGGGAGACTCTCTCTTCATGTGATAAGAAGAACTGAATATTTTGCTGATTGCTTCTACTGCAGTTAACTGAGTAACCTACATCTGTTGGAATTACAGTGTATGGCTATATGGATGCACGTTATAACCTGATATCAGAGAGATGAAACTCCATACTGGCCTTTCGCCATAAGCGCAGATTGCAGTGAGGGCAAGCATCCTATGATTCTATTCTTGTGAGTCCTGTATTATCAAATGAAAACCATAATAATTGAAGGCACTCCATAGTGCATGAAGCTCTCTCAATAATTGGAATTGTTATCTGGTGAACTAAATGAATAGGCCTATTTAAAACTTGTAATAACTATGGGGGACATTTACTGTGAAGGGCCTTGTTGTGTCCGCTGTCTGAGCTGTTTTATCTGTTTCCTTCATAATATATTACAAAAGGGCCTGAGGGATGCATGGGTGTTGGTTATATCTATACATGGTTGTCACCCTAATTCCAACAGCATATCATTACACGAGTAAGTCACTATAAAACTAGGTCATAAAATTCTTTTTTTTTTTAATAAAAGCAGCATAGACTCAACACCATATGAAAAAAGTTATAGAAGTAAAAAAAAAAAAAATCATAGAAATATTTTAAACCGTAAGGAGTTTATAAATTGCCAGGAACCAGGGAGATTTTCCCCATTGTTTGAATTGACATCTTCAATTTGAATTTGTTTCCTCCAGGAAAGAATATGTAATATGTTCATTATTGTCTACAAAGCATCATAATTTATAAAAAAAAATTATAATTAGTTATATTGGCATGGAAAACTTATTCTATAAACTACTATAGATATGAAGCTATCATTGAAGCAACTTTAACCTTGTAATCTCATATTTTTATGTGGCTCTCCCATCTCTTGAGCACTTGTTGATCATACTCTGTGATTACATACAAGAAAATATTTATTAACAAATTAGCAAATTGAAAAATGTTAAATTAATTTATACAAACAACTTTAACAATTTCCTATATCGGTGTTGCTTTACTTAGTTTGTAGTGATATATAAGATAGATTGTAATTAAATATATTTAGATTTTAAATAGATGTTTAATGAAAATGAGAGCAGCTGATTTGCAGGCTTTGGTGATGGATGGCGAAGTAAAGATGAGGTGCGGTTTGTTTATTAGCATTGAGGCAGCAGCAGTGCATCTAGCCATACAAGATTGCTTTTTCTGTACACAACTAGCTGTTTTGCTGCTGTATCTCTTGAGCATATCCGTTTGAAGAAACATGTGGCTATCAACTCCATTGAAGAGAGAGTCAGGTTTTTGTTGCTCTACTCAAATCTGTTAACATTGGAGGAGTTGGCCAATAAGAAGTTATCGTGGGACTATCCCTTCACAACAAGGTGCATGTGGATCTAATTCAGATGTTGCATATCCCGACACAGCCTTGTCATTCTCACAGTTCAATTTTATTGCCAGTAGGATGGTGCTACTTCCAAGGTCACAGTGCCTCACTCTCTTGCAGGAACTAGGACACCTGATGGGCTTAGAGCATCTGAAACAGGTCCATGGCCAGATGATCATTAGTGGTCTCTGTCGCCAATCTTTCGCTGTTAGCAAGCTGGTGGAGCTCTACTGTTTTGACTCATCTGGTTGTGAAAGGAGGGGCTATGCTCGGTGCATATACAGGCAGGCGGAGGAGCCTGAAAGACAGATGATCTGGAATATTATGATCAGATACAGTACTCCTCAGGAGGCCATCATGCTCTTTGCACATGGAATTGAAAGAGGAATAAGGGATGTGGCAGATAAGTTTACCTTCACATTTGTCCTTGGAGCATGTGCTCGTTCATCTGCCCTTTTGGAAGGTAGACAGATACATGCCCAAATTCTTAAGACCGGAATTGCATCTGACATTGCTGTGCGGACGTCTGGCGTCCATTTCTATGCTAGCTGCAAGGATATCGATTCTGCTCGTCAACTGTTTGATGAAATACCTGTAAAAAGCATTGCCAGTTGGAATGCTATAATAGCTGGCTATTCTTCACAGGGACCACCAAGGTCTCATGAATATGCCTACAAGGCATTGGGTTTGTTCCTCGATATGTTGATTTGGTTGCCAGAGGGTGTAAAACCCACAGAGACAACGATGGTGGTGCTGCTTTCAGCTTGCTCCCATCTGGGGGTCTTAGCCGCAGGAAGCTGCATTCATGGCTATATATGCAAGACCATTCCCTCTCCTGAAGGTAATGTTTTCATTGGCACTGGCCTTGTTGATATGTACTCCAAGTGCGGATGCCTGAGCAGCTCCTCGCAATTATTTGAGAGAATGAAAAAGAGGAATGTTTTGACATGGACGGCAATGATGGCGGGGCTTGCTATCCATGGTCAAGGAAAAGAGGCCATGGAGCTTCTGGATGCGATGGTGTCTGAAAATGTTGCACCGAATGCAGTAACCTTCACTTGCCTACTGAATGCATGCCGTCACACAGGGCTCGTTGAGGAGGGCCTTCATCTGTTTGAACGCATGAACAGCAAGTTTGGCATCGCACCTTCCCTTCAACACTATGGCTGCATCGCTGACCTTCTCGGACGTGCAGGTCAACTAGAGGAAGCATACAAGTTTGTATCAGACATGCCACTCAAACCTGATGCCATATTGTGGAGGACACTGCTAGGTGCATGCAAGACTCATGGGAATGCAGAGCTAGGAGAGAAGGTTGGGAAGCTGCTCTTGCAGCTAGAACAGGGACATTCAGATTTACCTGCGGCTATACTGCCTACAAGTGAAGACTATGTAGCTTTATCAAATATGTATGCTTCAGCGGGAAGGTGGGATAATGTTGGGGAAATGAGGGAGATGATGAAAGTAAAGGGAATTCAGAACAGACCTGGCTGCAGTGCAATCCAAGTATGCAACTCTGTGAATTCATGGTGAATATTAACTGAAAGTGAGTTTTGGGAGCATTTGGACACCCTCATTGGCTGAAAAGTGTACAGGCAGTAGGATCTCCATGGGCAGGATGCCCTTGCAAGGTAAACACAGACATTAAATTGAATCTTCATTCCATTGTTATGTAAATGTATATGGTTAAGGGTACTTTGAAAGAATTTTTATTTGAAGTTTATACCAAACATCCAAGGTTGTGGGCTTAATCCTGTTACTAATTAAAAAAGAAAAAAGGATTTACGCTGCCCTGTTGTATTTAAGTGGAAAAAAAATTCTTTTGATCTAGAACCCTGGTCTTTGTCATTTTTCATTGTCATTACTAGTTTCAATGCCTATGTTCTGTTTGCCAATGTGTGAGCTGTGGATAGTATCTGTTCTAGGTATTAGGCACACGGCTAATCCAGATCATGTGTCTCATCCATGACCTCATGGTTGGTTATCAAGAGATTTGATGTGTTGCACTCCATTGTGAATGGAGGATTTCCAAAATTCCTCTTGAACTCCAACTGTGTTGGTCAAAAAATGCATGGGCGAGTTAATGAAAATGTACCAATTGGCAAGAGTTCCTAATGTTTGAATACATATTCCAATGTTTGATTAGTAATTCGAGTTACCCTCCAATTTCATTCTTTGCAAGACTTGGAAGTTGAGAGGTAAAATGAGAACTGTACCCACACAAATTTTAAAAACCCCTAGTCATATCCGAACAAAACATGCTAAAGATGAAGGGAGAGACCGAAAGCATATTTTGCCCCATGTCATAAGAACCCAACTTTACAAGCAAAACATGCCCATGTCGTCCGCCCAATTCAACACATGGAACAGTGAAATTGGCCACTACTAAAGAATGTGATTCTACCAACCAATTTTGTGCACTTTGCTCACAATCTTGCAATAACAAAAGGAGATATAAGAATACTGTTATGAGGGCAGAAGGTCACGACCTAGCCAAACCACATGGCCTTATACCATTCTAGATAGTAGTACATTTGGCAGGAGATAATAACGTTATATTGGCCCCATTTATATCAATACAAGGCCCATTTCATCGAATCCAAACAAATCCTATGAGGAAAATCAACCCTCATACTTATAATTGGTTATAACTGAATCTACTTTGTGCATGACCCACCACTGTATTGATGAAAGACTCAAAACAAGTGATTAGGCTTTATGTGTGTGACCCATTTCTGCTTGATTGATGTAATGGCATAACTATTATTTTCATAAAAATTCAGCGCAAGTCTTACTGTGGTTCCCCATTCTCCTTGGGGCGATCGGTTTTGGGATATGGAAGATGTGAAAATTAAAAGGCATGGATATATGACAAATTACTGAAACCACAAGAGCCTGCTTTTAAATCCGATAACTCTTTCAGGGGATACAAAAGAACTCTTTTTTTTTTTTTTTTGTTCAAGTGGGGCATCCTAGAGTCAACGTCTTTCCACCTACCTCAGATTGATGGGAACCATGATGATGATGATGAAGATGAACCAAGTGACTGATAAAGACTAATGTGCTTATTTTTTGTCCAGATGCTGTATCCAGTATCCACAAACCACACATTTAGGTGGTGAGGGCAATGGAACCACCGACATGACACCCATCTCATTTTGAAATTACCATTTTGTCACATACAATTGTTTGGTTGTCTTGCTAGCAAAACTCAAGAAGAACATTTTCTCCAGCACCTTGAATCACAGGATCTAGTATGAAAAAGAATGACGACTTCTCTTCTCAAAACTGTATTTCAAATCTTTACAAAATCATAAATTCATTTTGCCAAAATTTGATGCAAACCCAGTCTGCCAAATACTACTGCGGAACTAACAAGGTTTAAAAGATTATACAAATTCAGGTCCACTTGGGAGTGGCTTGTAACCGTTTTGATCGATGTGTGAATGCTTGATTGGACGTACTGGAATGCATTTTAAGATGATACCTATAATTAAGCTTATGGACCCAATTAGGATGCTGATCAGCCACAACTGCCAGCTAAGTGGTACAGTGCTTGCAAGGGCACCTAGGAGCTCAACTATTATTACTTGGAAGATGACTGTGGATGCCATGACAGCTACAAAGACCCAGTTGTTAAAAAGGCCACTAAAGACATTTATCTTGTTGATCTCCCGGCTGTTTATTTCATTGAAGACCTGACAGAATAAGATTAGGAAGAACAAACAGGCATTAGTGTTTGATCAGTGAATAATGTAGCTTATTCAAATACAATTGCCAGAGCTTTGCTTTGAAATCTCACCTGGCAGAAGACAAAAGTATTAAAAATGACTGTGTTGAGAACGGGAGTAGCATTTGAACCACTTAGTCTGAGGAGACTTTTCCCATCAAACATGAGAACTCCAAGGACAGCCAACTGATAAATACTCTGACCAATGATATTCCTCCACATGGCTCCGGTGATAAAATTTGTGCCACGTCCAACTGGTGGCCTGTTCATCATTTCATCATTTGGAGGTTCTGTGGCCAATGCCAATGCGCCGAGAGTGTCCATGATCAAGTTGACCCACAATAACTGGACCGCAGTAAGCGGAGCGCTTCCTGCAAGTTGGAGGCCAAATCAGGATCAGATAATCTATAACGCAAAGTAACTGTTTAATAGATCTCTTGATGATTGTCATCAAAGAGGCTAGCTCGATGGATCGATTAATTGAAGGGCCCTACTCCACTGTAACTGTGCAGTTTCATGCTCTGCCCTTATTTCCCGAATATGGGACTTGATGTAATGGGCCCTGCACCGGATGTTGCTTGCCACAAAACAACCCAAATGTAGAGAACTATGCTTTCCATCAGCGGCTAACTGCAGAGTAGCAGCAACTAGCAATAGTTAAGAAAAAAAGGAATGATAGCTAGGATTTTCAAATTTGGGAGATTTTCTGGGACATCCTTGATCCTGCATAGGGCCCATTACTTCAGCAGTTCAGACCCTCAAAGATGGAATATAGAGAGGGAAGGAAGGGACTAGGAAGCAAGACTCAACAATTCCTCCCATTGATCAACATACCTGTTATGCATGCTGAAACAAAATTGAGAACCAGAGCAGCCACATTAACCGTCAGCTGGAACTGCACAAACTTTTGAATGTTTATATAAACAGCACGGCCCCATTTGGCTACATTCAGAATAGTTGCAAAGTTATCATCCATTATAATGATATCTGCATTCTCTTTTGCGACCTGCATTTTAAATATGCATTATCTTCAAGGGGAAAAAATGAATGTATGAAAGAAACAATGAGATAAAAGCAAGTACTCAAATCATGTGAAACATGTTAATTACAACTTCTCAGTGTTACTTCAAGTGAAACTGGTGTGCAATGAATCAAAGGCACCAAACACCCCACTGCAACATTACATTTTGAATTAGTAGAATATCAAGTACGAAAAGTTTGTTGTGATTACCAGGACCCCAGAAAAGAAAAGGCAAAGTAAGGGTCTATCTTACAAAGATAATTCTAAGGTGACCCCTATCTCCAGTATTTCCATACAGTATGTCCTAAGTAATTCACAACTCAGTGAATTCTATATAATTCCATGAAGAGGTCCATCATGCGGCCACTGCAGTGAGATGAGAAAGCAAAGCAAAAAAGATCATGCTCCAATGCAGTAGAATTATGGGTGGATCATCCAAAAAAGCGTTCATTTAGCTCATCAAGTACCTAAAACAATAAGTATCATATGTCCGTGGTTCACACTTAAAAATAAGTTACAACAGTTATGTGAGAGAGAAAAGGAGGGAACAAACCTCTGTTCCTGCAATTCCCATGGCAAGTCCAATGTCTGCCTCATGAAGAGCAGGTGCATCATTAGTCCCATCACCAGTAACTGCAACAACTTCACCAAACATGTTCCTCAAGTTGGTAACCAAGGTATGTTTGTCCAAAGGCAAGGAACGGGCCATTACCTAGAAAATCATTTTAATGGAAATGAATTTCACTCCATAGTAGAAAAATAATTTCTTAGATAACAGTAGCACTTGTCATATGGTAATGATGATCAAGGACCTCCTGTAACTTCTATGACAAATTTGCATCCATGAACACAAATTTTGTAATTTTCCATATTTTTAATACTTATATCAACAATAAAATCAAATCCTACAGCAAATGGAATACAAACCTGAATTTTGGGTATCGTCTCTTTCATCTGCTCTGAACTCAGACTCCGAAAGACTGGTCCTTCAATGGCCAAACCACCCTCCGTCAATATACCACACTCCCTAGCTATGGCTTTGGCTGTATTAATGTTATCGCCAGTGACCATTCTCACAGTAATGCCAGCATTCATACATGTTTTCACAGCATCCTTCACTCCTGGACGCAATGGATCCTTAATCCCAACAACAGCTATCAATGCATAATCATCAACCGGAATATTATCACCACTAAAACTTCCATCCATATCCCTGAAAGCTAAACATAGAGTTCTCAAAGCTTCATCAGCAAAACCATTTATTACTTCCCTCACCTGTTCTCTCTGCATTTCAGATAAGGGCAGAACCCCACCTTTACTGTCAATGATCTTGTTACACATCTGCAAGATTATTTCTGATGCACCCTTGCAAAATGCTCTAGACCCACCTCCTGGAAGACTCACGACCACAGACATCTTCTTCCTGACTGAATTGAAAGGCTCAACCTTGATTATTTTTGAAGACTGGCGCTGGGTGACTGGATCTCCTCCCAAGAGCAATCCAAACTCCAGTATTGCTGATTCTGTTGGAGTGCCCAAAATGGCATTTCTTCCATCTCTCCCTTTAACCACCTCAGAACCTGTATTTAAGAATATGGCCTTCAGGAGGATGTTTAGAACTCTTTCAGGAGTCTGTGACTTCAACCCATCAACACTCCCTTTATTTGTAATCTCTTTAACTTGGTTGCAGATCCATACCTTATTCACAACCATATGGTTTGTAGTCAATGTACCTGTTTTGTCTGTGCAAATGCAACTAGCTGACCCCATGGTTTCACAAGCTGAAAGATGCCTCACCAGAGCTCTATCACTCATCAATTGCTTCATTGCGAAGGCAAGACTAAGGGTTACAGACAAAGGTAGACCTTCTGGAACAGCTACTACGATTATGGTCACTGCAATTGCAAAGAAATTCAGAACAGTCAAAGCGTCTCCTGCTGACCATTTCAAGAACTTGCCGTGAATAATCTTCTGTGCAAGAAACCTTGACATGAGAACCAAAAATGTCAGAATAGAGAAAGCTAAACCAATTTTCCCAATGATTGTAGCGACCCCATTAAGTTTCACCTGCAGTGGAGTCTCATCCTCTCCTCCCTGACTCAGAGTCTCCATCAACTTCCCCCATTCAGTCCTCATCCCAACAGATGTCACTAGCATCTTAGCTGACCCATCTTGCACTTTAGTACCTGCTAGAAGGAAAGGATTCTCTTTTTGAACATGCGCAGGCTCACTCTCACCTGACAAGCTTGATTCATCAATCAACAAGCTATAACCAGATATGAAAAGCCCGTCTGCTGGTACTTGGTCTCCTAAAGAGAGATGAACAACGTCACCCACAACAAGATCATATATAGAAGTTGTCTGCCTGTACCCATCCCTTGTTACTTGAATTGAGATTTTCTTCTTCTCTTTATCTAAAGCTTTGAATTGAAGAGACTGTCTATAGTCACTGATTGCTGTCACTGTAACTACTATGAGTATACTTATTATGATTCCTAACCCGTCATACATACCTTCGGGCCACCCTTCAGTAGCTAGTCCCACACCAATGGAGACAACAGCACAGACCATGAGGATCATAAGAGTCAGGTCCTGTAAAGCTTCCCATACAAAGGTCCAGAAGCCTCTAGAAGGCTTTTCGACGTAGTGGTTGATTCCATAGACCTTCTGTCTCCTGGACAATTCAGTTTCTTTGATGCCGTCATCAAGCAAAACGGAGACCTTAACTGCAATTCCTTCAATGCCTCCATGGAGTCTCAGCTTCTTGCGATCGTGGGTGCGAACGATGGATGCGAGATCGTCTGGGTCGATGCCATAGCCGGATTTTAGAACCCCTTCTGGGATTTGGGACTCTAACCGATTACCAGCTGTCGGTAAACATGAGAAAGAAAAAAAACCAAGCAATTGAGAGAAGTGGCGAGGAATTGAGAGAGCTTAAATGCATGTTGTTTTGTGGGGGAAGACGTACCATCGATGAAATGCAATGCTGCTTTCTGGACATAAAGAGCAACTCGGATTTTTTCCTGGAGTGAAGTTTAAGAAGGATTAGGCCAACAAATTGAAAGGATTTTACTATGATGAAGGAACCATGCATTGGAATGAAAAAGTGAGATTTTTGAGAAATATAGTTGCACCAAATGCATGAAAAATTAAAAATTAATTGATTCTTAGATGCAGAATCTTCATCTTTTTTCAATATATGCTACTCTAGAGTCCATCAATAAAACACAACTAGTTAGATTTTTTTCTCGTTTTCTATTTCAAGATTGCTGCATTAAAACATGAAAGTTTAAGCATATTTTGTATGACTGCTTAATTAAATACTTGACCTTAACATTTGTATAACAAAGCTTAGCATATAGGTGCAATGGGACCACTGAAGAAGGCAACAAACCTTAGGATCCTAACCAACTCCAATGATAGGTAATGCATTAAAAGTAAATTTTATAATAATTATATTTCCTGTTGATTGAGTCATGAAATGGGCGAGATCATCTCCATTAATTAGTGTTGTGATTTCATTCAATGATGAACAACAATCTTCAACTCCTCAACTGTTTTTTATGTTTGTATATTATGATTAAATGGTCAGGATCATCTGCATCGAATATCATTTTCCTCTTCTTTCCAATAAGTTTAGGGAGTGTTTCTACTACAAAAAAGTTCAGGGATAGAGAAATGATCTGGCCTGATGTTATGCTGTCCTGTGGCTCTCATCTTTGGTTGATCTAACCGATTCCTGTTACAAGTCCTCTAAGCAATGCATTAACCCAAACTTTACTCAAATTAAAGTAATTTATACAGTTGGATTGAACAAATGACTATGAGAACAATTTGTTGCAAGTGTTATTTTACAGGGTTTTTTTTCTTAAAATACAAGTGTTTACTTAAGGATCTAGATGGTTTTATGTGTCATCGACGTAGTTTTGAAACTCAGCTGAACCTAGTGGCTTCGCTAGAAATTTAGAGGTTATAGTCATCGCCAATACTGATCTATAAAGGATTTAGTACAAAAAAAAATATACGGAGTCTGTATTAGATCAACTTTCATATTATATTTTTGTTATTCTCTATATCTGAAACGCCCTTAAAATTTTTAAAATGAAGAATCACAACTCTTTTTTTACATCTCATCATCATCATCAACAAAGTCTTATTTCAATTATGTTGGGGTTGGCTACGTGAATTATGTCTCTCTATTCTTATCTATCTTGAGGTAAATTCACTAATAGGTCATACTTTTTCAGATCTATTGTTACTACTTTTATCCACATCCTCTTCGGCCTACCCCTTCCCCTTGGTGGGCTATCAAGCGGCATGAAATTTTATTTACTCACCAGCACAGTTGCTGATATGTATTGGACATGTCCAAACCATCTCAAACGGTTTTTTCTTATTTTTATCACCTATTAGCTATTGATGCTACTCATAAATACTCATGAAAGCGCATATTTCTATTTCTATCACTCCTAGTTTTACCACATGTCTACTTGAACGCCCTCATCTTTGTTACACTCACTTTATTCTTATGTTGCTTCTTGATTGAATATTCTGTTCCATAGGTCACATAGCTGGTCTAATTGTTGTTCTATAAAAATTTTCCTGCAATCCTTTTATTATATGCATATTACAAAGCACTCCAGAAGCAAATTACCACTTCAATAATTTCGCTTTTATCCTATGTTCAACATCTTTCTTAATCTCTCCATATTTATTACTTATAGAACCAAAGTATTGGAATAAATCGCTGTGGTATCTTTCAAACTTCAATTATCATAGTAGTTTCACCACTTTGTATATGCCCAATAAAGTTGCAATCCATATATTCTTTCTTTGAATGACTTATTTTAAAGCTCTTGAATTCTAAAGTCTCCCTCCATCTCTCAAGTTTCGCATTAGCTCTATCTTCTGATTCATCTACTAATATTATATCATCTACAAATAACATACACCCATGTGGCTCCTCTTAAATATGTGTACTTAACTTTAGGGGTGATCATGAGCCTAGCAGGCCTAGACTCGATCCGAGTCTAGCTTGCTTTGATCCGGGCTTAGACATATAAATCGGGCCTGATTATTATTTGGGCTAGGCTTGGATTAAGTGATAAAAGCCCAAAACTCGACTCGGTCCAACCCGCCTAATGAATGCTTGTAACCTAGAATACATTTTCCAAACAATACGTAGAAAGCCTAGTTTGGCCTGGCCCAATCCAATAGACTAAATGGGCGGACTTGACATGACTTTTACGATCTTTCTCAGGTTAGGGCCGAGCTCGGGCTTGACTCCTTAAAGTTGTGCCGAACCTGGATACGCTTTAGCCCAACCCCGGCCCGGCCCATGAACACCCATACTCAACTCATCCATAATCAGTATAAAGGGATAAAAGGCGTAAAGCTAACCCTATTTGCAAATCCGTGGTTACTGAAAACTCACATATCCCTCCAGAGGTGGTTAACCCTTGTTATTGCTCCATCATACATGTATTTAATAGTTTCAACATAACCTCTTGGAATGCTCTTTTTATTTAAAACCTACCAAATAAAATTTTAGGTAGCTTGTCGTAAGCTTTCTCTATATCAATGAAAACCATATGTGAATATCTTATCGCTCAATATTTTTCCATTAATGGCCTAAGTAAGAAGATGGCTTCCAAAGTTGACTTCCCTACCATGAAATCAAATTAATTCTTAGATATCTTTGTCTTTTTTCTAAGTCTTTGCTCCATACTCTCTCCCGTAGTTTTATAGAGTAACCCATTTGTTAAATCCCATGATAGTTGATACAATTTTTATCTCATTTATTCTTGCATATAGGAACTAAAACACATCTTCTCCATTCATTCGACGCTTTCTTTATTATTAATATCTTATTGAAGAACTTAATTAACCAAATCCACTCCATTTTCTTCTAAGCATTTTCAAGCCTCTATAAGAATGTCATGCGGCACTGTACCTTTCTTGCCTTCATTTGTGTCCATCCTTCTTTCAATTCTACTAACCAAACTTTGTGGTAAAAGATATGTCATGCAAACAAACTATCATCTCTTGATCTTTTGCCTCCTCTAGAATCTTCAATTTCACTAGTTTTTACTGTCAACCCCAAGATTAGATAAAGAAGAGTCACATTCTTAATAGGTAATTTAGAGTTAGTCAAACATTTTTACATAATTTGGATTTTTCCACTACTTTTAATAACTTTTACTATATCAGAGAAGTTAGGGATTCGGGTGCTATATAATCATTCTTATGTTTCTGAAGAGGAATAATACAAAGCTCTCTTTCTCTCCAGCTTTTTCCTAGTTCTTCCTTGTGGATTCAGGATTCTTGTGCTTCTTCCTTTCTCTTTTTGTGCTTTTCCTAAAGAAAATCTTTTCTGTTTTCCATTATGTGCTTGGTTGGAATTAAGTATGCATTGTGTTTGATTTAATTTGTGATTCAATGTTAGGGTTTCACTACACCCCAATAGATCCTTTTTATCATGAAGGGATTGGCTTTCGGAGATATTTTAGAAAGTTGCATAAAAAATTCAAGGTTGGTTATGGTTTAAAAGTTGAAAGTTGCTTAATGACAAGGAAAACGAAAAAAATACCCGCATGTCACTTTTCAGATTTTCCCTTTAATAAGTCATTTAAGAAAAATAATAAAGTCCAACCCAAAAGACCTAGTGGGGCCCACTTCTGCAAATCAAAAGGGTTGATTTTTGGGAGAAAAAAGGTTAATAAAAAACAAGAACCTATTATAAGGGAAGGATATTTTTGTCATTTTTTAAAATGTTTTAACGGAGAGGACTTGATTGAAAGGATCACGGAAAACTTTAAAACTTTTCTGAAATATTCAAATTTTTTTACTTTTTTGAAAATGAGTCAAAGTTTTATACTTTTTAAAGATTTTTACTAATAATAATTATTATTATTAAGTGGTAGTCACTATCGAAGCTAATGAATTCTTCTTTTTGGTTGGAAATGTCTAAGGAGAGCCAGCCAAATTAAATATCTTCTCAAAAGTATGATTACCAATGTTAATTAATTAGGGGGTTTTTTCTGTACAGTAATCCAAAGTCATCAATTCCTCCCTCTTGTCTCCAAAGTTGGCTATTTTACCCAAACATTCTCTGTATAGTTCGTACCTTGCGCTGGCCAAAAGGCACTCTTTTATTTGCAACGTCACAACAAATGTTGCGATACGACAAGTTATTAAGTTGGGATATTGTAATTTATGTTGTGATATCGCAAAAAGCGTTACATTAAAAGTCAACGAATGCATTTTTTTTTATAATTTCTTTCCATTTCGTTACTTTCGTCTCTGGACTAGGTTCTCTGCTTCCATTCTCTGCAAGTTAAGTTGGGATGCACTGACATATATAGCAAGTGATCTCCTGTCACATTCTCTGCAAGTCAACCTCAGGCCATTGTCATATATAGCAAGTGAATCTCCTGCCACATCTTTGTCTATGGTATTCATTCAATGTTTCCCACCTTGTATGTGTCTCTCTTACTTATTGTATTATTTTATTCTTCTTTTGTGTCTTTTGAAGGTAGTTAGGATACAAGGAATTCCACTTATAGAAATATTTTGTATAAATATTAACAGTGATGAACATGTTAAAAAAAATAACAATGATGAACACGTTAATATATGCACTGGCATATATTAACAGTGGCGAACATGTATAAATATTAACAGAGATGAACATTTTGTACAAATTTTTTTCTTCTTTTGAGACTTTTTTTATGAACATCCAGTTGTTGATATATTAAAAAAAAGATCATAAATTCATGCCATGAGGCGAAAGAAGATCATAAATTCATAAATCAATCATCTCTGCCATTTGCAACTTGCAACTTGTAATAAACTCATAAAATAGAAACCTAAAAAAACTTAATCAAGAAAAAAACTAAAAAAAAATCTAAGGTAAAAAAGAATAGATCATTAAAAAAAAATTTCAACTTATAAATTAAAGTTGAAGTTGGAGTTGAGAGATCATTAACGGGGCCACATCATTATGGCAATATAAAAGAGGTCATTATATATAATTCATAAGGAAATGGAATTGGCATGGGTGAAAACCTGTATCATACTATAAATCTTGTTATCAATTGTGGATCCGCTGGTGAAAACCTAGCATTTTGATTCTTTCCCTTAATGTGATGATTGGTAAGTCTCCTCTGGGTATTAAAATAGAGGCATTCCTTGTGAAAGGGAGGAAGATGAAGAGAAGGGGAGTACCGTGAGGGGGTGTTTGCTTTAGATAGATTTTTGAATTGACAAGATAATGTAGAAAATATTGACGTCGATCCAACTATTGATGTGGCTTCCGGAGGATTGAGAATGAGGTCTTTTCCTTGCAACTGTTATTCCGCTTTAAAGAAGAATAATGAGTAGGGGATTAAGTGTAGGTAGGTTACCATGGCAAAGGAGATGTTTTATGAAGATGGGTCATACCAGACTCCGACAGCAGATGCTCTATCCAGACAAAGGAAAGAAAAGACTAGAACTCGCTAAAAGAGAAAGGAAAGAAGGATTACCAGGTTCAACAGGGGCGACTGCAACAACACCAAGCTCGAGAACGCCCAGATTGCGAAACAATGGTGTCCAAAATCCGTAGTCGATGTAGACAATGTAGACGATGATGCTTCGTTGACGTCCAACAGAAGTTGGGTGCCTTGTGTATTTGCAAATAGGTTGGCGAGGGAGGAGGATGGTGAAAACGGCTGGTGGAGAGTGTTATTGCAGGTGAAAATGATGAATAGTCGAAACAAGGAGGGATAAAGAAAGAAAATGGTTTTTCGAGTTGGGCTATCGCAATATAAATTGCAATATCACAACATAAATTGCAGTATCACAACTTAATAACTTGCGGTATCGTAACATAAATTGTGATATCGCAAATAAAAAAAAACGCCTTTTAGCCAACACATGGTACGAACTGTATGGAGAACGTCTGAGTAAAATAGTCAACTTTGGTTACAAGGGAATCGATGACTTTGGGTTACCGTAAAGAAAAAATCCCTTAATTATGTGCTATTTGCGGAAATGAGGTGGAAACTATTGAGCATGGTCTATTTCATTGTAACTTTACTAGAGTGGTTTCGTTGAAATTGGACTTTGGGTTATTGTCTCATAATATCCCGGAAAATAAGCTTGTGAATGGTGGAATGAATATTTTGATTCCAATAATTCTTCTATCCATCTTAATAAGCAACTCTCTAAATCATAGATCCTAGCTTTTTAGTGGGCTATTTGGAAAGGTATGTAGAAACCAGGCCCATCAAGAAAGGGCCCAAATAAAGAAATTACTCGCGTGGATTCGTGTGAAGATTTAGTCAAATCATTGTATATAGCATATCTTTGTGTATATACCATTTTTGTATTGATTAGATCTTATTCATAGGATGTAATCAGATTATATAGGCTGTAATCAGATTACAATTAATTGTAATTACAACCCTTACATAGGCTGTAATCAGATTATAATTGATTGTAATTACAGCCCTTAATTGGGCCATCAAATGTATATAAAGGGGTGTTAATCTTATCTTGGGAGAGCACCACTCTAGGGTATCTTCGTCAAAGGTCTCAACACGTAAAGCGACTCCTGTGACGATCAATCTGATCAACAGCAAGTCCCATCTCCGGATTGCAATCTCTCTTTGCATCAACAGAGATTTATGCATCCTCTTTTCTTCTGTTCAAGCATCAGATTCAATTTTTCTACAAGAGGATCTCCATTTACACACAGCCACGTGACTGTTCTGTCAACCTGATCAGCAGTGGTCCCCATCTCTGATAAGCGATCACACCAGCATACTGCACCATCAGGGTCGCCCATTTATCCTTGGTTTTTTAAGCATTTTTTCAAGATTTATCAGCTTTATCAAGTCAGTGATTTACCAGCAAACTGCACCATAAGGGTCGCCCATTTTCCTTTTTTCTCATCAGAATCACATCCAACCATTGGATTAGACTAGTTCTTCTTCCAATAGAGTCGAAAATCCATCTGGATGATAACCTGGAAAACTGATTAGTGCATAAATCACTCTGTGAGAAGATCTAGTCATTCTAGCACAGAATTTTTGGGTGCCTAGGCACTTTTTTTTTTTTTTGTTTTCCTTCTGAATTGAAAACAGTCACTATACTTGAAGCATTTCTCACTACTTCTCATCTCAAATTAAGTTTTGTGCTTATCATGGAAAAGGTGGACATTATCCCTGTTAAATTGGATAGAACAAACTACATGAGTTAGTCCTTCCATCTCAAAAACTTTGTGATAGGACAGGGATTGCTAGGATATTTAGACGGAACTACCATAGCACCAAAAGCAGTGACTGAAACCGATGATTCTGGTGCCAAAACACTTGCAACCTGGCACTAGAACAACGCGAAAGTCGTCACTTGGATCCTCAATTTTGTAAATCCATCTATCTCTTTGGCACTTCAAGCCTCTACAACAGCTTCTGACATGTGGGTGCATCTCAAGAATCTGTACCAACAGGCTAACAAAGCAAGACGCTTTCATTTGGACACTGAATTCGCCAAATATTGTCAAAATGATAAAACTGTTCATCAATATTACAGTGGGTTCCTTGCGTTATGGACAGAAAGAGACCAAATGCTCCTACAGTCAGTTTCTGCAGAATTTCTTCCATAGGCTCTCAAACTACAAGAAAAGTTACATGTAAGCCAATTCCTTATGAAGTTACGTCCGGAATTTGAGCCTATCCGTGCTGCTTTAATGAATCGCGAAATGGTCATGTCATCTCTGAATGTACAAGACGACCTCAAAAGAAACCAGAACAGCTTCCAAAGTGTGGACCCACTACTCTTCAAGCTCAATCCAACATTCAGCAAACTGCTCAAGTAGCTGATAGTGAACAAGTGACCATGACGAATGCTCAGATTCGAGATCTGATAAACTCTTCAGTCAATTCAGCTTTTGCATCAATGGGTATTAATGGTCTGTTTTTTCCTCATATTGCTTTACCTACTTTTCATTCTACTTTGTCTACATCTGTCAATCCATCTATTTGGTTCATAGACTCAGGGACGTCCAACCATGTGCCGTCAGTAGAACAAAATCTGTAGGATACTCAAACTTATGTCGGCAGTGTCACTATAACCACAGCAAATGGTCGCCAACTGTTTATTTCTGCCATAGGTTCCTTGGAACTTTTAACTTCATCTAAGAAGTCATTTGCCCTTCAAAATGTTTATTTTGTTCCACGCCTTTCTTCAAATCTAATTTCCGTTGGACAACTTGTTGACTGTGGATATCTTGTTAACTTTTCTCTTAAAGATTATGTGATTCAGAAACGACAAACTGGGAAAGTGATCGGGAAGAGGAGTAAGCACGGCATGATGTTTCTTTTGGACATGGGACATCGTTCTCTCTTTACTTCCTCTATCAATGCTTTTAATAATGTGCGGGCCATTTGGCACAGACGCCTTGGTCATCTGAATAATGGTTGATTGATTTCTTTATTCAAACCAGGATGTCTAGACAAAACCTTTAACAATAAAATTATCTCTACTTTTGCAAATTCCAAACGTGAATCATGTTGTTTAAGCAAGTGTCATGTGTTGCCCTTTCCAATTCATTATGCACGTACTACTAAGCCTTTTGATGTCATTCACACCGATGTGTGGGGAATTGCTCCTCAATTGAGTAGGAATGGGCATAAATATTATATCATCTTTATGGATGATCATTGTAGATATACATGGATTTATTTTTTTAAATCTAAATCTAAAGTGTTTCAAACCTTTACAAAGTTTAATCACATGACAATTCCAAACACAAATCAAAGTGATTCGTTCCGACTCTGGTGGGGAATACACTTTTTCTGCCTTCTCTTCTTTTCTATCTGAAAAATGCATTATTCACCAAAGATCATGTCCGCACACACCACAACAGAATGGTATAGCTAAAAGGAAAAATAGGCATATCCTTAAAACAATTCCCACCCTACCTATAGAGGCGCTTGTACCTCCACAGTTTTGGTGCAAAGCAGCCCACACAGCAATACGCATCATAAATCGTCTACCTCCTTCTATTCTTCACAAGACATCCCTGTATGAGTGTCTTTTTGGTAAACCACCATCCTATGATCACTGACGGGTTTTTGGATGTCTTTGCTTTGTCCATCTTCCATCTATTGAGAGGAACAAGCTTTCCCCTTAAGAAACAAAATGCATGTTTTTGAGAAATAGTGATGATCATAAGGGATTCTTGTGATGTGACCCTTGTGATAAGAGACTTCGAATATCAAGCAATATTGTGTTCTTAGAACACATTCCCTTCAACTCTCTGCTGTCTGACAAACATCCAGTTCACGTGTCATATCTCCTGCATTTCCCAGAATCAACATCTCTTTCTCCACCTCCTACAAGGTTCTATGCTCGCCGTCCAAAGATTATACCGCCAGCTGCTCCTTCACTTGATCCACCCCCATTGCTGGCTCCTACATCCACAGGTACAACTCTTCCTTCTCCTCCTAAATTACGACACTCTAGTCGTTCATCTATGCCACCTGACAGATATAGTTTTCCTACTCTCCTTACCTCTTTCAATCCTATTCCAGTTTCTACTTCTTATTCACAGGCCTCAAAATTACCTTACTGGTGTGATGCAATGAATGAAGAGTTATTAGCTCTTAAATCTAATTCGACTTCGGATCTTGTTCCAACTCCTCATGATGCTTCTATTATTGGAAGTAAATGGCTCTACTCTATCAAGGTTCATTCTGATGGGAGTTTGGATAGGTACAAAGCACGGCTTATTGCCCAAGGCTACAAACAAGAGTATGGGATTGACTTTGAAGAGACTTTTACACCAGTTGTTAAAGTGACAACAGTTTGTTGTTTACTTAGCGTTGCTGCCATCCGCCATTTGCCACTCTGGCAAATGGATGTTAAGAATGCATTCTTACATGGGGATCTTCATGAAACAGTCTACATGAGACCACCACCAGGGTATGCCTCTCCTACAAAACATGTTTGCAAACTGAAAAAATCACTATATGGTCTTAAACAGGTCTTTCGTGCATGATTTGAAAATTTCTGATCCACTATTCTTCAAGCTCAATTTTACCAAAGACCAAATGACAACTCTCTATTCTTTAGACGCACCTCTCGTGGTTTTACTATTTTGTTGATATATGTAGATGACATGATTATAAGTGGAAATGATGCGGTTGGAATCTCTGAACTCAAGACCTACCTCATGAAGACCTTCAAAATGAAGGACCTCGAGTCCTTAACTTACTTTCTTAGTTTAGAAATCTCTCGAACAAAAAAGGGTATTCGCGTGGGTCAAACAAAAGATGCTGAGGATTTAGTGAAATCCGCCTGTCTAGAAAATGATAAGTCCTTTGACACACCCCTAGAGCTCAATGTCAAAATCGGAAGAGATGATTGCAATCCTCTTGAAGATCCAACAATCTTCTATAGTCTAGTGGGCGGCGTGCTCTACCTGACAATGACTCGGCTGAACATATCCCAAGCAGTTCAGATGGTTAGCCAGTTCATCAACAACCCTCATACACCACATCTTCATGTGGTCCACCGCATTTTACGGTACATTAAAGGCACTCTCAATCGTGGACTGTTTTATCCTTCAACAAATTCATTGCAATTACAGGCTTTTGCTGATGTGAACTGGGCTGGTTGTTCGGATACCCGCCAATCTACTACAGGCTGGTGCATGTTTCTTAATAACTCTTTGATCTCGTGGAAATGTAAGAAGCAAACCACTGTTTCCCAAATCATCAGCAGAAGCGAAATATCGTTCTCTGTCTTCAGCAAGTAGTGAGATTGTATGGCTTCGTCGCTTACTTAGGGAGTTTGGTGTATTTATTGTAACTCCAACTCCACTCTATGCCAACAACACAAGTGCCATCCGCATTGCAAAGAATACCGTTTATCAAAAACGGACTAAGCACATCCGGATAGATTGTCACTTTATTCGGCAGCAAGTTGTCACTGATGTCATATATTTGCCCTATGTTTCATCTCGAGCAGTTGGCAGATGTCTTCACAAAAGCACTCCCTCGCAATCGTCACAACTATCTATGCTCCAAATTGCTGCTCTATTCCACCCCACACCAATTTAAGGGGGAGTGTAGCAACCAGGCTCGTCAAGCCCATCAAGAAAGGGCCCAAATCAAGAAATAACTCACGTGGATTCATGTGAAGATTTAGTCAAATCATTGAATATAGCATATCTTTGTGTTTATACCATTTTTGTATTGATTAGATCTTATACATAGGCTGTAATCAGATTATATAGGCTATAATCAGATTATAATTGATTGTAATTGTAGCCCTTAATTGAGCCTTCAAATGTATATAAAGGGGTGTTGATCCTATCTTGGGAGAGCACCAATTTTGCCACAAATCTCTAGTTCATCCTGTTCTCTTCTCCTTTACAAGGTAGAGATGATTTTATTTGTAAGTGAGGGTTTTTGGTTTTGCTATGATGATGAATGGGATCTGTCTCGCTGCATGTGCGTTTTTGAGGGACCGAAGCTGTTTTCTTTTATTACTGAAAGCTAAGGATAAGAGGCTTTTCGATATCAATATTTTATCTGATGCAAATGAAGTGATCAAAGCAATTAAACGGAATACAGATTGGTCAATTAGGAGTGTTGTTTTGGATAATTATTGAAGCGTCTTGAGAGTCTAATAGAATTTTTTTCAACTGTATTCCCAGGAAGCTTAATGTGATGGCCCCGAAGCTACTTTTGTTAATGGGGCCAATTTGTAGTGTTTTTACTGAGTGGGTATGAGTTGGTGTTTTGTTGTTGTTTAGTTTTATTTTCTTAATGATATTGCTCTTTCTTTACCAAAAATAAATAAATAAGTAAGGCCTCACGTCTCCTACTCAATAGAATCCAAAGATTTAGTGTGTATTTTTGTGACGAGAGGATTCCATGTCAAAGGGGAAAATTGTTCTGATTTTTCATACAACTCACTACTGCATTGTTTGGCGCAACACATTTTCTAAGTGGAAATGAAAAAAAATAAAAAAATGAGTTGATTTTCCTGGATAGAATGAGTTTTGATATCTTATAAGAAGGGTATTGATATAGGATTCCTCTCCCGTAAAAATAAAAATATATAGAGTGTAGAATCCTCTCATCACACAAACAAGTCTTCGAGAGTTCCTGAATGGAATAGGCAAAACCCCACATTTTGGGCATACATATTGAAAATCAAAGCCAGTCAAAGTGAATGCTTTCACTTTATATATGATGTTCCCAAATTTTACTTTTAACAGTAGTTGGGCTCATTTTTATATCCTATGCACGGTTTGAATTTTCGATAGGTGAGCTCTACTGAGTAGTTCCACTCCTTTGGTTGAGGAATTTTGTATGAGTGTGACGTAAGTTGAGTTGTCAATATGACTCTTAGCCCGACTCGAGCCGACCGGTTGCCTCGCCTAGTTGTGTGTGTATACAAATCCTTCATTTTCTATTAGTGAACGTTAATTACATTTTTACATTTTTACCATTTCAGGCTCTAAGTTTTAGAAAGAAAAAACAAAGACATTCTAGCATTACTCTCTCTTTCATTCTAGCATAACTCTGTTAGGGGTCGTTTGTCTTTTACGCGTGGGATATGTAAATACAATTTACACATGTAAATAATAAATATTCAAATTTTAAGTATGTAACGTTTACACATGCGTTTCTTTTTACAAAGTTTGTTTAATAACACTATTTTCGCATCATTTACACATGTGATATTCATTTTTCTATGTTTGTTTCAATGATATGTGTATATGTATTAAACGATTTTGTAAATGATACTTTTTAATCATTAAATTATATTCTACTATAATGATATGAAAAGGAGACAAAAAATGACTAATTTATATCAAGCTTTTCATTTGCATTTTTGTTCCTTAAAAATGAACATGTCTTTCAACATGAAATATATTTTTCAAAAATATACATTTCTATAAATGATCACCTTAAAAAAAATGCATTCCAACATGTTTGGTTAAGGAAATTATAGTCTGATGAAAAAGAAATTTTTTTTATTATTAATATTTTTATGAATTAATATTTAGTTTAATATTATCTTAATTCATTATTCAATTTGCATAAAACTTAACCCATGCATCTCACCGACTTTATGTTAATCTCAATCAACTACAGAAATAGATTTTTTAAATAAAAAAAATTGTATAGCAAGGCAAGAGAGAGAAATAAAGAGGCTACCTTCATAAAAGGGGATAAGATGCAGGGAGGGTTTTCATTAATAGGTTTAATCGGTCTTGATGCATCTTTTATTATTATTTTGTAAATGCGTTGGAGTGGGGTTTCGAACCCAGAACCTCTTTGATGGAAATGCCTCTTTTATTATTATTTTTCTAAATGTGTTAGAGGATGATTCGAACCCAGAATCTCTTTGACAGAAATTGCTCCAAAACCAAACCATCCACCTCCAATGGGTATTCTTTGAAATCACATATGACTTGGTATTCTCTTTTCCAGCCTGAACAGGTGTTCAAATTTTGGTGTGAAAATAGGTTCATTTTCACACCATTTACACATCTGATTTACACACAAGATGCGTAAATACTTGTAGACAAATATGACTGATGCCTAAATATTACGCATATTCACCATTTACATACATAAATGGTTGTAGACAAACGACCCCTTAGTAAAAAACGAGTAGAGTTTTTACAACTTGTATTAGGCTTGGATTTGTTGTTCTCACTAATCATCTGGTCCGAGTACATGCATTTGGGTCAGGCATGAGTTGAGCCTATACCTAAGTTGCACCCCAAGAAAATATATGGTGGGCCTTACACTCAAATCTAATTGCAATCTGTCATTCTATTTCTTATGTTCTTGTACATTTAATTCTTGAATATACACAGGGGTGGCCTTTTGAGGTACTCAAAATAGTAAATCCCTTACTTTTTCTTTCTTATTTATTTATTTTCCTTCTCACTTCGAATGTCTAGAAAATAAATACATTAAAAAACATACTCGATTGAAAACAAATACATTAAACTATACTATATGCACATCTAAATTTCAAGTGCAAGGAATATATGATGTGAGCAGAATTCAATTTGTGTGAACAAGTGCAAGGAATATGGCTTTTAAATTTCATCTTTAGAACAGCACACATTATAAGATCATTACTTTGTTCTGATACCAAATTAGATGGAATATGACACTAAGTTTTTTTTATATCTGCAATCAATCAATTGGGGAACAAGTTCATGTCTATAAGCGAATACACTTTTCTTAAACTCTAGTAAATACTCAACTATTCTTAAACCTTATAGTTGAACCCAGCCTGGTTGGTGTCTTTTTTTTTTTTTTGGTATTTCAGTTTTGAGATATATCACTTAATGCTGTCTGGCTATTCAGGTTTTTTTTCTGTGTTATATGGGTTTTCAATTTTTGTGTTCGCGTTAGTTCTCAGGGTATTGGGTTACTCATTAGATTAGGTTCCACTCTTCTGGATATTCTCTCCAAATCAATACCAGTGCATTTTTTTTTTTTTTTTTTTTTTTGTAAAGAATACCAGTACATTAAGTATATTCCAATTAATCTAACTTCCAGGCTTTCATAGCACCAAAAACCATAGCAATTCAATTTTGTTGACCTCAGTAGAAAATGGTGCTTGTTTTAAAATTTTGCGGCAAAAAAGAAGCTACTATTTCCTTATATAATGTATGTTCCAAATAGTTTTTTGAGGATTTTATGGAAAAAGTTCCAAAATTTGGCCATTCCTCGCGAAGGGTCCTCGAATATTGCATAGCACAAACGAGAGTCCATCAAGACCAATTCCTTTTTTTTTTTTTTTTACTGGGGAGCGACCCAAGTGTTGCTCCTAATGTCGTAGCGTCGCTCTACACGCTTTTCACAAAACACTCTTCTTCCTCTTAATTTTTCCTCTTCTCCCATTCCCCCACTCCATTTTATCCCAATCATCTTAGGAAAACAATATCACATGCTTTATAAAAACATTACTATTGACCAAGTTACTATTTCTTTCTTTCTTTTTTCATATTCTCAAGGTTTATCTTGAAAAGTGAAAGAGACGATGAAAGAAAAAAATGGCAAACATATCATGGAATAATAGTTCCAATAACAATCTTATACTGGTAGATTGTTATGTAAAGCTTACCCTCAACCCATGAACCCATCTATAAGAAAATGAGAGAGAAAGGTTGCTCAGTAGGGTAAATCTATATTTGCAGGTATGGACTTAGCTTTTCTACCCTGAACAGGGGAAAACTTGTATTCGCAACTTTTCCACTAATATGAACAGTAGAATACTTGTATTTATAGCTTTTTTTCAACATATATGAACGGTGGAAAACTTGTATCCGCGGCTTTTCCATCAATATGAAAGGCGGAAAACTTGTATTCGCAACTTTTCCACCAATATGAACGTAGAAAACTTGTATTCGCAACTCTTCCACTAATAAGTGAGGAGTGACGCTAGTACCCTCCTAAATTTTTCTAGGAGATGCTATCGTCGCTCAAAAAAAAATATAAAAAAATAGTTAAAAAACCAAATTTGTGCTGTGAAATCTTTGGGAATCCTTCTCGAGAAATGACTAAATCTCAAAAATATTTCCGTAAAATCCTTTCGTTTTTTCTTCCTGTTTTTTCCATTTTGAGGTGGGGCTTACCACAGCTGGGCCAAGGGCAAGGGCCTTTGACTGCCCTAGTCGTGAGATGAGAAGTTCCATCACGGGCAAAAGTAATGTTCCGTACAGCACCATGCATGCATTGTCGATGTGGAAACGACTGAAGTGTCAATTTCCATCCTATCAAGCAGTCAGGGGAAGTTCTCTGAAGCTTCACTCGAATCACTCGTCGGTGTTGAAAGTTGAAACATGATCTATCCTGTCCAAACAATGATCTCTTTCGTACAGAAAAGACCCCCTCCTGTTGTACGGTCGTAATGTCTCCACGCTGACCAACTCGTGGCATCTAGACTTGAGAAAGCGATTGAAGGAAGCTCATTTCCCGGAAAGTTGCAAGATGTTCATTGTGTTTCAAAAAGCAGAAACTGAGTACGGCTCAAGTTCCGTATGAAGAAAGAAAGTTATGATTTTTATGGTTCATAGTAAATAATAATGTGTATTTCTAAAATATAAGCAAATGATTTTAAATGTGAGGACTGTGAGACTCTTGAAATCTAACTTGTTGAAGTACATATTATTCTGAAAGGTATTTTTCCAGATTTAACTTATTATTATATGAAGTTTCTGAAGTGAATTGAAGTTAAAGATTTCGCTTTTGCACTCTACTGTTTTCTCTCCTAATCATGTCAAGAAGTAGATAAAAGTTAGAAGGATATATATATAAGAGGATCTCTTGATTATCAACTTCGTGTTATTTGTATTGAAACCATCGGAATCACCCTTTTTAGTAACCCTTTTGCGTCATTGCAATATCCTTGTGGGTGTTAAGACCGTTAGTGCTTGGGCAAGAACTAGAAGAGCACATCTTGAAAAATGATGCCCGAGTTGCGAGAAACATCTTTCAGAAAAGGATATTTCTTCTTTTTATTCTATAAAAAAACTCTTCTTCATCACTAACAATAAAAAAAGAACACCCTACATTCCTTCTTCATTAATTTTTGGATGCATTTAATTGTAAACTTTTATCCCTACCAAAGGTGTGCAGAAACTCGTATTTTAGGGTGTGGTTTTATTGAGACCCTTTTAAGCTTCTAAGGAAAAGTCTGCCATAGAAACTACCAATAATCGATCCCTACTTGCAACGCCAAGGCATAATCATAAGTATGTCTACTGGGTGAAGCAGTATCTACCACTCAAAAAAAAAAAAAAAAAAAAAAAAAAAAAAAAAAACCATTCAAAATAAGAGCTGAGGCAATTAAGAAAAAAAAAAAAAAACAGAGAGCAAAAAAGAAACTAAATGAAAAATTATAAACGGAAATGCTTCTATACATATACAAAAGGCAGACTTCAACTTCAAGAGGGTGTCATTTAAAATGCATTGGCCCTCTAACAAATGCTCAACCTTTTCAATTTATTTGTTAATCTTGATGCACGTTTGAGTTTTAATTTAATGAAGGTAAAACTTTCTCCTACATAAACATTTGTGTGCGGATGTCCCAATTAAAGAGGCAAAGCCTCATTAGAAAACCAAGACCCCTTAATTTCATGGCACCAACCGTGATGACAATGACGTCCACATGTGCGGAACTTCAATAGGAGAAAATTGAAAATCTGTCACCGATCCGTTGCTAACAGATTACACAATTTTCAATCTGTTACCAATCCGTTGGCTTTCGGATCAGATCAAAATCCACAGATTGGATCGAATTGACGAATTTTTTGTACACCCCTAGGTCTAACCATTGATTGGCCGCAGATCAAATAACATGAAAATGACTAGAGAACTGCTAGCTATCCCATTTGAACTTGACAACAATACCTACAGCAAGTCTAACCAACCAATAACTATCAGACGACCTTAGCCGCCCAGTACTTTATGGCCACAAAATGGACGAACCAAAATTAAAATGGTCAAACATCCACATTCAACCCATTGTGCCGATTCTCGTCTTCATACGATCAGCAAGTGGCCACTTGTGAGCAACTCCTCACAGTTGAACGAATGGTAGCGTAAAAACCACGGCTGAACGAATTCGTGTATAGAATAGGCATATGAGTTTTCAAGGAATATATGCTGTACATTTAACAGAAAAAAAGGGAATATGATGTACATTCTTCATCTTAAGATGGATATAAGTAAATGATTTCTTCTGGCTTTGAAAAAAACAGGTCATATTATAGGCATATAATATATGTGTGTGCAAATTATATACGAGTATATTTACCTGTGCTCCATGCGTAAGCAAACTTTTAATCTGGATCAGCCATGATGCATAAAGTTTACATGCCTTATACATCATGGACGCTCATGATCCAAAGTTCACAGGTAAATATTTTTCATATATATATAAATATATAAAGCTATTTTGAAAAACTTAAGGATGACTTGAAGAATAAATGATTCAAGAACCGCATGTAATATGTTTTACTTTTTAGAAACTGAATTAAAAAACAGAATTAAAGAAATAGTAAAAATGTAAAAATATAGATATAAAAGTTATAGTTAAAAAATATAAAATATTATTCACCATAAAACTTGAGAATTTACCTTTACATACATCAAATTATGTCTAAAAAAAAGAAGAAGAAAAATCTCAGATAGATAAAAGATCATTAAACTTCAAATCTATTAAATCAAAATTTAAGATAATTTGATGAAGTTGAAATCTTGCCTAATTATTGAGGGAAAGTTGCCCTACTCCTGTATGTGAAGTGATCTTTTTTATCCTCTTACGCCTACTAATGACATGCATTTGTTTACCAAAAAGAAAAGAAAAAAGATATGCTATTTGGTTTGTGCCTCAAAAGCTGGTAACTGGTCCACTTGTAGGACAAAGTTTACCATATATTTAACTACTTTTTGTTGGAGTTTTACAATATTAAAGTCAAATATAGAGGGATTTTGAATGTGAAATCCAAGGACAAGCGTATCTTACAAAATCCTACTCATCTTTCAAATTATGTCATCCTTTCTGTCAAAGGAAACGCACCTAACAAGTTAAAATCACCCTGCCATTACGGAAACTCGAGCATCATATATGATAGCGTTACTGTTTTCCCGGTCACCGATTTTTTTTTCCTGAGTCTTAACGCTAACGAAGTCTTCGCCGTCCTCCTCTGGCCTTATACGATTTGTTGCAGCCCTGACTAACTCGCCTGAAATACCGCACCCTTATTCCTACGGATTTTCAAAGATCACCTAATCTTAATCTCGAAGGGATTATTCAGGCGCATTGGAGTCTCGTACTTTCTAAATCTTTTTATCTTTTTGCTTTCTAAGATTGGAGAAATCCCACAAACAAATAGTATTGTATCTTGAAAGGCAGAAGATCCTAAAATCAAATCTAACAGATCACAATTCAATATAGATTAAGATGCTGTTTCAAACAGTTCACAATTCCAAGCCGATACCATGCAAAATGAAAATCTAGTGGGGCCCATCATCAAGCAAGTAATCAGATCCAGGGTCTGCTGCTATTATGAATAATCTCACTATAAAATATTGTGTTAAATCGTCCTTTTCATGCCACGAGCTAGAAGAGTCGGGCAATCAGATCAACGGTCTCGATCAGCAAAATGTGGGCCCCACTCAACTCAAAATACGAATTCTGAATGGATGAGAATGAATGAACAAACGAGCGAGAGGGAGGGAAGGAGAAGAGGAACCTGGATTTTCTTCTTCTTGACTTCGGCTTCGGAACGCTTCCCGAGATCCGCAGTCATCCGAAACCTCCGTTTCCGATTCTTGACTATTGTAACGGCCGATCTCCATCGCTTGAGAGCCTCTTGGGAGGAGTTTTTGGCCTGAACGTCGAAATTCTCCTTGAGATATCTTTCCATCTGATCCATGACGACGACGACCAACTGAACAAGGATTTCGAGGAGGGAAAATGGAGAAATCCAACGAAAAGAGAGAAGACGAAGGACGATTTGATACGGTTTAGGGGGGAAGATAAGCGGAATGATTCAACATCGACGCCTAAGAAGACAAGTGTAGAAACAATGTTGCCTGCTTTTGCAATATATATAGTACTACTGGCAAAGAAAAATCCAGTCTAAATTGGAAGTAAACACTACGAAATCTACAAAAATACTGAAAAATATCAATCTCAGTTTTGTACTATTAGATCTATAGTTTTATAAATGATCCCATTTAATAACAACCCAATTCAAAGTTTGACCATTTCACAATTAAAGTTATAAGCACACCAACCAATTTATTTTTTTCGCTAATAATAAGCATCAAATGAAAATTTTAAGAGTATATATACATTAAGAAAGCTACAACAAAGGATAGTAGAAAAGATTATTAAAATCAATTGATGCTTGATTGTGGATGTTCTACCATAGGACCTACCAAACGAATCAAGGGAATGAATGTAAAAAATAAAAAAATATATAAATCTAAATAAATCAACCTCTTCATCAAAATATAACAATAAAAATAAAACCACATAATAAAAATAAATAATACTAATAAAAAAGGAATGAATGTAAAAAATAAATAGAAAAAATTAAAAAACAGAAAACTAAATGAGAGAATATGACCACTACAGGACAGAAATCTACAAAAACACTGTAAAATATCAACCTGAGTTTTTTACTATTAGATCGACGGTTTGATGAAAAACGTGATTAAAATCTCATGCATATTCATTATCATGGATTGGTAAAAAAGACTAACAGAAAAAAGGCAAGGGAGATGGTGATTAGTCCAATCACACGGGTGTGTCGGTGCACTCAGGCCATGTGATATTAAAAAAATAAAGTGATTATAACAAATAAATAATACGCTGGAAAATAAAAACATACGTTGAATAATGTGAGAAAAACAAAGAAGATATGAAGATATGATGGTGTTCTTTCAATCCAATTCAATTATCAAATGGGCCTCAATTTTTGTAGGGCCATGGAAATATTCTCGCAACCCAACCCAACCCTACCCGGTACCTATACAATCATTCCATCAAGCATGAACAAACCTAAACAGCTTCATCTCAAAACCCCACCAACCCAACCCAACCTGACAAAAAAATATTGAAAAAAATACCTTGATAGAGATGACTCTGTTGATTGCCATGTAAATTTGTGAAAAAGTAGAAAGAATCCACTTATTGATAATGCACACTGTTAAAAACAAAAGCTCCACTGTCTAAGCAACGATCTTGTCATGCATGGATACTCTTCTTCTTCTGCTGGCCAAGGGAATGGAGAGCTTTTCATTAGTTGGTGACAGTAGTATTTGATAGCATCAAAATTGACACATAGGAGGCATTTTAATGCAAGTAAAATTCTGAACCTCAAGGGGATCCTAACTTTCATTCAGCCGTTTTCTTCAATCTTTCCATGTCAAAATTCAAAAAAAAAAAAAAACTGAAAAGAAAAACTCCATCCATATTTGGCCTTTTACTTACTACCCACTTAGTGTTGATTATATGGGGCCTAAACTTTAAATTTGCACTCAGTGGGCCCACTATTGTTATTCTCTATCAATTTCAAGTCTCAAAAAATTTCTTACCAGGTCCACAAGAGGATGAGAGGCTTAATATAATACTGATTAATTAGAGGATCTCGAGTTATCTAATTTAGTTTGGATTTGAATTTGAATTTCGAGGAAGCCAATTAGTTTGGATTTGAATTTGAATTTCAAGTTTCTAATTTAGTTAGAGAAAATTTTGGAAATTGGAGATTAAATTTAGCTTAGCAATCATTGGATTATTTTCATAATAAGAACCATTAAACTTTGTAGACTCAAGTCCAACGCATTCATATTCATGATCGGATTTTATACTCTACCTGGTCCTTTTTCAGCCCAAGGCCAGGCCCAAAGATTTTAGTCATAATTTATTAGTTTCTTCTACAGAAATGACCTAATCATTAAAAAAAAAAAAAAAAAATCAGCCCAATGACCAAGAATGTGAACACAATCTTTAATTGGGCCCATAAAAGGGTGCGTGCCTAGATTTTTGGGTGGAATCGGTGTTGAAAGTGGGTAATATTGTAGGTGGAGCCCACAAGAAGTTGAGAGAAAACAACATTTGTACGTGGAAATGGATGGAGATTTTGGAAGATTTCCTTTGAGAGATTTTAGGATAATGTAATAGGGCTCTCATTGAGAGATTTTAGGATAATTGAAAGGAAATAATTTCCTTTGAGTGCAAGATGATTCGGTGAGTCAAGTGTCAAAAAAAATTAAATATTTCAATATAAAAGAAATATCAGTGCATATAAAAATTATTAGAATACTAAAATATAAAATAAAAAAGATTTATGGAGGAAGCAAGATGGCGGAGGGAGTAGGGGAAAAATAAAAATTTTGACTAATTACGTGGGCCCATAATGATATAGTTCTCTAACCCAAGCTATTATAATAATAATAATAATAATAATAATAATATAGAGTATTATTTGAAATGAAAAAATATATATTAAAAAAGATACTTTTTTTATCATTCTTAGAAATTTAGTTAAAAGAGAGTACCCCATGAATGTGGATTATTTGAAATATATTGCAAATGTTTATGGTAAATTATAAAGGCAATGGATTTGATCACACTAATTACTGGCCTACTTTTTAGGTTATGATAATTGATATCTAGTCGAGATCCAAGTACGTCAAAAATACATGAGAATTGAGAACCAGTGGATCCCGGTTATGAAGCCTCAAAATGGGCATTGGAAAAATGAAAATCCAGAAAACTACTATGCACACACACTGATGCGGTTGGACGAACTTAATGTTAGCTTATGGGGCAACCCCAATTACTTAGCTAATTAGATGGCCCCACCTTATCTCTTTTCAAGTATTAGTATAATAATCTATGAGTGAGTCCAAGAGATAAGAAATTAAGATTTATATTGTGGTATAGGATTTAATGAGAAACGTGAGATGGAGAGATTGCTTTAGGATTAGGAGAGATTAGGCAAGAAAGAAAGGATGAAATATGATTTAATGGGAAACTTGAGATGAAGAAAATCATAGGAGAGATTGGATCTTATAGATTTGGTCTCTTATAGTGTTTTCAAAATATGCCTAGAGATAGATTGAATGGAAAGATGGTGGAGAGATTTTAGGTGTGCAATTTGAGTGGAAGGGCAATTCCGGAATAAAGGGGTACAAAAAGCATAAGGACGCGCTACTATATATAATTAGGGGTCCGGATCTTGTGCAGGCTGTGGACCCCAAACCACTATGCCCAACCCATAAAAAGTCTATAGTGGGAGTTCCAAGGCCCAATAAAAAAGGAAGACTTCCACAATCGTGCAACCCAAATTGTCTGCTTAATTAATTAGTAATAGCGAATATTTAAACATGCTTTTGAACTTAAATTAGAAACTATCGATTAGAGTTTAATTTACTTCAGTTTAATTAATTTGTTTCATCAATTAATAGATTAGTTTGGAAGTCCTTATAGGGAGATGTAAATGTAATCCTCTTTTCACTCTATCATTGTATATGGGAATAAGAAATTGAGTAGTATCCACTCTTATAGTCAATCTATTTTAAGCCATTTGGCTTGGAGAGTATATTCCTAGCATAGTTATCAATTTCATTTCAGTTTAGCATCTAAGATGGAATATTTCAATATTTTGAAATTTCGGCGAAACTTTTTGGAGTGACTTTTCGGAATAATAAAAAAATAAAAATATATGTACATATATATATATATAAAAGATAGACACATATAAATAAAATATAAATTATGCATGTTTCTTGATATGAATATTGAGAAAAAAAAAATACTGAAAGTTGTGCTATATACCAAAATGGACAACCAGGGTGGACCAAAATGGCCAGAATAGACTGAAATTCAAACCAAATTTTTTTTGCCCCCATTTTGTTTTGGCCGAAGGACCGAAACGAAATGAAATTGACTACTATGATGCCTAGGCTACTCTTTCCCAATCCACGATGCGTCAGGATCATTTTGAGGCTTTTAATGTAGATGTTCTCTATAGCTCATTTAAAAAGAGAGCCTAGATCCTCCAAGTATCTTGACCTAAAGACTCCGTTAGCAGAAGCAGTGAAACCCCAAAGTGGGATCCACCTACTCAAAATCCGAACTGCTCAAGATGAGCACCTTCACTATGTGTGGGACTTCCCCATATTCTACTAATACAAGCCTACCCACTATAAGATTGACCATGTGATGGTTAATGTGATTAATAAATATCACTAATAATGTACATTATTATGTAAATCATACTATTTATCAAATGGTAAATCCATAGTGAGGCAGACTTTTATTAGAGTAAACTTTAAGAACATTCCTTATGCATTCTGGGTGTTAATTTTGAGCAGATCCGATTTTCACTAGGCGAGCTTCATTTTGAAGTTTCACTCATCTAGCTCAAGAATTTTGAAGATCCTGGCTAAAAAAAAAAAAAAAATGAATGCTTGGCATGATTGTGAGATCAGTGAGTTACTGTACAAATCAAAATTCTTAGATTAGCTATATATCTATGAAAAGTCAATCAAGAAAATAAAGTGTTAGGTGTACATTCTAAAACTCTGAATTCTGAAATGGATAGTTGTAAATAAATGGATTTATTCTATCCGTTTACTTGATGGCCTTAGATTGGGTGCATCATCAATAAATCAGAAATTTTAAGGATTGTTTACTAAGAAGTCACAGATAGTATAACATCAACCAGATGATTCTAAAAAAAAAAAATCACAGATACCTTGTAGCATTGTAGGGTCAATCTGCCTCTAAAACATGCTACAAGTCCTCTGTTAAAATCAGTAAAGTGTAGCGTGAGAAGAAAGCATGCAGGAGAACTAGATTCGAGTTTTTTCTTTTTACTCTAGGTTAAAAATAACACTACAATTGCATGTCATTTCGGAATGGGTTAGCTTGGAGTAAGGCAGACTTAGACACAAGGGTCTGGGGACTGAAGCCCCAATTCATATATGACGAAAGTTTAAAATTTGAAAACCCCTACAAATTCTATAAATTAATATATTTTTTTACATTAACCCATTCTCTCAATTTTTATTGTTTGTAGATCCCCAAAATGAATTACCAGCTTCGAGACATCAAGTCGGCTAGCTAGCTTTAGAAAATAAGTTTTTAAAAAAGTATGAATCCAGAACAGCATTTTAATCAGAAAAATAACACGCTCCATCTTAAGATGACCACTGATTAAATGAATATGGACAAGGCTTGGAGGCACAAAATGTAAAGGATTTGAGAAAAATTTCATGAAAGATCCACCTATTTGAAAATCTAAATCTATTATAATATAAGACCTCTTCCCCCGAAACGTACTAAAATTTTGCTCCTTTTTTACTGTTTCTTTCTAAGACTGATAGTATATAAGACACGTATCAAAAAGTATCTACATGTTATCAATTATGCACCACATATGAGGAAACTTTTAATTTAAGCAACTTAGATTTTAATCGGTAATCACAATTAAAGTTTTCACTGGAATCTGTCGACCATCACTCGCTCAATCTAAGAGCATGAAATGGATGATCAATTTATTTATCATCTACCGAGCACAAATTCCGCTAAGTCGCACAAACGCACCCTCTAATTGGATGCAGAAATTGGCACGTCTTTTTTCCTCCCAAAGAAACTATGAATCTTTGAGTAGCTGTAAAGATATATAAAATCCTAAAATAAAGGAAAAAAGAAAAGTCTTCAGGGCTCCACAACAAGGACTTCTAAACAAAGTAGTTGATTTCTTTTTTCTTTTTTGGACCCAATGTTGGTGAGGATGTCCCATGAATGCCTGGCTAAGTAGACTGCACAACTACCCTAATTCAAATATGCATTTTATTTTAGTTCATCATGGGCCACTATCGTGGTTATCGTAGCCATTGATCTGGTCAAATGCCATATATTTGATAGATGGTCCCAATTACAAAGGATTTAGTAACATTGTAGAGTATGGTTTTAGAGACTAGTTATCGACTGCTTGCCTAGGTTGAGTAAGCTAATTCCTCTAAATATTACAGTTAAAACAAGTCTCTTCTTTTTTTTTTTTTTTTTGGGTAGAATAACTTTTCAGTTGATTGCTTGTATTACGTTTTTCAAATTATTAAAGGGTCGACATACTTAAATTGCTGGGGCACATGTCAAGTGTAAATGCATGTGAATCGGATCTTTTTTTTTTTTTTTTTTCAATGGCTGGGACCTTAAAGCTTCAATGTCAAGTGTAAAGCTTCAATGTCAAGTATAAATGCATGTGAATCGGATCCCTTAAAGCAGGCATTGCTTTTAAAAGCGCCAACCTTGTCATTCCATTGTCACTCACCTGCGACCAACTTAAACGTGTCCCATGCACTCAATCATCCACAGAGTCAGACCTAAGTTTTGTCCAATCTCATAAATATGGCGACACTCTAAAAACGTTACAGGTTCTAACAACGATAAAAGTACACTTATGGAACTCTTCAATTTTTAAAGTTATATATCACACCACAAAGAAATCATACCTATGGATAGATATATGGTTAAACCAGCAACAAGCCCCGTGCTAAGCTCGGGGCCAAATTTGGATATATGTTAAAATTTAGAAGTTTCTGAATATAGATAATGAAAAGTAAATCTAAGAAATATGTTATAAATAATAAAGAGAAATTTACGGGAAAATTCCCCGTTGGACCCCATACATCCTATCAAGACCCTGTGTCCTGTACGATATGGAAGGGGTCCTCATGTGGCCATCTTAATTTATTTATTTTTATTGTTTAATAATATGATTGATATCGATCATTCTATCGGTCATATTATCTTCAACATATAATTGTCTTATTTGCATAATACAACAAAATAATTGATATCGACCATATCGAGGAAAAAAAAAAAAAAAAAAGACGAACCTGCAAGTCCACCTGCAGATCCTCCGCCCTCGCCTCCTCTCACTCCCGTTGGGTCTGCAGGTCCTTGGCCCCCATCTCCTACTTTCCCCACTACCTCCAGGCCCAGCCCTCGTCCTCATCTCCACCTACAACCTTGCCTGCATCTTCCGCCCCTTATTCTCCCTCCTCCCCTCCTCTCCTCTCCTCTCCTTCCATGGCGATCCGCCCTCCTCCTTCAATGAAGATGACCCCATACTCGCTGCCCTCCATTCTTTCGTATCCTGCCTCTCTCTGCCTCCCCTGGCCCTATCCAACGCATCCATCCCTTGGAGCAGAACCAGCAACCAAGAGAGAAAAACTTAGTTTCAATTTGGGTTCTGCAAATCGAGAGCAACCATTATAGAATGGTCGATATCGACCATATCACTAAATGACCAAAAAAGGGGGGGGGGGGGGGGGGACAAAAATGCAGTAAGAGGACCCTTCCCGTCTATACAATGCTACTGGAACCTCACCAGTGGTATGGGGTCCTATGGGGCTTTTACCTATAAAATCCTAAAGAATAAATGAACAAAGTTAAATTCTAGTGGATTATAAAATCCATTAAAGATATTATCTTTATTTTTTTAAAATAAAATCCACAGAAAAAGAAAGAAAAACCATATGCTAGTGGATTTGGAGAAAAACTCCTAACAAATTAATAAATACAAGCTCTCGCTCTCCTAGAAAAAGAATAATGTATTAAAAAAACCAATAAAATCCACAAAATGTTGTCATAATCTCTTTGAAAAACAAAATCCACAAAATTCAAAGGAATAAGAAAACCAAATAAAATACATAATAATTTGGTTTACATGTCTAGGAAAATAAAAAAACTAACAAAATCCACAAACATGATTTGTGTGCTTCATTTCTTTTCTTTTTTTTTTTTTTGTAAGTATTTTTTTTTTCCTCATAATCTTTCACTCCATGAGCCCCACAAATGTTCCGCTCGAATGAGAAAACTACAACAAGATCGATTCATCCCGATTTCATGATAGCCATAGAATGAGAGATATAAGGTAGAATAAGGAGTTAAATTAGGAAAAGATTGTCGTGGATGCGGTGGTTAGTAGGTCTTAGGGGGTTAAACTCAAAATCTCGAGATTTACTAATAAGTACATTTCCTAATACAATAGCATATATATTGCATATATGCAAAGACGATCTAGAGGAAAGACTCCATTATATACATGCACGTTTCTTCCACATGGTATCGATCCAGTTACACATGGGCCCCATTTTTTGTTGATGTACTAAGTCAATCATTAAGAGTGGATATGGATTGTCCCGCCCAGATGGTTAGCACAGTAGGCTTTGGAGATGATCGCGTTCCTTATATGGATAAAGATTAGAGGTTTGCAAATCAGTCCAACTTTATTGTCTAACCGTCCATTTCACGATGAAGGACGATAGGTGGGCCCATTGATATATGTAGAGTACTAGATGAAAGGAAGCGTGAGTTGATTTAGGCTTTTGAGTTTAATAGGAAACTTGAGGGGCATACTTAATACTTAATATTTGAGTTTGAGATTAATACGAAACTTTATGAATCCCTAAAATTTCTCTCTAAATCCTGAATTTTTTTTCTTGGGTATTTTTCTGAAATGAGAGCTTCACAGATGATGACGTGGCAAAATTAATTATATTGGTTTAATATATATACGGGTAACAAAGGCCCCAGCCCAGAAAATCTAAATTATGGTAAATTTTTAATATATTATAATATATATATATATATAAAAGAAATGTATCAAAATCCATGCAAAATCTCTAATTTATAGCCCAATTTAGACTATTCTTAAATTTGATAAATCACTTAAAATTCTATGCGAATAGTCCTGTGGAGGGCATAGACTGGCCGGACACGGCCCATGGCTGTGCCTATGGGACATGCTAGGCCAAGGTCTTGACGGGCCGCGCCAAGTTTTCATGTACCTCCCACGACTTGTGCAAGAATTAGAACTCTAAGCTTCTCTTATGGGACCCACTTGGATGCAGTCTACTCATAGGAGGATGGTGTGATGGAAAGGTCTCTCATCTTGGATATGACTTTTGGCAAAACTCATCTCAATCAAATCATTATATCCAGTGATTTAGGTGCCTTAACTTTTAATGGTTTCTTAAGTTAGATTTATTTTTATCCGATTCAAAAAACTTAGATTTTTTTTTATTTTTATGAAATTCAATCCAACAGTGAGTATAATTTAGACTAGCAAGAAAGGCCCATGCTAATCCCGGGCCCTAAAATAAAATGATAATTAAACTAAGTACGGCACTATAATTCATAATATAAAAATTATATACACCGAAAAAGAAAAATGCATAAATAAGAAGCTTATCAAAAGATCAAAAATAAGAAAAAAAAAAAAAAGCTATTAAAACACAATGCATCTGAAGACGTGGGCCGAGTACCCAACCACATTATGAGCCATACCAATACTAATTGCTTGGAGTCAAACAACTGGAGCCAAACTACTGAGCCATTGGCAACTATCTATATTAGTAGATGTGAAAAAACATAGACCCAAATTAGTAAAAAGAGATAGCAATTGAACAATTTTTTTATTATATAGAAGTTCAATAGAATAATTAGTGGCCATGGGCCATGATCTAGAAGATCATCAATGTAATGCCCAAGATCCAATCACCATTGATGGGAGTGGAACAAAATAAATACATAAAAAGATGGGAGTGAAAGGGAATAATTTACCTTAAATCTTGCCTATGATATGGAAGATAATAAATGTAATGCCCATGATCTAATCACCATTGATATGGAAGTGGAACAAAATAAATACATAAAAATGATGGAAGTGAAAGAAAAAGATCTACCTTAAATCTTGTCCATTATATGGACAATCATCAATGTAGTGCCTAGGAAGTCCTAATTTGAGATATTCCAAAATTTAGATTAGACACTAACAAAATTTATCAAATCTAACAGGAATGTAAGAATTCTAAGAGCAAACTTTTGAAAATCTCATTTATAACATTATTACACATTACCCATACACATCATTCATATTTTGAAAGTATTTTGTAAGGATTATAATCCTATTATAATTAGTATTGACAAATTCAATGGGTTTTGGACAAAACTTGGAATTTATTTACAATTGCATTTTTTAATGGGCTGCTCAAAAAAGATGACAAGAAGGCACACAAGTTCTCAAGCTTCCTAGGTGCACCGGGCATCACTACGGTTCTCATGTCAAAGTTCTCATATCTATCCACGTTCATGTTGACATCACATGAAACTTGTTCACATCACATGGGCACTTATATTTACACATGATGACATTAGAGCTACAGGATTTGTATGGACTATCATATGTGAACTCATGGAGAGTTGTGTCATAATGTCTTGGAAACACAAAGTCAAGAAAACACAGCATGCCTTGTTTCGTTTATGTCTCCGTCAAGTTTAAGTATGCTGCCATGGGTTTCGTGCAACCCAGAAAGCATGGCGCTTGAGCCATTATCTGGTCGCTCGAGCAAACAAGTGGCAGTAAGCTATCCACTCGAGCGCACATTTATGCACTCGAGCGACCAATGCTCAAAAAGTCCGATTTGAGTAGGAAACTGTCTTCTAATTTGTTTCAACTTACTTCTTTGAGCCCTACTTGCTCTACAAGTATTGAGGCACAAATTAAAGCCTATATATTGCCTTTCTCTCTCAACTCTAAGGTACCACTCTCCCATCTAAAAATTTAGAGATCTATTGAGAGATTATTTTCTTCTCCAAAGCTTCTAGTTGATACACTGAAGTTCAAGTCTTTGGAGGTTTTTTCTGCTACTTTTCTGAAGTAGATTCATCTTGAAGAGGTATTTAAGGTAGTTAGTTCAAGCACGGTGAAGGTGCACGGCGAGCAATTGGCAAGATCAAAGCAGTCCTTATATTGAGTTAGCAACTGGGAAAGGGTTGTGAGTTTTCTTATAACTTTCGATTTATAGAACTTGATTATCTGTCGGCCTAGACGATAAGGCCTGTGATTTTTTCCCGAATAGGGTTTTCCACCTATAAATCATGTGCCTTTCTCGTTGCGTGGATTGTTTATTTTTTAATCGGGTTTAGGATTAATAATTAGTTTAATCACTGTGATTGAGATTTAGTAGAGACTTGTTAGTTAGGACCTAAGCTTGTGTTAAGGCCAAATTTTTCATATTTTTATCACTTTTCTAATAACGTAATAGAAAACCCTCAAATTCAAAGCCAATGGAATAATAAAGTTCCTAGTCAATTAAGAAAAATACTCAAAATCATCACAAGTTGCAAACTCAAAATCATCCAAGATGCAAAATCAAAATCCATAGTAACGAGTCAATCAAGAAAGAACTTCATCATGATTTATCCAATGTTCAAATCCAAAATAGAATTATTTGATCGATGACATTAGATCAAATCTGAAGATTTTGTGGAGATTAGAGATGCATCTTCAAAGAAGAAATGGTGGAGATGATCCGTACGAGATGTCACTTAATTAATTGAGGAGAATGAAGAATAGAGATAGTGGAGAAGATTATATTTTAGAGATATATATATATATATATATTAGGAATTCACCTCTCTCACCAATTTTTTATGGGCTAAAGTAGATAAGAGTAGGAAAAGATGGATAAGGAGATTGTTCTAGGCTTGAGATAAGGAGGAGATTTGAGTAAGAATATATAGAAGGAAACACGAGAGATTTTAGGGGACGACTAATAAGAATTTTTTGATAAATACCTTTCATTGTGGTAAGTGCTTTAGCATTTTTTGTAACAATAAAAATTGAAATTGAAATTGATTTGAGATCCAATTTCTCAAATTGATTTGAGACTAGAGTCCAATTTTGCAATCGATTAGCAAATTGAAACTCAATTTTGAATCGAATCCTACGTCTATAATATATATATATAAATTAGTGCCAAATTAGAATAAGTGAAAATTCTTGATAATGTGAAAATGTCAGATTTTTTTATGAAATTCAATCCAATGATTAATATAATTCAGATTAGTGCCAAATTAGAATCAGTGAAAATCCATAGGAGTTCGGTATGTGGCGGCTGGATTGATCATGGGATCCCACATGGTAGTCACTTTTGATATGCTCCTATGGCAAAAGTTTGATATGGGATCCTTCTGATCTCTCGGGTCATACATGACGAATTGGGCGTATGGATGGGATATTTCATCCAGTCCCACATGGAGAAGTTGGTGAGTTAGATCTAGTGGGTAATATTTAAATAGTCATCACGGTAAACTCGGTGGATGGTTGGATCTTTTGTCTAGTTAGTTCCACCGAATGGGTGGATGATCAATCTTTCATGTAGTGGGTCCTATTTAGAGGGTTTGATAGTTGGAGAAGTTGAATGGAAGAGGATAGGCATGATAATGACAAGATTTTAGGAGATTTTAGGGGAAACAGAGGGATGAATTTGAATGTGATGTAATGGGATGAGATAAATATGGAGAGGTTCAGTGGCGCACGTCAAAGTCAAATCCTAGATTTTCTTTTTTCTGTATTTTTCTTAAATGAGCTCTATGGGTGATGACGTGGCAAAACAAATCATATTGCTTTAATATATATATATAATAATACGTGAGCTTTTTTTTTATAGAGCCCCACCAGATGTGCCAACCATGAGTCGAAAGATCTTAACGGTGGCTAGATATAGCAAAAAAAAAAAAACCCATCTTATCATCCTTATAGTTCACATTCGCAACGGCTTAGATATAGAAACCTCATTTCACATCTTAATAGCCACATGCTGGGTCAGTTCAACTCGTCAACTTTTCCAACCATGCTTCAATTTGAGAGTTCCTTTTTACCTCTACCAGAGACAAACTCACTCACCCTGTCTCTCAGCTAGTTTGGTGCATGGGTGTGTGAGAAGGGTGCATGAATTCAAATCCCTAGCTAATGCCCTCGACCAGCAGAGTTTGGTGCATGGGTGTGTGAGAAGGGTGCTCATGGGATGGGCCAGCTGGACCCAACCCAATCCTCTTCCATATTAAACTTGATTTGAGCTATATTTTCCACGCTCATAGTCTCGTTACAAACCTAATTTTTTGGCCTGATGGTAAAGCAATCTGAGCCTGGCCCCAAAATGCTTAAAGGCCCAAGCCTGCCTCAACGCATCGGGCGCAAAGAACTCACGTATATTTTGCAGATGGACTAGGCCAATGCCCTAGTTTCAGATCTATGGGCTGAGTCCCAGTTTGTATTATTTGCCATTAGGGCCAAGACCTGAAATAAGAAACACAAGATCAGGTTGAACCCCAGTAATTGCGAGACCAAATACGTGGGAAAACTGGTTGAAAGTGCCAACATGGGCCTATATTCTCCAAAGGTTCTCTTAGCTTAAAATATCAAAAATCTCTAACCAGAGATGGGATTTATCTAGTAGATTTTTGTTAATAGGATGTAAGTATCTATAGAGAAAGCAAAATATCCTATTACATTCTCAAAGAGATTACATTCGACCTATACCTGAATCTGAGAACGACTCCCTTAAATATGGGGCCATAACATGCTCCTTTGCTCATCAGTCTATAGTTGGTTCCCTGTCAACATAGAAAAAGAAAAAGAAAAATGCTATTTCCACAAGCCTTTATTAGATTCCTAACTTTAAGAACACGACTGAAAACAACTGCATTCGATGGATCGGTTCTGTTTGTTTCATGTAATTGAATAGAGAAGAATTGAAATGCTTTTATTTCAAAAAATAGTTAAAACTGAATAAACAAATGCGAACTTTCAAAAATGACCATCAAATTATCCCACCTCTCTACTGGAAAATGAATAAGGGGAAGGTTGGAAATGAATACCCAGCTACTACCTAGTAATTCAAATTATAGTAAAATGAAAGTTGATCTGCATCAATACCTAATATGATACGCCCCTCGCCTCCGTAAGAATCTTTCGGTGGATCTCTTTGGACCTTGAATGCCTTCCTAATTAATTACCATGTATTCTATGCAAACAAACAGACCCTTATAGGATTTGTGTCAGTTTCCGTAAGCCATGTTTCCCACTTTCCCCTGTTATTAATACGTCAGTTTCTTATGCAAAAAGGTACCTTTCATAGATTGTGTGAGATGCGACTTTTTTCCCACTACGTGACTACGATGATACATCCACGCAGAGTGCATCTAGGCTAGATGTACGCCACAATGTGGGGCTAGGGATTCAAATGAGTACCTATTTCTCCAATTATTCAAACCTTCCGACACATTAAAAACCAAGTTTGCTACCACTTTTTGAGGGAGAGAGAAGGGGAGGAAAGATGGATCACAAACAAACAAAAAAAAAAAAAACCCTGTGTATTGTGTTTTATTAAACTGCATTACATCCACCAATATATAGAATAATAAAAGCAAACATGCCAGCCAAAGGAAGCGTCCTAACCAAAATAGAAAATGGAATAATAAAAAAAAATAATCATTCTAAAAAAAGAATATATCTACTAATATCCTAACCTACATAAGTGTTGAGTAAATGACGACTTCAGCACACTTCCTCAACTTTGATCGAGATCATGACTTTGTTGAGGGAGAATAGCGGAGAGCAAAGAGTAAACACAGAAAATACTCGTGTATAGCGTTTTACTATACTGAATTACATCCATCCACCAATATATAGAATAATAAAAATAAGCCTCCTAAATAAAAAAAATTCCTGACCAAAATAGAGAACAAAATAATAAAAGAGAACCGTACTAAAACAAGAATATTCCTAATAATATTCTAACCTACATAACATCACCTCGGAAACCCCTCTTATGGGTGTCCCGAATATTCAATGATGACTTCAACACCCGATACCCCAGCCCTTATACAAGGCTCAAAATAAAAATAAAAATAAAAATAAAAATAAAGAAGCCTCTGTCTCTTTCAGCAGAAAAAAAAAAAAAAAAAAAAAATCACTCTCTCTGTTATGTGTGCAAGAATGGCCTTTAACCGGAAGTTGGAACCGGTTCCAAAACTTATTTCCTAGCACCAAGTCAAAATCACTTTTAGAACATCCTGCAGGAAATGGTTTCAGTTCCAATATAGTTCCGGCCTGGAACTAACTGTTTGTGTCCCTATGTGGGGCCCACCTAGGGATCACACCTTGGGGATTGAAAGATCTGAGTGGCCTTATTTCCCTATGGATTTGGAGTCAACTTGATCATCCTAACAGCTTCATCATGGCCCCACACGTTTCAATAGTTTTATAATAAAAAAAAACGTGCAGCCGATTTGTCAACCTAGTCGATTCAGATGGCTGCAAACCGCGTGCATCTGGTGTAATTCAAGGGACCCTTATGTTATGTCCACTCATATGTAACTTGCAATGGGCCCCAGTGGGCCCCATGCCAAGAGCACTTCGTCGTGGGAAACACCTGGGGCCCACCAAGGATGGGATGGGAAGTTCTGGGTTGCCCCTATCGGTGTATGGTGACAGGGTCTCATGTGATTATCCTACACCCTAGATCAACAGTCCAAAGATATTTGCCATTAAAAATGGATGCGAAGTCGATCCAAGAGTCAATCCATTCGATGGGCATAGACCTAGCAAACCAATGACTATTAGGGTAGTTGATACCTGTGGTCCATTCAAATAGAACATCAGGTGGGCCCTACTATGAGGTACCCAGATAAAGTGTGCACGGAAAATAGGTGTGCACTATTGACGTAAAAGTAAAATAAAATAAAATAAAATAAAATAAATAAATAAAAGGCAAATCCTAACCTCTTGTAAAATCAAGAAACTGTGATATTTGAATTCCAAGGCAATCAAATGTCATTATAAACCAGATGGTATCCAATTCCAAGGTAATCAGATGTCATAGAAGCTAAAGGCAAGAGCTTCAAGCTCAAGAAACAGGTTCAAAAAGCCAACAATCAGCCACTACTTGCAATAGCTATATGACACAGCAATTCAAGCAAAAACAAGTTTCAAGCCCCCGAATCTCTCAAAACAAATGCCAAGAGATATTTTTCATACTCAATATCTTTCATACTCAAAGACATGGCCCTAAAGCTGCAAGACTATCAGAGAAATGAAGGAATACATGCAGAAGCAAGTCTCAAATTGAATACCAACAGCCGGTTGATAGGTAGTGATCTGCTATTGGGCCCACAGTCAAAGTTTGGTCAACTTCATAGGTCAAAAACATGGTGAAAACCTTCTCAAAGTCAAAGAACATATTCAAGAAAAATCCCCAAAATCTCAAGGCAAATGGAAGCCATTTGGAATATTGGGTCTTAAAAACAAATATTGGCGCCCCTTTTGAAATTAAATCTCTCCACCTGCTCTAACCACTTCAGATGCTTATAAATAAGTTTCTTTTACATTTCTCGCTTGCAAAAGGTATTCAATATCTCTCACACAATGGTTGCATTTGGTTCTACAATTGGCCACTCAATTAAATCCCATCAACTCCGTGGCCCTATATTTGTAATCCCAACTGTTCAACTTGGTTTTTGAACTAATATATCAAATTCCATAAACACTCTGGCTTTATATATTTGTAATCCTAACCATTTAATTTGTTTATTGAACTAATAAAGCCCAAGAGCTTTAAATTTATTATTTTAGACTTCATAGATCCACCGTCCTAACCCTTCAATTTATTTATTGAACTAATAAACCCCCCCCCCCCCCCAAAAAAAAAAAAAGATGTAAATGGGCCCCCGATTCCCCTATTACCCATAGGTTCCAACCCATTAAAAACCGGATCTTGATCCTTATTTAAGCCCCGATAAGTAAATGAGTCCGGTTCCAGATCCACCTTGATTCGGCCCCATGAACCCCGAGTAGGTCTCCCCTTCCTAAAAAGGTAGAATGTTTGGGGCAGTGCAATTTGTAAATCACTGCAAAATATATATATATATATATATATATAAAACTGAGATTTGTTGTTTTAAAGCAGATTCCGCCCCCAACCCTTTCTAGTATAGGATTATTTCTCATTAATAAGAATTAGGTCAACGTTGGTTCCAAACAGGCTGCTCGACCCCAGCTTCACCTGCCTGCCTGCCTTACAGTATTTCAACCTCAATTTAGGTTTGAGTCCCATGAACATTGGCTATCAAGTTGCAAAAGCTATAAGGTAGACCCTGGAAATTTTCCTTGAGAGGGCCACTGTAAGAAAGAATGTCAGAGGGGGCATTTCAAAGACATTTTTTATTCACTCATTCAAGATTAATGCAGTTTTTCATTTAACCCAATATTGGTAGAGATTTGATAGAGAATGAAGTAGAATCCTTTCTATGTAATCGGCTTTGACATTAGTATCACTCAAAAAAAAAAAAAAAAAAAAGGATTAAAAATGAAGGAAAAAGGACAGGCAGAGCATTGTAAGTATTTACAAATGTTGTGCTCTCCAATCAACAGTGAAATTCTCTTCATCATCGTCATCTTCATCACCACCTGAGGAATCTCCACTCGACTCCTCCCCCTTGAATGCTAGAGTGCGTTTCTCTGCTCTAGCTGACTTTGCAGCCTTCAACTCCATTTGCATCTTCTTCAACATCTCCACTCTTTCCCTATAAGCCCTGTAAGAGACTGTTATAGTTAGCCCAAGAATACAGAACCATGAAATATCTCAAATAACTGGATTATTGCAGTTTCACTTACTTCTGCTCCACAGACTCAGCTTCCTCTAGCATCTCAGCAGCATCGATCTGTCATTCACATTACAAGTTGCATTATTTGCTTAACATATGAGGGCAGATTCTATGGCCCTTTCAAAGTAGCAAATGCAATGTCATCTACTTAGTGATGCACATGAATTGATTGATGGAATAAAGGAGGGTAAGGATGATTAAAAGGGGGGAGGGGCTTGCACCAAACTAGGAGGATCTACACTTTGAAAAGTAATAACCCCAAACTGATGGGATAAGCCTATAGCACCTGTATAACCTTTGATAGATGGGTCAGGATAAAACGATGATGATACAGGGTAGATCTTTTTTCCATCCACTAGCTCTTGGCAGGTCAGGTCAGATGTGTGTGATATTTGTAAAGCATGAGATTCCAGCAGTTTAAATAGTACATAACAAAAGGAATGAATAGGTACCAGTTTCTATGTGCATTGGGTGCAGCAGACAAAAAAAAAAACAAAGAAAGAAAAGAGGAAAAGAAAATCACTTGCTCTACCATTTTCACCTAAAGAATCACCACCAACACAAATGCCAATTTGGAGCAAGAAAAAAGTTGGAATGAATAGTATGCCATCTTAACCCAGCGTAATTTCCACCTGTGGGAGTCCTACACTGGTGCGGTACAGGATTTCCAATCCCTGCTACACAAGCAACAGGAACTCCCTGTATTAAACACGGGGACGAAAAATCCTGCACAGCAGCCATCCAAGCAAACCTTCCAGAATAGAAAATGGCCCTCCTAACTCAATTGTGACACCTCCGCCTCAGCTACATAACATGAGGGACAGAACCATCATACAAAAACAACAGAATCAGTAGCAGTATTTATTTCATACAATCCACCCCAAGAAAAAGTGTAACTGTGCCGGCTACTTTCTCTCATGTCTGATCATGAATGATTCAATATCTCAGCACAAATCCTTACCTCCTCTTCCTCCAGGCGCTCGTCCACTTCGTGCAAGTCTTCTTGGATTGCTTTTTCAAATTCTTTGTACTCATCCCTTTCAAAATAAAATTAAAAAATGAAAAACAAACCAAATCAGTACTGTTGAATGAATTTGAGAAATGAAATAAAATAAATAAACAAGGATTTACCAAAACAAAACCCATTAAAAGTACAATCAAAACACAATGCATACTGTAATTTGTACTTAGTGTCATATAAAGATGAAGATACAGGGCGTCAGACAAGGAAAACTTCTAGAAGCTGGATTTACAGAAATGTTCAATAGGTCTTCCTCTTTTTTGTGTCTGAGAGTGAAGAAAGAGATGGGGGAAAATATCGGTAAAAGAGCATTAGAAAGACTATTAGTTTGTTTTACTTTTTACCCTTTACAAAGAATCAATTAGAAAGAAAATAAATGATAGAATTCTAAACATAGAAAGGTTCAGCTGCCAAATGTGTTGCATCTCTCTCTCTCTCACAATCTCTTTTAATAGGTGTAGAAATATTAAAGGTAAAAACCTATCAGAAATATTAAAGGTAAGAGGCTTTCACAATCTCTTTTAATAGAAGGGATTGGGGCGTATGCTTTTAAGCAGGGCAGTATGCCCACAAGTGTTTACCAGAACTGCATTTGGTAATGTGGGAGCATCTGGAACTCACCTAGGGATAGATTAAGCTTCAAAGATGCATCCAGGGTGTTCACCTGGTGATGCAGTAACTTAATCTACAGACTTTTGCACTTTCTTTTTCTTGGCTCCAGGTTTTCCTTCTTTTCTCTTTTCTTTTCTTTTTTTAACTTTTCAGCTTGCCAGTGAATGACCTGCCATTGTTCGTTGTCAGTGGCTAGCCAACTCTAATGGTAAAGGAGTCCATAGTCCTGGACTACTTTGAAGTGAATAATTTATTGTATATTGGTTCCCATTAATGAAATTATTCAACCTTCGGAAAACACGCATTTTAAAACAAAATTTGGTTGTGGTAAAATTAGACGTGCCCCAAATCACAAGAGAAATCTGGCAGAACAGATGGTTATCAGCTCTGCCATTCATTTGAGGCAGTGCAAAATTCGGATGACACATAAGGTGTAAAATTATTTTCTCCGCCTTATCCACACCTATCATAGATCCCAGTATCAATTTGGGTGGAAAAGTGAGAAAACAACATGCCACCTAATGTCACCTACAACTTCTGCCCCACCCAAAAGACAGCAAAAACGATAATTATCCATTTTATCAAAATTTTCAACCAGACATGTTCATCAATTAAGTGCCCACATTCCTTTTACCCTCTGTGTTTGTGTTCATATGAACAGCAACAGAATCCATTCGATAGACCTATATCACATATAGTGTCACGAGTAGTACCAAAATGAGTATTTGAAATGAAAGGTAAAAGTGGCAGGGAAGAGTAGGAACTCACTTTATATCAACCTTTACAGGTTCAATGCCTCGAGCACGTAAATCAGCATCCTTATTATCAAAAAAGCCTGCAGGAAGCACTCCCTTCACTTGCTTGACTTCTGAAAGATCCATCCTTGATGGTTGACCAAGCTGGCTGGAGAGATTGCTTTCACTTCTTTCCTTGGACTCTGCTGTTTGTACACTGGCTAAGTCATCTGTCTCGCTTGCAGAATGAGGCAACTCTGAATGAAGCCTTACTACATGAGGCTCTCCTTTCTTTTCAACGTAATGTGATGAACTGGAATCTACTGACTTAGCAGTAGTATGGTGTGGAACTGACTCAGTCTTGCTCCCAGAACCCAGCCCTGAAACTTACAAATATGTCACAATTTTTGGGTATTGCACCAACTCAATCAAGAGAAACAGCTTTAAGAAAAGAAAAGGAGATAATTTGACACTGGTTCTTTTTTTTTCAGTAAATTTTACAATGATATGAATTGACACTTCGTCTGAAGTTAAGCTGAATCATCTAAGTGACCCCTTCAAGTGACGGACAGGCTGATTAGAGACTGAGAAATAATATAGTTATTGGGACTAATATTCAGGCCTAGATTCATCTCACAGACCTAAAGTTAATCCCAGATATAGCACGTTTGAAAAAAATTTATATCCCGTGTTAAATGCATTGGTCCGTACAATGCCGATAGTCGTGCCTTAAGCACACAGGCAAGGCTGAGACATTTAGCAATCAAGCCAAAAAAATTGGTCTGGGATCAGCCCACGGCAGCCCAAATCAAGTCCAATGCAGGGCAAGGTCTTGCTAGCCCAGCCCATGTCTAGCCTTAGCCCTAAGTATCCCCTATCGATCATATCTGTCACCATCAGCAGCTTAGAAAAAGATAGATATTTGATGGCACAAAGTAAGTTTCTTCTATCTTCTCTCCTCTCTCTTTCCTTTCAAAAAATCCATTGGTCCATATTTGAGGGCAAGTTTGGGCAGCTAAGATCATCCAGTGTTAAAATTTTAAGGCATTATCGTTCACAATAGGATCCATCATATGAACAATTTACATCACTAAAATGCATGCCCCTGGAACTTTCTAGGCCCTAGGTTTTTGACACCGCATCCAAATGGGACTGGCCGCTAGAGCCTGTTTCTTTACCAGAATTCCTAACAAGAATTTGGTATGTTAGGGTTTTTTTGGACATGATGTGACATCTTGTCCCTTGGCATTTGAAATGTTGTGTTTCTTTCACCAAAATTCCAAATTCCAACCAAATGCATTGAAGATGGAATTCCAGGAATTCCAAAAGGCCATTTGAAACCTTTTAGGTGAATCATTGGTACTTATATCTAAAAAATTTGAGACCTTATAAGTTGTTGGCCAAGTAAATAGTAGAATCATTGCTACTTATATCTAGAAAATTACACATGTTCAAATTCCAATGACCACCAGATCCAAGAAGAGTCAGCATTCAGAAAGATTAGTCACTATAGAACAAATATCATAATTGCTTACTGACAAAAATATGTAATTACGACCAATTCAAGTTCTTCCAATTTTTTTAATGGCGGCCTTCTGACAAATTTCTGGATTCGCATGCCCCAACCCCTACAGCTAATCATTCTGAAAAAAGCCCCATTTTATTTTCCTATATTCATATGACAAGCAACAAAAGAATTGTAGAGAGAGATGAGGACAAACCCAAGAACACCAAGGTGAGTTCCTCTAGTTTATGAGTGAGGAAGTGAGAGATTTTGTTTTCTTTTCTCTTCCACAATTCTTGTACATGAGAAGGTTGGTGATCATCAAGTTAGTAGCTTGGGAAGAAGAAGCTTGTAAACTCCTATTTTGCATAGCGGATTTGATCATGAATCCGTGACTTCGTCCTCTTATTTTAGAGGGTTTTCCACGAAAATTTGTTGTGTGCTTTCTTTGTTCTTGCTCTCTTTATTTTTCTTCTATAATACTTACTGTGGTTGCTTGGACTATATTGTGCACCCTTTGTGTCTGTTGAATTTCCTTAGTGATTCACATGGAGGGGAAGACTGAAAAGTTCCACATCTCCCCAACAAAAGATCTCCAGATTGGGTAATATATTTAGCAATGAAATTAATTTCCAATGTATCACATGTATAAGGAAGAGGAAACTGTCAAAAACATTATATATATATATAGAGAGAGAGAGAGAGCCACGCTACAAAACGCCCGGGCGTTTCGTTCCAAAGAAACACCCCTTTTTCTAATTGGCCAATGTAGTATTCTTTGCGCCACTTTTTAGGAAGAAAAGGCATTTAAAGGCCCACTTTCTCTAAAAAAATTCTCCTTTACCCTATTTATTCTCTTCTTTGAAAGCATTACTTAAATATTCAAGCTCAACGACAAGTTCATCCTTTCCTAATTTGTCTCCTCCCCAATGGGCTCTCGTGTCTTTTAGACTGTTATCAAATTAATCCCATATAAGACAGAGAAATCATGATCCATTCCTTCAATTGTGGGCCCCGCTTTTTTTAAAAGTAGACTAGTGGTGGCATTTGCCTTGGTGTAATATGCTCTGTGGCAAGAATGAGTGGGCCACTTATAAGACACGTGACAAGTCAATGAAAGCCCCTGATGGATTTACAGGTTTTGAATTAAAGGATTTAAATTTAAACAGCGATTTGTACGTTAGAAATTATGGGACCCACTATAAAAAGAACATATGCAAGTATAATTAGTCCGTCCATCATGATTATTCAAAGTAAGAATTAATGATCCCAGTAGGCCTACCAATAGACTTTATAAGATGGGTCCACTGATGGATCATTAGCTTCAAAATCAAGGTGCCAATTTAACCCATTTTGAGTACCGTACCAATTTTGAAAGAAAGAAAGCAATGAATGCATATAAACTTGCATAGCTCACACTCACTATCCCTTATTTTTCTCTTCATGTCTCTTTATATAGCTGGACAATCAATCTAACGTAATACCCATCCGGATTTACAATAAATACATTGGTTTTCGTTGGATGTTGTATAGGGGCGAGAATGCCCCTTAATGATAAAGGGCATTTCGTAGCATTGGTTTTCGTTGGATATTGTATAGGGGCGAGAATGCCCCTTAATGATAAAGGGCATTTCGTAGAATCACAAACAGAGTTTGGAATGTACTCTTGAAAATCTTCAAAGTCAAGAACGCTTCCAATTGTCCTTCACAAGCTAATGGAAAGTGAGTTGCTGATCCATCTATAGGAACAGAGAATCATTGGTTCCTTTTCTCCTTCATGGGGGTTTCTGATGGATAATGAAAGAGAGGAGAGGAAGAACCCTCGGAAATAGATGTAGAAGTCCCCAAGGACAGTGGTCAATAGGATTGGAGATGGTGGTTTTTTTGTGGGGGGGCGGGGGGGGCGGGGGTGTGTTTTGCAAATGACATATATTCAAAAAGAGAAGTGATGGAATTCAAAGGGAGTTTAATGGAGAAACTTTTTACATGGTGGCATCCATTCCTCCTCTAGTTCGGATTTCTTTCTTGTATTACATTTCATGTCATATGAGAATGTAGGACAAACACGGGATGGCCGAAGTGGAGAATTGCTTCTAGAGTGTTCTGTGACCGACAAATGCCAACAAGATTAGAGGGGGAATTTTACAGGACAATGATTACACCAACTATGACCTATGGAGCAGAATATTGGTCAATTAAGAAGCAAAATATGCATAAAATGGATGTAGTAGAGATGAGAATGTCAAAGTGGATGTGTGGTAAAACTATGAATGATAAAATTAGAGAGCACACAATGAGCGATTTCGAGAGCACTCAATGCCAAAGTGATAAAATTAAAGAAACCTGTTTGAAATAGTTTGGGCATGTCTGTAACGACCCGGGCCCTCTATCCACATGCTATTGTCCGCTTTGGCTCATGGGAATTCAACCCAATCTTGCCACACGGTTTTAAAAGGCCATATGTGAAGTTAAGGCCAGGTCGCACATTATAAGCCCAAGGACAGGACTTAGATATTTCCGATGTAGGACTTGGACAAAGCCTCACAGTGCTAACCAAAGCACTCCACCCTTACCCCTGTGGATTCCCCTTTCTTGGCTCACAGGAGCACTTGACCTTGTCTTGCTTCAAGGGATTACCCAGGCGGATTAGGGTCTCAAACTCTCCCCCACCGGAAATAGAGTTGTCCTCGGCTCTGATACCATCTGTAACGACCCAGGCCTGCTGTCCGCATGATATTGTCCGCTTTGGCTCGTGGGATTTCAACCCAATCTTGTCGCACGGTTTTAAAAGGCCTCAATGCCTCATGTGGAGTTAAGGTTAGGTCGCACATTATAAGCCCCAGGTCAGGACTTGGATATTTCCAATGTGGAGCTTGGACAAAGCCTTTCGATGATAACCGAAGCACTCCACCCTTACCCCTGTGGATTCCCCTTTCTTGGCTCACACGAGCACTTGACCTGGTCTTGCCTCAAGGTATTACGCAGGCAAATTGGGGTAAAATTAATAAGGGATAAAATTAGAGAGCACAAAATGAGCGATTTCGAGAGCGCTTATGGGTAACATCAATAGGGGATAATATTAAAGAAACCTGTTTGAAATAGTTTGGGCATGTCCAACAAGGGGAAAAGGTCGGCAATGGTGCCAGTAGGGAAAAGTCTGGCTATGTAGGTTGGTGAATGATGACCTACCAAGGAGAAGAGGTAGGCCAAAGAGGACATGGATGGAGGTAATAAAAATAGACCTGAAAAAGTACAACTTATCTGGGGATTTGGCCCAGGATAGATCAAAATGGAGAATAAAATTCATGTAGCCGACCCCAACAAAGCTGAGACAAGGCTTTGAAGACGATGATGATGATGATTACATTTCATGTCAGAATCATTACTCTTTGGTGTGAGCTCCCTCTTGGTACTATAACTTCTTTTTCAATGAAATTTTCATTTATGGTAAAACATAAAAGTGATGTTATCCATGCAAATGACTTCTACTGACTCATTTGGGGTTGCTTGCCTAGACCTTGATCCAAACCATCCTATCAAATGCTCCAGCTGACCTTGACCTCAATCCAAGTCATTGATGCAACCTTGGGTTATGATGTAAGTGCCGGAGCACAATTAGGGTTCTGAAGAACAATCACTCGAAGAAGAAACAGTCTTCAACGATAAACCTTAATTCAATTCTCCAATCTGAGATCACTGATCTCTACAATGTTCTACTTATAAAAAAAGATACTTCCCTAATAAACAACCCTAATCAAACTAGGAAACAAAAATCATATCCAAATTAGAAACTAATTCTAAATGCAACTTCTTAAATAAAAATTAGAAACTAATAACAATTACTAAAAAATTTCTAAACTTGCTTGGGTCCCACAATTGGACCACAGGATTTGTTCCAACGGACAGATATTGCTGCTGCATCATTCTCCCTAGGTTGGAAAAGAGTTCGACCTCGAACTCGACTCTCATTCTTGATGTTGCTTTTGTAAATAGTGTGCACTTGAAGCGCTTCCTGAATGAGGCAAGAACTTGACCCTTTCTTTGGTGGTGCCGGCTTCATAGGACAGAGTGTTACTTGCTTATCACCATGCATAAATGTGTATGTGTTGTCACGCATTCAATTAGTGCCATTCTTGTCATACATCCATAGACGACCCAACAAGATATCACAACTATCCATTGGTACCACATTACACCAAACTGTATCTGTATAGTCTTCTCCCACAAAAAAGGTAGCGGGATATGCATACCGTACTTGCACTTCATCACTTGTCATTAACCACCTAGCAAAATAAGGACGATGATGCTTTCGATCTTTCAATGATCGATCCACAAGAGCTTGAGATATAATGTTCTGAGAACTTCCTCCATCAATAATAACTGTGCATTCTTGACCATTGACTGTTCCTTTAGAGCGGAAAATAGTTTCTCGCAACCATTTCTTCTCAGTAATTAAGGGAGTTTCAATAAGTACCATGAAAGAATCAATATCCTCCTCAGGCAGAATGTCCTCCACTTTCTCTGTGTCATTCTCTTTAGGATCATCATTTGGTACATCTTTCACATCACTTTCATTCTCAATGAGGCGGATGCGTTTTGGACACTCTGCTGCACGATGCCCTTGTTGTTTACAATTATAGCATGTAATCCTATTTTGACCTTCGGGCTTAGTGAAAGCTTTCTCCGATAAATCACTCGGTTTAGACCCTGCAATTAAGGAACTCTTCTGCATAACCCATTTAGATGCATTAAGTTTTCTGGCTTGATGGTTTGCAAACCCCTCAGCCTTGATAGCATGCTGAACACTCTCATCAACATTATCAAAATATTTGAATGCGAGGATATCTTGCATGTCAAGTGTAAGCCTATTAAAATATCGGTCAACTAAGATATCCTCCTCTTCATCAAAACCACAACGGGCTTGCATGGTCATAAACTCCTCAGAATACTCAACAACTGTCTTAGATCCTTGTTTCAAATATTGAAAACTTGCGCACAGATCTCTGGAGTAATTGATAGGGAGGAATTTTTGCTTCAACAGATTTTTCATCTCAATCCACGTGTCAATGGAGTCAATTTGTTGGTTTCTTCGCTTCCGTTGCAACTCAGCCCACCAAATCACAGCATAATTGCGAAATCGAGTTGCCACTAGTGTAGTCTTATGACCATCCATCATTGGCTTGTGTGCAAAAATATTTTCAGCACACACTAACCAATCTAGGAATTCATCCGGTTTCAATTTTCCAACATATTCGGAAATAACGAGTTTAATACCCAAATCACGATCAACATTGACTGCATGTGGATCTCGTTGATTTCGATTATGTCCTATATCATCCCAATGATTATCCTCACGCCGATTAGCTTCCAAATTGGTTAATCGGGTTTCAATCCGTGCAAGAGTCTCTTGCATTTGAACAATCATTACAGATAATTGATTAACAGTTCCCCTCAAATCATCATCATTATTAGAGGAAGACTCTACTTCTATGTGCTTCTTGGGAGGCATTTTTGTTTAAGGCAATTTTTTATTTTTTTTTTATTTTTTATTTTTTTTTACTAGCCTGATGTGTAGATCTGCTCACCATAAACAAGCTAGGGAAAATGGGTCTAAAATCTGACAGTAGACGAGCTTGATATCATAAAAAGAAGTCTCAGCCGTTGATCTTGGACAAATCTGGGTCTTTAATTCCCTGCTGATGAGAGCAGTAGTGCTGGCTAGGTTGAAACTTAAGTGGGTCGGATTGACTAGACTTCGACCCAAATCAATTCAGATATAAACTTGGCTCGACCCGTGAATGACCTGAACTCAACCTCAGGCAAAACTCATTTGTTGATACGTGTCACATGAGTGACTATCACTGAGCAGCCTCATTCTCTGTGCAATAGAAAACAAGAGAAGAAAATGGTTTGGGCTGCCCCCTTCGTTGATGCTATATGACGAGAAAAGAGGAAGAAAGGAGGCGAGAGGCTCAGGGATTGCGGAGAAGAGGCGTGCGATGACGTCAATAGGCGCTAGCGGTGGATGTAAGGAAGCGATGACGGAGCCAACAGTCTGAAAAGTCCAGGCAGAAGCAAAGTCGGCAAGGAAAGAAAAGGGAAGATGATCGCTGTCTTTGGAGATGATGACGATGGCTTCTTCTCCTCCTCCTCTGGGTTCGGGATTTGGGGTTTCCGGTGGAATGGGTTTGGGGATTCTGCGGTCTATGGGTGGTTTCTGGAAATAGATATGGGCAATGGTGGAGAGTGGGGAAGAGGTTATTGCTGGGTTTTGGTGTGCAGGGGAAGGGGTGCAGTGGAATGGGCGTCGGTTGTCTGGGAGAGGGTTTTGGTGGGGTTCATCCGGCAGGGATGAGGGTATGTAAAGGGGACTGAAGAAAGGCTAGGAAAGCAGAAAGGAATGAGGGATAGGGGTAGTCACGTCGATTGATCGTGATGATCGTTCGGCTCTTATACCAATTGATGCAACCTAGGGTTATGATGCAAGTGCTGGAGCACAATTAGGGTTCCGAAGAACAATCACTCGAAGAAGAAACAGTCTTCAACGATAAACCTTAATTCAATTCTCCAATCAGAGATCACAGTTCTCTACAATGTTCTACTTATAATAAAAGATACTTCCCTAATAAACAACCCTAATCAAACTAGGAAACAAAAACCATATCCAAATTAGAAACTAATTCTAAATGCAACTTCTTAAATAAAAATTAGAAACTAATGACAATTACTAAAAAATTCCTAAACTTGCTAGGGTCCCACAATTGGACCACAGGACTTGTTCCAACACACAGATATTGCTGTTGCATCAGTCATTCTATCGAAGGCACCCCAACAAATATGTACTAGCCCAAATTGCACTTCAATTGGAAAGATATAGGGCATTCAATGAATCAGTGTGGGAAAATGAGTTAACTATTACATTAAACTCTATTTTTTTACACATTGATCAACACAACGGTAAATATCAGTTGCATTGGAGTGAAAAGTGGATAAGTGCATATTCATGGGAGGGCATCTGATATGACTGACTTTGATCAAGTAAAGCTAGGCTCATTTGGGTCAATAGCATCTAATATGACTGACTTTGATCAAGTAAAGCTAGGCTCATTTGGGTCAATAGAAATCATCCGCATGGAAACTCCCATGCAGACATCAAGATCATTTCTCCCTTAAAAAAAAAAGTTAGTAGAATACCTTTTTCCAGTCAGTTTTAGCATTTTAAACTACGACGCACCCACTTCTGAGAAATAAAACTACAATTCAATTAGAGAAACACAAACTACTAAGGAATAAAAATTACAACCAAGAAAAGTCATCATACGACTATGGTCAAGCACTTAGGGAGTGAAAAAACAGATCTACGAAAGCAAAATAGATCCTGGGTGTTTTTACCAGTTTTTGGCTTCTTGAACTCATGATTATCAAAAAAATCTGCAGGCAATGAGGATGATGTTCGAGGTTTATCAACCAACGCTGTAGAGGAATCAGGTTTTACATCATTAACACGAGTTGCTCCAGCAGCAACAGCTTTGATATTCTTAATCGCCTGTGGCAATGAAAGCATTCAATAGATCAATAGTTAACACTTAATACCCTAAACCACTTGTGAATGATGCCAACTGTGTTTCATCTAAAGTACTAAACATAACAATTTACCATCATACCAAAGTGGTAGAACTTTGAACATCATATACCACATACAGATAAAGCCATGAACAAGTGTGTGTGCGTGTGTGACTATGTGTACGCGCATGCACGCGTCTCTCTCTCTCTCTCTCTCTCTCTCTCTCTCTCTCTCTCTCTATATATATATATATATAGAGAGAGAGAGATGTGCAGGGTTGTGCAGCTATTTTAGAATAAAGCAATGCATATATGAATTACTTGTCGACAACTGCTTGTGTCCAACATCATTATCAAGGCCTTGTCCCAACTATATTGGGGTTGGCTAGATGAATTATGTTTCTTCATTCCAATCTATCATTAGCCAATCCTCAGATAAGTTGCACTTTATTCATATCTATTTGTACTAACTCCATCCACATACTCTTCAGCCTACCCCTTCCCCTTGATGGGCCATCAACCTGTATAGCCAGACTTTTCCTTATCGGCGTCATGCGTTGGACATGGCCAAACTATCTCAAATGGGTTTCTCTAAATTTATCCTCTATCGATGCTACCCCTAAATGCTCTAAAAAATGCTCATTTCTAATTTTATCATTCCTATTTTTACCATACACCACCTCAACATTCTCATCTTTGCTACATCCATCGAATGCATGTGTTGCTTCTTGATTGGCCAATATTCTACTCCATATGTCATAGCCGATCTAATTGTAATCTTTTAAAAGAAAATCTTCAATCTAGTTGGCATTCATCAGTCACGAAGCACTCCAGAAGCAAATCTCTACTTCAACCATCCCACTTTTATCATGTGCCAGACACATTCATCAATCTCCCCATCCTTAATAATTATCAAGCCAAGGTAACAAAATAAATATCTTTGTAGTATCTATTGGGCTTTAATTTTCACAGTAGTTGCAGCTCTTTGTATATGCCCACTGAAATTGTAATCCATATATTCTGTCTTGTACGGCTTATTTTCTAGCCTTCGAATTCTAAAGATTCCCACCATTTCTCAATATGAGAGGTTAACTCATCTATAATCAATGCAAAGAAATAAGGGCTTAGAGTTGACCCTTGATGCAAGCTTATAGTCACGGGAAACTCACTTATCTCTCTATAGACAGTTCTCACACTCGTTACCGCTCATTCATACATGTCTTTAATAATTTCAAATTTTCAATATAACCTCTTGGAACATTCCCTTTGTTTAAAACCCACCAAATTAAATCTCTAGGTACCTTGTCGTAAGATTTTTCTAGATCGATGAAGACCATATCCAGATTTTCCATCTTTGCTCGATATTTTTCCATTGATTGCCTAAGTGAGAGGATAGCTTCCATAGTCGACCTCCCTGACATAAAACCAAATTGATTTTCAGATATCTTGGTCTTCCGTCTAAATCTTTGCTCCATTATTCTCTCTCATAGATTCATTGTATGACTCATACGTTAAATCTGATGATAGATGGTACAGTTTTGTATGACAAATGCTTGTGTTATCTTTCCTAAAAGGAAAGGAGACATAAATTTTACTTTCAACTTAAGATAGAGAATTATTTTTATCTTTTTTTCACTTTTTAAAATTTTAAGGCTTTTGGAGCTTTGGGACATGACCTAGTCTGACTCGGCCACACCACTTGACTCGAATGATCGAGTCACAATCGGAGTCCAAGTTTTAAAACTTTGGAAAAAACTATTAATGCACAACCATTGTATTCAATACCTGCAGCATTACTTTTGGAATCTCAATTCTCAAAAGGTTTGTCACCGAAGAACTTGAGCTATCAGGTTAATTCTCTCCAAACGATCAGTTATTGTCAGGTGGTAATATCATAATAATCATTCAAAGTGGATCTTTAATAACAAATTCTCTAAGACATCCACGGAAGGTCTACTTGAAATAAACCTTGCCTACCAAAATGGCAAACCTAAAAGTATTATGAAACGGGTTATATCTGTAAATGCAAAGAAAGGGATACTCATAAGTCACAACCATTCTGCCTGGATAAGGGTTCGTAGTATAACAGCTCGTTTTGTTTTGATTTAACTTAAGGTTATCAATTGCATGAAAGTTCTCGGCCAGCCTATGCCTAATGATGTTCCCATACTCAACCATGAAGCCATGCCCCATTTCAAATTGTTAATCATGAATGAAATGAGTCATCAAACACAATGGATGGAAGAAAATATTCAATTAGTAATTTAGTAGGCCTGACGTATCACCTCATGATGTTTACGGGAAGCTTGATGTGCAGCCCAAAGAGATTCAGATTTCAAAACTACATCACAAACCCTACAAACTGGCTGATCATAGTCATTGTACCTGCATGCATGCAGAAAAATTATATAAGAAACTATTCTATCCGTCTATTCATTTCAATAATGCCTAGAACTTCCTCTAATCAAATGTCACAATCAAACAAAAACAGAGAACCCTATTTTACTGGGTAAATGGTTACCCAAGCAAGCACATATAAGCAAGTACAGTGATATAACCCAAAAGGAAAAAAAATAAATTTACCACAGTTCCATGAAATGGTTACCCTACAATCTATCATTTTTGTACATTGTCTCTATTACACTTGGGAAATATATTCTCAACTTTCCCAAAAAAAAAAAGGAAAAAAGTACAGTGATATAACAAATGACTGCAATAAGGAATCTATGATCCATCACACTTAAGATAAGCATTGTTAAATGATCAGGATGCACCTTACCTTGTAAAGGAAGTTCGATTGCATGGAGCAGATCTGTTCTTTCATCGAAACAAAAATACCACAGTGCCCAAACAAGAGTGTTTTGGGACTTTGGATTTCCACCAATTTTATTTGAGATGGGCATCCAAATGCACTCCAAATATTGATACCACCATTATTCCTACTAAAGGAAATGAAACCTTACACTTTAAGGATTCAAGTAGAATTTTTCTTTTTCTTTTGTGTGGGTTTTTTCTTTTGTTCACATTGACTTCCTAACTCGTACTAGGGCCAGCTACAATTATGACAGCATGTTAATGAACGCTCACATGCTCACCATGAGTTCATTGTGTAGATACCACAACCTATATATCGGACCTAATTGATGCAGCCCAAGAGGCTGTCAAAAAAAGAGCTTTGGATCAAGAGCTAGATCCAGTCCAAGACCAATAGGCAAGGCCCAGGTAAATTGGGCCCAACCCCAGTTCCCATGGTTGGCCTAACTGGCCCAATTGCGTGCAGCAAGAGGCCCAAGCCCCTCAATGGAACAATATTATTATTTTTGAGCATTTTTTCCTATTATTTCTGTTAGTATCTTTCTTATTTCTGTCTTTCTATTTTTCTTAAGGTCTAAGATCAATAAATGTACTGAACCAAGCAAAAGAAATCCATATGCAATAGGAAACTTCCTTCTCTGGATGTCCAAGAGGCCTATTTAAGAAGAGCCTCTCATGTATTCTTAAAAATGAAATCTCCAGTAATAATTAGTTATTTTCCTTTCTTTGGGATAGAAGCCTAGAAGTAATTGTGCTAAGCTTGGTTTGGAGGTGCCAACGATTGGGCAGATCCTTCTACAGAAATTTGATGGTGTAACCAATGAATGAATGGTGGCGCACCATGAATGAAGAAACCCACAAAGGTTTGGGAAGGGGGGGGGCGTGGTTGGGGGGCAAAAAGTTATAGAATTGAGGAATTATATGATCCTTGACTGAAGATGTTGACAAAGTAAGCTTGAGACTAATGGTCCCATCATTTGGTAGTCCCAGAACAGTGAAGGCCATTGATATATTGGAGCCACCGTCTGATCAAGCCATTATCAAAACCTAGCACAAAAATTCTACCTTAAAGGAATGCACATTCCCAAGCCATTAATCCTTATATGCAGCAATCAGGTCCTCCCAAGATATAGTGATCCAATGGTCAAACGAACCGGCCTAACCAAATGATGGGATGCCAAAAAGTATTGGCGATTGAAAATTCAAGGAAACTTCTTTTTTTTTTTTTTAATGGTAAAATTCAAAGAAACTTTCTGAACAATTTTCAGCACAATGATGATGCTGCCAACCACAGTATCATAATTTTCCAATCCTAAAGTAATTAAAGAAATCAGCATCCACTTGAGGCTTGTTATATTCAACTGTATAAATCCTCGACAAAGGATCCTGGCTGTGCAGAAATGGAGCCCATGTGTCTTGTAAACCTATAGTTACTCTAGATTGATGATAGAAAATAAAATAACACACACAAAGTAACTGCGAAAAAGTGTGCTTCTACGCAACAACTAGACCTGCTTGATTGCTAACTGCTACATTAAACTCCTCTCGACACTAACAGTCACCCCCACCAGACAACTGGAACAGGTTCGGTATTCCTTAGCTTTGCTTTCAATTCTTAATCTTAAAAATTAGAACTATAATATACTCCCAAGGCATGTATCAATGCACTAAACCAAAAATGCACCATTGTTCTAGAGAGCATGAGCATACACCAAGCCTCAATATTTGTTTACCAGTTTCCAATCAACAAATCATGTTAAATGGTATTATCACTCGAATAATAGTTACCTTACAAGAGGAGAATCTATGCGCTTCTCTCTCTTTTTCAATCTTGCACGAAACCAAGCATTCTTCTGCTCTGCAGAATCCATCAGCAACACAAAATAACACACAACAAACTTGCAGAAAAACCAATCCCACCTCTCAGAGCATGTATCTGAAATCAAACAAATTCACAATTTGATCAAAACTGCTAACACTATTTTCGTGAAGAAAGCAATAATGTCTCTTAAAAGTAAATATGATACAAATAAATACAAGGAATCCGCTTCGAGTACAAACTTGAAAATTTTAAAAAGAGAAAATCTCAGGAGGTTATATAGTCTCCTCCAAAGATGAAGAGAAAAATAGCAAGGACAGGAATTAGAAGAAAAAATTAAGGGAACATGAATTAGGGGGAAAATTCATAGCGGATACGATTAGGGTTCGGAGGTTTCTTCATTAAAATCTTATCAGATGACACAAAGTAATCTTTCAGTCAAGCTGAAGTTCTCTGACTTGCTACTGCAGTTTCCCAATCGGATCGGAGCAGTTGCAGCCGCTTAACAGGAGCCCGTTCTTCCACCTCAGCGCGTAGTTCGTGTTCTAGAGATTCTGGATGGATGGTCCCGATCGAACGGTTGCATTTCGCGGGGAGATCGACCACGAGGTTGTCGCGGGTAGCGTTTCGGACCAGGTCATTTCCGATTGGGAAAGCGTTCCCGTTGATGCAATTTAATCGGGTTTTGCATCCGCCTGAGAGTCCGAAAGGGTAAGGAACGAGCTGCCGCAAGCGCGACTGGAGTTGGAGTTGGAGGCGGAGGCGGAGGCGGAGAAGAAGACGAGAGCGACGAGGAGAGGAGAGAGAATAGGAGGAGATGAATGTAACGGTTTCGGAAGAGGATCAGTTGGATCGGAACGATATAGGGTCTCTTTTTTTGGGAAGTTTTCATGTTATGGAGAGATAGAGAGAGAGGGTTGGTTACCTGTGTACCTGCTGGAGTGCTATTGGTGGTGGTGGTGGTGGTGGTGGTGCTGCTGCTGCTGCTGCTTCCCCTGTTTTTCTTCTCCTCCTCCTCGTCCTTTAATTCTTGCTTTTGTTTTCTTTCTTCTTCTTCTCCACCTTGCGTGGTTTTAGGGTTCGAGCCTTATGGTCTTGGGGCTCAGAAGTTGGTCCTTCATTCCGACTTGTTTTGATGGGCGGCCAAATCAGTACAGTTTTTGGAACAGGGTAACGTGAGGGAAGAGGGGGTGGTGTAACATTTGCTCTCGTTTTCCCTTGCTTTGGCCTTCAATCAATGGGGCCCACATGGACCACATTTGCTTTAAATAGGGATTTTAGCAAAAAAAAAAAAAAGGTTATAAGTTATAAAGGATTTTACCGGAAAATGAACCCTATTTGGCCATTGCACAAAATAGTAAAAACTATTTCCTACTGCACGAGATCATTCATCTCACCACTTTTTCTTCTTTTTTTTCATTTTTTATTACAAGGGACGATAGCGTTGCCCAAAATAAGCTTGGGCAACGCTAGCGTCACTCTTCGCTATATATTCTCTGCCCCGAATCCAACTTTTTCCCATCCGTTTTCCCTCAAAAGGGTTTACGAAGAGCGAATGAGGGTAACCGAGGAAGATGAAATAGAAGAAGAATAAGAGGAAGAAGAAGAGCACAGATGAGATGCATGGAAGTGTGCAAATGGCAAATGCGGTAGCGTCTTAAGAGCCAGAGGTTGGGAGGAGGGTGGATGTTGGGGGGTGTCTTGGACCCCCTATCTGAGTGGATCCAAAAATGTAATCGAGCGACCACCACCTTGCACACATGGCACAACATGCATATCATCATCATTTACTGTGGGGTCAGTGGTCCCTGGAAGCACCATTGTATCACTCCTACTCTTTTTCTTGATTTTCCATTCTATCAAACCATGTTGTCGTCAAGTGCGAACAGTGAACAGTGCCTAGTCCCCAAATGAAATTCAAAGCCTTGCGTCTTTAACCATAAGATCGTCTCTCCTTTCTTAATGGTGGCGTTAGCTGTTGGAAAACTTTTCTGAATCTAGAGATGGAATGATCTATGTGAGAAATCTCATATATCAAGTTTGATTCCAATCTCACACCTTGTCTTTATGTGATTTATGAAGAGCGATGCTAGCGTCACTTCATCTTAAATTGAGCAACGTTGGCATCATTGGTCCCGAAGTTTTAAAAAAAAAAAAAAAACGAAACCATGCCAAACGAACCACGTTTGTCCATTAGGAAATAGTTTTCACTATTTCGTGCAACGGCCAAATACGATGTATTTTCCGGTAAAATTCTCTAAATTATATTATATTAAAGCCAAGCCTTTTAAAACTAATTTTGACTGCAGCCATTGATTTTCACCGGTTATATACCATATACCTTTTCAGTAACTAATCCACATTATCCCCCACTTCCACATGCAATCACTCTACTGCTACCCACTTTTCACTCTTGTCTTTTCAACCACTTCATTTCCCATTCCAAATCTCATATTCAGTTACTCTTTGCATAGTCCCCCCTTATTTGCACCAACTTTTCTTCCTTTATTTCTACACCACAGACATTTGGATTAAAAAAAGAAGATACTATTATAATTCTCCTTTATGTTATTTTCTATTAGTAAGTGTTTGAGTATAATTCTATGTGAATTAAAATTCTTTTTAATTGATTTTTATGTATGCCCGTGCTTAGCATAGGATAGTGTGCTAGTTCCAATTATGATTAAGAAAGACCCTTAAACATTTAATTATGATGTTTAGACAGCCAAAAGCCCCAGTAACAATACGGTTATGTCTCATTCCAATAAAAAAAACTAACGATCTCATTAGGGCTCAATGTTAAAAACTTTTCCCCTCTTCTTTTTGCAGCGATATTGTTCCCTATCTTCATTTTCTATCTAGGAAAAAGAAAAAAGAAATCCATCGTCTCCTCTCACCTCTCATCTTTTGCTCTTTGCAACTCCAAACCTCTTTCATTGCTAATTTCATATTTTTGTTTTTCATTTCTTTTCCAAAATTTATAATATCTCTTTACATAGCAAATACATTATTACTCTCATTGTCATATTCAAGTAGCAATTAAAAAAGTATCATTTCCACTATCAATTATAGAGAGTGATCTAGATTCAGAGTGCTATCACAACAACAGAGAACTTACTGTGGGAGTTACAGGTAAAATTAAAAGGCCTATGAAATAGATTATTAGTATGCGTTATTTGTATTTATGACAAAAGATGTTCATCTGTTCTTCTGTCTCTCATCCACAGTTGTGATTAAATCCGAAGGCTTTCTCTACCACCATACATTAAACTAGGAACTATGAATAAAGGGATAAATCAGAAACCAAGGAAGATGAGGGGAAAAATTGCAAAGTTTTTCTTTTTTTTTTAACTTTTAACGAGCCCTAACGATAACATCATTATGGGAGGAAGAAGGGAAAAATAAGGAATAAGTTGACAGGTTTTCTTAAATGGGACCTAGCCATATCATTATGGGGCAAATTGGTCTTTTGGCTACATACAACACCCTAATTCGATGTTGGAATGTCGTTCTTAATCAATTCATGTGATTAAGGCTTAAGACTAATTTTTCATAAAAAAAATCCCTTTTAAATATTAGAAAAATTAAATTTTTATCAAATCTATAAGTTTTTTCCCCTATTTGGCATCTCTCTTTCTAGACTCTATTTGTCTAAGGGCTTGTTTGGCGTCACTTATCTATATAAAACAGATCTCTTTCAAATGGCCTTGTTTGAAGTAGATGGTGTAGAAATTAGTTTGTTTGGTTACACAGAAAAAATGATTGAAATAGACATTTTTAAAACAATGGTTGAAAGTTTTTTTATAAATATCTCAAGATCCATGAGGATTCAAGTATTGAAATTTGACGTCATAGTTGTGTTTAGCTTTACAAATAGAATTAATGGTTTGGATCTTACATTTGTAGGCTATGGTTTAAAAAAAAGATATATAAATGTCTGTCTTTTTGGTAAATATTTCAAAATCTATGATGATCCAACGACTAAAGTTTGGACCTATAGTCGTGAATGATCTTTTGAATATATCCAATGGCTTGGATCATGATTTATGGTGCCCGAATTTACAAAAAAAAAAACTAAAAAACCACACTGCCTGTGTCAATTTCAAACTCAGTCAATAGGGCATGGGACATCAACGGTCAAAAATGTTTTTGTAGATATCTCAAGATCTACTTTGAATTAGAGGCTCATTTTTTAAACTTGTAGTTGTTTTTGGCCCTCCAAAGAGAACCAACGGATCAGCTCATGATTATGGGGCCCATAATGTCCAAAATATTAGATCTAATGGCTCACTTTTTTTGCAAATATCTCGAGATCCGAGATAGATCAGCGGTTGAAAAATTGACACGTGGCCGTGTTTGACCTTCTTCATATATCTAACGGTCCGGATCATGATTTTGAATCCCATAAATAAATTAAAAAAAAGAAAAAAACGGACTATCCCATGAGGATGTCCGTTTCACTATAGCCCAGCATCTCTTTCTGCTTCAGACACTTCCCACTTATTCAATAATGCCTATTTTGCTGGCTTCTTGAAATGGAGGCAAATCATCTTAACTCCATTTGAAATGGACTTCACAATATGAATTCCCAAACAATCTAAAAAATGTTTCAAACAGTTTTAAGACAAATAGAGGCAATATTAAGAGATGCCAAACGCCACCTAAATGTTTCTTTCTATACTCTATTTGTCTAAATGTCTAAAGCATGCAAAGGTTTGAAAAATAAGAGCTTTTGACAGTCATTTCTGTCATTTGCCCACTTTAGAGAAGTAGAGGCAAAGCAAGTTAAAACAACAACCCCCTTGTGGATGTAGTTGAAAAGTAAAGGGGAAAAAAGAGGCGGGTGAACGGTGCTCTCCATGTCCACAATACTTGGTCTGATCTTATATATATATATATTAAATCCAAGAGAGTGAATCAAAATCCAAACTATTGAAAATGTTCGCAAGATCAAATGCAGCAATGGGACCAAATTTCAGCTGTTGGATGGATCATCACCAATATCGAGATATTTGCAAAAGCAAGTGAGTTGTTTGATATTATTTTTTGGATTTTGTGGGCCCCAAACACAAAATATAAATCATTAAATTTCTTTGGAAGGCTAAACACAATTATGGCATCAAATTTAATGGCCTGACACCTCATAGACCTCGAGAAATTTGCAAACACGTATCAACCATTGATATACCATGCTGGATTTTGAATTGGTCCATAGGTGGTCCGATTTTTCTCTTAGTTTTTTTCTTTTTTTCTTTTTTTTTTTTTGGCACAGTAAATCACAATGTAAACCGTTGAAACTGTTCATAAGGTCGAATATTACTATGCGGCCATTTCAACCGTTGGATCATCATCAATCTCGAAATATCTGCACAAAAGTGGATCATTTGATCTTATGTTCTACATTTCGTGGGTCCCAAACACAAAATCCAAACCCTTAAATCTCTTTGGAAGGCTGAACACAACTATGGGGTCAAATTTTAAAGTTTACCTTATGGATTTAGTGGGATTTATGAAAATTTCTCAAAGATTGATTTTAAAAAGTCTATTTAAAATAGATCATTGCATTACCAAACACTACTTTTGATTTTAGCCTGCTTTTTTATGACTCTCTTTTTTAATGGCTCCATTTTATGGCTCTATCAAAAGAAGAGCAGAGATACCAAATAAGGCCTGGGCCTAAACTTTAACTTAATGATTTTATGGAAAAAAACCATAAAATAATGGCAGTATATATTTATATATATTTTCTTAAACCATAAACTTTAACTTAATGATCTCTAGACATTTTCTTGAACCCGTCTTGGTGATCCTCCTTTGTCGATCTCAAAAAACCATAATCCCACATCTCATTGTTTTATTGTGAATATTCCATGACTTTGAAGTATCTTTTAAAATACCGAATCATAAAAAATTATTGAGAATATTTGTGGGAATGGTTTAGGGCCGTTTGGAAATTTACTATTAAAGTAAATATAATGTAACGTATCAAATCAAAAGAGAATAAATTATAAGGGGGTTATGATGATAATTTATCTTTAGTGGATTGTCGGAAAATCTTTTTAACTTTTTTATGGAAAAAGATGGGTGTTTTTTTGCCATTTAATGGTAAAAAAAAAGAAAATTTAAAAATAAATATTTTTGATGTGAGCCCTTATCTAAAAATTAAATAAAATGAAATGAAGGCTTTATATTACTTTTAATTACCTTGCTAAATTGCCGAAAGGAAATGAACCTAGCCAGTTCATCAAGCGATCCATCCTTCCATGATCCATCCCAGGGCCGGCCCCATTTCTCAGGCCAAATTGACAGTCCTACATTCAATCCACTGGTCCACATGGAAAGGTAAGGGCCGGATAAAGGGTATATTCTGCGGCGCCAGTGTGCATCACTATAAATACTCGTTCTTCTCAACAACTACTGGCTACTGCTCTGTTTTGCTCCTCTCCGCTTTCCAGGGTTTTCGAAATCTCTCCATTATCCCTTCTCCTTGCAATTCGCCAATGGCGATCTCCGCACAGAAGCAGGCATCAAATCCCTCGACGAATTCCTCGCTGGAAAATCATACATCTCTGGGTAAACATCTAAATCTCTCTTCCTTCTCTTTTTCGAAGTTCGATTTCTTAGTCTTTCTTACTTCGAGTGGTTAATGCGCCTCCTCCGACTGAGTTTTGGCAGTTGTTCAATCTGAAAACCGCATGTCTTTTGGATTAGATGGTTTGCAGTGATCTGTTCTGACCTCTGCACTGTAATTCATGTACGTTTTTTCATGTAAATTTCTGATTCGGGTGCTAAAGCTAATGATTCTCTTTAAAGTTTGATTAGCTGTTTGGTTTGTTTTCAATAATTCTGCAAGTGGGTCTTTTTTATTGTTACTGTAGATTGTATTTTTGGTTCATGAATTTTAGAGATACCTTTTCGTATTTTGATTTGTTATTGCGTCACATCTTATTCCCATTCCGCCAGATTTGCTATTGTGACCTAAAATGCATGAATTTTGTGGACCCTTTTGGCTTGTAGAGATATTTCTGAACTCCGCAGCTTCTTTTCTTGTAATTTTTTAATATCCAGGTTTAGGACATTGGCCTAATTGTTTGATTTGTTTCCTTTTATTTTTAAGTTTGTTTTGGTTATTGATGCTGGAGATCGTTTCTTTTGTTCATTTAACCACTTTCTAATATCGCCAATTCTTCTATTGGATTTCTTCTTGGGGCATTTGAGAATTTTTGAGGACACAATATGTGCTTCTTTCTTGTTTGATTAGTAATTTCATTGGATTCCTGAATAGGGTATTGAACCATAACAGCATAACCACTATGTTTTGTCCATTCAGGTACGAATGGAGATCGGGGAGATCGATGATTACCTTTAATCTTCTTTAAATATTTTGAGTTTTTAATAGGAAATTATATTCTTTTTCATTTGATTGGTTATCAAGTTTGTTTGGGCTTTGACTTGGGTGGGGGATAGTGGTGTGTGTTTTTAACATAAAACTAGAGATCATATACATTGTTGCATTGTCTTGTAGGGATATCTTTCTACTGTATATTTTTTTGAAGTGGATGCTTCAAACTTCTTAGTTACTATAATGTGTACGACTTATGTTAAGTCCTAAACTTCTCTGTTACTGAGGCGCGGGGGGGGGGGGTGGGGGGGGGGTTGTTGGTTGTGTTCATTTTGCTGCTATTTGGTGTTTTCTGTTTTAGAATTTCTATGTTGGCCACCTTCCATTCTTACTGTATTACTGCATCTTTTTTTAAGAGAATATTTGGCTTCTAATATTGTAGTGTGATCCATGATTTCTTTATTTTTTATTTATTATTTTATTTTTGGATTCAGATATGGGTTTGGGTTTCTAGTTCTATAAACACATTTTGTTGCCCCGGGACTTGCTGGAACTTTCTGGCTTTCTATATTTTAGCTTTAGGTTATGTAGATTTCTACTTTTAGCTAAATAGCCTCTTGTTGATTATGGGATGTTCAGTGATCAACTTACAAAAGATGACATCAAAGTCTTCGCAGTGGTTTTGGAGAAGCCCAGTGGAGGATATCCGAATGCATCTCGTTGGTATGAGGCAGTTTCTTCTCATCTCGCCACAAGGTTTGTTGTTTTGTGCCGTACTCCTTTTCTTGTTCTCCTTCTATTTTGTACGATATTAGTTTCTCAAAATTATAACCAGACAAAAAGAAAAAGAAAAATGGAGTACATCTATCAATTCTGATCATGGTGATGAGTACCCGTTTACTTAATTGCCCTAAGAACCGCCTGATAGCATTCTGTCATGGCTTCCGATTTTGGGCCTCAATGACCATCCACTGAGATTGGGTCATTCAGGTCCAGGTTTTGTGGTGTCAATACCTAAATGGGTATTAGACTATTCGTGTATGTGGTGTCATTGTCTAAGAAAAAAAAAAGAAAAACAAAAAGGAAGGAACCTGCCTCTGCTCCCTCTCTCATAGAGCTCTTTGTGACTATGATACACGGATACGTCTCGTAATTCGTAACTAATACTTCACTTTTTATGTGTAAAATTCGTGTCCTTGCCGCCTCCATGCCGTATCTAGTCATCATAGCTCTGCGACGCCTTAGCTCCAAAATCCATCATCCTAAAATCTCTGTAACCCCCACCCAATTTCAAATTTCTAAACCCAGAAATCTCTAATTTCAAATCCAGCATCCTAATAACCTTGAAACCCACAATTTGAATGCTCCAATACTGTAACCCAGAACCCTCTCTGAAATGTCAAAAAGAAAAAAATCAGAACAATAAATAAATAAAGAAAAATCAGAGCATTAGATCCCTCCCTCCCTGCTGTGGTCGAATAGAGTCGCTGAGCTCGGTCCAGGGTGTCTATTTGCTTCTTTACTGAAAATCGATTATTTGAGTAAATTTAAGATATTAGTTGAGTTGAACTGAGTCTCGTGTAACTTGGCCGAGTCAAGTGAGAAGAAAACTATGGTTTACATTTTGTAGTTAGATCTTCCTATTTTGGCTACTTTGTTCTTCATTAAGGGACCTGTTGATGCAGAACAGACCCATGGCCTCATGGGTCAACCATCCATCTGGGCTCTTCTGCCCATTCAATTCAAGTCTTTTTTAGAGTTATTTTTTTATTAGAGTTGTGCTTTTTAAATGATTTTTTTCTTTTAAGTTAGATATTTTAATCCTGGACATCAATATGTTTAGATGATCCAGATTAGATTTAGGTTATTTCTTTTCCTATATAATGTAAAGCCTTTTGACTTAGAATGGTTGATGATAATGAAAATTGAGTTTTTGAGTTTGTCCTTCGAGTTCTAATAGCTCTCACCGATATCTTCCTTCGCCTCCTGGATTGGAGTTTGGTGTGAAGCCAATGTTTAGTTAATCCTTGATACCCCTCTCTCTTCTATCCTCCATTGCCCACCCCACACTTCCTTTCCATTTCGCATTGCCTGTGTTGTCATGTACTCATGTATTCATATATTGGAATATATATTGGCACACTTTTTAAAGAATTATTATTTTGATTATGCAATTGTTAATTAACCATTTAGAAGAAATTCTTGTTGTGTAGGAGATGTGAAGAGGCCATTGTTTGTTTTCACTGATTTGATGTACTTAGTGACAACATTAAGTGTTTACTTTTATCAATCTATTAGAAATCATTGCCAATTTGCCTTGCCATTTGCCTTGGGAAGAGTAAATGTGTTAAGTAACACTTACTAGGTTACATTTGACATGGTCACTAGTGCACCTTGTTGCGTGTTTTATCTCATACAGGTTCTGGATGTTAAATTGCCTTGAGCTTTGATTCACGGAAAAAGAAAACTGTTTGTGTGTGCATGTCACTACCAAATGGGGTTGGAAATTGGAACGTCTGTGGCAGGTGTCCCATAAGGGAGTGTGATCAGCTTCCTATGACTACTAATTTTTAAGCTATTTTTTTCCAATTGTGAGCCTGATTAGCTCACTGCAACTATTAATTTTTAAGTTATTTTTATCCATCTCTGAGCATCACTCTGGTTAGGATCAACCTTGAGCCATTCGGGAAAAAAAAGGAAAAAAAAAAAAGAAAAAAGATCAGTGAGTGCAACTTTAGGGGATGGGGAGCTGTGAGGTTACCGGGCTTACAGTTTTACATGAAGCTTCGAGCTTGCACATGCAAGCAGGTTTTAATTAATGGTGTCTTTGGCACTTTGTTTTCATTTCGCTCTGAATGTTTTTCTTTGGTTCAACTATATCTCTTTCAGGTTTCCTGGAAAAGCAGTTAGTGTTAGATTCAGTGGCCAAGCTGCAACCACTGTAGCTGCTCCTGCTCAGGAAGTTAAAAGGGTTTGCTTTCTTATTCTTAGCTTGTTTGGGTATTGTAACTTGTAAGTTCAAGTTTTATATTAAAGCCTAATAAAGGGCAATTTCCTGAAATCATGGTCTGCATTTAGAATCAATTTTTTGTTAATATATGGTTTTTGACTTTTAGTTGTTTTAAGTTTAGTGAGCAATGACAGGGAAACACCATTCAGGGGTGAAAAAAAAGAAGAGAGAGACACAGGGAAACCACTGACTAAAAATGTTTGACGAATTTGATTGTTCATTCTACTTTATTGCATGTTTCAAACATTACCCATTTGCTTGTTTGTTTGTTTTTCCTTTCTTTCTATTTTTTTTTAAGGAGACTTGAACTCATATACCCACACAAAGTACGATGTCCCTAACCAGCTGATCAACATTCAGGCAGTGTGTTTTTCCTCCCTATACTTTTAACATTTGATAAAGATTGTTAGTATTGCTTAGGCATGTTACTTTGATTGGTGGGAGCATTTTGTTGCTGCTGGTTATGGTCGGGGGACTTGGTCGGAGCTTTTCCAAACTGATGCAACCTAGGGTTAGGATGCAAGTGCCGGGGCACAATTAGGGTTCTCATGGGAACAATCACGATGAAGAAGACAACTCTCCAACAAAACCCACAAAAGGGAAAATTCTATTAACTCAATTCCAAAATCTGAGATTATTGATCTCTACAATGCTCTTATTTATAATAAAAGAGTCTTAAAGACCGGGAAAACAATCCTAATTAAACTAGGAAACAAAATAAGAATCCTATCTAAGTTAGAAACTAAGCCTAATTACAATCTTTGCTAAAATCAAAACCACTAATAATATAAAAATCAGAATTTCATGGGTCCCACATGTGGCCCACATACTTTGCTGCATTGATACGGGACTGCTGCTGCATCACAGACCCAGCCTGTTCATCTATTGAGACTAATATTTATGCTTGGATGGCCTATAAGTTTGAAAGTTGGGTTTGTTCAGCCTTTTGTAGCAAAATTTTATGTTCCTTTGTGTTAAATATGTTGGATCAGCGAAACAAAATATGTATGTTCGGTCAGCTGTGCCCTCTTTGGTGGCATTTGTCCATTTATTGCTCCAGGAGTTGATCCCCTATTGCAAGAGCCCTGCCTTACGGCCTAAAAATGAGCTAACCTAACTCAGTACAGCATGATTTGTTGGATTCGTGCTTTTGGCCCACAATCAACCCTGATTATATCTTTTCACTAAATTCTTTTACAAATTGCAGGAAGTTCCAGAGGGAGATGATGACGATGATCTGGATCTATTTGGAGATGAGACTGAGGAGGAGAAGAAGGCTGCAGAGGAGAGGGAGGCTGCTGTTAAGGCATCTTCTAAAAAGAAAGAGAGTAAGCTGATTTATAATGATTGTTTTTTCACTCAGTTCATCAGTTCTTACATTGGGCAGGTAGTTTTCATTTCCCAAAACAACGAACTTCCCACATCCTTTTAGTATTTCAGCCCGGGATGTTTGGTTGTCCTGTGCAGCACTGCTCTGCCAGAGGCGCATGCACTACATCAAAGCCAGGTGGACTCGCCCAAAAATAGGGTGGTACACTAATTAGACGGCTAGATGTTTACATAGAATGTAGACCTCAAGAAAGTTATCTGATGTGTCTGGTTCATTTCATGGTGGTGTCTACCTGATGCAAAGTTTGGATGTTTTGCTGATGTGTATATTATCCACATGAGCTTCTCTCAAGAGTAGAAATGTTGCAAAAATATCACAAGTTTTGGGGAGACAACAATATCAACACCCCCCTCACTACATGCAGGGTACCCTTTCCTTTGCCATTGGGTTTTGACCAGAGCCTATGAAACCTGGATACTTCCAAAAGGCAGTGTACTGTGTCGTACACTTCAGGTGTTTTTATTTTATTTTATTTTTATTTTAATGTATAAAATCTGTCCCTGTAGTATCCATGGTGAACCCCTGCCATATCCATCTTGTATTTTGGCATCACGGGTTTGAAGCGGCTCGTATTCTGGAAGTTGGAACCACGAGATTGTTGACTACCGGAGAGATGGGGGAAAACACAAGCCCTTCTTTGATGTGTGCTTTGGAGCCAGTGTGTGTGGTACACCACTTAGGGGAGGTTATCTCCACAGAACTTACATAGAGTTATTTGGAAATGTAATCTATGATGGCCAAATATGGATATGGGTACGAACAAGGATATGGGATCATAATGACCTTGGTAGTAGGATTTGCTAACCTTATGCCCTAGAACTAGAAGTATTGATGCAGTGTTGGGTGATAATATGTTGTTTGTTTTCTGTTCAACACGGACACCTTGGGCTTGTATAAGTAACTGGGTATCATGGAATGTAATGTTCTGTTAAAAAGTTCATTTGACTAGAGCCCATGCCACAATGGATTGGAAGCTGCTCACTATTGCAACCTTGATGTTTTGGGTTTTGAGTCATGTTACCAATGGTAAAAGAAGGGCTCATTTAAGTTACTGCATTCTTATTTAAAAATCTTTGAGTTGGCTGCCCAAGTGTGATCTACAGATCATGAATCTCTCATGGTTGTATCCGTCGGGTAGTATATGGAAATTTGCATCCAATCTCCTCAACAACTCTCTCTCTCTCTCTCTCTATCTCTCTCTCTCTCATGTTGCTGTTTACATTGTTGTTTCAGGTGGAAAATCTTCTGTTCTTTTGGAAGTAAAGCCTTGGGATGATGAGACTGACATGAAGAAGCTGGAAGAGGCAGTTCGTAGTGTTGAAATGCCGGGACTCCTGTGGGGTGCATGTATGTTTGACATCCATGATTTGGGTTTTGGTTTATTATGTCTTATCAGCCTTTTGCAGTGACAGTAGCACTGATTATTGTTTTGTAATGCAGCTAAACTTGTTCCTGTTGGTTACGGCATAAAGAAACTACAGATCATGATGACAATAGTAGATGACCTTGTCTCCGTTGACAACCTCATCGAGGATCATCTTTCAGTTGAGCCTGCTAATGAATACATACAGAGTTGCGACATTGTCGCCTTCAACAAAATCTAATTTACTGGAGATCTTACTTCATATTTAGATGCTGTTTGCTAGTCAATTTTCCAAGGCTTAGTGATTTTGGAGTCTTTCCATTGAGTGTGTAGCAAAATACGTGATGTGTGTTGTAGGCAGGAGGTCCTAAGAGCACCTCGCGGAGTTGTGTTCTTTTATTGAGTTGATTTTCACTGGGAGGACGTGTTTTGCTTTCTCATTCTACGTGACTGGAACTCCGCCGTTCTGTTGATTTTAGCTGGGCTTCTTGCACTTGTTATATTGCCTGTTGGTGCCAAGCAAAGTGATATCAGTTTCAATCTTGTGCCAAACTATTGGTTGCCAATCTTTGATGTTGGGAAACTGAAATACGTTGTCAATTGTGCTACTGCCTGCTGATGACATTCAGGCCTGTTTGTTTGCATTAGATTATATATATTATATATGAATTCAAGGGAAAACGAGCTCCGTGGAATTGGGAGCCAGAAGTGTATAGTGTTCATTTTGGCAACTCTATTCTCACTGCCTATATATTTCAGAACACCGAAAATGAATACATTGTCGATACGGAGGTTATAATAGCACTTGATGTTGCACTCGAAAAAGAAAGACAATGTTAAAAGCTATACAAAATGTAATGGCATGATAACAGTAACTTGGTGTTCCATACAATTCATTAAGATTTATTTGGAGATGGATTGGAGCTCGACCATTTGAGTAGGGACTTACCCCATTGAATTTGATCTGTCGGTTGAATTTGTGGAGATGTAATTAATTTGCATGGTTACATCACTTGGTGATGGTGGGGCCCACCGCATCAAAGGTACTGATCATTGAAAGAAAGGACCTACTCTTGCCAAACAATGCACCGAGCCCATTATGTTGAGCAAGCATAGGTCTACATTACTCTGGAAAGCAATCAAGTCATGTCGCTCGGGTGACAGTGACTCTGACCCTTTTACGGGGACTCAAATCAGAGTCATTCCACTCGTGCCTGCAAGCTGAGTAAACCCGGCCAACTCAGGACGAGTCAACCCGTTTGAATTGAATAATGGAAGTGAGTGAGCTGCTTAGGGGTGGGTGGGTGGGGGGTGCGTAGGATAGCTGAACGTGGGTGTGTAGCTTAAGGGAATCATTTGAATAAGAAGGTGTGGCCAAAAAGGGCCACCGGAAGTAGAAGGGGATATGGTTATGCCAGAGCTTGAAATTACTAGATTCCAAAGAAACCTGGAAAGGGAGAGACAGTGATGCCATTATCGCTTTGCCTTTTGCCACTTGTTGTGCAAGACCAGAAGATGGAATGCTCTTCCACTTTGGGGGTCGGTTACAATGCTAAACTGCGCATGGGTGCGTAGCTTGGTCCAAGTCACAGTGCCTTTGCGGGGCCAAAAAGCCAGCATTTATTGACAGTATAGGTGTGATTTTTGTTTTTATTTATAAAATAATAACCCATATTAACTTGTGTTGGCATGTATGAGAAAAGCAATTTTCACCTAGGGTTAGTGCAAGAATTCTAGTGCTTGCTGCAAATGGTGTAGATTGAAAGTCCCACACCATTCACATGGTGGAGTCTCATATCATTGTCACTAAACTCATACCAGTGGGAGAAAAAAAAAATAAAAAAATCACTGATCCGGCCAATACATATCCAGCCTACACTGCATGGATATGAATCTAGTTCCCTACTATATACTGCATTATAAATCTACAAATGATAAATCCAACATGCTCATATCATATGTCTATCGATCAATTGGAACTACTTTAAATACCTCTCTAATTGAAGTGCACCCCAAATTGGTTTGATCATACGTAAAAGCACAAGTTATTTTGTCATAGTTGATGATATATTTTTAAATATGATCAATTTAACAATGGTTCCTGATGGTTTAATTGAATTCCATTAAGGTTCGCATGTATATTTAGTGCTGCATAATATGAGCAGCTTAAATTTATGAATCGTAGGCTCTAAGTATGTACGAAAAGAGGAGTATATTATTCATAGTGAGTGCAGGCTATATTTTATAAATTAAAGAGATGAGAAGTAAAAGATATAAGGTGGAGATGTAGATTGAAGCTTTATTTAGGTGAAGATTTGATTGGTAGAGTTATGGCTTGGTAATTGCAACCAAAGGAAAATTATATTTGATGATGGGTTTTTTAGCTTTTTCAATTTTAGCTACTTTGATAGGAAAGTAGTTTTTAAAAGTTCTTATAAATTCAATTCCGTTCAACACTTAGGCTATTCATTTTAACCATAAGATTTTATTTGTTTATAAAGCCAATTATAAAATGTACATTATAATTGTATCTCATAGTGATAAAGGAAAATGAGTTTTATACATGCAAATATTACGCGTACATGCGTAGGAAGCATGATATGAGGGGGTCACCCATGGCAGTGACGGAGTGCCCCCTGGTAGTGTAGTCGGGCAGAGGACACAATAGAGGAGTGTACTTGGGCACGACAAAGGATGGACTTTAGCCTTTCGGACAGGCGTCCTCTGGAAGTTTTCTGGTCCGACCTTTTGCAATTTACAGTGTCATAGTTGTCTTGTCGACATCTCTATCGCTTTCTTCCTTCCTTCCTCGCCATTTCCAAAATCCATCTTTGTGGTTTGGGCAAAGCAAGCACATCCTCTTCGATTTCTCTGTGGAGTCTCGGTACAGGGTCTTATTTTGTGGTATGGAATCCAATTTCTACTTCAAATCTCCATCCTCAATTAGCCCCCGTTCCTCTTTTTCTTTTACTTACTGGTGTTTTTGCCAATTTTTCCTCCAGTCTTTTGGTTTTGTTGATCTTAATTTTATTTTTCTGTATGAATTACTTGATTTTGGTTTTTGCTTGTTTTCTGGATTGATTTGATTTTTTTTTTTTTTTTTTTGGGTTTTTGTTGTGTGTGAGTTGGATTTGCAAATTTATGTTCCAACTTTTGGGTTTGATTTTGATTTCGTTGAGAGGATGGGGGGTGGGTTTTTTGGGGATTTTTCTGTAGCAGTGATTTGAGTGAGTGAAGTTTTTAGACTATTGGGGATAGAAAAGGCAAGATCTTTGTGATTTTTTCTATTATTGTTTTTTCTTTTTATTTAAAACGTTGTTTAAGAGAGATGTTTACATGGTTGAGGTCATTTTTTTTTTTTTTTTCATCTTCAATTCTGTTTTGAATTGTGCCCACTTTTAAACTTTTGATTTCTATCTTATGGTCAAACATTGGGAATTATTTTTTTTCCTCAAGAAACTCAGGATCTTTGCCTATTTGATTAGATTTTTGCTTGCCTGTTTAACAATATTGATAATTGAAAACTCAAGTTTTTTTTTTTTGAAGAGATACTTTTGCATGAATTGAGGTCAAGATTTTGTCAATTTTTTTTGGAAACTGATGTTCTGTTGCATATAGATTTAGATTCTATTTCTACTATGTTTTTCTTATCTGTGTTTCAAATGTCCTGTAGATGCATTATGGGAGGGGTATGGTCCAAAATTCTGACCGTCTGATTCCCATGTGAAATTTGGACGGCTTACTCTTTTCTTTCTAACACTAAGAATAGAAAAGCAAAAAAAAAAAAAAAAAAAGAGAGAGGAAGAAAACAGCTTCTTTATTTTTCATCTGATGGATATCAAATGAACGCACCTGAGTTGCAACATCACTGTGAATCTGTCACCATAAAAGTTTTGAAGACAGATAGTATAATATAGCTGTTTTAAGTTTCATATAATCTAACATAAGCTGTTTTGAGATTAAGAGTGGTATTTGTACATTTTCATGCTTTTGTACTGACATGAGGTATTTGATGTGTCTTTAGGTGGTTTAACATTAAAGTTTCTTCATTTGCTATTGGATTTGATTTGGGTTTCCTCTGTTCTTATTTTGTTACCTGTGCATTTCCCTGAATCAGTGGCATTTTGATTGATGCTCTCTCTGTAATTGAGATCATGTGTTGCAGTGCCTCTTTTCGGGTTTTTTTTTTCTTTTGGCTCTTGAATTGGGTTGTCGCGGCATGTTTCTGTGTCGTCTGTGCCTGTGTATGGTGATCTAAATTCTAAACCATCTGTCTAGTGAATAGTGGGCTGTCAACATGGCTGTGCAAGGCCATGCTCCAAATTACTATATTGTGCTTGCGACATCTGATTTCTCCTGTTGATGAGTGCTTTTGCTTATTCATTGCCGCCTTCAGCGTTCCTCCTCTCTCTCTCTCTCTCTCTCTCTCGCGCACTCGCTCTTGTTATCAGTATTTTTGGTTGTGGACTGTGGGTCACTTGCCATGTTGGTTATTGTCCAAAGCATTTATTGATTTGATTACTCAATGTGCTGAAATTGTGTTGAAAATGGAAATTTGGATTTAAAGCCACCTCTTCTTGAAGGATGGGTATTTTCTTCATTACTGATTTGCTTGTTATTCATTTGTTTTAATTTACTTATTAATTAATTGCACTTTTAGCTTTTAGCAGTTGGAAATAGAGGAGGGAGTAGCATATCGGGTGGAATATTTTGTTGAACTCTGTTGAGTTTCTCTATAGAGATTTTGTGAGGATCACAAAGAGAAGTAAAGAATGTCAAATGCTGGATATACACATTTTTGTTACAGATGCAGGCGAATGGTTGGTCTGCATGGCCGACAGGCAGTTTGCCCTTATTGTGATGGTGGTTTCATACAAGAACTAGACGAGATTGAGGGCATTAGCCCTTTGGATTACTTTGGGTTGGATTCTGATCCAGATCGGCCACGTAGATTCGGCATAATGGAAGCCTTTTCTGCCCTGCGTAGCCAGATGAATAGTAGGAATCGTGAGATTGATGTCAGAGGAAGATCCAGTATGGTCCCAGAACAGGGACTTGAACTTGGTTCTGGTCCTTGGTTGATTTTCCGAGGTCAAATGGCTGATAATGGGGGAGTCGAAGTTTTCTTCAACGGGGTTCCAGGTGTTGGAATGAGGCGTGCTGATATCAGTGATTTCTTCATGGGGCCAGGACTGGAGGAATTGATCGAACAACTAACTCGGAATGATCGTCATGGGCCTCCCCCCGCTTCGAGGTCTTCAATTGATGCAATGCCAACTGTAAAGATTACTCATAGACATTTGCGTGGGGACTCTCACTGTGCAGTTTGTACAGAAAGATTTGAATTGGGCTCTGAAGCACGCGAAATGCCATGTAACCATATATATCACTTTGATTGTATTGTGCCGTGGTTGGAGCAGCACAATTCATGCCCTGTTTGCCGCCATGAATTACCACCGCATGGCTCGAGTGCTACTCAGAGGTCTAATGCCCGTAGTTCTAGCAGTGGCAGCAGAAACAGTAGCAGGGAGAACGGTGGAGAGGGTCATGGGAGGCGCAATCCGCTTTCATTCTTGTGGCCATTTCGTTCGTCGAACTCGACTTCCCATCACAGTGAGCGAGGCGGAAGCAGCTCAACTCCAGTTCATGAGGAATACCATGAGATGAGTCATGAAGGATGGCCTTTTGAGTACTAAGAAGTAAGACCATTTCTCTATAGTCCTGTTCACCTTGTGTCTTTTGTTCTAGTGCATATCTCATCATCGGATCTTATTGTAGTCTGCTTCTTGTTGTGAAGACTGTTTTAATTAGCCAATGTCACCCTCAAGGGCCAAGACCTTGTTTAGAGGTAATCAGAGGCATCTGTTCAAGTCTGCTTTATGCACAGGTTTTGTGTTATGTTGCATCTATACTGGTAGTTACCCACTAAATAATCATTTTATATCTTAATTTTAAATGGATAATATCTTAGTATTCAATAGATAATAGTTGTCTCCTAAATTTCACCACAAATCTTCATGTTTAATTGAATAAGTTGGTGTGTGTGTGTATGTGATCGATATCTATATTGTACCCCAAATCCCAATGTTTCGTTTTTACTTGTGGGCTGGGGATTGAAGTGGTTAAATAACCTAAATGAAATGAAACTCGAACTCAGATTCTATATTTTTATGAGCATTGCATTTTTTATCTTCTTTTTCCACATATGTAAGAAAGAGATGAAGTTTAATATCAGAATTTGATGAGCATCCACTTATTTGGGTGTCGTCTTCTTCATCATCAAATGATTTAGTTTTTGTTTGAATTTTTATCAACATTAGCAGGCCAGGAATTTCTCCTGTTTCTTCTGCTTGGAGCAAAAATTGAAGATGCAAATAGTAGTTCAGAACTTTCAGCTCTAAAAGCCAAGTGACAGAAAATTCCATCTTCTGAATGTGAATTCACCAACATAACCTTGAATCGCTCCTTTACGTTCTTTAATTTCAGATGTTGGAATGGCATTGTCATTTCCTCCAGCTCAAATGTCAGTAAAACCCAAGTAAAAATCCAAAACTAAATCATTTTATATCAATAGAAACGTGGCCTACCAGTTTTTTAAACACCTTTTTCATTTAACCAAATAACTAAATCTATTTTAAAACAACCACTAATTTTCAATGATGTGACATAAGCCACAATAGAGATCCTTGATTGAGGGTGAGCCCTATAGGGCTGAACTAGACGTCCACATCTGTACTGATGGCCGATGGACTTTTATCCAAAAGATTTATTATGATTATGGGCCATGCGAACCTTGAGCTTATATGTAACCATGGGGCCTACTTGTGTGTGTCTTAAAATGGGTCCCCTTGACGCCTAGGCCGGGATCTTTCATTTGAGGAGGGATGCATCACGAGGTGATGATACATATACGAACTAGACATTCATCTGTGCTTTGGCCCGCCCATGCCCGCCCTGCATATACGGAAGGTAGGGTTAGGACAACCCTAAGCCGGGCCTGGCCGCTTGGCACTTTGACAACCCTACCAGGCACCCATGTGAATAGTGTTAGTTCGAGTACATATAATTCAGTATTTTAGGAAATTAGTTTGCACTTAAATGAAAACAGAGTTGCACTAAAGTGAAATAGAAACAAAACTCTGTATGGATGTAAACGTACTTACTGTTTGAAGGCAGAAATTGCAGTTGATCAAGGCTACTGTTTAACACTATGTCTTTAAGACAAGATTCGCCCCCGCAATGGTGCTTACGAGCTTCAACAGCGTTTGTCTTCCAAGATACAGTGATCGGTTTTACAACAGTTGCAGCACTACAAACTGTGTGACAGGCGAACCAACTAGTGCAGCAGAACCCTCTCTTCTTGACTCTGAATGATGACCCAATGCAAGTGCAGTAGCAGTGAAAATGGAATGATCAAAACAGCATGAACGAGATGCATATTATAGCATGCTACAGGTCTATTCATGGGGTTGCATTTGTTCAGTACAGTGACTGTTCACCTCTTGGACACACCCCATTTGGAAAAGGAATTTTATTAAATAAAATCTCTCCAAAAATAATAAATGGGTAGTGGGCCGAGCCAGGCCCAACTCATGCGTGAAGCCCAAGCCCAGGCCCAGGCCCGGCCCGGTTTGGTGTGGGGCGGGGCTAGGCGGCGGCCGCGCGCGTGTGGTGGTGACCCCACCTTGGTGTATGTTCTCCTTCATCCACAAAAGTGGAATGCCTCTTGGGGCTCATCCTATACTACCAAGGTAAACATATTTATACCCAAAGAATGTTTTGCTCAAAAGTAATGTGGAAAGCAAGTTCACCACTTTCTTTTGTTTCCATGTTTAACATGTTCAAGTAATGGTGTTTAGGAGGCAATTTCTCACTCACTCCTTAATGGATTAGAGCAACATAATACATGTCCTTAATCTACTCATGCAGATTACATTCCCATGTATTCCCACCTAAAAGAATAAGTGGGTCCCACTTTTATTTTGGCTCAAAGATGACCAAAATAATGGGTCCTCTAATCATTTTTCCAACAATCCCCCACATAAATGAAATTAACCGAAAGCAATGAAATGATATGCAGACAAACACAGAGAGAGAGAGAGAGAGAGAGAGAGAGAATAATTTGGAAATCCTTTGTATAGGGAAAGGTAGTTTGTGGCCTTGAACCTTCTCTTGTGAAATACGTTGAATAGTGAACATGATGTCTTGAACTGCTTAGCCTTTTGTGTAAACCGAGACAAAAGAGTTCACACAGAATCTTTTCGGACACATTTGGTTTTCACGATTGTGTTCATTTTGGCCCTGAACTAAGCCTAGTTTCATGAGTGCATTAGAGAATTTAGCCTTATTATTCTCATAGAATCGGCCCAGTTCACACTCACATAGGTGATTCTTATTAAGAGTATCCTGCTATACCCCATCTGATAAGTCAAGATATAAGAATCATTAAAAGCTTTGCTTACCCTAGTTACCGCTGCAGGTATCACTATTAGTATCATAGGAATGAGCAGGAGATTATATCTCCATAGTGATATAGTTAAGTCACACACAATTCTGTTGTCCCTTTGAACCTAGATATTGGGATCTCCAGTCAATTAGGCTGGGTTGCCCTTATGGCGACTTTTCATTCATAGGCTTTAAGCCCATTCCCCTCGATGTACGATTTATTTGCTCTCTCGCTAAACGTTTGGTAAAGGGATCTGCAATGTTATCTATGGACTTTATGTACTTAATTGTCATAATGCCATTAGAGAGTAGTTGTCTCACGGTATTATGCCACCGACGAATATGTCGAGACTTACCGTTATATATTTTACTCTGTGCCCTTCCAATTGCTGATTGGCTATCGCAATGAATGCAAATAGGAGGCACAGGTCTTGACCACATTGAAATATCTTCTAGGAATTGACGAGACCATTCAGCTTCTTCGCCAGCTTTATCCAATGCAATAAACTCATATTCCATAGTGGATCTAGCAATGCAGGTTTGTTTAGAAGATTTCCATGATACCGCTACACCACCAAGTATAAATAGATATCCACTTGTGGACTTTGAATAATTGGTATCAATATGCAGTTGGCGTCACAGTAGCCTTCAAGTACTGCTGGATATCTAGAATAATGCAATCCATAGTTTTTGGTTTATTTTAAATATCTTAAAACCCTAACTATGGCCTTCCAGTGGTCTGATCCTGGGTTACTTGTGTATCTACTCAATTTACTAATAGCATATGCAATGTCAGGACGAGTACAATTCATCACATACATTAGGTTGCTAATTATTTGTGCATACTCTCGTTGTGATATGCCTTTTCCATTATTTTTGGATAAATGGATACTAATATCTATGGGTGTTCTCGCTAGACTGCTATTATCTTGATTATATTTCTTGAGTATTTTCTCAATATAGTGCGATTGAGATAATATCAGTCCATCCGATGATTTAGAAATCTTTATTCCTAGTATGACATCGGCAACACCTAAATCTTTCATGTCAAACTTATTGTTTAACATTCTCTTGGTAGCTTGAATGATATCATCATTACTACCCATAATTAGCAAATCACCAACATATAGGCAAATAATTACACATCCATTGTTAGTGTTCTTGACATATACACACTTGTCACATTCATTGATCTTAAACCCATTTGACATCATCAAACTGTCAAATTTCTCATGCCACTGCTTTGGTGCTTGTTTTAATCCATATAGAGATTTGACAAGCCGACAAACTTTCGTAGTTTGACCTGGAACAGTAAACCCTTCTGGTTATTCCATTTATATTTCCTCATCTAATTCACCATTTAAGAAAGCTGTTTTTACATCCATTTGGTGTATCTCGAAATTGTATATAGCAGCAATTGCAATTAACATTCGAATGGATGTTATCCTCGTAACTGGTGAATAAGTGTCGAAATAGTCCAAGCCTTTCTTTTGTTTGTACCCTTTAACAACAAGCCTGGCCTTGTACATTTCGATTGATCCATCTGCTTTCATCTTTCTCTTGAATATCCACTTGCATCCAAGAGCTTTGCAACGTTTTGGAAGATCTACTAGTTCCCATGTATGGTTTTACAAAATGGATTCTATTTCACTATTTATTGCCTCTTTCCAATATGGTGCATCGGGACTGAACACTGCTTCTTTAAAGTTTTGAGGCTCATCTTCTAACATAAATGTTAAAAAATCTGAACCAAACATTTTTTATGTTCTAGCCCTCTTGCTTCGTATAGGTTCATCAATCTCTTGTTGTTTTTTATTACTACTATTGGCAGTATCATAAGTTCTTTTACGAGAACTCAATTCCTACGAGGGTTTATAAGGAAATACGTGTTCAAAGAACGATGCATTCCTTGACTCAATAATAGTATTAGGATGCATATCGGGAATCTCAGACTTGTGAATTAGAAACTGATAGGCACTGTTATTATGAGCATACCCAATGAATACACAATCAACTGTATTTGGTCATATTTAAACCTTTTTAGGTATAGGAACCGCCACTTTAGCCAAACACCCCCACACTTTCAAGTATTTGTAAGTAGGCATTCTACCTTTCTATAATTCGTAGGGGGTTTTATTGGTTTTTTTTTTTTTAGGTATTCAGTTGAGAATATAATTTATGGAGAGTATAGCATCCACTCACAAGTTCTTAGGTAATCCAAAACTTATTAACATAGCATTCATCATTTCTTTTAAAGTTCTGTTTTTCCTTTCAGCAACACCATTTTGCTGAGGTGAATAAGGAGCAGTAGTTTGGTGTATAATACCATGTTGTGAACATAATTCACCAAAAGTTGATTCGTATTCACCACCTCTATCGCTTCTTATCACCTTGATTTTCTTATCAAGTTGATTTTCAACCTCATTCTTGTAATGTTTGAACATTTCCAAGGCCTCATCTTTACTTTTCAGTAAGTAAACATAGCAGTATCTTGTGCAGTCATCAATGAATGTAAGAAAATATTTCTTACCACCTTTAGTTTGAACAAACTTTAGGTCATAGATATCAGAATGAACTAATTGAAGAGGTTCAGAAGTTCTTTCAATAGATTGAAAAGAAGTTTTAGTAAGTTTAGCTTCTACACAAGTTTCGCATTTGATATTTGAATCAAAACTACATTTAGGCAAACATTCCATGTTAACTAATCTACGCAATGCATCATAATTAGTATGGCCTAATCTACCATGCCACACATTAGAAGACTCAAGTATATAAGCAGAAGAGTTTTTCTTATTGGGTACAATTGTCATTACATTCATTTTGAAGAGCCCATCACTCATATACCCCTTTCCCACGTACATCCCAGATTTAGTGAGTACAAACTTGTCTGACTCAAATACCAGCTTGAAACTCTTTTTACTCAGAAGTGAGCATGATACCAGATTCTTACGAATATCAGGTACATGCAGCACATTGTTGAGAGTGAGTTCCTTTCCAGAAGTTATTTTTAGAACCACCTGTCCTTGGCCTTCAACCTTAGAGTTGGCAGAGTTGCCCATAAAGAGTTGTTCTCTGTTAGAAGCATGATAAGTTGAGAACATCTCTTTGTTGGAGCAGACATGTCGAGTGGCCCTAGTGTCCACCCACCATTCTCTGGTATTGCCAACCAGATTGATTTCTGAGATCATAGCAGAAAGATTGATGTCTGAAACCTCAGTGGAGAGAGTGTCCAATTCTGTCATGTTGGCCTGCGCTGGTTTCTTGCTTGTATTGCCTTGGTCCTTTCTCTTACGACAGTCCTTAGCACGGTGGCCTGGTTTGTCGCACACATAGCATTTCCCTTTGAACTTCTTGTTGTCATTGGGACGTTGTTTTGGACCGTTGGAGGGGTTCTTCCTCTTCTTGGGATTCTGCCTATGTTCCACCACATTTGCTTTAGCTTCGGTGAATGTTTTTCTTACTTTCTTTTCAGAAGCACGATTGTCTTCCTCTATCCTCAATCTTACAATCAGGTCTTTAAGTTTCATCTCTTTTCGTTATGCTTAAGGTAGTTCTTAAAATCCTTCCAAAGTGGTGGCAATTTTTCTATGATTGCTGCCACTTGGAAAGACTCACTAAGAGACATTCCTCCTGCATGAATTTCATGGAGAATGACCTGAAGTTCCTGAACTTGATTGATTACTGCCTTGGAATCGATCATCTTGTAGTCAAGAAATCTGCTAACAACAAATTTCTTCATTTCAGCATCTTCAGTCTTGTACTTTTTATCAAGTGAATCCCATAATTCCTTAGCAGTCTTCAATGAACAGTACACATTATATAATGTGTTGTCTAGTCCATTGAGAATATAATTTCGACAGAGGAAGTCAGCATGCTTTCAGGCTTCTACAGCAGCAACTACTTGCTTATCTGTCTCGCCTTCTATTAGAGCAGGAGACTCTTCATGGAGGAACCGAGCCAGGTTCAAGGTAGTGAGATAGAACATCATTTTCTGTTGCCATCTCTTGAACTCAGTACTATTGAACTTCTCAGGTTTCTCCCCATTGTTTACCATAACAGGGGCACGGGTACTAACTGGAGTATTCTTCTCAATACCCATGTTTATTACTGTTTGAACAAATCAGAAATGACTTAATAAAACATAGAGTATATACTGCAGAATTAAAATAACAGAACTGTAAATAATAACTCAGACTATATGGTAACCAGTTACAGGTTACTGAAGACCGAGCCAAGCAAAATACAATTTACAGAAAAACCTGAAGTTTTGTAACTAGATATATATAATGAATGAAACTTAGTTTTACACTACTAGTTTCAGAAACAGAAGAAGAAGAAGAAACCAGTAGGAAAACTGACATAAACCGAAACCAGAAATACTGAAATAAGCTGAGAACAAAATGTACTCAGAACTTTGAAGAATTTTGTCTTAAGATTGTTAGTTCGAGCACATATAATTCAGTATTTTAGGAAACCGGTTTGCACTAAATTGAAAACAGAGTTGCACTAAAGTGAAATAGAAACAGAACTCTATATGAATGTAAACGTACTTACTGTTTGAAGGCAGAAACTTGCAGTTGATCAAGGCTAGTCTTTAACACTATGTCCTTAAGACAAGATTCACCCCCGCAATGGTGCTTATGAACTTCAACAGCGTTTGTCTCCCAGGATACAATGATCGGTTTCACAACAGTTGCAGCACTACAAACTGTGTGACAGGCGAACCAATTAGTGCAGTAGAACCCTCTCTTCTTGACTCTGAATGATGACCCAATGCAAGTGCAGTGGCAGCAAAAATGGAATGATCAAAACATCATGAACGAGATGCATATTTATAGCATGCTACAGGTCTATTCATGGGGTTGCATCTGTTCATTACAGTGACTGTTCACTGAACAGATGTTTCTTTTCTTTGGACACACCATTTTAGATGCGAATGGGCACACACCTCTTGGACAAACCCCATTTGGAAAAGGAATTTTATTAAATAAAAATTCTCCAAAAATAAGGCCTAACTCGGGCGTGAAGCCCAAGCCCAGGCCCCGGCCCGGTTCGGTGCGGGGCGGGACGGGGCGCACACGCTTGTGTGGTGGTGACCCCACCTTGGTCTAGGTCCTCCCTCATCCACAAAAGTGGAATGCCCATTGGGGCTCACACTACGCCAAAAACATTAAAATACCACACTTTTGGACGTGCTTTAGCAACGGCCACAGGCATCGTTTGTTTTTGCCACATCTTGTTTCTAATAACCACATTCTTAAGCTGTGGAATGCCCTGAACTAAATTTTCCCTCAATCTCCAACGAATCCCGTCCCCGCCCCCGCTCTCTTTTTTTCTCACCCGCGTGTTTCTCTCTTTCCTTATCCCGCCCTTTCTCCCTTCTCTCTACTAACTCCTTCCAGACCTAATTAAACCCACCCCCTTTCTCTTTTCTCTCACCCGTTGCTCTCTTTCCCTCTCCCGCCGCCGCTCCCTTCTCTCTACTCGATTGAGTACCATTCCAGAAATCTCTTTGGATCAAACACAATAACTTAATGCAACCTGCTCTGATACCAATTGAAAGTTTAGGGTTCGCAAGATCTCTAGATTGGTCTACTCAATAAATCAGCTCAAAAGTGTGCAAAAAATAACAAATATGCAGTGGAAATAAAATCACAATCATACACCAGAAGGACACTAGATTTTTACGTGAAAAACCCTAACCGGGTGAAAAACCACGGATTCAAACTGGATCTAATCAAGCACTATAAATCTCGCAATTACAAGAAACTTAGATTTCTTCCCCAGATATCCTTTACCTAAGGACTGAAGTTATCTTGTGTCGCTTCACGCTTCAAAGACTTCACACCGTTGATTGCAACATACTCAATCCAGCGCTTTACTCCTCATATCTTCTCGCAAGAAGATAATCTTCTACAAAGGATGCAGAAGATACTGGCTTTAGAGAACTTGGCAGCACAACTTCTTAATAAATCTCTAGAGAAGAATCTCTCAATTAAATCTCTAACTCAGAACTTTGAGAGGTGAGGTGTCTATTTAGAATAGCCCTTGAGTCTAAATAGCCTTGGATTCGTGCATCAAGTGTTATAATATGATTAGGAATCAAGAACACAAACTTGAGACAAATCAGGAGTGAAAACTGGGCAAGTTTCTAATTTCGCACACAGGTTCACTTGAGCGATCTGTGAGTTCGCTCGAGTGAACAAGCCACTGTATTTGAATATCAGATAATGGCTCGAGCGATCACAAAAGGTGGGTTGAGCGAAGCAGCTTCTGTTTTGGGTTCGCTCGAGCAAATGTACTGGATGCTCGAGCGGACCATTGTTGATCCGGGATTTCAGCTATTTTTCTCTTCTGATATCTTCTTCTAATTCGTCCAGTTTTCTATCTTCAGAGTCATTTTCTAAATATGAAATATAACTCAATTGACCCCTAGAGTTTTTTTCCAACCCATGAATTTAGCCAACACACAAAATCCTAATACAATCGCCATAAGAGAATGAGTTTCCAGACCTTGTCTAATGGAATTTCACGTGCAAATGCTAGTAAAATAAAGCCAGATTTTAAACCCCATGCACGTGAAGAAATGACCTCTAGAAAATGGCAAAAGACACCAAATCTTGAAACTTTGTTTGCTTTATTCTCTTGAATTATAAATTAGAAGAGATTAGTATCCCTTTGCCCTTAGTTGATCACGTTGTTCCATTCAACTTTGTCCAATTGGACTGAATTATTAAAGGATTCGACTCCCCTGACAAACGCGGATCACCTTTGTTAGTATTTTTATGTTGGCTAATTCAAGGGTTGGATAAAACTCTGAGTCCATTGAGTTGTATTTTCTATTTTATTTTAGAATGGACTATGGTTGTGTCGCCGGAAGAACTGAAGCGAGGAATAGAAGAAAAAAAAGAAGACCGGGCGAAACTTCTAGGCCCGATAGATTGGAGCCTCTGTTCGATCGATCGGACAGTCGAAGCACCCCAGTTATATGGGTGGTCCTATAGATTGGACAGGCACAGTATTTCGGGAAAGTCTCCTAAATCTGCTACAAATTGGTTTCCTTTTGAGACTTTGTTTTCCACTTTGAGTCCTACTTGTGCACTAAGCCTAAGGCACTGCTTGTGGGGCTATAAATAGGGTATTACTCTCAACCCTAAAGATCACCTCTCATTAATCTGAGTCAGAGATATCTTAGAGAGAGAAATATTCTCTAGAGCCATTGAAAGATTATTTTGAATGACTGCTCTAGAAGGTTATTACTGCTTCTACCTTTATTGTAGAAGATAGTTCATCTTGATTGACAAGGTGTGAGGAGATCAAGTAAGGAGAACGGAGCACAGTGGATGTCGTGCTAGTGGGTTCTTTGCTAGAACAACTATAGTCATTAGGTCGAGGTTCAGACTGAGTGAAAGGAGCTGTGAGTATATCTTGTAATTGTTCGTGAGTTCTTGATTTCTGGTTTATGATTTTTCTCCCTGAATAGGGTTTACACGTTAAATATTGTGTCTGCCTTCTTGTGGTAATTGCTTTGTAGATTACTAGTTCTATATTATTTGTTTGGTTATTTCCGATGCATGTTGATTGGTTAAACTAGAATTAGTATCCATTATGGTAGCTTCCTAAAACTTTCAATTGGTATCAGAACAAGTTGCACTATTTTATTGTGTTGATCCATATTTTACTAGAATGGATAACTACCGTGAAGGCACTTCAACCAATAAGCCTCATGTACTGGCTAGTTCCAATTATGCTTATTGGAAAGCCAGAATGGTTCCTTTAAAAAAGCCATAGGTCTGAAAGTTTTGGAAATCTATTGTGAAAGGCTATTCCTTGCCCACTGTCACTACTGATGGGATCACCTGTCTTAAATATGAAGAATAGTGGACTAAGGATGAAGAATTGACACTCACTTGCAACTCTAGGGCTTTGAATACTATTTATAATGGAGTTAGCATGTCTGAGTTTTGTAGAATTTCTACATGCACTACTACAAAAAAAGATTGAGATATTCTGCAGATTGTGCATGAAGGGACTGACACTGTCAAACAATCGAAACTTCAGAAGTTGTATACAGCTTTCGAAAGCATCAATGTGGAAGATGATGAAACCTTTGATGAGTTCAATTCGAAGCTGAAAACAATTGTGAATTATATCTTTACTTTGGGAGAGTCAATTCCTGATAATAGAATCGTGAAAAAGATTTTGCCGTCTCTTCCAAAAAGGTTTTTTGCAAAGGTTGTGGCAATAGAGGAGAATAAAAATCTGAATAATCTCAAAGTTGAAGATTTGGTAGGCAACCTTCAGACTTTTGAAACAAACCTAAGAACTAATGGAAAATCAAAATCCAAAGGGGTTGCTTTGAGAGCCTCCAAAGAATCATTCAAGAAAATTGCTAGTAATTCTGATTCTGATTTTGAGGAGATAGATCCCCAAGTTGCTGTCCAGTTTATGAAACAGTTTCAATTGTTTATGAAGGTGAAGAAAGTGATTTCAAAATCCCTAAAAATTATGTAAAGAAGAAATCTTCTAAGGGGATTTAATGTTTGGAGTGTCATGGTTATGGACACATTGCTAGTTACTATGCTAACAAAAAGCCAAAAAAGAAAGCTTTTAATTTGACTTAGGATGATGATACTTCTGAGAAAGATGATAAAAAATCTGAGTCTGAGAAGCATGAACCTAACAAAGAAAAATTCATGGCATTCATGGTAACTTCAGTTTCTATTACTCCACCACTTTCTTCTGATGATGGGACTGATCAAGATGTTAGTGAGTCAGACACTGAACATGATTGGAAAGCTGAATATCAGTTATTATTTGAAATGTCCATGAAGATGCTAAAGATAAATGAAAAAGTGGCTACAAGTTGCAAAGAATTTGAAGAGCAGAATACTTTTTTAAAAGCTGAATTGTCAGAAGCTCTTACAAAAGTGAGTCACTTAGACGCAGAAAATAACAGGTTGGTAGATAAATTGACTGCTGAAGCACAGAAGTGTGATTTACTTGATCACGATATAAGGATCTTGAAAGCTGAAAATACTGACTTGCAAGGAAGACTCAAGATGGTTCTTTTTGAGTTGGATACTACCAATGCTTCACTAAACATGATAAATATAGGGTCTAAAAAACTTGATGACATCTTGTGCAGTCAAAAGACAAAGACAGACATACATGTCATTGGCTACGCTAACGGGGGCATCTACATCAAAAGCCAAAGGTACTAACTGTTTTGTTAAAAATCCAGTTGTTACTAATCATGCTGTTCATGTTACAAACACAACTGCCGAGAAGAAGAATGTGTTACGTCTTGAACATATACCCACTTGTCATCATTGTGGAATTAAATGACACATTCGACCTCATTGCAATAAGCTGCGAAAGTCACAAAATCAAAAGCAATGGAAAAAAGTAGAAGGAATAGTCACCTATAAAAAACAAAGCTGTATGGGTCAAGAAAGAAGACCTTCCATCTGTATTGGTACACACTTTGCTAAAATATCTAAATATGCAAGTGTGCATACTAAAGCTTCATCACCCTGATATGCAAGATCATGTCCCCACCCCAGTGCTGATATGAAGATCATGTTGAGAGGGAGTCAATATTGAGGGGGAGCTGTAGAATCTAGATTGCTAGAAGCTGCTTGAAAATAATTGTTTGTCAATTATGGACAAAAGGGGGAGAATAATGAAGCTAGGGGAGTAAACAGTGCAAGATCTACATGTGCTGATTTTCTTTGCTAATAATTCAATGTATTTTGGAATTTTCTTTTTGGTAGATCATTTGTATTGTCATAGGGAGTTTTGTCTATGAATTGCTAAAGGGGGAGATTATTGAAGCTTCATGCTCCCACATTATCAATGTAAATCCTAAGAAAACACAGCTTTGAGAGATCCTCAAAAGATACAAGCTTGATAAGGCCGTAGTCCTCTTAAACAAGGATAATTTGGGAAAATCTCAAAGAGGTATAAAGCGCTTAACTCATTTTAAAAAAAGTACATGAAGATTTGAATATTTAAAAAAATGGATTTGATTGGAAAAATCACCTTGACCAAAAAAGGACCTAAAAGATATGAATCGACTGTAGTAGTCCCAAGGGACTTTTTTTGTTCATTTTTTTTTTTTTGGTTTCGCTGAGCGGCGATATCCCTACTCACTTACATATATATAAGTAGAGATAGTCCCGCTCGTTTTTTCTTCTTCTTTATAGTTAAGTGAAGATATTGCCACTCAAGTTAGATTAAAAAAAAAAATCTCAAGTGATATCCCTGCTTGGTTGCATATACAAGCGGGGATATCCTCACTTGTTTATACTTCTTCTTTCTCTTCCTCCTCTTTCCTCCTCTTTCTTCCTCCAACTCATTTTACCTCTACCAACTAACCCTTTACTTGCACACCATTTTCGTTCATGATATGGTGACCTCAATGGTCATGGGACTTGGGTGCAGGTGGGAGCTTGTTGCCAAAACACTTTAGTATCACATATAGTCATCTAAATTCATCATCTTCCTTATCCATCTTTCTCCCACAACCTAAACAAAACCCATCTGAACCCATTTATCCTCCTCCAACCAAACGTATGAAACTTCATCCCCATCTCACTTAACTCACATTGTGTCTTTTTCTTGAACGTATCTTTTCTCTCTTTTTCTTTGATCCATTTCTCTTTTCTTTGCAACTCACCTTTCTTAGCACATTTTGTCGCATCTCCCTACACAATCACTACCCATTTCCAAACCACATCTACCCACATCATCACCTCATCAAATTCCCTCTGCATCCCTATTCCTCACTAATCCAATTCACAACACCTAAACCAACCTTATACCTGCGACCGATACCTATCTCTCACATTTTCCTTTAACCACCATCTTCAACTTCACCCATTATCACCATCCAGCCTCCATCGCTTATCAACACCATCCAACCTCCATCACAGACAACCACCATCCAAAATCAGGAAGTTCTCTTTTTTTTTTTTTTTTTTTTTTTTCTGAATCTGACTTGGATGATGATATTGACGTTTTACTGTGAAGAACAAGAAAAAGCGAGCGGGAATATCCCCGCTCGTATATGCAAGTGAAAATGACAAATAAAATGAGCCAAAAAGGGTCATGGGACTATTATGTTGGATTTATATCTTTTAGATCCCTCTTTACCTATAGTGAATCTAAGGGGATTTTTCCGCTAAAATCCACTTTAAAAAAAAAGTATGAAGTTATCTACTATTCTTTCAATTAAAACCATCTCAAAAAAATAAAATAAAAAAGAAAACGAAAAAAATATCAAATCTTATTATACTTTTTTAAAACTTTTTTTTATATTGATAATCCAACGATTAGATTTTATGAAGCCTGCCCGAGACCTTGAGTAAGGGAGTATATGTATAACCCACGTGGGCATTAGAACCAATAAATGGACTAGATTTTTTAAAGGTGGGCCCCACACACTTGCATATGCCATGCGCTGCATCATACTAAGATGCAGCGTCGCTGTATGATAGCTGTGCCCTTGTTTTACTTGAAAAGATAAGGAAGTGACATGGGGGCCGGGCTTCCATTGTAGATTGTCGACGACACCTGACAACCCTTTTTTATGTGTTAATCGAGTAAAGAGTGTTTCTTATAAAAAAAAATGTCATTTCATTTAAAGACAACTAACAATAAAGGTCGGGGCCTGAAAATAAATAGGTTTGAGTCTACACTAATAAAAAAAGATATAGGTAATTAATCTCAAATTACAATTCCAAAAAATAAATAGGCTTGAGCCTACACTGATAAAAAAGATATAAGTAATTAATTTCAAATTACAATCCCCTTCAGAATTGGTTAGTGCAAGAAATAATTATTATCTGAAATTAGTTAGAGATGCATTAATATTAATAAATAATAATAAATATGTGATGTTTAGTTCCGGTTTTCCAAATATGTGGCCTTCTTTAAATAAAAAAAAACATTGAAATTAATGATAAATGGATTGATATGTTTTTAAAATAATATTAACTGATATGAAATTGTTAGGATGAAGGCAAAATGAGCAGTATACGGTGGGGCTTTTCTTTTGTTATTTTTATTTTTTAATGATAATGGCACATATAACTGGGCTTTAGAATATAATAAATGTATCAAAATTACTCAATAGTAATTTTACAATTTCATACTCAACTTTGTTATTGCCTAGGTTCTAAAAAATAAATCATATTTTGGAATACATGTGATTCCTAATTTACATGAGCATTCGTCTTTGAGAACTAGATCATCATTTGTATTTAGCAAGTGATTCAAAACTGGAAACAATATAAACCAGATCATGCATTTGCCTTTGGTAAGCGATTAAGAACCGGAAACAATAGAAAGTAGATCATGCATTTGTCTTTGCCCATTGTCTTCTAAAAAGGGCAACACCATTTTTAGGGCATTTTTCTTGCTATGAGTGGTAATGCTATACAAGGAAGACAAAGAGACCCTTTTAGAAAGTGATTTTAGAGTGGAGAGTAGATGTCTGCGACGAGGAAACATTAACCAAACCAAAAGGCATAGAGACGCAATAAGGGCCCAACCTAGACGACAATCCAGCCTAGACGACTCAGGAAAAGGCCAAAGGGGAGCATCCAATAGCATATACCTTCGATAAAGAGGATGTAGGAGGGGACCACAGTTCGTAGGAAGGCGAGAAGTATGAGTAGCAGACGAAGAGGATGTTGGAGGGGACTACAGTTGGACGGCTGGGTCGGAAAAAATGGGCACAGACGGACGTGGTGAAGGAAAATAGACTTGTTGACAACGAAACTTAAGGAAATATGCTTATTTTGTTCTAATTTGTGTAAACCGCAGGGTCCTTAGGGACCCTTAGCGTTATAAAACTAAGGTCACTAAGGACACTAATTGAAAGTGCTAAAAAAAAACACCTTTTCAGGCAAGATGGATTTGGTGCAAGGCCGGTTAAAATGATCTTTTAGGCACACTGGTCACTTAAAGTGTTTTTTTTTTTTGTAAAATCCTAAAAAAAAAGTCATTTCATTGAAAGACAACTAACAATAAAGGCCGGGGCTGAAAATAAATAGGCTTGAGTCTACACTAATAAAAAACGATATAGGTAATTAATTTCAAATTACAATCTTGAAAAATAAATAGGCTTGAGCCTACACTGATAAAAAAAGATATAAGTAATTAATTTCAAATTACAATCACCTTTAGAATTGGTTAGAGAAAGAAATAACTATTATTTAAAATTAGTTACAGATGCATTAATATTATATTAGTATTAATAAATAATAATAAATATGTGATGCTTAGTTCCAGTTTTCCAAATATATGGCCGTTTTTAAATTAAAAAACATCGAAATTAATGATATATGGATTGATATGTTTTTAAAATAATATTAATTGATATGAAATTGTTAGGATGAAGGCCAAATGAGCAGTATACGGTGGGGCTTTTCTTTTGTTATTTTTATTTTTTAATGATAATGGCACATATAACAGGGCTTTAGAATATAATAAATGTATACAAATTACTCAATAGTATTTTAACAATTACATCCTCAACTTGAAGCTTGTGAGTTTGACATTTGGACTCAGGATTAACGTTAAATAAACAAATATAGAAGAGTAGAAAATAGAAGATGTCCTACAACAATAATAATCATTAAAAAAGCCCATTGAGGAAGAGATTGATCCTTAAAAGAGGCAAATAAAATAGTGGAAGAACCTCTACTCAATCGCACCTTTTGAATAACGACAATTGGATCGAAACCTTTGCTTGCTACATATATGAAAAGACTGGTATGGTCTCTGGTACTTGGTATCTTATCTTTTGTTTTTCAAGACTACTTCAATTAGTGCTATCTTTATCTCTTGTTTGGAAGCCTAATCTTATAAATATAAATATAAATATATATATATATATATATATATATGTTATATATATAAAACACTATGTTTCGCCCGGGCACCTCAAAAGAGTCTCTTTCAAATTCAAATCTCCCAGTGAGTAAATAAAAGCTGGTGGGGGAATGGAATGGCTCCAGCGTGAGTGCTTCTAATTCGTTGGCTTTTAAATAGGGGAAGAAATACTCATTTTCAAAGAAGGGAATTTTGTAGAATTTCTATATACGGATAAGCAACAGGACATCACATACCCATTATCACCTGATAAGCAACATCAGATTCAGGACATCACGTATCCATTATCACCTACAAAACATGCTTTGTAAGAAGTATCATTTTTAGGACCATTGGAGAAAAGTTTCTTGATTTTTCACAGCATTCCAAAATCCTCGTCTGCATAGGGTGGCCTCAACCCCCGTGCCATGTGACTATCATAATAATATAGATGGGACCCTCTTGATTGGGTGGGCCTAACTGATCAACCATTCCCACACGTCTGGTCTACGCGGAGTTGCCGAGTCCATGGCCGAAGAGGTAAAAAGAGTGCACAATGTTCTGGACGGTGGTAAGGGTCAAATAGTTTATTTCAACCTGTTTACATTTAATGGGATAATGAACAGGATATGAGTTTAAGGAAAGGTAACGTGATTTTCAAGGCAATTAAAATGTGAGATTCTCGTTTTGTTTTGTGCTTTAATTCTTTAAAGTTAACGTGATTCTCAAGAAATATAAAGACTATTTTAGCTCTACTGAGCAATGATGTGGCTGTAAGAAAACAGTGGGGGACGGGGATTTTCGTTTGGGTGGGGCTAAATTCTTGTTCATGTTAGTAGGTTTTTTCCACATTTTACTCTTTTTATACATTTCTTTTCCAACTTCTCGAACAAAACATAGCCTAACCCAGCTATAAGACTATAAGACACACTCTCTCCCCTCTCTAATTCTTTTAACCTGTTCATCCGTGGTCCATAAATTTAACGATTTTATATTAAAGAAAAAAATGAACATTCGATCCAACGGTCCAATTCATTTTGATAGGTGAAAACTCATTGGGTCTAGTGTACTTAAGGGGGTTCTATATATGTGGATGGTTCGGATATATTATAAAGTCAACCCTACTATATTGTCCCTCACCATAACATGGTGAGGGATAGATGATCATGAGTATTTTCCATATATATATATATATATATATCTCCTGAAGCTCTAACAATTGTCCGTTTCTTTTCTATTCTTTTCTAAGGCCACCCTTGGAGAATTCCTACTGAATGCCTACAAATTTATGGGAAAAAGAGCTTTGATCAAAGGGGTGAAGAGATGGGGTCGAGGAGAATTCCATATATATATTTTTGCTTGATCAGTCAGGGCCTAAGAATATGGTTAGATCCAGAAACTCAAGCCCTTTAATAACCATCTAGTTTGGGGACATGGTCATATCAATGATAGACTAAATCTCTAACAATTGGCCATTTTTTCCGGAAGCCACTCTTGGAAAATTTCTACCGAATGCTTGCAAATTCATAGGAAAAAGGGTTTTGATCAAAGGGGTGAAGCAATGGGGTCATCAAGAATATTAGATATCTATAGAATAAGAATATTAAATTCATTGGATTTAACTGCACAGTTCAAAGGATAGCCAATCATTCCATGTGGAAGAGGGGATACTCTGAAAGGCCCAATTTTCAATCTCCAACTTTGGTTTGTCACTCAAAGCCACAGATTCTAGAAAAGTCCTGAATTAATCAGGCAAAAAGGCCAAAAATGACGTTGAAGGATCATATGGCATTTTGTCTATCCATGGAAAGTTGTGCTATGTTGTCACACACAAGTAGGGCTGCATATGGGCGGTTCAGATGGGTTTAACACTAAAATCATTAACCAAACCAAACCTGTCGGTTTTTTAATTAACCAATCCGAACCGACCGATGGAGAGGACTTAAATCGAACCAAACGGTTCGGTTCGGTTCAGTCGGTTAAACTGTTGTTTTTTTTTTTTTAATTTAAATCAGACATTGAAAATTTCAAAATGATGAGTCCCAATCCTTTGCATTTATTCCAATGTTTAGTGCAAACATAAAAATCCAACATTCAAGTGATCCATGTAAAAAATAATTCTACTAAAAAAAAGAGAGTTTGAACTAAACGCAAGGGCACAATCATATTATAGAATAAAAATTCTACAATTCAACCAAGAAAAGAAAATCTCAAAAGCTGAAACTAGAGTAGGGAAAAAACTAACACAGAACCGATCAACTATGAGGCACAGAGGCAGTATTGAATTCATGTAAGAATGAGTTGTCGAATGTAACTATGAAAGTAGTGAACGAAACCGTACGGCTAAAATAGTAAAAAAGTAATACATAAGTTAATGTACACGAACGGTTCGGTTCGGTTTAAACGGTTTTTATGATATCAAAACCGTTAATCGAACCGATGTAAACTGTTTTTATGATTGCCAAACCGTTAACCGAACCGATGTAAGCTGTTTTTATGATTGCCAAACCGTTAACCGAACCGATCAACTATAAACCGATCCAAACCGCCCGGTTCGGTCCGATTTTGTGGTGATACCGGATTTTTTGTGTAGCCCTACACACAAGTGTGATGTGTATGAAATTATAATCGATGATCATAAAGAGGTTACAAAGTGCCAAAGTGCCAGCTCAAATCACAAAGCAAGATTTCCGCGTGAGAACAAAATTAGGTAAGTGGAAATGAGGGTTTTTTTTTTCCCCCGAGGTTGAAAGGATGAGGCACTATGAGATTTTTGTGGGGTGGGGCGGCGCGGGGGGCCACATGGACAACGAGTTTGTCCGCCCCTGTAAGAAGAGATGTTTATTAAAAAAGAAAAAAGGGTGCTGGAGGATGCATCATGCGCCTTCATGTCAACAAAAATCGAAATCCCATCGCCAAAAATATAATGTCGTATGTCGTATCCATCTCCATCGCCAAAAAAGCTTCTTCCCAAAGCAGTCGAAAACGTGTTTCCAAGTTTAATTAGATATCTTCCTCTCTTCTTTCTCAACAAAGGACCCTCCTTTCACAGATCTTCTGATATTTACTACTTTTCACTCCAGAATGAGTCCCTTTGCTTTCTTGTGCAACAACAAGAAGAAGAGTAAGTTTTCTAATCGTTGCTTCTCATTTTCTAAATTATTAGGCTTTTGATGAATATGCAACATATTTGATCTTGCAATTGGGTTTTGTTGTAGTTGAAAAAATAATTGAATTTAATGTTCAACAAGGAAAGTAATGTCATGTTCTGATTATTTCTTATTATTATCATCATATAGATATATTTTTTTTTCATGTTTATAGGTATAGGTCATGCTTTATTGGGGAGAAGACAAGGAGAACGGGGTGTGTTAGAAGACGGTGCTCGGTTGCTGAAAGAAGTAATCTCTTCTTGCGATGGCAGAGGTTGCTACCCCGTCCGAATGTTCTCTGCTAAAGAAATTGAAGAGGCTATAGGGCAACCCTACCAAACACAAGGGTTCTACAATGATTACGAGGGAACTCACGAAGACCGCCAAATTATAATCAAGGTATATCGAATAGAAGAACGAGAATTGGCTTTCAACGAAATAGCCACGGTGACCCAAATCAAGCATGCAAATGTGGCAAAGCTTTTGGGTTGTTGTTTGGAGATGGAACAGCCAATTTTGATATATGAAAAAGTACCCTTCATGCTGCGTAACTGTATTCGCCAGGTAAACCCATCAAGTCTAATTTCGTGGGAACATCGCTTAAGGATAGCTGTTGAGATCGCATATGCAATCACCTATCTCCATATAGGAGCTTCCAGGCCCATTGTCCATAGAGGCATCACAAGCTGCAACATCTTATTGGATGAACACTACAAACCCAAATTATGTGATTTCTCACTCTCAATAACGATTCCTTTTGGGGAGACACATGTGAAATTGAATCGAATTGTAGGCATGTATGGATATATGGATCCTGATTGTCTAAATACTAGTACTGTGAGCGAGAAATCTGATGTTTATAGCTATGGGGTGCTGCTCCTCGAACTTTTATCCGGAATGAGACCATTCGTTCCGGAAGATGACGGTACTACGAAAGATATGGTTCCTCTATTGTACGAATTTATCCGAAAAGAATCCACAGAGAAAGAGGAGAGACTTGACTTGATTTTACACAACGGCCTTTCCATGGATGTTAGACAAGTAGAGCAAGCAATGGCTTGTATACAGGTTGCAGTTGGTTGCACATCAAGAAATCCAGACGAGAGGCCGGAAATGAAGGAGGTAGCACAACAACTAGAGCAGATAGAAAGAGGTGAGCTTCCTCTTTCATCTTCATTGTTGCGAGTACAAGCAACGGGATCGTCTTACTCTGAAGGGTTTTCTCATGGTGATGTGAGCCAACCACGGTCCATCACATTACCATTTGATAAAATCTCATCAGATATGGACTCTGAAAGCATAATTGGGTAGAATAGTCTTGCTGTGTAGTCCTTATTGGCTTGTTGTCTTGCCTCTTATATTATGGGTTAACCACTCTATTCTCTGTTCACTCAAAAGTAGACTTTACAATAGCATTGGTGTGCAACTGTTATCACTGATCCCAACCGTTTGTTCCCGGGGGCCTATTTTTTTTATCAGGCAGCTTGCAACAGGACATGATCTTTTTCTAGATGGCTAATCTTGAAAAGCCAAGACTATGTTAATTAGGTATCATAGCTAGTTGCTGAATCCAACAAGATAAGACTCGGTTTATTCTGCCTCAACTAAGGTCTAAAGGTTTATCACTCGACTTAAGGTGGCAGAGAAAACTTGCCCTACTGATTTGCTTGTTATCGGCAATGCAATTCACAACTCCCATGGTTGATTGCAATTCGCAAATTTGGACCTTACCCTTTTCAAATCACACTATCAAAATGAGTTTCCAGTATTAGGAACGTTACATCTACATTATTTTTTATTCAGAACTTGGTTTATCAAGAACTTGATCTTCTTAAATTTTGACCATAATTTTCGTAATTTAATATCATATTGCAAATTGATTAGAAATTGGACAAAAGCCCTCTCATATCACATTGGCTTTGAAATTTTATTTCTTAAGTAAATCAAAGAAAACGCAAATTCAATTCTGGTGATCTAGGTAACCCTGACGAGAAGTAATCATACTATTGTCAAGTTAGTTACCCTGTTTGCATGTTCTTCAATTCGCATTAGAGCTCATAGGGAACAGTCTCCTGAGATTGTTGCGGTGGAACTTACTACTAGAGTAATTTAAGAAGATCGTAAAATCTTTGCCAGAAGATCAGAGATCTTCTAGGCAAAATAATTTCTTCAATGTAGCTGTCACCTTAACCACAATCCAACATGGGAATGTTGCGAGGTTTTTGGGATGTCCTTAGAGATTGCATCAGCTACTCCGTAATTGTCTTCTTGACCACATTGATAAGAGGAAACCCTTCGGGTCCATGCTCCCATATCTTATTGGATGAACAGCACACTCCAAACTCGTGGTTTCATTGCTTGTAACACCGGGCACAACAAACTTGGAGACAGCCATTGAAAGCACTGCTGAAAGCCTCGCTCCTCACTATCTTGTGACTAGGAATGATGTTTGTAGCTTTGGGGTGCTACTCCTCGAGCTTTTTTGTGGATAGTAACCATGTCAATGATGGTTGAATAGAGCTTGATAGTAGATGCGTTTCTTTAGAGGCAGACGCGAGGCCATTAATGACAGAGCACAAGAAGTCCCACGAATCGTAAGACAAACCATTTTTCTCCTGGATAGGTTTAAGTCATTAAACCTCTTGATCACCACTACTGGGAGATGAGTTCTTGTTTCTTGTATTGTATTCTTGGTATTACCAATGTCCAGCTTTCTCTCTTGTCCAATACAAAGTTAAACTTACCAATGGCATAAACGTGGTCAATTGCATCAAGTAATTCAAGGCTTGGGTTGGGTTAACTTGACTTTCATGTAGGGTAGATATGTCAAACGGGCCATGCTTGAGTCGTGCTAGGCGTGCTGTGCCTCCGTGCCTATCTTGTCATGGGCTTTGTGTGGTTCTTACCTTTCGAGTTTAGAAAAGAAAGATCTTATACTAAAAAAATTAAAAGATACACACAAAGAAGAGTATGGCATACAAATTTAAGTGGTTTTGGTCAAATTCGACCTACTCCATGGAGAAGAAAACTAATTGGATCTTTTTTATTTGAGGATTTTTTAATATGACTACCTTCGAAACCTTTACAATTTTTTTGGAGAATAAAAAAATAAAAGACTATTTTTATATTTACACTAAAAATATCAAATATCCCATGCGGCACTGCCTAGTGGGCTGTGCCCAATCGTGCTGACCGTGCCTAGCATCGGCCCTGGGCAGAGCCTGGCGGGCCATGCCGTTGACTGGACCAAGCCGTGCCATGGAGCATCGTTTGTCGCGCTGGGCTGTGCCGTGCCAGTCCGGCCCATTTCACATCTCTAATTGTTGGGTTAAGATTGATTTCCATCCAACAAAAGAATGGGCCAGCTGTTCAGTGCACGGTGGATCCATACTTGGTACTTGATGTTGCAACCTGAACCAATTTGACTCATTGAACTTTTACCGGGCAACAGAACCCAAACCCTATTAGATAATTCTGAGTTTATTTTGGCCATTTAATAAAGGATCAAGTCGAGTTGGGCCAACACATGTCACCTACAGTGGTCAGCCCAAACAACCCTGCGCCACCATTAAACTCATGAGTGAACAAACAATTCATCACAAAAAAGTGCAGACCATCACAAAAATTTGAATCCAAGCAAAGCATAACACACATGATGGGCAAAGATACTTTAGAAACATCTGCAGTGATTGTAGTCAGTAGTCGTATTCGAATTACTAAAAATACTCATCAAGCATCATAATGTTTGAAAAGAATTTCTTCCTAGTTCCTGAGCTCCAGGATGGCAGAGACAGAAGTCACCATCAGCAGCTTTGAGTGCCTTCACAGCCTTGCTCCTCTGGAAACTCCAGCTGAGACATTACAAGATCTGCTCAATGCCTGTCTCAGCCACGTTTCATCATCCGCAGCCATGGCTGATGATTCTGGCTTTGAGATCTTAGGTGCCTTGAACTGTTCTGCAACCTGTGCCTGTGTCTGCAGTTGTGAGCCGACTCCTCAATCTTTGCCTCTCCATGGACAACACGTGTCTGATACCAGGCTCTTGAAGACCCGTGACTCGGACTCGACTCCCTCAATGCAAAAGAAATTGACTCAGATAGAGTCAACACGGAGACTCAGGAGAATCATATTTTTTTTAAAATAATTTCAAAAAGACATGAAAATGAATCCATTACTTATAACATTTAAAAATAAATTTACTTACATGCATTCAAGATACTCAATTCAAATTAATAAACTTATATATGCAAGAAAATTACTACAATCAGGAAAATAAAAGAAAAATACTGCCTATTATATAATTTATTAGTTCGTCGAATGTAAAAGATCAAATAAATGTTTCAAATTACATTCCGGTCAACATTTTTAAATTACTAACTCTAAACCTCATGCATAATTACTTATAAAGAAACTTTAATTGTTTAAAATTAGATATGCCTATTAAATGATTGGCAATGCATAGAGTTTATTAAAATAAAATGACTTGGCCGAGTCTCCCCTATTTCTAACTCGGTCCTTTGTCAAAAAAAGAAGACTCGGGAGGGTCAAGAGTTAATTCAGAGAGTTTTCTAACCATGTACGTAACATAGTGATATTAGTTTTTTTTTTTTTTTTTAATGAAAATGAAAAAGGATCATGTGTATCAACTCTCAATAGTTATTAGAGAAACTGACATGCTAATCTAGTAGGACCTCTCAAAGATGAGCAATGGCGAACCCAGGATTTTCGCGAGGGCGCTATAAATGGTCAATTTAAAAGCTTTTAGCAATTTGTGATCAAGAGCTGAGTAACTAACTACTAAGCTTTTGTAGTTAACCTGTTATTGTTCCCTTATTAACAAATAACAACAACACTACAACACTAGGCTCTTTTTATTATTATTATTATTGTTATTTTGCTAGTTGGGCTATTGGTCTAGAGGTGATACATTAACTGGAGTGCCCATGGGTTGATCCCTAGGCATGTCTGTGAAATTGAGATGCTAACACCACTCAACTGTGAGTGTATTAGCAACAGTAGCCTCTATTTATAACCTAAAATTCTAAGTATTTACAGACGACATGTTTTATAGATATAACGGCTTAGATGTTAAGACATGGAATAAGTTGTTAGTATTTAAAAGTTACATGGGACTTACCTTTAGGAACCAGGACATGGGGCCCTCCTTTAGAAATTATGCCATAACACAATATATATTTTTAGAAATTATAGTGTGGGGTGTATCTTTAGAAATTACAATAGTACGACATAGGGCCACATGTTTACTGGAATGTCTAGGAGGACCAATGACCCTAAAATCAATTAAATTAAAAGAGTTAAAAACACATATTTTTAAAAACTAAAGGGCACCCTACGTTTAATTATGGCCCCATATCTTGATTTCTAAAGGTAGGTCTCATGTGATTTCTAAATACTAACAATGGCTCTACATCTTAACATCTAAAATGCTCAAAATCATCATTCCATTATAAATAATTAAAAAGTAAAAAGGGTGTTATTAACTAACAAACAAATATGCAGTACATTTTAAACAAATAATTAAGCGATAAATAACAAAAAAAATGTGTTTAATGTTTTGAACAAATATTAAGAGATTAAATGACAAAAAGATTACACGTTATAAAAGAACGATTAGACAATTAAATTATATAAGGGAAATATTCAAGTGAGAATTAGTTCTCACCTATTATATGAGAACTTTTTTATGGCGTCCAACTAGCAATCCATCCAAACCTAGCAACCAATAGGGAACCCCCTAATAGTCACTAATCCCAATGATTAGTATACATCTGAATGGACTGAACCGTTGGATCGATGGTTGAATATTTTGTTAAATATAAAGCCATTAAACTTGTGGGCCACGGATGAAGGGTTCAGAGGCATGAGTTTGGGGCCAAACTTGATACTTAGGGTGGTCTTACATAGATCTTTCCACCCCCAGGTTTCATCCCCAGATGGGGCCCACAATTGGGCCTCATAAAAAAGTTCTTACATAATATGTGAGAACAGTTTCCACCTAAATATTACCCATTATATAAAATACGGCATGGGCTCAAGCTTTATTTGGATTCAGGTATTTGATAGGCGCGGGCCTACGCCTCCAAGATTTTTATCCAAGAGGGTTTATGTTTTGGATCCAATGCCAGTGTCATAGGGCCCCACGTTTATAAGAATTACAATATAGAGCAACCTTTTGTGAAGTGATTATGGGTCCCACCGTTAAAAAAATTAAATTTGTACCCACTTTTTGAAATTATAATTAAGCTTAAGCTTTTATAATTTAGTATATGGGACCCACCTTTATATCATATACTCGAAAGTGTTTGACTCGCAGTATTGAAAATGGTTTTGTTAAGAAATTTCAATGTGAGTTTCGGAATAAAAATGGATTAAGCTTGCGGGCTTTGGTAAGAGGAGGAAAGGAGGACCTTTGTTTCCCCGAAATATAGAGATACTGTTAATGCTGCTTCCTAGAAACTGCGGATTTGGACTCGAAACATCGACACTTTTTCATAAGTTGAGGCTGACGTGGCGCATTACTGTTGGCTAGAGAAAGTCGCCGCATCAGACCGAAGTCTTCCCTCAATGTAGTATCCAGCTCCATCTGCAAAGAAACTTCGCTCTAGTTAAAGATAACGCGTTCCTTTTGAGTGAGGATCCGTTTGGTCCAAACAGGGAAACCTGTTTGGACCAATCCGGGGGTGACACATAGGGGAGGAGTCCAATCAGTCCATCCCATCTCCCTCTTAAAAAAAAAAAGAAAATTTTCCCCCCACCATGTGTCACCCCCTGCTTGGTCCAAACAGGGTTCCCCTGTTTGGACCAAACAGGGGATCCGCTTCCGTTCCTTTTTTGTTTCTCAACAAGGAGGGATCCTCGTCTTACACTTTTCCTTCTTCTGATATTTTTTCTATTTTTTTTTTTTTTGTACTCCAGAATATGAGTCCCTTTGATCTCTTGTTCAAGAAGAAGAGTAAGTTTTCTGATCATTGCTTCTCATGTTCTTAATTATTAGGGTTTTGGCTTCTAATGTTTGAAAATGTTGTAATTTTCAAAGGGTTTAATGATGGGGTTTTTTCTTGGTTATTTGTTTGCAAATGTCGTGAAATCATCATGAGTCCACTCCTGTTACTGATTATATTATCATGGTTTTTGGTTTTTTTCCGGCCCATCTTTATAGGGCATCCTTTATTGGGGAGAAGACAAGGAGAACAAGGGTGGTTGGAAGACGGTGCTCGGTTGTTAAAAGAAGTAATCTCTTCTTGCGATGGCAGAGGCTGCTACCCGATCCGAATGTTCTCTGCTAAAGAAATTGAACAGGCTATAGGGCAACGCTTTCACGAAGAAGCGTTTTTCGTTGAATACGAGGGAAATCACGAAGGCCGCCAAATCATCATCAAGGTATATAAAAGAAAACGAGAATTGGTTTTCAACGAAATAGCCACGGTGACCCAAATCAAGCATGCTAATGTGGCGAAGCTTTTGGGTTGTTGTTTTGAGATGGAACCGTCAATTTTGATATATGAATATGTACCCTTCATTCTGCGTGACCTTCTTTGGGAGGGAAACCCATCATCAAGTCTAATTTCATGGGAACATCGCTTAAGAATTGCTATTGAGATCGCATATGCAATCACCTATCTCCATATAGGAACTTCCAGGCCCATTGTCCATAGAGGCATAAAAAGCTCCAACATCTTATTGGATGAACACTGCAAACCCAAATTATGTGATTTCTCATTCTCAATAACGATTCCTTTCGGTGAAACACATGTGGAGACAGATGTTGTAGGCACAATTGGACATCTAGCTCCGGAATACGGAACTAGAGGTATTGTAAGTGACAAGAGTGATGTTTATTGCTATGGAGTAGTACTCATTGAGCTTTTATCCGGAAAGAAGCTTGCAACACTACTAATTGAAGGGGATCTGGATTTTATCTACGAAGAGATTACGGATAAAGAGAAGATACTTAAATTGATATTGGGCAATGGCCTTTCTATGAATGTTAATCAGGTAAAGCAAGCAATGGCTTGTATGGAACTTGCAGTTAGATGCAAGACAAATAATCGAGATGAGAGGCCGGCAATGAAGGAGGTGGCACAACAACTAGAGCAGATAGAAAGAGGGGAGCTTACTCTTTCATCTTCTTTGTTGCGAGTACAACAACTTGCAACCGTGGGATCCTCTGAGGGGGTTTCCCAGATCCGAACTCAGTATGAATCCGAATCAATATCCTCTGAGGAGGTTTCCCCACCGTGACTCTTTGGTCCGCCACGTCAAGGTGCGGCAGCCTGACGTCACGTCACCATCGACTCCGAAAGTATAAGGTAGAATGGTCTTGCTGTGTGGTTTGGTTGTCTTGCCTCATTATATTACAGCTTTACCACTCTATTCCCTGTTATGTTCACTCCAAAGCAGACTTTACAATAGCATTAGTGTGCAATTGTTATCACTGATCCCAACAGTTTGTCCACGGGGCGTATTTTTTTATCATGCAGCTTGCAACATAACATAATCTTTTTTTAGATGGCTAATCTTGAAAAGCCGAAACTATGTTGTAGTTAATAATGTTGAAAAGTATTTATGCTACCACTACTAATTAAGGCCTACAAGTTTTGATAGGATTAATTAATGGTGAAATTTTCTAATTTGGTATCATAGCTAACCGGTGAATCCAACAAGATAAAGGCTCGACTTATGCCGCCTCAATTAAAATCTAGAGGTTTTGGTAAGATTATTTAGGTATGAAAATTTAATAGGTGGCGCCAATGAACCTTACTAGCTCAACCTCTCTATTTAACAATTTGCGAGGCTCCTCCTATCCAGTCAGCTGGTGGCAGAGAAAACTTGCCCTACTGATTCGCTGGTTATCGGCAATGCAATTCACAACTCCCATGGTTGATCGCAATTCGCAAATTTGGACCTTACCTTTTACAAATCACACTATCAAAATGAGTTTCCAGTGTCAGGAACGCTACATCTACGTTATTTTTTATATTCAAAACTTGGTTTTATCAAGAGCTTGATCTTCTTAAATTTTGACCATAATATTCGTAATGTAACATCCATTTTGCAAATTGATTAGAAATTGGACAAAAGCCCACTCATACCACATTGGCTTTGAAATTTTGATATCTCAAGTCAATCAAGAAAAATGCAAATTCAATTATGGTGATAGGTAACCCTGACAAGAAGTAATAATACTATGGTCAGTTGCATGAAATAATTCAAGGCTTGGGTTGGGTTAACTCGACTTTGATGTTGGGTTAATCCAAGGTTTGGGGTGAGCCAACCTTCACTTTCATGTTGGGTAGAGGTGTCACACGGGCCGTTCCTCAGTCGTGCTGGGCCGTGCCGTGCCACCGTGCCTATCTTGTCATGGACTTTGTGTGGTTTTTACCTTTTGAGCTTAAAAAACGAAGGTCCTACACTAAAAAACTAAAAAGATACACACAAAAAAGAGTATAGCACACAAATTTAAGTAGTTTGGTCAAATTCGACATACTCTAGTAAGAAGAGAACTATTTTGATATTTTCTATTGGAAAATTTTTCAATAGGATTGCCTTCGAGACCTTTACAATTTTTTTGGATATTAAGAAATAATAAGAAAAGACAATATTTTTATATTTACGCTAAAATATCAAATATCCCGTGTCGTGTAGCTCGGTGGACTATGCCCAATCCGTGCCGACCGTGCTTGGCATTGCACAGGCCCTGGGAAGTGCCTGGCGGGCCATGCCAATGACTGGGCCAGGCTGTGCCATGGCACGTTGACTGTCATTCTGAGCTGTGCCATGCCCGTCCGGCTCATTTGACATCTCTAATTGTTGGGTTAAAGTTGACTTTCATCCAACAAAAGAATGGACCAGCTGTTCAGTGCACGGTGGATCCATACTTGTTACTTGATGTTGCAACCTGAACCAATTTGACTCATTGAACTTTTACCGGGCAACTTAACCCAAACCCTATTAGATAATTCCGAGTTTATTTTGGCCTTTTAATAAAGGATCAAGTCGTGTTGGGCCAACACATGTCACCTACAGTGGTCAGCCCAAACAACCCTGCGCCACCACTAAATTCATGAGTGAACAAACAATTCATCACAAAAAAGTGCAGACCATCACAAAAATTTGAATCCAAACAAAGCATAACACACATGATGGGCAAAGATACTTTAGAAACATCTGCAGTGATTGTAGTCAGTAATCGTATTTGAATTACTAAAAATACTCATCAAGCATCATAATGTTTGAAAATAATTTCTTCCTAGTTCCTGAGCTCCAGGATGGCAGAGACAGAAGTCACCATCAGCAGCTTTGACTGCCTTCACTGCCTTGCTCCTCTGGAAACTCCAGCTGAGCCATTACGAGTTCTGCTCAATGCCTGTCTCATCCACATTTCATCATCCGCGGCCATGGCTGATGATTCTGGCTTTGAGATCTTAGGGGCCTTGAACTGTTCTGCAAGCTGTGCCTGTGTCTGCAGTTGTGAGCCCAAGTCCTCAATCTTTGCCTCTCCATGGGACAACACGAGTCTGATACCAGGCTCTTGAAGACCCGTGACTCGGACTCGACTCCCTCAATGTAAAAAAACTGACTCGGATAGAGTCAACGCGGAGACTCGGGAGAATCATATTTTTTTAAAAATAATTTCAAAAATACATGAAAATGAATCCATTACTTATAAAATTTAAAAATAAATTTACTTACATGCATTCAAGATACTCAATTCAAAGTAATAAACTTATATATGCAAGAAAATTACTATAATAAGGAAAATAAAAGAAAAATACTGCCCATTATATAATTTATTAGTTCATCAATGTAAAAGATCTAATATAAGTTTCAAATTACATTCCGGTCAACATTTTTAAATTACTAACTCTAAACCTCATGCATAATTACTTATAAATAAACTTTAATTGTTTAAATTAGATATGCCTATTAAATGATTGGCAATGTATAGAGTTTATTAAAATAAAATGACTTGACCGAGTCTCCCCTGTTTCTAACTCAGTCCTTTGTCAAAAAAAGAAGACTCGGGAGGGTTAAGAGTTAACTCGGAGAGTTTTCCAATCATGTACGTAACATAGTGATATTAGGTTTTTTTTTTTTTTTTTTTATGAAAATGAAAAAGGATCATGTGTATCAACTCTCAATAGTTATTAGAGAAACTGAAACGCTAATCGAGTAGGACCTCTCACAGGATTTTCGCAGGGGAGCTCAGAATGGTGACCAAGAGCTGAGTAACTAATTGCTAAGCTTTTGTAGTTAACCTTTCACTGTTCCCTTATTAACAAATAACACCAACACTACAAAACTAGGCTCTTTTTCTTATTTTTTATTTTTTGCTAGTTGGGCTATTGGTCTAGAGGTGATGCTTTAACTGGAGTACCCATGGATTGATCCCTAGGCATGTCTATGAACCTAAGATGCCAATCCTACTCAACCGTGAGTGTACTGACAACACTAGGCTCAATTTATAACCTAAAATTCTAAATATTTACAGACATGTTGTATAGATATAACAGCTTAGATGTTAAGACATGGAAGTTGTTAATATTTAAAAATTACATGGGATCTACCTTTAGGAATCAGGACATGAGACCCTCCTTTAGAAATTATGCCATACACAATATTTATATATATATATTATAGTGTGGGATTACAATAGTATGACATAGGGCCACATGATGTTTATAGGAATGTCTAGGTGGACCAATGACCCTAAAACCAATTAAATTAAAAGAGTTGAAAACACAGATTTTTAAAAACTAAAGGGCACCCTACGTTGTAATTATGGCCCCATATCTTGACATCTAAAATGCTCAAAATCATCATTCCATTATAAATGATTAAAAAGTAAAAATAGGGTGTTATTAACTAACAGAAAAATATGTAGCACATTTTAATCAAATAATTAAGCGATAAATAACAAAAAAAAATGCATTTAACGTTTTGAACAAATATTAAGTGATTAAATGATAAAAAGATTACCCATTTTAAAAGAATGATCGGATAATTAAAATATAAAAAATACGGGATGGGCTCAAGCTCTATTTGGGTTTAGGTATTTAATAGGTGCGGGCCAAAGCCTCCAAAATTTTCAACGAAGAGGGTTCATGTTCAGGATCCAATGCCTGTGTCATGGGGCCCACGTTTATAAGAATTACAACATAGAACACCTTTTGTGAAGTGATTATGGGTCCCACGGTTAAAAAGTCAAATTTGTACCCACGTTTTGAAATTATAATCAGGCCTAATCTTTTATGATTTAGTATATATAGGACCCACCTTTTTATCAAATATGGTCTCGAAAGTGTCCGACTGGCAGAATTGGGAATGGTTATATTAAGAAATTTACAATGTGAGCTTCGGAAGAAAAATTGGATTTAACGAAGTGGGCGTGCTTTGGCAAGGGGAGGAAAGATCTGAGTCCGGATCCCTGTTTCTACGAATCTGTTTACGCACCCTCTCAATTGCTTAGAAACCGCCGATCTTGACTCGATACATCGACGCTTTGTCTAGAGAGAGAGACGCTGCATCGAACCGAAGTATCCATCTGCATCCTGCAAAGAAACTTCGCTCCAGTAGAAGATAACGCGTTTGCAAGTTCATAAATAAATGTCTTCCTTTTTTTTTTATTTGTTTCTCAACAAGGAGGGATCCTCATTTTACACTTATTCTTCCTCTGATGTTTTTTCTATTTTTTGTACTCCAGAATATGAGTCCCTTTGATCTCTTGTTCAAGAAGAAGAAGAAGAAGAAGAAGAGTAAGTCTTCTGATAATTGCTTCTAATGTTTGAAACATGTTGTATATCTCGAAGGGTTTATTGTTTGGAAATGTCGTGAAATCATCATGAGTTCACTCCTGTTACTGATTTTATTATCATGGTTTTTTGTTTTTTTTCCGGACATTATTATTTGGGGAAAAGACAAGGGAAAGAAGGGGTGTTAGAAGACGGTGCTCGGTTGCTGAAAGAAGTAATCGCTTCTTGTGATGGCAGAGGTTGCTACCCCATCCGAATGTTCTCTGCTAAAGAAATTGAACAGGCCATAACAACGGAAGCATACCACTATGCATTTGGTGTCGGCTACTTTGGAATTTGCCAAGACCGCCCAATTTTCATAAAGACAAAATCGTGGACGAGAAGCAGCTTTTAATGACATTGTCGTCTTAGCCCAGATCAAGCATACAAATGTGGTGAAGCTCATGGGGTGTTGTTTTGAGATGGAACGACCGATTTCAATATTGGAATATGTACCCTACTCTCTTTCTAACCTTCTTTTCGAGGCAAACCCATCATCAAGTCCAATTTCATGGGATCATCGGTTAAGAATAGCCATTGAAATTGCATATGCAATTAACTATCTCCATATAGGAACTTCGAGGGCCCATTGTCCACAGAGATATAAAATGCTCCAATATCTTATTGGATGAACACTTCAAACCCAAACTAACTGATTTCTCACTCTCTGTAACAATTCCTGTCGGTGAAACACATGTGAAAACGGATCATATAGCAGGCACACCTGGATATATTGATGGTGATCATGCTACGACTGGTTACGTGTGTGAGAAGACTGATGTTTACAGCTATGGAGTAGTACTCTTTGAGCTTTTATCTGGAAAGAGACTATTAACACTAATAGAACGGGATCCCGTTCCGGGTCTTTCGTTCTGGGATTCTATCCACAAAGAGATTACAGATAAAGAGAAGGAAACTAAGGAGGAAAGACGAGACTATGCAATTTGACTATGGACCATAAGCACATGCTCCATCACAAAAACAGAGAGAGTCATTAAGGCAAGAAGAGTCATTAGGAAACACTGGAAATATTTGAACCTTTTGAGGGTTTATTGAGACAAGTCAACATGAGAAATAGGTAGCTGATATTTGGGCATAAAAATGTTGACAACGCTCTGCATGCATTATGTTCGGACTGCAGAAACAATCACTGTTTTGATAATAACAATAGGTAGCTGATAGTGGTCAAGAAATTGATGTAGTAAACAAGTGCAAGAGAAAATTCACTCACAGAATGCATACCTTTGTTACCAATTAGGGAAGGGTAATGAATCACACAACTTGTGACATCAGTATGTCTAAAATTCAATACCATTTCCAGCCCATTAGATCACACATCCACCACACCCCATCTATCTCCACCAGTTATTCCAAACTGCTCCTTCAACGCCCATTCATTCATTCAAGTAAAAAACAAGTCAGGAGAGAGTGGATGTAGTGCAAGAACTTGTTTTACTATGTTAAATTCTTCAATAATCTTGGTAATTTGTTCTCTGTATAGTAAGCTTTGGGTCCTATCTAATTTGTTGTAATTGTGGTTATGTTGGTTCCAGTGGGAAGCTATTTTTAGTCAGTGGAGTATGTGAGTATTGGACGTCTGAGAGCAATCCGAACAAATTGTTGAGAGATGGGTTCCACCTAAAAGTAATGAGACAGTCTGAATAATTTGTTCTTTGTATGCTTTTGAGTTGTGTAAGATCTGTTCCCAGTTCAGTGGTTGTCTCTTTTGCCAAAATCCTACTTTTAACGTTGTATCAGAGTATCAAACAGAAAACATGATTGCAATTGGTTGGTCCCATGGACCACTGGTAAGGGACATCAATTAATACCTTAAGTTTGAACAGCTTAAGAAAAATAAGTTATCAGATGGAGAGTGACTCAGGAGGGAAAACAATATTGCTTTTCTGCAATAATGAGAGTTCTCATACTGACATGGCCCCAAACTGCTCCTTCAACACCCATTCATTCATTCAAGTAAAAAACAAGTCAAGCATGTCCACATAACACATTCCAGATATATATTTAAAAACACATGGGAAACCTTCCCAAGAATCATCATCATTGTTGAAGCCTTAACCCATCCACTAGGGCCGGCTCTATGAGCTCTACTTTCTCACTCCAAACTCATAGCAACATTTAATGCTAGCACACAATTTACCATCTCATTTTATTACTTCATTCCAATTCTTTACAGATCTTCTATTCTGTTCATCAACATAATTTCAAACTCTCTCCAAGAGTGAGGGCTTGCAATTACATGAATTTCATCAATCTCCCCTCCCAAGGAAAGCATTTGAGGAGAGCAACATGGAATCTATCAGGAAAAGATCTCAAGGAAAAGTGATGGACAGCACAACATCGGTAAAAAAACACAAATATAGCTCATATGTGACAAAACAAGAATGTTTTGACATTTGTAGGTAGGCAATTTGCAGCTGTTACCACAATCCATCAACAAAGTGCCCCTTGAAATGCCAAATTCTACAGATTAATCTCCAACAACATTTATTCCTACCCAACCACATGAACAACTATATAAGAAGCAAAATGCAGTAAATATTTGGTAGGGAAAAACCATGGATCATGTCAATCTACCTAGCAGAACAACCAAGAATTAAAGGCACATCATGATGCACTCCAAAGTCCAAATCGCAAACAGTAACAGATTTAAAAATTAATAAATGAATACAAACTACAAAGTGAATCTTTCATAAGCAAAATTACCACGTATTGGTGATGGAAGTCTTACCAGAAGATTAATCTTCTAACCCCCCCAAAAGCAACCAGAAGGAGGAGGAGAATGCAAATGAGAATAAAAGAAATCCTTTCCTGCAACTAGAAATCCTCAATCTCCAATCTGGTGAAAACACAGCAAGCACAAATAAGGCAATATTTCTATATCTCTAGTTTAAAAAAAGCAAATAAGGCAAAATTTATATATCTCTATATAGTGTATTCTCATCTCAGTAACTCTTTCATATGGGTTTTCAAATTTTTTCTGAAAAAGTCTACCCCAAAACATCAGAAAGTGATTTTAGTGAATTGGGAGAGAACAGGAGCCAGTATTGTCTATTTGGTCCTCTTCTCTCTCAAAGAATGCTACAACCTCGATCGTTGAGAAGTGGAGGTGGTAGTAGAGATGAAGAATTAGAGATTATCAGAAAATTGTCCCCTCAGTATAATTTTAGGAGACATCCTCAGGTAGCTCACCTCTTCCAGACATCGCACCACGACCCAGAGGTAAGGAGATCAGGGATACCCTTGGCTTAAGCCTTTCTCAAGCCTAAATAGTCTGCTCTCCGTCAATTCGGACAACAAAAGGAAAGGGAGGTCACACCTTTCATTATGCAGTACACAATCATGAGGAAATCTCCCCTCAAGCTATCATATAACTTTTTCAATATCTTAATGTAATGCACAAGCATAATGCCTTCTACGCTGTTGTTACTTGGTAGAAGAGCTCTCTCGCGATTATGACATTTTAATAGCTGCATGTCTTCCCAAATCTTGGATGGAATCTTATAAAAGACACTGCATTTTTTTTTCTCCAGTAAATTCTCATTCTCACACACCCACACACAAACCCTTTCCATGTCCCTCACCATCAGCGCTGCAACCTGGGACTAATCCCTGGTTGTTTCTATGGAGGGGAGGTGCCACACGATTGAGCCAGTTGCATTTGAGATTATAGTGTCTTCACTGTCTTGGAGCTTTTTTTGTTGAAAAATAGGAAGATTAATAAGGTAATGATACAATGCAAACTAAATTCCCAGTCCTCAGATACAAGGATCTGAATGGGAAAAGTGAAGTTCCCTAAAAACTGGGGATACTGTATCACTTTACAATGAGAAAACCACCCTTACCACAGAGTGATTTGAATGGTAGAACCATCATTGCTTGCCCTCTTTTTTACATGATCAGAATATTTAAGAATACAAAAGATTGCATGGACTTCGTCTTTCAATAAATAAAACATAACCTCATTTCTGCTCCCCTGAATCAACAGGCTTTTCTGAATTATTTGAATCAGGGATGGTTTCCATTTCCAAAAGCTTTTTCTGTTCCTCATTGTGGTTTCTTGTCTCTTCAGGTTTAGCAGCCTTTGGCTTGCTTGAAGACTGCTGATAAAGTACCCCACCAAGCATGCATATCAACAGACCAATAGTTCCTACAACAGTTGAATGCTTGTCCCAAATAACTAAATTAATCACAACAGTCAAGAGCTTGTTAACTATACCAAGTACTGTAAAACCTGTCGCCGAAATTGCTCGTCTGCAAGAGAAACCGAAGAAGGAGATGGCCAAACCAAACAAGCAAGACAAACCCACTGGCAAAACCACACTTATTGAATGCCAAGGCAACTCCTCCTCAATGTCATGTTTTATTTTCTTCAGTTCACCCATTATAAGCAGCTCGAGCGGGAACAGAAGAAGGACCTCAAGGTTGTTATAAAGCACCAGACCCCATGTGTTAAGCCCTATAGTCATCACTACATGCTTTATATAAACAAAATCAATAGACATGCTCACCAGATAAGCTAATGCCCAACTGTATGCTGTCAATGTGAACTGATAATCTGTCAGGACATAAATCACACTTCCACCAAAGATGGTTGCAAGTGAAAGCCAGGTCTCGAGCGATGGCCAAGGTTGGTTGAGGTAGATGGTTTCTCCTACGGCTACGAATATAGGGACAGCTGATCGAAAGACAATAAAGGTGTCAACATTTGCGTGGAGCAGGAGTTCACTGTTTGTGAAGAGGGAAAGGTAGAAAATGACTGCTGCAGGTAGGAACCTCCACATGGTAAGTAGGTCAAGGCGATCCACAATTTTAAACCACCCACACAACAGGACACCAAGTGCGCTTGTGAAGTATTGCAGGGCAGTCAAGGCCCCAGGATAAGGAAATTTCATGACTGCCCATTTGTTGATTATGGACAATAGTGACGCTGATATAAAGTATCCAGCTGCTATTCCATATAGCGTTGCTTGTTGGAAGAAGCCCATGAGGGTATCATACCAAGTTGTTTGAACTTCTGCTGATGATGTAACATTCTTGCTTTTGTACACATTACTTTCAGCGTTTTCGACATCATCAGACATCTATATGGAGCAACATTTATGTTAGTTTAACTAAACAAAAATACAGCTCAACAATACGAAAAAAAAAAAAAAACGTAAAAATATAAAGTTGATAAAACACAAATATTTATGTACCCATATCAACTATTTACGGCCTGATCAGCATGTATTATATCAAGGCTGTTTAAGACAGTTTAAAACCAAAACAGTTTTGAGTTTCCCTGGACCCTGAGAAATGCATACAGCAAAAACAACTTTTGCCATGATGTTCGTTTCCTTGAGAATTGTACAGAAAAGCCTCATTTTTGTGAAACACTAACCCCAAGGCATTCTGGTTGCCTCAGAGAGAGAGAGAGAGAGGGAACACACAAGGGAGGACACCCTGCTCTGAGATCTCACGCGACATGGACAGCAGCAGATAAAACTTCTTCTCAGTACGTACAGTATATGGGCAAATAAGCCCTATGTTCGAGAAGGAAACCTAGCAGCCATTGTGTCACGAAAAAGAGAGATATTTTCATGTCTCATGCATTGGGATTAGTTACATACCAAGAACAGTGAGATAGATTGGGGGAAGATTTATAGAAAACAAGGTAGAACTGTAAAGTTGAGTATGAGGAAAGAGATCTGCTTGTGTTTGATATTTACTTTTTTGAGCATGAGGAAAGAGATCTTCCCTCCCTTTCTTTCTTTCTTTCTTTTTTTCTTGCTTTTCTCAGCATGTGAGAGACCGGGATTGCAGTGGTTTTACCCCCTCCTGCCTCGTCGCTTTTTGCATTAAAACAGGCACCCCCCTCCACGGCCCCGCGCAAGAGTATTTGACTCTGGTGATTGGACCAAGAGGACAAGTTCTAGCTTACAACTGGTTGACCTGACTTGATCTACTCAGGAGTATTTGACTCTCATGAGTTGAGCAGATAAGTAAATCTGGAAAGAGTATTATCATCCATTATTAGAACATATTAAAATAAAATCAATTTAAGGCCCTCTGCAACAAAGTCAACCATTTCATGCCTAGCTTTCCTTTATTAGAGCTATCAGCGTGAAGGACCACAGGAGAAAATGCTCTCCTCAGATACTATAATATATGATCTAGAAGTTCCACCAAATATATATATATATATATATAATCTAGAAGATTTATGTAAGTTAATTCAATAGATTGTAGTTAACCCCAACAAGGGGGATACTGATTGTATTAGTTACCCCAAATCAAGGGGATATTATTGCTATAAATATTATACTCAAAGATTATAAAAGTGGGCAAAGGCAAGTGCCACACTTCTCACCACAAATGAGAAGGAAGAAGAAGAGTGGAGACGAACTACGATGTTCCGAACATAGGGTAAGGTCAAAGTTGCAAAGGCAAGTCATGTAATCTGATTATTGATAGTGGCAATGTAATAAATCTCATCACGCAAGAGGTTATTGACAAGCTTTAGTTACCAACTGAGAAGCTTTAATGATTGTCATTCCTATAACTTGCCAATGTTTGCTATCTTTTAAGATTGGCGCTTATGAGGACAGTATTTATTGTGATGTGATCTCTATGCATGCCACTCATATTCTTCTTGGACAACCATGGTTTTTCGATTAGCAGGTACACATTGGCAAAAAGAAGAGCTTCTTCCATTGTAATGACAACACCTCAGCTTACACCATCGCCTTCAACTAACGAACCAAATAGTGAGCAAAAGGAAAAAACAGAAGTCATGATCGAAACAAATGAACTGAATACCATGACAAGAGACAGCAAAGGTGACACTGAGAAGCAAAGAACTAAAGATGTCACGACAAAATCAAATGGAATACACACTCCGAAAAAAGGGACCAAATTTCTTTCTAAGGACAGTGTTGATCAAGAGACACAAGAAACAAAGGAAGAACAAGGAAAAGGGGGCATTGAAGACGTGGATCTATTGGAGCGAGAAGCATAATCATCAATTAAATCTAACGATTGTTCCAGAAGAACCCTGTGGACAATTGGAGGACAATTACATTGTTCAAGTGGTTTTGAAAGAGTAATCATTGAAATTCCCCAGTCTCCACATTGATTTTATTTTCAAGGATCAAGGATGGATATTAGAAGATTGTGATCTACTGGTAAAAAGTCAACAATTGAAGCATCTAATAGTCAAATCACACATCAAAGCTAAATTAAAAGTTTAAAACATCAGAAGAAGCAGCACATGCAATCTACTTCTAGGCGAAGGAAAAGATTAAGTGAAGCTTCCAAGTATACCTGTCAATTTCGTTTCTATGACCATTTTGGTCTGACCACCAAAATGAAATATTTCACCATTTTGGTCAAGCAGTAACAACCTGGAAAACCTTAGTCTTCAAAGTGCAATGGTAATATCAGCCAAATGATTCTTAAACATACGGATATCAGAGGAATAATACTCATTGGAACCTTCTCTCTGATAAAAAGAAAATCTACTTGAATATGCTTCATGCATGTATGAAGCAAAGATTCTTAGCATATACTTGCTTGATTATCACCATATATCTTCATGGGAAGTTTGACGTGGATCCCAAGTTCTTAGAGAAGTCTTTTAATCTGGATAACTTGATATGCACCATGTACCATTTCCATGTACCCAACTTCTACACTAGACAGTACTACAAGAAGCTGTTTTCACTCTTCCATGTTACCAAATTCCTCCAAAGAAAAGTTCAATGGCTTGTAGTTGATTGTCCATCAGTATGATATCAAGCCAAAATCTGCATATAAGAAATCTTAATGTATGTATGTCAATGGTTAGAAAAATGGGCATGATTAGAATAAGGACACCCTTTCTCCAAATGAGACTTGAAACATCCAAGGATACAATACGATGCATCTAAATGTGGTGTACTAGTTAAATGTATGGGCTAACATTCAACTCCTATAACTTGTGTGAAATCAAGCCTGGTAATCATAAGATATAACAACCTTGCAACTAACCACTGAAAGATACCATCATTTTCCACTGGCTCCTTTACCATGGCATGTAGTTGGCACTTGACTTCTATGGGTGTATTTATTATTTAGGACCCAACCATGTCCATCTCCTTCAATAAATTCAGTTGAGTGATTGCTTCCTCCCTCCCTCCCTCCCTCCTAGATTCTGGCCGTTAGATAGTCAGAAGGGTTTCAAATTTTGCATGATCGATTGTATGGAACGATATAGGCTGAGCTCTTGAATTGGGTTGGCCAAATTCTCAAGAGATTCCAAGCAAGACAGGCCAACCTTTTGAATAGGGTTGGCCAAATCCTCGAGGATTTCACATGCACAAGCAACCATAATCATAGAGGCATAGGTTCTTTATTGAAGTAATCAAAGATGATCCTCACAATAATGGGGGATAACAAATATATAGGATGAGGCTGGATGTCCCCTTATCCTAGTTGGCCTCTAATTCTCCAAGTGTTCTCTCATAAAAAGGAAACTAGAAAAAATATTGCTGAACCAATCCAAATTAAACTAGATTCCTAATTTAGAGACTCCTAAGTCCTAATGAAATCAGAATTCCTAATTAATACTCCTACTTAATTCAAAAACCCCTAAGTCTGCTGCTGGTCCTGTTTAGCCAAATGCGTGTGGCCTGCATCAGATTGGAGGGTGTATGCAACTCAAGTGAGTTGATAATCTGGTTTGGTGCTAATTCAACATGTGGGTAGAGGAGACACACGCAAGCCCCACAAGCTGGGCCGCTTAGGAACTGATAGTATTTTTGTTGGCTAATTCATGGGTTGGACAAGACTCTGGGTCCATTGAGTTGTATTTTCTATTTTTCTTTAGAATGGACTGTGGTTGGATCGTCGGTAGTGCTGAAGCGAAGAACAGAAGAAATAGATCGGACAGAGAATGCGCCTCAGTTATTTGGACTGTTCGATCGATCGGATGCTCTGTCCGATCGATCGGACAGGTGGTGCAGACACGGGAAGTCTCTTTTTCTGATTGCGAATTGTTTCCTTTTTTAGACTTTTTTCCCCAATTTGAGTCCTACTTGTGCTCTAAGTCTAAGGCACGAATTTGGGGCTATATATAGGGTATTGCTCTCAACCCTAAGCTACACCTCTCATTAATCTGAGTAAGAGATATCAGAGAGAGAGAGAGAGAGATCATTCTCTATAGCCATTGAGAGATCGTTCTGAAGTACTGCTCTAGAAGATTGCTGTTGCTTCTGCTTCTCGTAGAAGATAGTTCATCTTGACTGGCAAGGTGCGAGGAGATCAAGTAAGGAGAACAGGGCACGGTGGATGTCGTGTCAGTGGATTCTTTACAAGAATAACTACAGTCCTTAGGTCGACGTACAGACTGAGGTAAAGGAGCTTGTGAGTATATCTTGTAATCGTTCGTGCACTCTTGATTTCTGATTCGTGGTTTTTCTCTCTGGATAGGGTTTCCACGCTAAAAATTGTGTCTGCCCTCTTGTGGTGTGTGATTGGTAGATAGCTAGTTCTATTTTCTGATTGGTTTTTTCCGCTGCATGTTGATTGGATTATTTCGAACTAGTATATCCATTATGGTAGCCTCTTCAAAAACTTTCAATTGGTATCAGAGCGGGTTACACTATTTTATTGTGTAGATCCTATTTTTGCAGGGATGGATAACTACCGTGAAGGCACTTCAACCAATAAGCCTCCTCTGTTAGATGGTAATAATTATGCTTATTGGAAAGTCAGAATGACTGCCTTTATTAAAGCCATAAATCTAAAAGTGTGGAAATCTATTGTGAATGGCTATTCTTTGCCAACTGTCACTACTGATAGTAAAATCAGTCTTAAAACTGAAGAACAGTGGTCTAAGGATGAAGAATTAGCAGCCACTTGCAACTCTAGGGCTTTGAATGCTATTTATAATGGAGTTAGCATGTCTGAGTTTCGTAGAATTTCTACATGCACTACTGCAAAAGAAGCTTGGGATATTCTGCAGACTGTGCATGAAGGAACTGACACTGTCAAACAGTCGAAACTTCAGAAATTGTATACAGCTTTCGAAACCATAAAAATGGAAGATGATGAAACTTTTGATGAGTTCAATTCGAAGCTGAATGCTGTGGTAAATGATACCTTTAGTTTGGGAGAGCCAATTCCTGAAAATAGAATTGTCAAGAAGATATTGCGGTCTCTTCCAGAAAGGTTTGATGCAAAGGTTGTAGCCATAGCGGAGAATAAAAATCTGAATGTTCTCAAAGTTGAAGATTTGGTTGGCAACCTTCAGACTTTTGAAACAAACATAAGGACTGATGGAAAATCTAAATCCAAAGGTATTGCTTTGAAAGCCTTCAAAGAATCATTTAAGAAAATTGCTAGTGATTCTGATTCTGATTCTGAGGAGATTGATCCCCATGTTGCTGTTCAGTTTATAAAACAATTTCAGTTGTTTATGAAGGGGAAGAAAAGTGATTTAAAAATCCCAAAAAATTATGTAAAGAAGAAATCTTCTAAGGGGATTCAATGTTTTGAGTGTCATGGTTATGGACACATTGCTAGTGACTGTGCTAACAAAAAGCCGAAAAAGAAGGCTTTCAATTTGACTTGGGATGATGATACTTCTGAGGAAGAAGATAAAAAGTCTGAGAAGTCTGAAGCTAGCAAAAAAAAGTTCATGGCATTCATGGCAACCTCAGGTTCTACTACTCCACCGTTGTCTGAGAATGAGACTGATCAAGATGTTAGTGAGTCAGAAACAGAACATGATTGGGAAGCTGAATATCAGATACTGTTTGCAAAGTCCATGAAGATGCTAAAGATGAATGAAAAAGTGGCTACAAGTTGGAAAGAATCTAAAGAGCATAATACTTCTTTAAAAGCTGAATTGTCAGAAGCTCTTACAAAAGTGAGTCACTTAGAGGCAGAAAATAATAAATTGGCAGACATGTTGACTGCTGAAGCTCAAGTGTGATTTACTTGATCACAACATGAAGACCTTGAAAGCTGAAAATACCGACTTGCAAGGAAGACTAAAGATGGTTCTTTTTGAGTTGGATACATGAGCACAACATGAAGACTAAAGCTGAAAATACCGACTTGCAAGGCCTCTCTAAACAGGATAAATACTGGATCTAAGAAGATTGATGACATCCTGTGCAGTCAAAAGGCAAAGACAGACATGCATGGCATTGGCTACACTGATGAGGCATCTACATCAAATTCCAAGGCTGCCAAGAAGAAGAATGTGTCATTGCCTAATCGAATTCCCACTTGTCATCACTGTGGAATTAAAGGGCACATTCGACCCGATTGCAATAAGCTGCGAAAGTCACCTCATCAAAAGCAATGGAAAAGGCAGAAGGAAGAGTCACCTATAAAGAATACCAAAGCTGTTTGGGTCAAAAAAGTAGACCTTCCATCTGTATTGGTACACACTTTTCTGAAATGTTTGAATATGCAAGTGTGTGTGCCAAAGATTGTTCACCCCTGATCTGTAAGATCATGCCCCCTCCCCAATGTTGATACGGAGATCATATTGAGGGAGAGTCAATATTGAGGGGGAGCTGCAGAGTCCAGATTGATAGTAGCTGATTGAAGATAATTGTTTGTCAATTATGGACAAAAAGGGGGAGATATTGGAGCAAGGGGGAGAAAACAAGCAAAGATCTATAGGTGCTGTTTTTTTTTTTTTTTTGTCCAAAAATTCAATATATTTTGGGTTTTTGTTTTTGGTAGATTATTTGTATTGTTTTAGGGAGTTTTGTCCATGAATTGCCAAAGGGGGAGATTGTTAGTATTTTTGTTGGCTAATTCATGGGTTGGACAAAACTCTAGGTCCATTGAGTTGTATTTTCTATTTTTCTTTAGAATGGACTGTGGTTGGATCGTCGGTAGTGCTGAAGCGAAGAACAGAAGAAATAGACCGGGTGAAATCCATCAGGCCCGATCGATCGGAGGTTCTGTCCGATCGATCGAACAGAGAATGCGCCTCAGTTATTTGGACTGTTCGATCGATCGGATGCTCTGTCCGATCGATCGGACAGGTGGTGCAGACACGGGAAGTCTCCTTTTCTGATTGCGAATTGTTTCCTTTTTTAGACTTTTTTCCCCAATTTGAGTCCTACTTGTGCTCTAAGTCTAAGGCACGAATTTGGGGCTATATATAGGGTATTGCTCTCAACACTAAGCTACACCTCTCATTAATCTGAGTAAGAGATATCAGAGAGAGAGAGAGATCATTCTCTAGAGCCATTGAGAGATCGTTCTGAAGTACTGCTCTAGAAGATTGCTGTTGCTTCTGCTTCTCGTAGAAGATAGTTCATCTTGACTGGCAAGGTGCGAGGAGATCAAGTAAGGAGAACAGGGCACGGTGGATGTCGTGTCAGTGGATTCTTTACAAGAATAACTACAGTCCTTAGGTCGACGTACAGACTGAGGTAAAGGAGCTTGTGAGTATATCTTATAATCGTTCGTGAACTCTTGATTTCTGGTTCGTGGTTTTTCTCCCTGGATAGGGTTTCCACGATAAAAATTGTGTCTGCCCTCTTGTGGTGTGTGATTGGTAGATAGCTAGTTCTATTTTCTGATTGGTTTTCTCAGCTGCATGTTGATTGGTTTATTTTGAACTAGTATATCCATTCTGGTAGCCCTTTCAAAAACTTTCAAGAACCATTTCTCCATTCCTGAAAATTTTGGGATACATAAACATACACATATGCCCCAATTATTGTTTATACTTACATTACATAATCATAATGATGAGTAGAAATATCGCAATAGTAATTTATAAGTGCATGAGTAACTGATCTACATTTCACATGGAAAATGAGAAAAAAATACAGAACCGCTTGCAAATTTTAAGAGGAAGTTTTGCATGCTCTCCAATACACTTACACAAGAAAAATAGTGTAAATAGCTCAATAATAATCATTTCTGAAATAAAAGCAGGTTTTTTCCATTTTTGCATTAACAATAGTGTTTTGAATTACTCCATAGTTCACATAATCAAACAGAAGCTCATTGGGCAATTGTCATCCCTAAAATCCTGTAAGGCCCAACTTGCCGACTCTATCATCAACCTAAATCCATAACACCCCCCCAAAAATTTAACAGCCATCCCATTTCTATAGACCCTTGGATTGTTGATCCATATTTCGCACCCATTCGAATTACCCAACAGCTAGAACTGAACACCATTTGACGCCCTAAAAGCAGCACCTCCCATGTTCTCAAATAATTCCATTCTCTGCACCAGTACACAGGTAGGCAATGAAGAGACCTTAAACCAAACCCACCCACCCACCCCACAAAACCATCATTCTCATTCTTCCCAGTGGGCCACACAGGTCAGGCCGTCCCTGAATCAAAAACCCAATTTGGAAGGGACAAAAAAACATACATATATCCAAACACATCTTGAACTAAAAGATTTGATAGTAATATGAGATTGGGACATATGTTTTGATGATTTGTGTTCTACAAGAGTACATACACCACACACCTTGTTTGTCGTTGTCATCTGGGGTTGGGTAGAGATGGAAGATTCGAAATTCTAATCTGGTTTCTCAGCATTGTTGAGTTTCCAAGATCAAACATCCGCTTCTCATTTGGCATCTCTTCAACATCTTTCTACTCTCGCTGATTAAAATGCATCTCAAGTTCTTGATGCAGCGGAGATTTCTTCACTACTCAGACCAGTTTCTGTTGATTGAGAAAAATGGGTTTGCTCGATTCTGCACTTCTTATGAACAGCCAACAGAGGCATCATCAATCTAATGGGTCCTTCTTGAGTACCCGAGGACAGAGTGGGAATGGAAATGGGTACCTGAGGATCCGAATAAGAAAATCAGGTGCGGTCCAATTCATGGACCAGTATTTAATTTGGGGTCCAGATCAGTCCACTCCATGCCCGAGGACTCCAACCCGGAACCCGACCCTCACATGTAAATCACGATGTAAAATGGGCCAGGCCGGCCCGTGCCATATGCCGTGCTGGGCCGACGATGTGGCACGGCTGGCCCGTTTCGGCACGGCACGCGATGGGCCGACCTGTCCACAACCCATACGCACTTCCTCTATTCTAATCTAAATTTTCACAATTAAGTTGAGTTGAGTAATATACCAATAGACATTATACAAATTTTTTTATCTTTTTCTCACCATCATCCTAAATCCCAATTTATATAGAGGAAAATGAAGGAGAAACTTAAAATTCAAAAATTTCACCTAATATCTATTTACTAGAGTTCATCACTAGCACTTGATGAACACTGATGTAGATGGTGAGATCGTGAAGGTCGTATGATGCATGGACAATATATATGACTTTGATTTTTATACAGAATAATGCAAAAATTGACAATTACCATAATCCCAGTTTTAGAAAGAAAACCGAGGGGCAAAACTTAAAATTCAAATTTTGCCTTGGCACATGCACCGGGCATCCATAGGATTCAAGGGAAAATACATTATTTTTTTCTTTTTTATATCACGTAACTGCATAAAGGGTACATTTGTGTAGTAGTAAAAAAAAAAAAAAGGATTTAATAACAACCTTTTATACATTCGGTGGAAAACCAGATCCGAGACACATCCCCACCCAAAAAATAATAATAATAATCGAAAAAAAAAATCATAAATCCATATCAAACCCCACAAGTTTAGGTACTAGTAGGAGCAGATTAAGGCCTGCGTTCCACTTAACTCAGAACTTGCGTACTTGGGGTATGATTGAATTGCGGCCAACCAGCTGATAAAAAAGACATTTTGTGATTCTAAAGACTGGCTCAGTCGTGTTGTTGAGAAAAGTGAACCCCCACATTAAGGCCCACCTATTGAAAATATGAATAATGCAAAAGTTCCCAAACATTTCCCAATGGAGCCAACTCCTGTCTTAGTTGTTCGGGCTCACACTCGGCAACCCTTTCAACCCATAGATGGCCACATGTTCTCTAGAAAAGAAGTTGAAGAGGCCATAGAGGGACCTTGCAATCCAGGAACTTTCTCCTTGAATTACAAGAGAACTCATGAAGGCTGTCAGATTGTCATCAAGGGATATCAAAGAAACATTAAAGTTCTAGAATATGCTTTCAACGAAATTGTCACATTAACCCAAATCAACCATGCAAATGTGGTGAAGCTCCTGGGTTGTTGTTTTGAGATGGAATGGCCAATTGTGACATATGAACTGGTCCCCAACAATCTTCATGACGGTCTTCACGGGGAGAACCCATTAGTCCCAATATAATGGGAACATCGCTTCAAAATAGGCGTTGAGATTGCAAATGCAATCACCAATTTTCATATAGCATATTCTAGGCCCGTAGGTGCAAGGTACGCTTTTATTATTTGAGATCATATATTGTTTAATGTATAAATCTAAATCCATAGGTTTGATATTTTATTACAAACCATATCAGATTTTACACTTTTATCCGGAAAGGAAAAAAAATATGGACTAAAAACGAAGGTCGAAAATGGAAGAAGAACTACATGGAGCATATCAGATACTGAGAAAGATGAGATAATTCAATTGATTTTGGACAATGGCCTTTCAATGGGCACAAGACAAGTGGAGCAATTAGTGGCTTGTACAGAACTTGCGGGTAGATGCATCACTCGTGAGCCAGACCAGAGGCAGCCAATGAAGGACGTGGCACAACAACTCCAGCTGAGTGAAAGATTTGAAGCATGAACTTCCCTTCTCTTTTTTCTTCCTCGTCTTCGGTGTGTAAGTGTTCTTGGTTCTGTAATCTTATTTCATGCATTATATAAATTTGCCCTTGAGCCCTTCTACTGTTTCTTGTCCTGTTCAACATGAGTTCGTAACTCTGTTCACTGTTTCCAACAGTTTGTCCATATAGGACCCATTTTTTTTATCAGGAAGCTTGCAACATTTACTAGGCACAAATCTTTTCTCACAGACGGCTAATCTTGAAAGGCCAAGATTCTCTTGTAGCAATGAACCCCACAACTCAGTGTTCCCTTTTAAAATTTTTTTGAGGCTCCTCCTGTCTAGTGGGCCAAATTCGCAATTCACATTTTTATGACAGACCTCACCTTTCTTACAATCGTACTAACAAGTCAATTTCTAGGGCCAGGAATCTTAGAACTAGATTATTTTTATTCAAAGCTCAATTTATCAAATCTTTAAAAACTCGATCTTCTTAAATTTTGACCCATATTTTCATAATCGAATATTTAAATTGCAAATTGATTAGAAATTGGACATGAGCCCATTCATATTACAGTGGCTTTGAAATCTTAGATCTTAAGCAAATCAAGATAAAATGTAAATTTAAATATGGTGATCGATCTAGGTGACCCATCAATAATTGCAGTGGAACTTACCATTACAGTTATTTACTGAGACAGTGAGACTTGAAAATCTTTGCCAGAAAATCCTTAAGGCCCCGATAATGAATCCGCTACGTAAAATCATGACCCAAACTTTTCAATCCACTGTAGTAGACTAAAGACCACTACAAAATTTGAAGAAAAAACAAAGCAATACACGCATGAAAGGGATAGATACTTGTAAAGACCTGCATTGATTGCACTCAGTAACCACATTACACATGCCAAAAATGCTGATCATAATGTTTAGTTTGAAGAATATCGTATTTCACTAATACATCAATATTAATTTTTTTTAGCTAACCAGGCTTAAGTAGAGGTACCTAATGTGCAAACCGGTCAGTGCGCTTTGGTAATACGCTTTTTTTTAGCGCCGAGTCGTTCCTCCTTGGATTCGAACTCTCAACCAGTTATATCTAATACCATATCGAATTTACTTAGCTAACCATTTTACTAAAACTTCAAGGCGTTAGTAGAGACAGAGAAAATGCTTTTCAATGAAAGGAGACTTCTTACTAGTTTGTCTGGTCCGGTTTTGCAGAGACAATGCCTTTGAAATAACGATGCTGAGAACAGGGGCCTTGAATTGTTCTGCAGCCTGTGCCTGCACTCTGCAGTCGTGAGCTCAAGTCCTCAATCATTGCCTCAACGAAGTCAACATATGCATCTGATGCCGGGGTCTCCAAGGCATCAGGTTTAGAGATGACAAAAATAGGGGAGAAAATTAGTAGAGAAGAAAAGAGAACCGGTGGTTCATGGACTCCTACTTGATGGGATATCAAACGGAATTAGTAGATTGGTTTCAAATTTGTGTCTGCATTTTTAATGAATGGGACGGGGTCACTCTGGAAATTTCATTTTCCCCTGCTTAGGCCCAGGCAACCATCAGCCATACTCATTAGTCTCCAGTTGCGGAATAGTTCAATTCAAGGGGAAGGCCACATCACTTTCCACCATTCAGTATCCACAACAGCATATATAGGGAAGGCACATTAAGGACCTTTCCTTTTACGCTTACTAAAAATCACACCCACCAAGTAATATAAGACCTTTGAAAAGACAACCCTATTTCATACAAAAGGGAAATTGAAAGACATAAATTAGGTTTACTTTATTCTTAACCAACCTGTTTATATCTTTATAGAAGTACTCTTACAACTGGTTGGGACCGTCTAGACTCCCAGGATTTAAGTAAAGAAATAGTCAGATCTCACTCATGTGCATCCTATGTATAGAAATAGCCACTACTAGAATAAGAAACAGTAACAATGACTAGGATTGAAGTATAGAGCTGGCTTTCAAGCTTCTTCTCATATCTTCATCCATATGAGTAACAGTATATAGCAGCTGATCTCTATCTTGGATGGGCCATACATTTAATATCAACAACAACAACAATAGATCAGTCAGGTTATTCCAAATCCAAATTGAAAGCAGCAACATGGATGACAATGGGTAATTTTAAATGGGTCCTGGGCCCCATTAGGGGGGCACGATGTTAGGTTCAATTGGTCACTGAGAGGGGGGGTGAATCAGTGACTGTCCTTTATGTGCAATTTATTTCAATTTTAATTCTGCAAATTAGATGAGCACCTTGTTATGCAATCAACAGGCAATCACACAATCACAAGAGAACACAAGGGATTTTTACGTGGTTCACCCGCAGGCTACGTCCACGGTGTGCAAAGTGCACACTTCCACTATTTAGCAGCACCCACTGCTAGGAGCACCAACCCCTTTACAATTTTCGCCCGCATCAACGGATAGGAGCATCAACCCCTATACTCAAGCCCCAACTCGAGTGATTACAAAATATCAGATAATCTAACACACGAAGGTGTCTTACAATAATATCCCAATGGCATATGCAGATGCTTTACAATATTTTCAATCAGCCAAAAACAAACACCTGTAGATCCTGCAATATTCGTCTGATTCAAACAATTCAACACAATCTCTGATGCAGCAGAACCCAACAAGAAAGCCACAATGGAAAACTCGCACACCACTATTCAGAATTCTACACTATGCAGAAATGCAAGACAGATCTAATGCAGAAACAGGAATTTATTTAAATTCTGATGCAACAAATCCACGAATAACCAACCTGAAACCGTTCTTCACTGTAAACTCTTCTCTTAAAAATAGCACTCTGCAATTTTCTCAAAACCAGCACACTACTAATTCTGAAATTGCCCCTCACTACACAGCCATTGTTGTTCTGCACTCCTTGTTCTTTCAGAACCTGCCGGTCAAGACCATGAAGAAAGGCTACAGCCTATAGTTGCAAAAGAAAAACTCCAAAAAGGCAAAACCCAACACGTCTTCTTCTTTTTTCTTTTCTTTTTTTCACGTTACTTTTCCAACCTCATATCTCAGATCCTAAAAAGTTGGATCTCTAGCCAATAGAAGAAGTTTCTAGCAATAAAAGAATAGGAAGAATATCCTATTGACTTTCTTGCCAAACAAAAGGACCCAACAAGCAATTCCTCGTTTGGACTGGGCTGACCTACTATTTGAGCCAGATAAATCTGATGGGCCATCTGCTGATTACATTCCAACACATAATGGGACCCACAACAAAGTAACAAGAAGAAGAAGTAATCTCGCAGTGCAGAAAAACTGCAGAATTTGTCTCCACTAGAAAAACCATAACTTCCTTTTCGGAGCTCGAAACGACATGATTCTTGAGCCAAATGAAATATTTATCAGAGGGCTACAACTTTCATGTTTTGAGATTTAACCCAGATTGAATGGAAAGTAGTGTAAAATCACCTTGAAGCTGACTGGTCACAGAAAAACAGCAACCTGAGTGAAGCAGAGTTGTCCCGCTGTCCGAACCATAACTTTAAAACCTGAAGTCAGATTGACCTGATTCCAAAACAAAAAATCAAGGCCTCTCACTGATTCACAAAAGTCATGTTGACAACTTTTTAATCCAGATTTTAGATGTGAAGATATAAGCATAACAACATGCTTAACTGAAATGACCTGAACATGCAGTTGCCCCCTTTCTCACTTTGAATGCCTGCAACCTTCATCATACTGCTTTCCAACACATGCCAACACCCTATGTTTGACAACAATTACAAACTAAAACAAAGGGCCAACACACGATTTAGCAGTGCTTTTGATGGGTGCAGCGCACGAAGGGGTCATGATATTTCAACCCGAGCTGGGTTCAGGGCAGGGTTAGGTTTAGGCTGTCAATCTATTCTGCCCCATTTATGATCTATTTACGTTATCATCATTATCAAAGCCTTTTTCCAACAATGGTATGATTAGGTACATGAATTTTGTTTCTCTAATCCAATTTATTTATAACTCATGTCCATATTTGTTTTAAACAATAATTTTCTGTAGATTATGGGTTTATCCGAACCCACAAGTGGCAGGTTGTTAGACACTCAATGTCAAACATTGGTATGGAATTTTTACAATCAATGCCGGCATGCCACCAGCATAACTTTTGGAAGGGCATCCACAATAGAGTCCAGAAGATAAACGGAACAGCTCGTGTGAGTGTAACAGCCTAACAGGCATGGATATTGGGCGTTTAGTCCTTTCCATCATAAACTCAGGTTAGAAATGATATGAAACCGTGTGCAGGATGATGAAGAACATACATGATTTTTGCCTTTTTTTTCATTGTAACACGAGTGACACCAGGAATGGGTTTCATGCCAAGCTTCAGCATAGCCTTACAGACTATTCTTCTCACTCCGGCTCTGCTTTGACTTACCATTAATTAGCATCACCTTGTTGTCGTGAAATTCAACCATTTGAATCAGAAAAGGCTCAGCAGTTTACTTCGCAGTTGGTACACAAATTAAATGGAAGAACAGAAGTTAAAAATACTGAATTTATACATCCATGAACGCTCTTCACAAACAAATGCACAAACATACACATCCATAGTTATAAACTGTGTATAGCGATAAATTTTAGTGGGTGATGGTGTGCTTTTGAAGGCTTCTTATCTATAATGATAGATGTGCATTTGTGGACATACGCATATAAACATACATTAAAAAGCATGTATATAATAATACATAATTAATGCAGCAAGGTCTACATTATGACATGCATATATGGCACAACATGAGAATGTTTAGATGCATAGGCTGATGAAACCCAATTTCTAATGTACATGGGAGATTTACCTTGAGCTTCATCCTCTTCTTTGTCATCATCATTGCCTTCATCGTCATCAGATCATCTCCAACAGTCCAACCACAAGCTCGTCAAGCTGAAATGGTGTCATTCAATTTATTATTCATAACGTGCTAAATGCCCTTTAAAGAAATCCCAAAAACAAATCCTAAAAATTAGGAGTGTGCGTGTCGGATGTGAATTATGATCCCATAGGCAAAGGGATCGTTATTCATATATATACAAAATGTAAAATATGTATATTGAAAAGTAGGATTACGACTACCTTCAAAATCAACGGATCACGATCGCCGGTCAGGTTAATGGCTGTAACATCGTTCTTCAACAAATGAGAGAAAAATGGGATGGATTTCCTCTCATCTGATGTGCCGCTGGCAATACACGACAGTTATCTTTTCACTTAATATGGATATTTCCAATATTGATAAACCAAGCATTACGAGGGATAAAAAGTCCAAATAAGGGTTAATCCCCACATAACATAATTATATGAAATTTAAGTAATACATAAAAAGGGATTGGTGTCAAATACTTTAATTAGAGGATCGGCCGTGTTTCGGGGTACCCACTTTGAATCCTTGAAAAAAAAAATTAAAGCTGATTTTTCAAATCAAAATAATTGTGCAAATAATATTTTGTGTGAATAAAAATGAGGATTCTAACTGATGGGCTTTTTATTTGAAGGCGGCCGCTTTGGGGTCAATTGTTTGATTGACAGTGCCATTGCTGATGATTCCGGCTTTGAGCTCCCACTGCTGAGATTGGTGGGGGCCCTGTCTTAGTCGGCACTTGTGTATCTAATAAAAATTATGGATCCCCCTTCAAAATCTATATAAATATTATCAGATTTCCGGCAAAACCAAACTACCTAATAAGATTCACACCCCTCAAACAAAAATTCTGGATACACACCTGGTCACTGAGGGCGCCCATTTGTATTTCCTCATCCGGCACCCCGTTTGGGAGTACACCATACACAATGCGCTTTTTTATTTATTTATTTTTTACGAGTGGGTCCCACTATACAGTTTCAACTTTCATCTCTCTTACGATTGGAGCGTCATGGACTAGAATTTCTTGAATTGAGCCCTCGAGTGGAAATTTCTTCATTGACTATAAGGCGGTGGCGTGTGAGAGGAAATTTCTTCATTGACTATAACGCGGTGGCGTGTGATTTGCTCCTCAATTTGTATTGGTGAAGTACATATCCGAGTTGTTGTATGTCTTCCTTCCTGTACATCAGAGAATTGGCTACCCTGTTTCTCTCTTGACAACGGATCCTTTTCTGCAGTTTTTCATCTTCCTCATAATGAGTCCTTTTAATTTCTTGTTCAAGAAGAGTAAGTCTTCTCACCAATTCTTCTCATTACATTTTTCAGTTTTCATGACCATTTGCTTAGAAATGTCGGACATGAGTCCATGTTACAGATTTTGGTGGTAGTTGTTTGAATCCATCACAAACCATTTTCTAAACTTTTTCTAGTCTATCTCTTTTCTTTGAATAAGAAGATGGTCCCATTCAACACAACCGAGTTTTGAGTTTTTTCAGTTCTAATTATTGGGGTTGTTGCAATTCAAAGATAATTTTGAATGTTTAATGTTCTACTGTGGAAGTTATCTCGTGTGTATATTTTTACTTTACTTTGCAGAAAAGGTTGAAAAAGGTTTACTGGGGAGAAGACAAGGAGAGCAAGGGGTGTTGGAAGACGGTGCCCGGTTGTTACAAGAACTAATCTCCTTTTCTGATGGGAAAGCTTATTACCCTATCCACATGTTCTCTGTAGAAGAAATTGAAGAGGCCATAGCGGAAACCAACTCCAGAATTTCCCCCAACAAAGAAACTGAAGAGGCAGAGGAAACTTGCGAGACAGGAATTTTTGCCAGCAATTACAAGGGAATTTACCAAGGCCGCCAAATTTTCATCAAGGCATATCGAGGAGAACGAGAATATGCCTTCAATGAAATCGCCACAATAACCCAAATCAACCATGCAAATGTGGTGAAGCTCTTGGGCTGTTGTTTTGAGATGGAATTGCCATTGCTGGTTTTTGAATTAGTCGCCAACAGTCTTCGTCACCGCCTTCATGAGCCGAACACATTAGGTCCAATACCATGGGAATATCGCTTGAGGATAGCTACTGAGATTGCAAATGCAATTACGTATCTCCATATAGCAAATCCTAAGCCCATTGTACATAGAAACATAACAAGCTCCAATATCTTACTGGATGAACACTGCAGACCAAAATTATGTGGTTTCACTCTCACAGTAACAATTCCTTTGGGTGAAACACATGTGAAGATGGAAGATATTTCAGGCACATTTGGGTATCTAGATCCTGACTACGTAGTTACTGGTATTGTGAGTGCAAAGACTGATGTTTATAGCTTTGGGATGTTACTTTTTGAGCTTTTATCCGGAAAGAAACCAGAAGAGCTAATAACGATAGATGAGGAAGAAAAGATTATGTGGGATAGACATGAATCATGTAAGATTGAGAAAGACGAGATAATTCAGCTGCTTTTGGACAATGGCCTTTCAATGGACCCAAGACAGGTGGGGCAATCAGTGGCTTGTGCAGGACTTGTAAGTGGATGCATCGCTCATGAGCTAGACCAGAGGCCGCCAATGAAGGAAGTGGCAGAACAACTGCAGCTGATACAAAGATATGAACTTCCCTCTTCTTCTTTGTAGGCGGTAAAAAGGGCACCTACTTAGGTTAAGATGAGGTCGAGGTAAAACTCCTTGGGACAGGGAATGCTGAGCTCCAAGAACCTGAAAAGGAAGGAGAAAGACTAGGGTCAGAGGCCTTGGCTGCCGTGAGCCGAAGGCACTCCGATGCCTGAGTTAGCTCTGAGAAAACTAAACAGGAGGAGGAAGAGAGGAATAAGAGCGTGTGGAGTATTGTGGGTTGTGCATTGCGTACCTCTTATGGGACTGATCCCATGCATATATAGGCGAGTGTTCCTCGTTCATTCTCTCTGTGAGTGGGGGTAGGTGAGGTGAGGTCCCATCGATCCTTACCCTGACTGGCAGCAGTAGGTGAAATGGACAACACCCCTCCATCTCTTTCCACGCCTTCAGCCAGTTGGCGTACAGGGGTGATAAAGCACACCTCTTATCGTCATAAATGAGCGATCCTATCGCCATAAATGACTGCTCATATCTGTCAGGGTGCGCCGTATTTCCAGGAGGAAGGCGGCGGCCCACTCTGACTCTAGTGCTGTGGTCTGGGACCAAGGATGGCTTGGCCGTGGCGCGCCTTTGTACCGAGCTGGCACTTATGCCGAGCTGCCGAACTGTGGTGCCGAGCTTGCAAGCTATTGACCGAGCTGCCGAGGTGTCAAGCTTTTGACCGGGCTACCGAGCTGGCGATCTTCTACCACAGAGGCTGAGGTGTTCGGCGAGTTTAGCTGTGATCTTTGCTCAGGTTTGTCATTACGGTGTTTTACCCACACAATTGCCCCCTAGCTTTTGACTTCTGAGAGCCTCCCAGCTCGAAGGGGTCAAAAGCTTGATGACCGTATAGCTGGTTCTGCTACCGAGCTCAAGTGAGGGTGATCGTCATGAGGGTAGTACCGGGACGAGGGAGCTTCGGATCAGGAGGGTCCCCTTGGGTTTAGAGGTCGCTGCTATCGTGCGGACCCCTTGGAGATGTCTCTTCGCCTGTCCTGGATATTCAATAGTCTTCGGATATCGCGCTAGTGGTGACACGTGTCGCTTCTTTTAGCTGTCTCGCAATTACTTCGAGGAGACATTAGGGCTGCGAGATGGGACGTTAGGGCTGATTGAGGGGATGCCTCTTAAAGGCTCTCCTCGAAAGTCGAATCGACGCCCCCAGGCTTTATAAATCAGGGCGTCTCCTTCGTTTCCACTTTCCTCTGCTTTCTTCAAATCTCTACTGCGCTTTGCAAGAGAACCTTCTCCGGCGCCTGCGGACCTTCGACGATCCTGGTTGTGCAGTCCCTATTCGTAGGACTCCTCTCCGTTTTCGTCGTCTTTTTTTCTAGATAGGCCCTTGTCTGAGTCGAAAATGGGAGTTTATAGACATTTGTTGGGAGACCCGGGTTCCATAGACCATTTTAGGGATTTATACAAGGTCCCCTCCAATGTGGAGGTCAGACCAGATGGCCCCGACGACGGCCTCACCTATCGTGACGGCTGGAAGATTCCTTCGTGACCGCGCTGGAAGATTCCTATAAATACGCGGGGGAGGACCGTGTCTTTGTCCGCGGGGCATGGGAGTTCGGCGAGGCGGAGCCCCGCATCACAGCCCGGATACCACGCAGAATATGAGTCCCCCCAAGTAAAAACCGAGGCCCCCTGGATTTTGTATTTTAATCATGTCTCTTTCCTTCTGTTGACATCGTTCTGTTTCTGCAGGTTTTCGACAGAGGAGGGAGCTTGCCAGAAGGAACCGGTGGAAGGTGAACAGTGACTGGCACGAGAAGGTGCGGAAGTACCGCGGCCATCACTGCCGAGCCGCGTTCTCGCTCCTGGGGTACAAGCCGCACTACAAGTCGTTCATCAGCCCGAGGCGGGTGACCGGGATCGACTCCGTGCTTCAAGGGGAAAGCATCGGACCGGACACCGTACAGGCCGAGGTCCCTGTCCCGGAGACGGTGACTGTCGCGATTTCCAGCGGGATTCCGACAGAATCGGGCGGACAGTCTGCTGTCCGCGAACCAGCAGCGGCCGAGAGAGCCGAGACCGGGCGCAAGCGGCAGAGGCAGAAATTTGTCATTTCCAGCGAGTCCCAGAGCACATCCAGCTCGGAAGAGTCCGAAGTCGAGATGTTGCGCGGTCGTCGCCAGCGCTTCGTGGCCGAAGACCTCTCTGCCGCAGCATTTGGGGACATAGGGGGCGAGACCTCGAACCCCTCTCGAGGCGCCGACGTCGCCCCAACTACGTCGGCGGCGGCTGCTGCAGAGGTTCCCGCTCCCGAGACCGAGACGGTTCCAGAAGCCACCGACGGGGCTCAATCAGGACCTCCTGCAGCGGCCGAGGTCGACGCAGGTCCTCCGGCCATCATCGTTGAAGAGTCGCCCTCCGACTTAGGCAGAAAGGGTACTGCCGAGGTCGTCGAGTCGCGCAGGCCGGAGAAAAGGCCCAGGGTCGAAACCCCATCTGCCCCGGAACCTGCCATGTCGGTCGGGGGGTCCGCCACTCCCTCCGATTTTGTCCCTTGGAGACCGGACATCGAGGGGGTGCTGGGGAGGCAACTAGCCGAGTCGGACCGAGCGGTCAACCCCGAAGTGGTTGCCGCTCTGGGACGAGCTTGCGCCCTTCCCTAGGACATGGCAAGGTGGGCGCAGATGGATAATGAATCCCTGCTGCTTTCCTCAATACGGTCATTGGTAGCGGTATGTACACTTATCCATGTTCTCTTGTTTTTCTGCTGCATTTCATTTGGTGACACTCTGTTATTACTGCAGCTCTTGCAAAAGTGCCAAACTGGCATGGGAAGGTTGGACGCAGCTGAAGCCAGGGTAACAGTCTGGGCAGCGGAGAAAGAGGAACTGCTGAAGTCCCTGGCAGCAAGGGACGCGACCCTGGAGGAGGAGGCGAGAAAAACTGCGGATCTTCTTGCCGAGCTCAACGCAGCGCGGGCCTTGGCCGAGCACCTCAAAGAGGAAGCAAAGGAGGCGGCGGATCAAAACGCCCGCCTTTCCTGGGAGCTAGACGAGGTCCGGCTTGCGTCGCCGCGGAAGGAGGAAGATATGCAGATGCTGCGGGGGACCAACAAGAGGCTCGTCTCCGAGAGAAAGCTGGCCGAAAGAAGACTAGAGATGGCTTTGGAGGGGAAGGCGGCCGAGCTCGCGCAGGCTCTCAAAGGGCAAGAAGCCAAACTCAAGGAAGAGTACCTAGCCGAGCACGAGGCCGTGATGAACGAGGTGGTCAGCAGACTGACAACTGACTACAAGGCCCAATTGCCAAGAATCCAAGACAAGGCGTGGACACTTGGGTGGAAGGCGGCTTTAAAGAGGGTTGGCGTCCCTACGGACAGCTCTATCTTCAAGAATTGCCCCAGGTTTCCTCGCTCGAATTCGGAGTTGCGAGCCGTCTCGGAATTCGCCCCCGTTCCTTCAGCCTCGGAGGTCCCTCCAGCTCCAGTCGCCCCTGCTCCTCCAGTGGTTCCCGAGACTGCCTCAGTCGTTCCCAGCGAGAGCGCTACCGGGACCAACTGTAATAAGGGAGCTGCAGCTCCCTAAATTTTGTACTCTTTTTTTTTTTGCCATACATTGTATTCAAGCAGATCTTTTCGTAATAAAACAGCATTTTTTACATATTCTGTGCGTTATCTGTCTTGTTTGTGGTGGAATGAGTATCGACACAAGCAGTTTGCCGAGTAGTTTGATAGGTACTAAGCGAGGGCGGTTGGCCCTCTGAACAGAGGAACCGAGCCGCGGGGGTGGTACTGATACCGGACCCTGATGTTGTTGGCTGTGCCGCCAGAGCTGGTGAAGGCACCGAGCTCAGGACGGTTGGTCCTCTGAACAGAGGCGCCGAGCCGCGAGGGTGGTACTGATACCGGACCCTGATGCTGTTGGCTGTGCCGCCCAGGCCGGTGGAGGCACCGAGCTCAGGACGGTTGGCCCTCTGAACAGAGGCGCCGAGCCGCGAGGGTGGTACTGATACCGGACCCTGACGTGCATATGGCTGTGCCGCCAGAGCTGGTGAAGGCACCGAGCTCAGGACGGTTGGCCCTCTGAACAGAGGCGCCGAGCCGCGAGGGTGGTACTGATACCGGACCATGCATATGGCTGTGCCGCCAGAGCTGGTGAAGGAACCGAGCTCAGGACGGTTGGCCCTCTGAACAGAGGCGCCGAGCCGCGAGGGTGGTACTGATACCGGACCCTGACGTGCATATGGTTGTGCCGCCAGAGCTGGTGAAGGCACCGAGCTCAGGACGGTTGGCCCTCTGAACAGAGGCGCCGAGCTGCGAGGGTGGTACTGATACCGGACCCTGATGTGCATATGGCTGTGTCGCCAGAGCTGGTGAAGGCACCGAGCTCGGGACGGTTGGCCCTCTGAACAGAGGCGCCGAGCCGCGAGGGTGGTACTAATACCGGACCTTGATGTGCATATGGCTGTGCCGCCAGAGCTGGTGAAGGCACCGAGCTCGGGACGGTTGGCCCTCTAAACAGAGGCGTCGAGCCGCGAGGGTGGTACTGATACCGGACCCTGATGTGCATATGGCTGTGCCGCCAGAGCTGGTGAAGGCACCGAGCTCGGGACGGTTGGCCCTCTGAACAGAGGCGCCGAGCCGCGAGGGTGGTACTGATACCGAACCCTGATGTGCATATGGCTGTGCCGCCAGAGCTGGTGAAGGCACCGAGCTCAGGACGGTTGGCCCTCTGAACAGAGGCGCCGAGCCGCGAGGGTGGTACTGATACCGGACCCTGATGTGCATATGGTTGTGCCGCCAGAGCTGGTGAAAGCACCGAGCTCGGGACGGTTGGCTCTCTGAACAGAGGCGCCGAGCCGCGAGGGTGGTACTGATACCGGACCCTGATGTGCATATGGCTGTGCCGCCAGAGCTGGTGAAGGCACCGAGCTCGGGACGGTTGGCCCTTTGAACAGAGGCGCAGAGCCACGAGGGTGGTACTGATACCGGACCCTGATGCTGTTGGCTGTGCCGCCTAGGCCGGTGGAGGCACCGAGCTCAGGACGGTTGGTCCTCTGAACAGAGGCGCCGAGCCGCGAGGGTGGATCTCGAAGCAATGCAAAGACTTTTTACAGAAAAATCGCCTTTTATTGATATTTGATTTCTTTAATACATTTTTCAAAAGTAGAATTCTTTTAGATGCGTCGCATTCCATGGTCGCGGGAGCGCCTTCCCTTCCATATCTTCGAGTCGGTAGGCAGATCTCCCGGCTGTAGAGGCTATTTTGAACGGTCCCTGCCAGTTGGGCGCCAGCTTGCCTTCGTTGGGATCTCGGTCGCCAGGAAGTGTTTTCTTCAAGACCAACTCTCCTATCGCGAATCTTCTCTCTTTGACCTTCGGGTTGTATCCCCTGGCCAACTGCTGTTGGTAGGCGGCCAGGCGGATAGCTGCCGCCTCTCTTCGTTCTTCAGCCAAGTCCAGCTCTCGCGCTACGTTGAGATCGTTCAGACCCTGGTCACAGAGTTCCAACCTCAAGGTCGGGAGGCCGACCTCAAGGGGAATAACTGCTTCCATGCCGTAGGCAAGGGAGAACGGGGTAGCCGAGGTGGAACGCCTTGGGGTAGTTCAGTAGGCCCATAGAACGCTTGGCAGCTCCTCCGCCCATCGACCTTTGGCTCGGTCGAGTCTCTTTTTAATTCCGTCGAGGAGCACTTTGTTTGAGATCTCGGCCTGACTGTTGCTCTAGGGATACGCCGGGGTGGAGTAGATATTGCGAATGCCGTACTCTTGGCAGAAACTTTTGAAGAAGTTGGAATCGAACTGCGTACCGTTGTCGGAAATGAGAGTGCGGGGAATTCCAAATCTGGTGATGATGTTCTTCCACACAAAGCTCTTCATGTCCAATTCAGTGATGGAGGACAAGGGTTCAGCCTCAACCCATTTCGTGAAGTAGTCCGTGGCCACAATCAACCATCTTTTGTTCCCTGGAGTTCGGTGAAGTGGTCCGACGATGTCCAGGCCCCACTGGGCGAAAGGCCATGGACTGGAGAGGGGACTCAGGTCTTGGGCTGGCTGGTGGAGAGAGTGAGAGAACTTCTGGCACTTCTCGCATTTCCTGGCATACAGCTGGGCATCCTTTTGCATGTACGGCCACCAGTAACCCTGGCTGATGGCCCGGTACGCAAGAGACCGACCTCCTATATGACTGCCGCAGATTCCTTCGTGAATCTCGTAGAGGAAATCGTCGACTTTGCTGGGGTGAACGCACTGGAGGTAGGGCCCTGTGAATGACTTTCTGTAGAGCTTGCTGTCTGGGAGAGCCAAAACCGGGTCGCCTTCAATCTGACCTTTCGAGCTTCAGTCCTGTCCTCGGGTAGCTGGTCGTCCTTCAGGTATGTAATGATGGGGTCCATCCAGCTTGGGCCGAGATCAAGGCACATGAGCTGCCGGGGTTGCTGGAGGTCGATGCTGGGCTCCTGCAGTGTTTCCACTTCAATAGTTCTCTTTTCACCGGCTTCCACAGCAGAGGCGAGGCTGGCGAGGGCGTCTGCATGGGAGTTGGATTCTCTGCCGATCTGCCGGACCTCGGCCCTTTCGAACTGGGAGAGAAGTCCCCGGGCGTGGGCAAGGTAGGCCGCCATCCTGTCATCCCGAGCCTGGTAGTCTCCGCTGAGCTGGCTTGTCACCAGCTGGGAATCGCTGAAAACCACAACGGACCGGGCTTCCAAGATTTTGGCACTGTTAAGTCCGGCAATGAGAGCTTCATATTTGGCCTCGTTGTTAGATGCCTTGAAACCAAGTGTCACAGCTTGTTCGATGACGAGGCCTTCGGGAGACTGGAGAACTACGCCAGCGCCAGCTCTCTTGGATGTTGAGGATCCGTCGACAAAGACTTTCCAGGACGAGTCTAGGAGTTCTCTCCAGGACTGTTCTTGCTCCGTCTCGGTGACAACCTCCGTACCCCTATCGCCCCCTAGTTCGGTGTCGAGCGTGGTCGGTGCCGAACTCTGAGGAGTAAATTCCACAATGAAGTCTGCTAGGACTTGAGCTTTGATGGCCGTTCTGGGTTGATAGCTGATGTCATATTGCCCCAGTTCGACAGCCCATTTGGAGATCCGTCCGGAGAAATCTGCCTTCCGGAGGAGAGCCTTCAGTGGGTATTCTGTTACGACCACTATTGTGAAGGTTTGGAAGTAGTGGGAGAGCTTTCGAGAGGCGCTAACGAGCGCCAAGGCGAGCTTTTTGAGCTGCAAATACCGGGTCTCGGCGTCCAGCAGGGTTTTGCTCGTGTAATAGATAGGCCTTTGCTGGCCGTTGTCCTCTCTGATGAGTACCGAGCTCACTGCATGGTCCGAGACCGACAGGTACAAGAACAGTGCCTCTCCAAAAGTCGGGGTTGACAGCAGCGGTGGAGAGGAAAGGTATTGTTTTAGCTGTTGCAGCGCCTGAGAACATTCCGACTTCCACTGGAACTTGGAGCCCTTTCTCAAGAGTTGGAAGAAGGGTCTGCACTTGTCCGAAGCGCGGCTGATAAATCGGTTCAGGGCGGCAGCCATTCCGGTCAGCCACTGAACTTGTTTCGCCGAGGTCGGACACTGGAGCTCTTGGATCGCGGTGATCTGGTCAGGGTTCGCTTCGATCCCCCTTCTTGTGACCAGGCTTCCTAGGAACTTGCCGGAACCGACCCCAAAGGCGCACTTGGATGCATTAAGCTTCAACTGGAACTGGCGAAGGATGTCAAAAATCTGGCGGAGGTCGGTCAAGTGGTCCTGCGACCTTTTGGATTTGACGACCATATCATCGATGTAGACCTCCACCGTCTTCCCGAGCTGGGCCTGGAACATCTTTGTCACCAACCGCTGGTATGTTGCTCCCGCATTCTTTAGCCCGAAGGGCATCACCTTGTAACAATAGGTGCCCCTGGGGGTGATGAAAGCTGTCTTCTCCTGGTCTGCCGCGTACAGGGGGATCTGATGGTACCCCCGGTAGGCATCCAGGAAGCTCATCCGGTCATGTCCGGCAGTGGCGTCGATGAGCTGGTCGATCTTCGGGAGAGGGAAGCTGTCTTTGGGACAGGCCTTATTGAGGTCGGTGAAGTCCACGCAGACCCTCCATTTTCCCGTCTTCTTTTTTACCACCACGGTGTTGGCTAACCACTGCGGATAGTGGACCTCTCTTATTGCACCTGCCTCGAGGAGTTTCTGAACTTCCTCAACCACGGCCTCAGTCTGCGGGACCCCAATCCGGCGCGGTTTTTGAAGCACGGGCTTATGGTTGGGATCCACCTTCAATTCATGGCGGATGACTGCGGGGTCAATGCCAGGCATCTCATAGGGTGTCCAGGCAAAGACCGACTTATTCTCCTCGAGGAGGGCGAGCAGCTCTGTTTTCTTAGTCTCGGGGAGTTGGCTTCCCACGAGAAAGAATCTGTCGGGGTCGGTGGGATCAACACTGACCTTAGTGAGGTCCTCGATGCTTTTCTGCGCCGGAGCCCTGCCGACGTCCCCGAGCTCGGCCTCTCTATCCAGCTTGGTTACATTGACTTGGGACGGCTCAGCCTTGTCAGACAGCACGGCCAGCAGGCATTGCCTGGCCATGTGCTGGTCGCCTCTAACGGTGATCACCTCCGTTCGGCCCGACCGATTTTCCAAAGGGAACTTGAGTTTCTGATGCCGGGTGGAGGGCACCGCCTCCATGCTATGCAGCCACGTCCTCCCCATTATAACATTGTACGGGGAAGGGACATCGACCACTAGGAAGTCGACCTGCCTGCAGGCGCCACCTACTTTGACTCTAAGGGAGATCTTACCCTTGGGATAGATAGGTTTGGAGCTGAAGCCGACCAGAGGGGTGCGGGCTGCCTGGAGGTCCTCGTCTTTTAGTCCCAACTTTTTGAAGCAATCGTAGTAGAGGACCTCGGATGAGCTGCCAGGGTCGACGAGGGCTCTCTGAACCAAGAAGTTTTGTAGCTTCAAGGTGAGCACTAGAGCGTCGTTGTGCGGTAGCTCGACGTCTTCCAAGTCCTTGTCAAAGAACCATATTCTAACCCTCTCTGTTTTGGCCCTCTTCGCGGCCTGCTCTGGTGCCGCGGTCAGCACCTGTTTTTGATGGGAGGCGCGCCTGGCATCGGAACGGGCCTGAGAGCTCTTCTTAGGTGGGGCGGCGAGGTGAATGACGTGGATCACCCCTTCTGGCTCACTGTCCTGGTTGTCAGCGTCCCGCCGCGGAGGTCGGTCATCACCTCGGCCCTCCTGCTTGATATACTCCCTGAGGTGCCCCTCCTTCACGAGGTTTTCCAGGTGGAACTTGTAGCTCTTACATTCGTCGGTCCTATGCCCATTCTGCTTGTGGTAGGCGCAGAACCTACTCTGGTCCCGGGAGGAGGGGTCGGTCGTCATTGGCCGCGGCCATCTAAAGAAAGGCTGCGCCTTTATTTGGTTGAGGAGCCTATAGATTGGCTCCTTAAAAATGGTGTTTACTGCCACGTAGGAGGTCGGCTCGTGGCCCGACCTTCTGCCGCTCCGTGATCCCGATGCCGAGGCAGAGGGCGTTCGGCGCTGCTCCGATGACCGGGCCTTGCGCCGATCCGGGGACGGATCTATGCGACGATCCTCCCTCCGGGAGGGCCTGTTATCTCCCTTGGCCGGTTGGCTCTTCTTAGTGAGGCCGAAGTTTTCTCGACCTCGCGCCTCGTCTTCTTCTGCCAGGATGAACCGATTCGCTCGGGTCATCAGCTCCTTCATGGTGGTCACGGGGTACATGACCAGCTGTGCCCGAAGCGGGATGCCTGGCTACAGAGCCAGCTGGAAGGACCTCACTGCCAGCTCCTCAGAAGCGCACTCGATCTAGCTGTAGACAGTCCAGAATCGGCGAGCGAACTGGGTGACGTTCTCGTTCTCCTACATCCGGAGGGCCATCAGGTCGGCATCGGTCTTCGGGATGACGCGATGGGCCTGGAATTTCCCAGGAAGGAGGTCCGGAGCTGCCGCCAACTGGAGATGGAATCCTCTGGAAGCGAGCAAAACCACCGTAGGGGTAGATCCGCCAAACTGGAGGAGAACACTCGACAGTTTAGGGAATCGTCATCCCCCCAGACCGACATCCTCTGGACGTAATGTCGGAGGTGAGCAGCAGGGTCCGAGGTTCCGTCATACAGGGTGAACCTCGGGACGCTGAACTTCTCGGGGAGTGTATATTTTCTTATCTCCCTAGAGAAAGGAGACGCGCCAGTGTCCTCAGCTTCAAAGGCGGTATACTGGTCTCGGTCGATACCAGCAGTCTCCATATTCTGGCGGATCGTTTGCTTCACCTGCTGGTCGATCCACTGCTTTAGCTCCTGATCTTCCGAGGCCTGGCGTTGCTTCTTCGGCCCTTCGTGCATGTGACTGCTGCTGGAGCCTTCTTCTCTTTGGTCTCGGTCACGCCTCTTACTGTTGAGGACGTGCCTCAGGTCTCGCCCGTGGTCCAGGCTCCTGGGCGGCAGGCTCTGACCCTTCTTGTCTTCGAGCTGTTGCGTGAGCCGTTGGATAAGCTCACGCTGTTCTTGGATGAGGCGGTTTTGTGCTCTGATGTCCTCCAGGCGGGGGTCTTCGTTTCGATCGAGGCTGGCCTGATGATGTGACTGCGATCTAGCCCGGGCTGACTTCTCGTGTGGCTTGGTGACTGACTTGTCGCCTTGCGTGGTCCGCTTATGGCTATGGTGGGGTTGCTCCGGAGGTGGGACGTCGTGAAGGGAGAGCATGGTCACTCCCCTAGACTGCAACTGTGTCTGGACCGTGGGAGACCTCCCCCCAGACCTCCTTTGCTGAGGGGGTGGAGGTGGAAGATTCTGCGCCAGCGGAGGCTGTAAGGACAAAGCCTTGCCTTTGGAGGGTCCTTCGCCGTTTCTGGTTTTTGGAGGCATGGTGTTTACAAGCTTTTTGTTCAGTTTCCCACAGACGACGCCAAACTGTAGGCGGTAAAAACGGCACCTACTTAGGTTAAGATGAGGTCGAGGTAAAACTCCTTGGGACAGAGAACGCTGAACTCCAAGAACCTGAAAAGGAAGAAGAAAGTCTAGGGTCAGAGGCCCTGGCTGCCGTGAGCCGAAGGCACTCCGATGCCTGAGTTAGCTCTGAGAAAACTAAACAGGAGGAGGAAGAGAGGAATAAAAGCATGTGGAGTATTGTGGGTTGTGCATTGCGTACCTCTTATGGGACTGATCCCATGCATATATAGGCGAGTGTTCCTCGTTCATTCTCTCTGTGAGTGGGGGTAGGTGAGGTGAGGTCTCATCGATCCTTACCCTGACTGGCAGCAGTAGGTGAAATGGACAACACCCCTCCCTCTCTTTCCACGCCTTCAGCCAGTTGGCGTACAGGGGTGATAAAGCACACCTCTTATCGTCATAAATGAGCGATCCTATCGCCATAAATGACTGCTCATATCTGTCAGGGTGCGCCGTATTTCCAGGAGGAAGGTGGCGGCCCACTCTGACTCTAGTGCTGTGGTCTGTGACCAAGGATGGCTTGGCCGTGACGCGCCTTTGTACCGAGCTGACACTTATGCCGAGCTGCCGAACTGTGGTGCCGAGCTTGCAAGCTATTGACCGAGCTGCCGAGGTGTCAAGCTTTTGACCGGGCTACCGAGCTGGGGATCTTCTACCACAGAGGCTGAGGTGTTCGGCGAGTTTAGCTGTGATCTTTGCTCAGGTTTGTCATTACGGTGTTTTACCCACACATTCTTCATCATCTTCTTCGGCAGGAGTACAACAGCTTCGAGAGTAAGCTGGCAGATCTTTGTCGACTCTGTATTATTGTTTCACAGGGCTTACCTTTCTCCTATTTTCTGTCTTGTTCAACACAAAGTGCATAATAAGGTTGCAAAACGCTTGCTAGTAGGTCCATTGTTTCAGAAGCAGACCAAAGGCCATCTATGAAGCAGCACAATAACTCTTTGGGGCGCATGTGGTAAATTTACATGAAAAATAAAGTGTAGTAAAGTATCAAATTAAAAGAGAATAAAATATAATGGAGTTACGCTGATATTTTACCTTTAGTTGCTTGGTATTGAATCTTTATTGCTTTTTTATATAGAAAATATGAGATTTTTTTGTCTTTTAGTGGAAAGGAGGTTGCTTTTTTTTCTAAATTTTTTTTTAGATGGAGGAGATTTTGAATTAAAGTGTTATTGATGTGACCCTTTGTTCAAAAAATGAAGACTTTACTTAACTTTTACTAATCTAGTAAAGTGGCAAATGGGGCAAGGAATGGTAAAACATAAACTTTCTTGATTACAACCACTCGGAGATGAGTTCTTGGTTATTGTATTCCTGGTGTACCACTGTACAGTTATCACTCTTGTTCAGTCCTAAGCTAAATTTAATGGCATAAATGTGGTCAATTGCACCAAGTAATTGAGGTAATCGAAGGTTTGGGTTGGTTTAATTCAACTTTCAGGCTGAGTTAATTCAAGTAATTTGAGGCTTGGGTTGACCCTTTTCACTTTCTCGTCGGGTTAAAGGGTGTCCTTCCATCCAATAACAAAATTGGCCTGCGGTTCAAAGGAGGATCCATCAATACTGGTTACTGGATGGTGCAACCCGAACCAGCCTGACTCATTGAACTTTTACCGGAGAATTTAACTCACACACTATTAGGTAATTCTGGGTTCAAATTGGCCTACTAACTTCTGGGTCGAGTTAATATAGGATGAACTCGAGCTGGGCCAACAAATGTTATCACCTACTTGGGAGTTGGACGCGTGTCGTTCTTTGTAATCCTTTTTTATTGTTGGTCTTTTGGTTTGTCTGATGAGATTCGTTTTTACTCAATTGGATCATTAAATCTCAATTCATTCATGCATGGATCATGGGCCTTGGTACTTTTAGAGTAGGACGAGATTCACAGCTTGTTTGAATCAGTTCTAGGGCCTATTTATCTTAGGTAATTGAATACATAGGATTTTTAAGACATTTTCTAAAAGTTGTTAAAAATGAAGATGTTAAAGTGAATTTTCAAAAATATCTATCAAATAAGCTCTCTTTTGATAGAGAATGAACCAGGTTGAGATGCAAAATGAATACTCATCCATCACCTTTTGATAATTCAAACATTAGGAAAGTCCCATCTGACCAGAGCTGTTCACAGCTGACATCAACTGGTCCTAGTTGTCTTTACCAATTACCCTGACAAGAGGAACCCTTCAGGCCCAAGCTCACCATGTCTAATTTGTATGAACACCGCATTCTGGGCAAAACACCATTGTAGGCACAGGACAATTTTCACCCACAAAGACTCTTGGTGCAGCTATTGGTGTGAAATTTTGATTGACGCTTTTAATTCAATGGGTCCCCCTTCAATGGACGGCAAAGATTGAAAATCCCACACCGTTGATGTGCAAAAGTCTCATAGGTGGAACAAAGCACATTTGACAAACACAAAATTTAAAGAACAGCCGTAACGTTGTGAAACCTAAACTTCTTATTCTAGGCTAAAAATACTAGATTTAGGGCAAACTAACAACCAAGAAGCAAATCTAACTCAATCGAAGGCCTTTGTCACAGTTTTTTTTTTTTTTTTTTTTAATGTACTTATGGCTCTCTTGCTCAACCCCAAGCTCCCGTGATTCACTGAGTCCCATTAATTCAAGCTAAATCTTGAGTTTTCTATTTTCTAGACAAGACTCTTAATGATGTCTCAAGAGATGAGTAGTATTTAAGTCTTAAGGGCACAAAACTTTGAAAATGGGAAACTAAATGGAAGAAAACAGATTGTTAAGGTCATGAGTCTCGACATATCGGTCACCTATATTTTTGTGGATACTTCAGCAATAAAATTCCAAAAAAGGATTTGCTTCAGCTAATATTTCAAACCATGGTGGAAATTAATTCCTAACTCAACCTGCAGTCCCAACAACCAAAACCAGGTAATTCAAGGCTTAGATCAAACATTTTCACTTTTATATTAGGCCGATTTGTTCGCATGTAGTAGAGTAAACTGGAGATGGATGTCAAATCATAAACAATGTAGAAGCTATTTTACTTGGAGATGGATGTCAAATCATGCAAAAGAGTAAATGCATATTAAAGTAAAAATATAGTGTGTTAAAATACTTGTTAGGATAAATATGAGGTAAAGTATAGGTTGGAAAAGGGGTTTAGATAAAAGCAACTTTTTTAAGACAATTTACTATATTACAATTTATCACACTTCTCATGTTAAAAAAAACTGAAGCATATGAAGTAGTAAAAGTTTAGTGGTATCACATAACAGGTTTAATTCTCCTAACATAGCAAAGTGAAAACATCACACCACATGTCTACTTTTACTTACACCATCTACTACCACACGTGCTAAACAAACAGGCCCGCAACAAGTAATTCAAGGCTTAGATTGACCCTATTGACCCTTTTCACTTTTATGTTGGATTAAGATTTGACCTTCCAATCAAAAAAGAAAAAGGGCCCGCAGGACACTTGCAGATGCTTCCATGTTTATTACTTCTTGTTGCAACCTGAACCAACCTGACTCGTTGAACTTTTACTGAGCAACCCAACCGAAACCCTATTAGGTAATTCAGGGTTCATTTTGGCCCTTTAACTTCTGAGTTCGCCGGTTTGGGTAATTTACTTATAAAGTGAGTTTTGAAGTAAATAGTCTTTTTAAGAGACCAGAAAAAGAAGATGGGGTTTCTATCAAAAATCACCTTGACTTTAAAGAAGCAACTTTTTGACTTTTTTTTTGGATAAAAATAAAAAGGCCTTCTGTCATTTGGTGGGAAATGGGAAGAGAGAATAAAAGTGTGAGTTTTGAAATTTTATCTTTTTGACATGACCCCTCTTAATTTATTATATGTTAAAGTGACCATTTGCTTCAACTCGCCTTACAAGTGAATTACCCATACAGGCCAGGAATCATCCAGAGTTGGCCAAAACATATCCCCTACAGTGGTCACAGCCCAAATAACTTGCTGCCACCACCGGATTGTTGTGTAGAACGAACCACTCATAACTTTAAAGAAATTACAGACCATGACAAAAATTTGATTCCAAACAAAGCGTATAGCCCACATGAAGGGCAAAGATACCTAGCAAGACCAACAGGTCCTGCACTGATTGCATTCAGTAACTGTATTTCACAGCAAAAACATAAAACTCAACAAAATGTGTCTTAAAAGATGAATCGTATTTTGCTAATACACCAACTGAAGAAAACTTCTTACTAGTTTGTCAGCTCCAGGATGGCAGAGACGATGTCACCCTCCGAAGCCTTGAGTGCCTTCACAGCCTTGCTCCTAGAAACTCCAGCCTGAGTCATTACCAGTTCTATATCCTTCGGCTCAACACCTGTCTCATCCACATCTTCATCGTCCTCAGCAATGGCCGATAATTCCGACTTTGAGATCACACTGCTGAGATCAGGGGCCTTGAACTGTTCCGCAGCCTGCGTCTGCAGTTGTGAGCTCAAGTCCTCAATTTTTGCCTCACCAAAGACGACATATGTGTCTGATGCTGGGCTCTTGAAGACATCGGGTTTAGAGATGACAAACAGGATCTGAAAGGAAAAAACATAGGGGAGAAAATTATTCATGGATTAAAGAGAATGGTAGTTCACTGACTCCCTTCGACTACCACTTGAAGGGATGTCAAAAGGAATTAGTCTTGTTTCAAATTTCATGTCTGGGTTTTTAATGGATTGGGCAGGGTTATTCTGAAATTTTAATTTTTTTTGCCTTAGGCCCAACCAACCATCAGCCATACCCACTAGTCTACAGTTGCAAACTAGTGCAATTCATGAGAAGGCCCCGTCACTTTCCACTAATCATTGTACACACAACATAGTGATGTTTCCTATTTTCAGAAAAGGAAAAGGATCCAGTGTATCTGCTCTAACTACTTATCAGTTATCAGAGAAACCAACACGATCCACTTGGTTGCAGCAATCATTATTCTACAAGTGGCACAAACATGCAAACTGGAACCATTCATTGAGTAGGACCTCCCACATATGAGCAATTACTCAAAATAAAATTCATTGAACAATATAAGACCATTGACAAGAGAATCTTTTTTCATAGCAAAAAGGAAATTGGATGAGATAAATAAAGTTTACTTTTCTCTTAACCATCCAATTTCTTTCTTTAGAAGTGTTAGAGATTGATATATTAGAGATAGAGATTAGGTTGGTAAGAGATTTTAGGTATTTTGAATTTTGAATAATCAAGTAGAATAGCTTGCGATTGGTTATTATCTTCTATAAATTGTAAGCTTTTCCTCTAATGAAAGACATGGTGAATTTATACGAATGTTGTGATTTTTGAAGTTTACATGGTATCAGAGACATGGCCAGGTGATGATATTGCAATCAAGCCGGCCATGGTCATACTTTCACAATGTTGATCTCACTGTTACTTTTTTCTCTTTCAATAAATTAAACGTCCTTTGGTTATCTAAGCCTTACGATCCCACCATCGTCATCAAATTGCACAAACAAAAGCTTCTGGAAGATATCAGTAGAGATCTGATCTAATGGACTACCGGCACCGACAAACTAAAAAAGAGCATGATGAAGCGATGGATCCACAAATAGACGGTGATTACCCATAGTTGTCAAGTTCATTTCAGACCCCATTTCGATTTGGCTCCAAAGTGAAACACTTCAGCCGATTCGGGCATTTTGCTTTCCAATTCGGAAATTTGTATCGGAAAATATAATAAATTAATACATATATATTATATATATAATAGAAAATTTGTTTCTATATTATAAATATATATATTATAGAAAATTTCATTCAATCGGTGGTGAGCCAGGGCCCCAATTCTCAATTTGCTAATCAAAATTTCTCAATGGGCCACTTATATAAAATCAAAACCATTTAATTCTACATAAACAGTACTAATTAAACATTATTACTCAATTCAAATAAACTGGCCCAGTTCAGACTGATAATTTTTAAAATGATTTCATAAAATATTTAATAACTTCAAACAAACTGTACTGAACTCGTTATGGGCCTTGATTATTCACATTTTCTTTTCTGGTCCCTCAATTTTTTTATTACGTCGGTCTCTTAAATACTCAACAGTAAGTATCCTTCCAATTTCACCTTTGATTAAATAAAAGTGGGCCTTGAAAAATCAGTGGGCCTCACTTTCCGGAACTAATCACGATCCCTTATGCATAAAAGGCATCATCGCAATGCCTTTATAGGGACAGCATCCCGAGTTCCGACCCTTTATCAAAACATATGAACGAAACAAACAAAACAAAAGGAAGAAGAAACGGAGGAAGGCAGCGAGATGGAACATACCTGGCACCCATGTGAGATTTTTGCAAGGAAATCCAACTTGGGTAGCAATGATGACCTTCGGTGAGGGGTGGGATGGAGGAAGATAGTCTCAGCAAGGGTAGGTATTCACGTTTTTTTGCTTCGGCAAAGAACAATCTACCTAAGAAGATGAATCGAAAGATAGCTTGAGAAAGGATATGTATGGTAATTTCATTTATTTTTGTTCACATTAGCTCGAATGCCCTATACAGTTCATTCATTTTCTCTTCTTTTATTGTTCGACCCCTCCATTCGTCCGAATCAACGGATTCGGAAATAGTTCGTCTGAAATTAGGGGTTTTCAACTGAAACCCTATATTTCGGGAGAAATCTGAACCAAACATCTTCAAGCGGGATGTTTGGTTCTGTTTTGCCTCCGAAACGAGAAAATTCGGACATTTCATCCGAACCGAACCGAACCGAATTTGATAACTATGTGATTACCAGCAAGCATGATCACTTCTGCCTGATATCTGCCATTTGTTTTTAGAGATATAGGTTTTGTTATTTTTATGTTAATAATCACAGATCTTTTCACTGAAAGGACCAAGTGATTGTGGGGGGCTGTTAGAGATTGACGTGCTAGAGATAGAGATTATAGATTAGGTTGGTTGGTTGGTTGAATTTTAGGTATTTTGAATTTTGACTAACCAAGTAGAATGGCTTGTTAGTGGTTATTATCTTCTATAAATTGCAATTCTTTCCTCAAATGAAAGGCACGGTGAATTTACAGGAATATTGTGATTTTTGAAAGTTTACAAGACATACCCTTAACAAATGGGTTAGGACCATCTAGGCTCTCAGGATTGAAGTAAGAAATAGTAAGGTCCACTACCATGCATCCTATATATAGAAATAGCAACTAATAGTATAAGCAAAAGTAATGGTGACTAGGAATGAAGTATAGAGATGGCTATCAAGCTCACTCTCTTATCTCCATCCATATGAGCAGCATAGATTTTCAGAATTCATACTATTTAGCAGCTGCGCTGTACCATGGATAGACCATACGTTTAATAGTAACAGCAGCAGCAGCAGCAATAGACCAGTCAGATAATTCCAACTCCAATTGGAAATCAGCAAATGGATGGCAATGGGTCATGTTAAACAGGTCACCGGCCCTGATTACTGGGGCTCTAGCAGTGCTTTAGATGGGCGCAGGGCATGAATGGGTTAGAAGATTTCAAACCAAGATAAGTATTAGGTAGGTTCGGGTTTTGGCTGCCAATCTATCATCATCAAAAACTTGTCCTAACTATGTTGGGTCAGCTATATGAATTTTGTTTCTCCAATCCAGTCTATTTCTTTATTATAAAAAATAAAAAATAAAAAAAATCTTTAGATGTTTAATATTTCTTCTAAATCGCAATAAGCATGAGATAATCTTTATCAAACCCAACCTGATGAACACATACCTTTAACAGGGTGAGTTTTGTTAGTCAAGGCAGGTATGGGTTTACCCCGAACCCATACCATCACTATGTGGCAGCTTAATAGACATTGAACCATCCATTTATAGTGTCAAGCCCAACAATCAATGACGACAGGCCTCCAGACTTTGGAAGGGCTTCCACAATAGAGTCCAGAAGATAAATGGAATTGTTCCTCTTGCATGAGTGCAACATGCATGGATATTGGGTGCTTATTTGTCACAATAGGTCATTTCCGTCATAAACTCAGGTGAGAAATGATATGGAACGATGTGCAGGAGGATCAAGAACATACATTTTTGCTCTTTTTCACTGTAACACGAGTTACACCAGGAATAGGTTTCATGCCAAGCTTTAGCATAGCCTTACGACTTTTCTTCTCGCTCCTGCTCTGCTTTGACTTTCCATTAGCATCACCTTCTTGTTGACCTGAAATTCAACCATTGAATCAGCAAAAGCAAGTTTATTTTACAGTTGGTTCACACAAATTAAATGGATGCAGAAGCTATACTGAATTTATCCAACCATGAACACTGTTAACAAACAAATGCACACATAAATATATAGTTATAAAGTGTGTATAAAGACACAGTTTAATGGGTGGTGGTGTGCACGTGAAGGCTTATTATCTATCAAGCATAGATGTGAGCATGTGGACATAAACATACAAAAAAGATTTTAAAAATCAATATAAAAAACCACACATAATGCAGCTCTGCATTAAAACATGCGTGTATGGCACAATCTGGTGACACCCAATTTCTGATGTTTATGGAAGATTTACCTTCAGCTTCATCCTCTTCTTTGTCGTCATCATCGTCTTCGTCATCGTCATCGTCATCATCTTCAACCACAGGCTCATCAGGCTGAAAAGGTGTCATTCAATATGTTATACATAACATGCTACATGCCCTTTAAAGAAATCACAAAAAAAAAAAAGAAAAAAAAAGAAAACACCAATAAAATTTAGAAATAACATACATGTTAGCTGTTTTCCATAGTTATATTGGTATAAAAGGTTAAGGGTTTTTTGTAATTTCACACCTTTAAAGGTGTTTCAGTAACAGAATAAAGCTAGTCAGCCAAAGCAATCGACTATCTACTTTTTCCTCTCAAAATATCCGTTTCTCTGTCCCTATTAAAATAATATATACATATACCCATATCTACAAGTCTCTTGAAAAATGATCACCAGTTGCTGCATATTGAAAAACCGAAGAAAGAAAATGGCTCAGTATAAGACACTAAACTTCCACATTTAAAGTACATTTTTCTCTTAGATTATAACCGATAGGAGCCATAAGCGTATCTCCCATCCACCTTCCACTTAACCTTTTCATTGAAGCATAATAGGACAAACCAAATTATTAAAATATCGATTTCTCCACCATATACAGATCCAGTTGTTAAAGCTCTATATTGCATCATCATTTATGGACTCTAGATAAACAAGGAACATGTTGCCTGAGTAATGAGTATGGGCTTCAAAAGAGATCCGAAGTAATGAAATTTCTAGGATAGAAGTACAAGGCATGTAGATTAAGCAAAGAATTGATTAAATTCAAAATACTTATGGATCTAAAGTGACCAATAAATGATAATAATTGTACAACAAGGGAACAAACTCTGCAGAAGGGAAGAAAAGTCCACTTTTCTTATCCCTATCCAAATACTAATAAAAGCAAAAAAGCCTAAACCTACAGAGCAACATGGTAACATCACCATTATAAACCATGGTCACTACAGAGCAACATGGTAACATCACCATTATAAACCATTAAAACAACAATTTAAAAAATTCAACCAACCAATGTCATTGTAGTTAGAACCACTATGGATGACATTAAGAGAGGGGCGGATATAGTCAATTGAAAAGTAAATAACTAAGCATAATTTGGATCTTTTTGTTGTACTTGTCGAAAGAAAGTGTCTTGGCAAGGATTCTTTCAAACAGCACAGCAGCAAACTTCCATGAGAATTGCCTGAAATGTAAGATTCAATAACAAAAGTATTGAATAGTAAGGATTCACACCTAAATCCTAAGATTCACCTGTCAAAGGGATTCACTACATAGATACGAATATTTTTCCTCTGGATTAGATACAAATTTTTTTCCTTTGAATTCTCCTAGGATTCTAACACCAAGGATGAAAGAATCACAACAACACTCAGGCTACATTTAGCTGTGCTATTCCACTGAATTTCATTAACTTCTCTCCATCGAGTGCAAATGGCCAAATGGCAGTCATGTTACTTCCAACGCGGACTTGGAAACAGCAAAAATACTAAGGGGTTGCTTGGACTTATACTGTCACATCCGACCGTTATTTCCCACTTTTCCTTCCCAAACCATCCCAAACAGGACCCCAAGGTAACTATTACAACTTGACACTTTCATCTCACACAATTAATATTATTTAGAACTGCATCCAAATATAAAACATGATGCATCACAGGAAATTCCAAATACCAAGACAAATGAAGGTAACCACATACATCATCATCATCCAACTAATAATGAGCATGAACAGATTACAACATGAGGAGGAGGCCCCTTTTCCAAGCGCCCAGCTAATGAAGGCTCCTTCAAGGACTTATACATTCACATGGCTTCCATATTGATGAATCATAATCCATTCATCGTAGTACATTCCATTGATCATTTTAGAACCCATTTTGGTTTCTTCCCACCATGTATCATACTCGGCATGTGCTAGTCCCAAGCCAGGATAAAAACAAGGAGGGTTGGGTTTGTTTCAGACCGAGCTAAAGTGAGTTCTCAAAGAAAATCCCATAGTACTATATTAAAAAACAAGTAGCAACCAGCCAAACCCAGTCAGATGAGATATGGACTATGAAGATGATGATGAAATATAGAAAATACCATGTTCCACAGCTCATCGCGTCGATGATTCACTTTCTGGGTATCTCTCAAATTGAATGTTAATCCATTGTCTATTTAAAGCAGACCCAAATCAGAAATCCCAACAATGGGAAATGTAGTCTTTCAAACTTCCTCCAAAATTTAGTTTCCCATTTCCACATAGTCATCCTTTTCCACCAATGTATTAAAACTGATTTTGATTTCAATGCAACCAAACTCTAACAGAAAAGAAAATAAGGAAATGATAGAGAGAGAAAGGGGTTTGTTTACATTGATTTTCTGCTGCTCGAGATGGGTGGCGAGAAGCTCTTCTTGCGTCTGAGCAGTCATCGCGTCTGAAAGAAGTGAAAGTTGCTAACTCTCAAACGCACACAGGAACAAAACCCTAAACCCCTCGCCGTTAACTTTTATATAACGCCCCAATATTTCTGCCCGTGTTGGGTTGTTTTTTTTTTTTTTTTTTTTTTTAAATCATGCGCTCCAGTTGATTCAATCTAGTTTTTCACCTACAATCGTGAAAACCCATCCCCATTGGATTGAAATTGAAATTACGATCAAATGATACCTCTAAACTATAAAATTTTAGGATCCCAATTAAAAGATTGGAATGATCTTATAGTGTCAATATTTTGTATACAGATGTGTCTCATGTAGATCTTTTCATCCAATGAATTGTCACGTGATTATGCATTTCATTGGGTCCAACAAAAACAACCTCCAAGCGCAGATTAGCACAGCCCTTTAAACAAATATAGTGGTTGAAAAAACTTAAGGTAAAGGCCCTTTTATTCAAGAGGTGCAACTTTTATTTTGGGTAAAGACTCAACGGAATGACTTGAGCTCATATGTCCATGAATAAAAAGGCAATTGGTGTCTCAAAGTACCTTAATGGGAAGTAGGAACTAAATAGAATTAGTATGCTAAGTTATGTTACAAATAAGACATCGATACTCGCCCCAGTTATTTTAACAGGCCCCTACAAAGTTATCATTAAGATTTGGCTAAAATCTGCACTGAATGGTTAGGATTTGAAGCTCTTCCCATGTATTGCACGTAACAAAATAATTGAGATGCTTTTAGCGGGCCACATAAATTGAACTGTACCCATTCTCATGAACAACCCATGGGATATTGATGGCCCTACTCAGTCCCACGAAATGCAAGACAGGGGTTGTGGATTAACCCCGTGCCAATATTTACATATATCCAACATTCTTAGTCATACTTTGGATCAAAGTTGACGGTCAAAATAAGAGTCGAGTGAGTCATAAAATACAAGTAGGCACCGCGTGTAATGATAGGGACAAGCTTATACTAATTAGAGTTGATGCATTTGGCTGAAGTGAACCATCACATTTTTCAATGGGTATATCTTCCAAATCATTAAATCTGCATTGAACCCTGATCCAAATGTTTAGGCATAAAGAGAGAAGAAAAACCGATCCAATGAGTTCTTGGCTTTCTCTAATAAATTTTAAGCCCACAATTGATACGCCATCACTCCTCTCGCTTTAATTGATAGCCATCTCAAATATGCGCACACAATAGATGCCAGTGTTGTGATAGACAAAGATAACAAACAATTTAAACTAGTAGTTAAATTAACTGGCATGTAATCCACCAGATAACATAGTTTAGAATATATTTTGTACTAGTCCTTTCACAAGACACACCAATGCCGCTATTCCAACGCCAATTACAACATAGTAACCCATTTCTGCTTTCCAGCCTCACTAAACTGTCTCCTGTTTTAGAAGCATCCCAACTGGAATTCCCTACATGTGGAACAGGATCTGTTGGACTCATCCCAGTCAATTCCAGCCTCCACAACCATTTACCCAACCTCCTCCATCGCCGCCACCCTAACACAATTCCCCAAACCCCCCACTTGCACCACCACCCCCAGGCACTCTCACTGTTGCCTTTCCAACCATGGCTGCTGCCTCTATCACCATCACAGCTACCACCAATCGCTGCTGCCGCTGCCACCACTTCCACGGCCACCCCAACTACCAGGAAAAGCTTCCTTACCAGGTGAGTTCTGGACCTTGGCACCAGGAAACTTGCTCAACTCATCATCATTGTCCTTTGAATCCGAGCCCCATTTGGAAGAGCCATAACCAGAACTGCGTCCATCATTACCACCATTGTTTCCTCTCTCATGGTATCCACCACGTCCTCGACCACGCCCATATGGCCTATCCACACCACTAGGATGCCCACCCCGACCACCACTATTCAGGTAGTCATTTCTACCTGAAAAAATACATTTGAATGTCAGTTTGGAAATGCATAAAGACTTGAAAGCAGAGTAATTTACAGTTAAGGCCCTCTGGCCAGAGAGAAAACAGATTAATGATTGATGTCGCAGTAAGGCCCTGCAGTCAAACAAAGAAACCATATAATTGCTCAGACTCATTATTTTACTCATTTTGTCACATGGCAATGAAGTGAGATCATAATTCAGTATATATGTATATGCCTTTTCCTTGAGGCATTGCCTGTGAAAGACCAATGTTCTTATCTTTTTACCCATAATCTCAGGTCATCAGCACCCATATTGAACAAGCCATTTCTGAAATGGACCATTTAGTTCTTCCATACGCGAACAAAAGAAAAGCTTAAATTTATCAGAAGTTAGCAGACAACAGAATCTGACCTTGCTCCATCAAATAAAAGCAAAGCTGGGTAAATACACTCGACGTTCCTCATCCTAAAGAGAGAACCACAAAAAAAGAGGGAGAAGGAACCCTCATAGCCAAGTGCTCACACTGACCAAACCCGCTAACCTCACCAAGCACGTAGGCACTTATCATCAAGGATCAAAATAGCAGTTATGGCAGGTGTAGCGGTCAGGGGCCAAAATGCTATGTAGCAGGTGATGCGTAACGGTTGCGGTGATACATGACAGTGCAGCGGTGTGAGTTTTTTAACTGGTCAAAAAAAATTAATCTTGTATAGCAACCAATATTGTGTTTTTTTAGTGATTTGAAACCATTTAAGGATAGAGACAACTTTAGAAAAGGCAATTGAAGAGAAGAAATAGCAAAACCAGTGTTTAAAACTAAAATTAATTGTCTCTACTAGGTTGTAGACCATAGCGCCGCTATTTTCAAAATAGCGTAGCGACCTCGACCACTGCAGCAGATAATGCAGGCACTACGCTACGTAGCGGCCGCTATTTTGAACCATGCTTATCATAACACCCCAAACACTCTTCAGGGCATGCTTGTTAAAATCCATCCTGATTTCTACGAAGAGGAGGAAGGTTAAGGATTTCACAAACAGCGACAGAGACAGAAATCAAAGGGTGGACGCCTAAATGGGTCTGATTTTGTTTTCATAGGGTGATGGTGGAGATAAATTTTCTGCAGAAAATTGAGGACCGTGCCATGACATTAGACTAGAGTCCTCCCCTAGAAGGCAAAGTAGCTAGGTTCGAGCCCCGGTTAGAACAGGGAGTAGTGCCTTGAAAAGGAAAAAAGTACTAAGGTAGCTAAATGGATAGATTAGGATTGGCAAAAGAAATAATCATAGAAAGATAGGGTATAACGAGATGAGGAAAGGGACAATAGTAGTAACTACCATACTGAAAATTCATTAGCTCATAACTACCTTAATCATAACTCATAATGGCCAGTTTGCTCAATCGGGTATTGAATTCCTAGGAATTATAAACAATGCCTCCCTATTTAATGAGTTAAACTTGGAGTAAACGAGAACACCATAAAGAGACATAAAATAGCTCTCCCTCTCTAGTAAAAATCCTAGGAAAGTGAGGGTCCCATGCGACCTTGTATCCTTCTCCCCTCGCCTCTTCGAAATTCCTACGATATTATACACTAACTATAAATCCAAGGAATTCAATACAAAGCAAATGGGCCCTAAGAAAAAAACAACAATTAAGTACTTTAAAAAAGTAAAGTTTCAAAATTTTTATGCTTTCGGGTCATATTTGGCAAGCACATTTGGCAACTAAATCCTTGGGGACTCCTCACCAATTTTCCTCAAGGATTTGGAAAACCCACATTTGGCAATTGCAAAATCTCGAGCATTAAGGGCAATGGAAATCCACATTTTTTAGGAATTTCAAGTCTGACCTCCCAACATAGGATTTGAAAATCCTCACTTTTGCATATTCACAAACCAATACTAATTTCTCTCAACCATACACACCAATATGCACCAATATCAATGTGAAATCCTTAGTGAGGAATCATCAAATTTGCGGTAGTGAGGAATCCTCAAATTCACGGATTCCTCACCTATTACCAAATGTGCCCAATGTTTTGAGAAAAGGAATCAAGAGTTCTGATAGAATGAAAAAAGCCCAGAGCACGGTTGGGAGGTTCTCGATGTCACAACCACAAGGTTGCGGTTTCGAGTCATATTACCATTAAAAATAAATATTGATGAAGAAAAGAGGTCTAATAAAACTTTCAAAGTTTCAAAATGAAGAAGAATCAGGAGTTCTAATAGAACTTTCAATATTTTAGGAGTTGAAATCTTAAGATACATCTTGACACAACTCTTGGATCTATTTGATTGAGAATAGCCAATGGCTATTTATAAAGTACAACTAAAGATATCAACTCAAACTAGGAAAATTAATCCTGCTCCCTGCACAGCTCAAGCCAAAAATAACTAAAATTTAAACAATCCTAATTTAGAAAACTTACTCTAAAAAATAGGGATCTGGTTATGTCCAACGCAGGCTGGCAACAACAATGATAAGGAAAAGTATAGCCATCCAAGTTGATGGCCTGCCAAGGGGAACGAGTAGGCCGAAGAGGACATGGATGGAGATAATAAAAATAGATCTGAAGAAGAACAACTTATTTGAGGGTTTGGCTCAAGATAGATCAAAATAGAGAAACAGAATTCATGCAGCCAACCCAACATAGTTGGGACAAGGCTTTGATCTTGATGATGATGGCTTACCAAAAAAGAAAAAAACAAGAAAGAAAACATTGACCCAAAAATACAAATACAAACAAACTCAATTGTTTCTCAATACTCCCCCTCGAGCTAGTACATAAATACTACAGCCAGCTAGGACTAAACACCATATCTCTACTTCCTTTTGCGACTGCTTCGATGGTGAACTTCATCAACTTATCTTCAGCACAGAAAACTTTTGAGAAATCTAGAATCTTCACTTGCTACTTGACTGATGAAGGAGATGAAAACTATATAAGCTCCACAACACACAAACTACACACTAAGCAAACTCTAATTAAATTCACCCATGGCATGGTACATAGCATATTCGATAAGCCTGAATACTATACAACATTCTCACACAAAACTAAGGATGAACACTTACCCGAACTTACTGAGAAAAAAAAAACTTGTCCCTAATTGTCTCGCTAAAATGTCAATTATGCTTTGTTGTGGTCAATGCTGGTATGTAGAGTCCATCTGTGTTGCTTCCTGTTCTTTTTTAGTCTCTTGGAGCCGGTGACCCACTTGATTATATCTAATCATGGTCTCTTCAAAAAACACACAAATCATCCAGCTCAACGAAAAGACGAGATTGAGACTTGATGAACATGCAATCGTGGTTATCTTGATGATGTGGCATGAAACATTGTAATTGCTCCTGAATTGGGCTCTAGGTTGGGTCGACTTGAAAGCGACCCCAACCAAGCCCCAAAACTTAAATACTCCAAGGATTAGTCGGGTCAAGTTGAACTAAACCAGACCTAAGTGACAATTAAAATGGCAGTCATGCAACGGAACACCAAAATTTACAGCACTATAGTGCACCACAATAGCTGCTACTATTCCTCTGCCTTTGTTGTAGCGTTTCAAATGAAAACGTCAGACAAAGAGGGGCTTCTATAGTTGATGTCATTGCTTTGTTTTCTGCAGAACTCCAAGCATGCAGCGCGAAGAGATCAGACTATCAAAATTTGAAGGAAAGTAGCATTCAAAAAACATGAGGGCCACAAAATGAGAGAGGGGTTTGGGATGGAAGGGCTTGAGAAGGAGATGGTTTGAAGTTTAGATGGAATGGATAAGACTTGAAGTCAATCCTAAGCAGATGGTTTGAGGTTTAAATGGAATGGATCAGGCTTGAAGCCAATCCTAAGGTGGCACCGCTGCTTCCCTAGTGCTTTTCCTAAACTTTTTAACTCCAAACCTGAGATTTCTATCTCTACGTTGCCATATACATAGGAAAATAAATCTTAGGGACTAAGAATCCTAAACAAACTAGGGAACTAATATGATTGGAAACTACTTGTAATACAGCTCATTAAATAAAACTGAAAACTAAATAACAATTAATAAAGAAAATCTCTAGACCCCTTTGGGTCCCACATGTGGCCCACGAATCTATCCCCAATGAACTATTGGGGCTGCTGCATCATTCACCCCAGGTTGGAAAAAAGTTCGACCTCAAACTCTTCTTCTTCTTCTTCTTGTTCTTTTTTTTTTTTTGTAGACATTGTGCACTTGAAGCGCCTCCTTGGTGATACGAGAACTTGACCCTTTCTTTGGTGGTGCTAGCTTCATAGGGTAGACTATGATTTGTTTTCACCATGCAAGAATGTGTGTTGCCGCGCATGCCATTAGTTCCATTCTTATGGTACATCCATGGGCGACCCAACAAAATATCACCAGTATCCATGGGAAACACATTACACCAACCTACATCTATATAATCTTCACCAATAGAAAAACGTAACTAGACATCCATATCTCACTTGCACTTCATCACCTGTCATTAACCATCTAGCAAAATAGGACAACGCTTTCGAACTTTCAGCTGCAATCAATCCACCAAAGCTTGAGAGATGATGTTTTCACAACTACCTCTATCAATTACTACTGTGCATGCTTGTCCATTGACTGTTCCTTTTGAACGAAAAATATTATTTCATAACCATTTCTTCTCAATGGTTGATGTAGTCACTTTGATGACCATGAGAGATTCACCTTCATAGGGATGGACGATCTCTAATTCCTTGGTCTCAGTTTCAGCTTCTTTCTTTTTAGGATCATCTAGTGTATCATTCACATCACTTTCATTCTCAATGAGGTGTATGCGTTTGGGACATTCCATTGCACGGTGCCCTGTTGTTTACAATTAAAATAACATGAACCTATTTAGACCTTCAGGCTTGGTGAAGACTTTCTCTGATGAACCACTTGATTTACAATCTTGCATTGATAAATTCTTTTGTACATCCCAGTTAGATGCAGTAAGTTTTCGGGCTTGAAAATTTGCAATATCCTTGGCCTTGATAGCACGTTGGATGATCTCATCAACATTATCAAGATTTTTGAATGTGATGATATGTTAGATGTTTACTCCCAACCCATGAAAATATTTGTCGACTAACACATCATCCTCCTCATTCAAGCCACAACGAGCTTGCATGGTCATGAACTCCTCAGAATACTCAACAACTATTTTGGACCCTTGTTTTAAGTCTAGAAAGCTTGAACGCGGATCTCTGGAGTAATTGACAGGAATGAACTTTCGCTTTAATAGATTTTTCATCTCAATCCATGACTTCGATGTTTTGGTTCCTTCTTTTCTTTTGCAACTCAGCCCACCAAATCGCAACATAATTGCGCAATCAAGTTGCCACTAGGGTAAGTTTATGACCATCCATCATTGGCTTGTGCAAAAATATTTTCCACACACACTAACCAATCCATGAATTCATCTGGCATTAATTTTCCATCATATTCAGGAATCACGAGTTTAATTCCTAAATCTTGATCAACATTAATTGCCTATGGATCTCGTCGATTCCGAATATTTTCTCCATCTTCTCGATTAGGATCTGTACGCCAATGATTTTCCAAATTGGCTAATCGGGTTTCCATCCTTGCAAGAGTTTCTTGGAATTGAGCCATTGTTGCGGAGAGATGATTGACAGTTTCCGATAACTCCACGACGGTTCCCGACAAATCCTCCATTTTTGTGGAGGAAGACTCAACTTCTGCCTTCTTATGAGCCACCATTTTTTTTAATGCAATCTAACTAAATTGACCAACTTGATGGGTAGATCTACTCTCCATGAGCGTGTATGTGAAATCGGATCTGAAATCCGATGTTGGATGACTTTGACGTCGCAAAAAGAAGATTCAACCATTGATCAGGTCAAATTTGTCATTATCAGATTTTACTGATGCAGGACGATGGCAACTAGGCTTCTGCTTGTGGGTCAGGTTTCAAGAACCAAACCTGATCGGAACTCAAACTCGGCCACTGTTGAGTGACACGTGCAAAGACTTCTCAGTCTTCATGTTCGAAAAGAGAGAAAAGGGTTAGAATCCCCTTTCTTGTTATGTGCTTTACGAAGGAAAGTGGAGCCGCTCTCTTGCTGAGATAAAGGAGCAAGAAGAAAGGGCTATGGCGATCTTGCTTCAACGATGAGGTGCTGCGTTGCTGCTGCAATGCAACACCGACGATCACAGGTTTCCGGTCATGGTGCAAGGTACTCTTCTCGATCTCCTTCTTTCATCTTCTTCTCTTCTTTTTCTTTGAGTACACATTGATGGGGAATTTGGGGTTTGGGGATTTTCGGATGAATGGGTTCTGTGAGGTGGGTTTCTGGCTTGTTGGAGTTGTCGGGGCAATGGGGCTGACGGGCAATGGGTTGGTGAAGGGGTTTCGGAATTAAGAGGTGGGTTTAGGGATCCGGGATGGTTTTTGCCAGGTTAAAGACTCTGGGTGGGGTTCGGCTGGGGCAGTGATTGTGGATGGACGAGGCAGTGATCGTGGATGGTTGGGATTAGGAATCGGCAGTGGTGGCAGGGGTGTGTCGGGGATGGATTGAGATAGGTAAAGGTGGTGGAAGTCTGGACAAGGATGTTGTTTGATGGAATTAGGAGACGATGATGGTTGGGATGGGGTATAGATAGGCTCCGATCCGTGACCGGAGATGGATCAAAGCGAGGTGGATCTTCGCTCCGATGCCAATTAATGCAATCCTAAGGTTAGGACCGCCGGTGCCGAAGCACAATCAAAGGTTTCCGCCGAAACAATCACACGGAGAGAACACTCTCCACGATAAAACCCACTTAGGGAAATTCTATTAACTCCAAATCCGAGATTTATATCTCTACAATGCCATATAAATAGGAAAATAAATCTTAGGGGCTAAGAATCCTAAACAAACTAGGAATAATATGATTGGAAACTACTTCTAATACAACTCATTAAATAAAACTGGAAATTAATAATGATTAATAAAGAAAACCTCTAGACCCCTTTGGGTCCCACATGTGGCCCATGAATCTGTCCCCAACAAACTATTTGGGCTGCTGCATCATTTGGTTACAAGGTTGCTCAAACCAACTAATACACACAACCTCCCACTTCCAGCCTGACCAAGCATACCATAACCTTTTAGGAGATATGTAAGAAGATTGAGTAGTGGCAGCTACCAATACCTTTGGCAATTTCGAGTTCAGAGTACAAGAAGAAAAAGGATGCCCTCGTCAATATAACCATTGCCTCGCCATCTTCTTCCTCTCTTTTCTTCACTTTCAAGAGGCTTGTGGAAAAGCATCAAGCTCAAGTTGACCAGGACCAACTGAAGAGCTCGACTTCCAGCAAATCAGCCTCCTCAAACACCAAAAATTACTTCGATTAAGAGTTTTGGAAAGGTTCCCTCTACCTTTCGATCAACACTCAAATCAAAGTCTTATCACTTGGCCTATTCAACAAATTTGGGGTTTTCAATTTCTTGCGAATAGCTCTGGAACCTTCAATCTTCATTTTCTTTTCCATTCGCAGGCAACAAAACTAAAAAAAAAATTGAAAAAACTAGAGAATAGGTCCGGTGACCTATGGTCTTCTTTCCTTGGGCCAAGCAAATAGCAACCAATCAAGTCTATAGCTTGCAGCCTTCATATGCATGCCAATATGAATTTTGTTTTTCCATTCCAATTTATCAATCCAAATCCTCGGTTAGGTTGCACTTCTTCAAAAAAAATTTCTTACTACTTCCATGCACGTCCTCTTCGGCCTACCCCTTCCCCTTTCATCAACCTACATGGAAAAACTTTCCTCACCGGCGTCGTTGCCGGCCTAAGTTGGACATGTCCAAACCATCTCAAGTGAGTCTCTTTTAATTTATCATATATTGATGTTGCCCCTGACCCAAAAGAACCCATTTCTGATTCTATATTTCCTAGTTTTACCACACATTCACCTCAATACTCTCATCTCCGCTACATTCATTTTATGAATGTGTTACGCTTCATGATTGGCCAACATTCTACTCCATAGGTCATACATAGCTGGTTTAATTGTTGTCGTGTAAATTTTTCCTTCAATCTTATTGTATGCAGCTATGCGCCAACCACAAAGCATTCAAGAAGCAAGTCTCCACTTCAACTGTTCCGCTCTTATATCTTCCCCAATCTTTCCATCATTGCTAATTATCGTGCCAAGGTATACAAATGAATCTCTTTGTGATATCTCTTGAGCTTACACTCACAATAGTTTTAGCTCTTTGTACATCCCCACTAAAGTTGCAATCCGTATATTCTATCTTTGTACAACTTACTTTAAATCCCTTGAATTCTTAAGCCTCCTGCCATCTCTCAAGTTTTCCATTCACACCATCTCTCGATTCATCCATCAACATCATCATCTGCAAACAATATTCACCAACCCCCTCTTGAATATGAGCAGTTAACGTCCACAATCAATGAAAAAAGATAAGGATTTAAGGCTGACCCTTAATTGAAACATATGGCAGCGGAAACTCACCTGTCCCTCAACTGGTAGTTCCCACAAAACGATAAAAAAAATACATGAGCAAGCTACAAAGTTCCTATCAAGACAAAGATCCAAGATTTTTCAAATAGAAATAGGTTGTGAATATCCATCTCTTCTCTGTGATGCTGAGTTGAAGAAACCTCCTCCTCTTTTCTTTCTCAGAGACATAAACTTTAAAGGCTTTACCATCGAACTCTCTCAGGTCTCGATGAGCGAGATTAGAGAGGAGATAAAACCAAAAAAGAAAAGACAGACAAAAACAAAAACCTAAACTAGGCCCTAAACCTAAGCTCTAATGCAATTTGAAATTTTAGGGCTACATCTTGACACAAGTCTTTGAGAATAGCCAGTGGCTATTTATAAAGTATAACCAAAAATGCCAACTCAAACTAGGAAACCTAATCCTAATTCTAGTCTCATCACAACTCTAATCTATTTCATTTAAACTAATCCCAATTTAGAAAACTTACTCTAAAAATTGCAAATAAATCTGTTGACCCAAAATACAAATAAACCCAACTGTTTCTCAACATTAGAAAGATAAAGATAATGATGAAAATGAAAAGACAAAAAACAGCTCTAAGTAAAATATCTAAATGCTTAACAAAATACAATTTCGGGAGTTTTAATACACTTTAATGTTTCAAGAAGAAGAATAAAAAAAGTGTTGGTAAAAAAGGGAATGACTAGGAATGCAACGATTACAATGCCACCCTCTATAATAACGAACCATAAAGGTCACCTCAAAGAGGAGAAAGAAGAAATATATCAATTGACAGGTCCAGCTCTCTCTCTCTCTCTCTCAAAAAAAAAAAAAAAAAAAAAAGGTCCAATCCCCTAACGCTGCATGCACAAGAGCTTCTGCACTCTAGGTGCACCCCTAAATATGGGATCTCGCTTGACTCTTACATAAGATGCAAAAGGGCCCCGGTGTGCCTAGGCAACCACACTGATGAAACCCATGTGTACATTTTCCTCTTTTCAATTAAATTTTTTATTAGCTTTTGTAATAGGAAAATGGATTTGTACAAACCTGCTAGCCATGAATCAACTTTGTTCTTTTTTTTCGTTTTTTTGCCAGTGTTTCTCTATAACAACAACAGTCAAACAAATTATTTGACCAAAAGGAAACGCCTAGATCATTTTTTTTTTTTTTTTGTCAGAATCAAATCTGATATTGGCACGGTGAAATCATTTTATATGGGAAGATGAGAACAAAACCCATTGCCCATTAATTTAAAAGCCAGTTGAGAAGATTAATTTAAAGGGCTAATCAAGAGGGTGGAAAGGTCAAAATAGCTGGAAAGGTCAAATGATTTTGCATGGAAAGATGAAAGGTCTTCTGTTGAAAACAAAATTGATGCAGCGGACAGACCCATGGTCGCCATGGGTCGACCCACCATTGGGCCCATCCTACCTATCCTTACCTTATTTAAAACTATTTTTAGTATTTTATGTCTTTATTTATCTAAGTTGAGATGCTTTAATCTCAGCCGTAGGATTGTTTGATGGTCAAGATTAGTTTTAGGGTTAATCTTTTATCTATTTAAGCATTGCAATGCCTCATTTGGCTACAGTTAATGATAAATGAAAATTTTCTAGAGTGCTTTTGGGTTTCCAAGAGTTCTCTCTCTTCCTAGCCCGCAACGTGGAGTTGGCGTGAGGTTGTCTGGCAAAAGCCTGACCTTTCTCTTCCACACTCGATCTCTAGTCCCTCCATCTCTACTCACCTCGCACCTAGTACCCACTCCGTATCAAAAACCCATTGTTGCTTAATTTAAGGGGAAAATTAAGAGGCTTGGTTTAGAGGGTTAATTAAGCGGCTTCATCTAGGTGACTAATTAAGGCGGAAAGGTCAAAAGGCTAGGAATGTAAAAGGCTTTTAGACAGGAAGATGAAAGGACTTTTTTTACCCAAAAAAAACTAGCTTGATTTAAGGAACTAATTAAGAGGCTAAGTAATATGGTGGAAAAGTCAAATGGCTGGGAAGGTGAAATGATTTTGCAAAGGAAGATTAAAGGTCCTTTCTTTTTTAAATTAAAAAGGCATTGTTGCTTGATTTAAGGGACTAATTAAGCAGCTCAATTTACAAAGAGAAAGAAAAGGAGGATAAAACAAGCTCAGCTCGACTTGGAGAGAGAGAGAGAGAGAGAGTGCACATGTGCTATACCATATTACCATCTAAACTTCAAAAGAAAAAATAATAATAATACTAGAATAAATGGGGAATTTAATGTTTTAAAAACCAATAACATGGCTATATGATGAATTCAACTTTAAAAAACAAAAATGAAGGTTGAACCATAGACAAAACTGACTGAAATGTGAGATGTCACTAAAGACAGAAAAAAGAAAACAATAACTAACCAAATATGATAAAATCCATCAAAACTGCCTTGCCCATACCGATACCAGTGGTTTATTGTTCATTAGTTATAACCAATGGAATTGTTCAGTATGGACCCAATGGCCCAGGGTAGCAACTTCAGTGGACAGTGTCAGGTGTAGATCCATTTTATAAGAAAACTTAATGGATTAATCTTCCTTAAAGCAGATAAAGGGTACTTTCTCGCATGCAAAGAAGTTTCCCACATCAAGAAGACTACTGCGGTTGCTGTTCCATACGTATTAGCATAGGCAGTAAGCAACACTTACCCGTTCTCGATCCAGGTGTAGAAGATCTGTCCCGGTCTGAATGCATATGGCCCCTCCAACCTCCATCAGTGCTGTTGGTTGTGGACCCACCCCAACCACTGCCTACAGAGCCACTTCCAAAAGAACCCCCAGTTGCAGGGCTTTTCATGGGTACAATTGCAGCAACTGAACGGAGTGACGGTGTGGAATCATGTTGCAAATCATCAATATGTCGCTGAAAATGCGACACAAGCCGATCGATGCTTTCAAAGAACCTTTTACGGAACTTAAAGCCCTTGGGATATAGGCCAACATACTCGTGGTGCGGATTCGTACTCCGTATATATGACAAAATGAAAGTTCCCGGATGCTCATGAGAAATTCCAAAACAATAAACAATTCTCATAGGGTACTCTGACTTTTCAATTCTCAAAAGGTCATCAACTTCTGCTTTTGTGCCCTTCCTGAATTTCCGGTATCCAAGCATGGCCTTCAGATTGGTTACCAGTGGGTCCACGTATCGATCCATAACCTAGCAAGGGTTAAGGCAAGTGAGGGTTAAGGCAACATATACACGTTCATGCATAAAAAGGATCGGCCCAAGAATCCCACTGTTTCAGAATAAAATGTGACTGAATTAATAGGAAGATTGAAACACCATAAACAAGGTAATCATGATGAATAAACATACTCCATGCTCAGGGGCGGACACAGGTACACTACAAGGGTCTGGAAGTCCCTAACCAGACTGAAAAAAACTTCAAAATTCTTAACCCCCAGCAAATTCTAAAAATTAATATATTTGTTTTACATTTGCCACCCCCCACCAAAAACAACAAAAGAAGACAGAAGATCCGCCCTTGTTCATGCTCCAAGATACTACTAACACATGCTTGTGCATCAAACCTGCAATATCTTGATCCGCTTGTTTGAAAAAAGGAGCCAAAGATCTGAGCTAATCGGAGAAAGATTAAAAGAAAGGAGTCAAAACTTAGACTGGACGATCGAGATGGATCCAAAACAATTGTAAAATATTCAAGATTAATTAAGGGATTAAAAAAAAAAAACACACTACTTTAATGGTCCCCTTTTGGACAATCTAATAAAGTCCAAATAAGCCCAAACTTGACAGACAGACTAGCATTGGGTTGTACATTGTCTAATTTGGAGCCCATGGATCATGACCCAAATCAAGCCCAAGTACTCAGTCCTAGCTCATATTGAATGCCAGTCCTGGTCCATGTTCATGCCCCTTTTGCTGGTCCCACCAGTCCAACAGTCGGGACTAAAGCCCTGCAGTGAGGGACATCAATTAATTCCAATGCAAGCAACGTTGTGAATGGAAACTTTACCATAACAAGTTCCTTGTCCATGAAGGAATGATAAAGTTAAGAAATTTCAAGATAGTTGCCGCATTGGAGGAGTTACCAAAATAGCGATGAAAGATCAAACAAAGTAAGAGGGTCCATACAAGGAAGGGAATGTCCAAGTCCTAGAAGATTTGCTCGCAAGACTTTCAATTTCAATTTCTTTTCTTTCAGTTAAGTAATACATTGTAATATGGATTTAGGACCTTATTTAGAAATTGTTTGGACCTGATTGAATTTCTTTTCTTTGAGTTAAGTAATACATTGTAATATGGATTAAGGACCTTATTTAGAAATTGTTTGCACCTGATTGAATTATAGGATTAGAAATAGTTTTAAGGTGATATTTAGTATGAGAAAATTATAAAAGTTACAAAAAATTATAAAAGCATAGCTATGAGATGTCCAACCCTAGTTGGTTTTATTTTTCATCTTGTTTCAGTAAGATTGGATTGTTGGAGCATTTGTCATTTTCTTCTCCGGTTGGTTTGAGACTGATTTCTCCCAAGACTGAAGATTGTTTCAAGTGGTAGATTCAGTTTAGGGAAAGCTTTCTACTACTTTTTTCCTTGTGATTCCAAGAGTTTCTATAGGTTTAGGTAAGGGTTTAGAATTGGGTTTTCCAATCCACTGGGTTCGACCCTTTGTCTGTCATACTTTGATGTGAAACGCAAGTTTTGGGTCACTGTTTTATTAGCTCAGATCTATACAGGCACAACATCAATAATGAAAGGATAAGGATCAAACAAGAAGTATCCTTACACATTTGTACACATTCTCCAAGCTCCAAGACACCATGAACTCTACATATTCTTGTGCACCTAACTTGAAAGAACTCTAGCAATATGTATTTGAGAGCATCTAAAAAGAAGAAACCAAGAAAAGATTACGAGAAAGGACCTTTTTTTCTAAAAATTATAAGAGACCTATTGCTTGTTGATGTAGAAACATGGTATTGAATACCAGTAAGTATTAACTCATAATTTATACCGGTCTCAAATCTGAAAATTGAAAGTTAACATCTCTAGCTTTAGGAATATTATGGATTCGTATTCTGAAATGATTAGTCACAACTGACACGTAATTAAGCATGCAACACCTATAATCAGCAATGTGACAAAATGAGTTCTCTGTCAAAACAACATCCTATTTCTTTCAGAACAACATCTTAAGATTTTAAACCATGAGGCATCACATGTTATCTTGTTACTCTCTAATAACAGGAAGTTCTCAGTTGCTAGTGATAAAAATAGATTTAATCTGTGATTCCATTGAAGCTATTTATTTCATCATATGAGATGCTACCTGCTTGGGCTTACTTGTCTTGTTTGCTAGTTTATCTCCCAGGGGGCTTTGAACTACACTAAGGCCCACATCAAAAACATCTAAGTCCCAACCCTGGCCATAGATGCATGGCCCTGGCCTCAACTCCATATGACACTTTTTAAAGCCGTGAAACTTCAGTCAAAGCAGACAATATCATGCGGATAGTGGGCTTACGTCGTCACAAAATGGTATCAGAGCCCTCTACTCTATTTCTGGTTGGGGAGAGTTTGAGATCCTACCTACCTAGACTTGCTTGTCTCTCAGGGGGCTTTGGACTGCACTAAGTCCCACATTAAAAACATCCAAATCTTCTTATATAGGAATTTTTCACTGACCCCAGAAGTTTATCTGCCCAGCTATCAGAATGATATTCGACCATTTTAAGTAAATTCAATGTCAGACCAAATTTCATAAAGAATGGATGAACTATGTTCATATGAAGCAAATCAACAGTTCTCAGGAAACTAATCAGGCAAAAAAAAGTCAAAATAGAAGTAAAGTTATTCCATGAATAATAGGATAGAGTGTAACAACCTCATCCAAATCCTCAAACGTGTCTTCATCTATGGTTAATGTTTTCCCAAGACGAAGCAAACTTGTGATGTCTTTATTATCCTTGTCACCCTCCTTTATATCTTTGTGAGCATAAACCCCATCATACACTTTCAGTGTTAATGTCAAATGAGATGGGCCTCTGGAACTTGGACGGATAATGCTTTCACCTATATCCTTGTCTGACAGGAACTGTCCAACACACACACACACACACACAAAAGTGTCACAGCCCCAGAAAAATTTAATAACTGTCATAAATATTGAGAATTAATAGGGCAAATACTACCACAATTGAAAATTTACCTCCATCGCTTCATCAGCTGTCACATTCTGAAACCGAGGATGAACTATCATTCTTGGTTTAAAATGCTTCTTTGCAAGTTCCTTTTCTTTTCGAGCTTTCTCTTGCTCACTCTGTAAATTGTTCTTTTCTTCATGATAGTATGGATCTAGTTCCCCCTTTTGAGAATTCTTATTTGGTTCTTTTTTGAAAGTTAGTAACACCTGGCATCTGTTTGTTTGAACTGTTTTAATGTAGCAAGTAAGTATACTTCCCTCGCGTACCTTATCAGCTATGTCAAAGTCCCTTTCCTCTGAAAGTTCTTCCTTAAAGATCAACGCCGTCAGCCCAGATTCAAGAGCACAAATTACACGTTGAGGCAGCACCTTGCGAACAGTTGCCTGAACAATTTTCCCTACTGAGACTGTCTCTTTAGTTTCACCAGAAAGCATATAGAATTCCTCATCTGGATTTGGTTCTCTGTAAGGACTACGCCAATCTAGAAATCCATGAAGCAACTCCATCTTTATATCACTGAGAGTCTCTTTTTTTTTGGTCTTGAGCCGTGCCTCAACACTCTTAGCATATTCCTCAATGTCTAGAACTTTTAGCAGATAGGGCTTGTCCCTAACATGTTCAATAGCCATTTCCTGTACATCGTCATCCATGTCATTTTGTTCGTCTTGAACATCTTCATCATAAACATCTTTGGCCATATTCTTCGCCAGGTCATATGATTCTGGATGTATTCGTGTATCATCCAGTAAGTCTATAATATGACTGCTAGTCGTCGCCAGCCCACTCCGACGGACTCGCAAGAAACCAACCGCATTAATGAAAACCTTTTTTTTAATAACACCATTCATTGGAATCTCTTTTCGACTGAAAATAGTCCCAGCTCTTACTAGTGCTCTCTGTAAAGCAGATGCTTTTCTAGGGCCAAACCCAGAAATAAACTGTAGAGGAGCAAAAAGCCATTCATGGCTAGAAGCCAAGTTTATGTCAACACCAACTTGGTTAGTTGCATCTATCATCACTTGTTCAACCATCTCAAACTTCTCATCAGGATTGAGGAAGTTCTCCAAGGGGCTAAGCTTCCATGATAATAACTCCCTCCCTGGTCCACAGAGTGTCGCAATCATGGACAATGGACTTTGAAGGAAACGGCCAAGAGCTACTGCCCGCTTAACAATGCCTGCATGCAAAAGGAACATAATTAAGCTAAAAACTTGTCAAGTAGAAATAAATTAGATATATATAATTCTGCATACCTTGCTGCCCAGGTAACTGGTCTGAAGAAATTCGCGAATTTTCATAAAGACGAGGCAGAGATTCATCCCCGTATACAACACTTAACCCTTCCATTTCCTGACCCACTTCCCTGGGACGCTCTTCAAACATTTTAAAAATGATCTGAGTAAAAACATAAACACATTAGTCATCAATTGTACTGATATTTCATCAAAAAATGTCAATGACATCTTACTCTTACAAGAATACTTAAAAGAGACCCTTTTACATACAAAACCAATTATTATTTATCAACCAAAACAAGCATAATGGCAAGCACAAGTATGCACCTTCGGAGCAGCAGACTATGTAGACGCATGACTGACTAGTAACTAGACATTATAAAGAAAATATGTATAAGGTTCTCCCCACAGTGTAAAAACTCCAAAATCATGAGAACATTTAGCAACAAATTCTTCATATAATCATTAATCATACCTCACAAAATACAACCAATCCCACAAAGCAGAGAAAAAAAAATATTACCTACAAAACCATCTATGAATTAAATAAAAAGACAAAATAAGGCAAGCTAGCAGCATGCAACTTAAATGCAAATATGCAGCATATAATGTTGACTGCTGAGTTCAATTTATGAAACAAGCAAAGAGATCTTCCGAAAATTAATGCAGAGTGCTTTATCTGTTTGACAGTTAGCCGCAACAAATTCTTCATTGCTGGAGCTAGAACAAGACTGCTCTACCAAACACTCAAATTCATAACCTTTAACAGCACAACCACATCAGCATAAATCTATTCATAATGATAGAGTTGTGAAAAAGATGCCATCAGCTGTTCACTTTTAAAATAATAATAACAATAAAGTAATAATTAATAACAACAACAATAGTGGGTGCCTCCTTAGTGGATGTTGAAATGCTCCATTCTTGTCTACACTGATAATTAGACTTAAGGGACAAACAAATTGCTGGAAGTAAAAAAAATGCAGACCAAACAACCACAATAACTATGAAAATGTTCTTTGTACACTCTCAGAAGAGAGTAGAAGTGAACTAATCTAATAAGACTAAGATGATTTAGCAAACAACTGCATCATTCAAAAGGAATATGAGCATGCATCATTCTGTGTGGTTCCTAGGTGCTCAACAGCTCAAAAAAAAATACATCTCTCTAAAATGTCGTTCTCACTTCTGGATATACCGGGTAACTGTTCTTTTTGATTGTGTGGTTGTACTGTCTTTCAAATTAATATAATTCATCATTATCAATCAAAACTGATCCCGTTAACTAAGGCATGAACCAGATGGGTTCCAATTACAAGTTTTTTCTATGCATTGATGAGCACCTGTCAGAGAATGTTAGAGGCAAAGAACACGTTCAGTTTATTTCTGGCAATTGCAGTAATAGGGAGAGTCAAGTAAAAAAACATGCATGGATTTCACCAATGTAGCAGAGCGCACCAAAATCATGCTGTGAAGCTATGATGCATGGATACTCCAAAAATAGGCAAGGTATCGTGTCGTATTGTATCTGACACATCACTTGTTGTGTGCTAAAAATGTGTCCTGTGTCTATGGCATGTCCCAGCCATATCTGGGCATCATATCTGTAAGTATCCCAAACAGAAAGTAGACGTGATGAGTGAAGAGGGTATTATCCCTGTTGGTTACAGAAGTGCATATACAGTTGGTTACAGAAGTGCATATACATTCATCTCTTATTGTTGACAAACTTTCACGTGCGCACACCACGCACCAGGCCTGCACACACCCAGGCACAAGCGCACATGCACAGACATGCCCGCGCACGCACAAATATCATGTGTTGCTTCTGACTTAATTTTTCAGCTTCCAAATATTCACTGTTAATTCTTCATCGCCGCCATCATTGTTGTCGCCATTGAAGCCTCAAACCTTCTATTTGGGATCCACTATTTGATTTATATTTTCCACTTTCATACCTGTTTCATGCTGAATTGTGTCACTTCTCAATACTTCATTTACCCTTTTTTTCTCCAAGCTCCTTCTGCTTGTATCACTGTATTTTTATACAGGATCTCCTCCCAGTCATTTAGAAACAGTGGATATTCATTAAAGGAATCTTGATATAACCAGAAGTATGTCCAGAAGCATCAAAAAATGTAGAATTCAGACGTGTATGAGCATGTAGAAATGGAGGGATTTCTTTCTCCTACATGTGGCATCTTTTAACAAATTTGCAAATCAACACATATACAAAATGAGTTAATGAATTATGTAGAGAGCAATGAACCTCTCCAAATTAGGCGTTTAAGTCCATCATTCTATAATTTTGAACATTTTAACATTTTTATCATTTTTTTTTCACTGCTTGCTGTAGCAGTCTATACAATCAAGCATAACGCCCATGCATGCACAGGATGAACAGAAGGAAAATAATGCATAATGAGTTCTCCTTCCTATACAGTATATTTGTTGTAACTTAAGTATACAAAATGCTGACCTCATAAATATCTTCCTTCAACTTCGCACAAGACAAATTCGCAGCCCCCAAAACGACAACATGAGGCTGATGGTCCATCATGAATTTTTGGACACGCTGAAGGTCATTTTGCTTGCGTTGCTGATCATTAACACTCTGAGAGCGAATGCTTATTGACCCTGCATACAGCACATCCACAACTTCTCCGGCAGAATCCAACATCACAAATGTAGTCGCCGGGTTTCCAGAGCCCCAACAACAAGCCAGGACTCTTGGCGCAGCATCAAGGTCAGCAGCAGCATCACTCTCCTTCCGCTGATATGGTGCTACAGAGACTTTATCCCACAAGTGCTTCCCATATTCCATAAGGAGCCAGTTCCTCGATCTTGCGGTTAACACGGTCCGAGCTTCCTTTTCCATTGAAGGAAGAAGAAAAGTGAAGAAAGCATCCTTCAATATCAACTTGCGTTGCTCATTCCAAAGCTGAGCAGATCTACTAACTCCGTCACTAATATAACAGTCATTAGAATCACTTATTAGTTTAGTTTGGACACTTTCGGGCAATTTGATGCTGACTTTAAGGAGCTTCTCTTCTTCAGCCTTTTGGATAAGAAGCCACTGAGCATCCTTGAATGCAGATAGTGGCTTGTCACGCAGCCACTTCACAGTTGAAAACTGATGGGAAATATCTATAGCGGTAATTCCTTCAGGGGTGGGGCTTGTTGAGACAACAGCATTTTCCATAAAGATGCTGCGGACATGTTTCCTCACACATGGCTCGCAGCTGATCTCTACTGCTGCCTGGAGAACAAAAAAATAATTAACAATGGGAGTGCAATAGCTTGAAATATCAAATACTATATCAATGTCATGAATGCTAAATAGTAAAAATAAATACATACCATGTGCCTAGCACCTTTAAGCACATCTTGAGCAGTCTCAAACATTGCACATGTAAAATTTGCAGCTATTTCCTCAGGAGTTTCTTTTGCGTCCTCCAATTCATCCACACGCTGCAATTAGGAGAAGCTGGATATAGTTACACAGTTATAACGTATTCTCAAACCAATGTGAGGTACAATATACATTTACATACCATCCTTTCCAAGTTAAGGAGCAAACCAAATTGCTCCGAACTAAACCCAAACCTGCTGGCAACCTCCCATAGACCAGCCTTGCAACAAATACTATAAAGAGATTTCCGCTTTGGCCTCTTAAACTGTCCTTCTTCAGCACCCACTTCACCTGGTGGAAAATGTAAATTAAACTTTGAGTCAACATCATCAACCTCTCTTTCTGATTCAGCAGCTTTAAGAGACTCCGTAATGGATTTGAAAAGCTGCTTATTCAATGCAAGCCTTGTTTCATCATCAAGTCTTTGAGTTTCTTCTTGGAAGCGCTTATTGTAATATAACTGAAGAGCATTCTTCCGCTTTTGAAGAAGCAGCCACTTTCTGTCCAAGTTCTGGACAGCCCAGAGTTTCTGTAAAAGAAAAATATTATAATTAAACAGAATTCTGAATTCAACACACTTAAGACTACTATAAGAAACAGAAATACCTTATGCCACTTCAGTCTAGGAGTTCTATCAACCCTATCTTCATTGTTGGCCACATCTTGTTCTAGGTCTTTCAATAAGCTAAGGCATAGCTCCTTCCGATACATTGCAATAAAAGGAATCTACAATGGGGAGAAGAAAATTAATACAAGACAGGGGGGAGAGGGAGGGAGGGGGAGAGAGAGAGAGAGAGAGAGAGAGAGAGAGGTGCCTGATGTCAACTTTCTTCTGTAACATAAATAAAAGAAAAAACTTACATCAAACTTCTGGACATGTAGCATCCCCAACACATTTCCAATGTCTTCCCTGTTGATCTCCCCAATAAGATGCATTTTGCCGAAAAATGGTGACATCTCAGACACAGTGAGTTGATAATGTATCCAGGAAATCTCTTCCTCTATGCTTTTATCATCAGTTGGTACATGTCCAGTGATTTCTTCAGATAACTGCAAAAGAAATAAGAAAAAATTAGGGATAATTCCCAACCAGATAATTAGTACTTATTAGAAGCATGAAACAACTAATCTGCATATGGACCAGTACAAGCATTCAGAAGGGAGAATGTTATAAGTAGCAGTCTATCTGACCTGGATTCTTTCAGGAACGTCAATCTCTCGTATTCGGTCATCCCTTTCAGTCATATACTTCTCTGAAAGAATTAAAGGTTCAAATTCATCTTCAAGTCTCTTCTCCCTCCACTCACCAGAATCGTCGTAACTAGCACCCTTCGCAAGGCCTTGTTTGCGGAGCATAAGGAGTTCATCAACATCCCCAAAAATTTCATGAGCTTCCTGTAACGCAGATGAGGATACGCCAGGTGCCTGCCTGGACTTCTTTCTGGTAGGTTTCCTCCTCCTATAACAGTATTCCAGTAAACAAAAGGAGGATTTATGGAACTAGCAATATGCAGAGGTAGAACTACTGTTCACTTTCATTAGAGAATTACCTCACAGGAGCACCATTCTCATCAATATCTTCTTCCACAATAAAGTCTGCCATTTCATCATCTTCACCCATATCCACATCTTCTTCTTCTTCAGGTGGCTCTTCTTCTTCAGCAATATCCTCAAGCGGAGCACCTGGAAACATTTTCAATGGATTTTGTCATCTACAGAAAAATGGATTCAATGGATTTTTTCATCTACAGAAAAATGGATAAAACAAAATGAATTGTACAAATGGTGTCCTAGATGACAACCTTCATCATCACCAAACAAACTTCGCTTGAGTTTCTCTTCAGCAGTTCGCCCACTTCGGCCACTTCTATCCACTTCCTCTTCATCAGAAAACCCAGACCTCTCTTCCAGCTCACTGTCCCTCCCCGCTTTCTTCAGACGCTTAAATTTTTTGCTCCCCTACTCACAATGTTTCATTAAAGAATCAAAATACAAGATGATGAATGTAAAACCTATTATCAAATGTCCCAACAAGAAATAAACTGTCATATCAGAGAAAAATGCTTAAAAGCTCACAGGTTTGGGCCGATGGAAGCCAGTAATGTTGTTGTCCTGAAGCAATTCATAGTCATCTTCATCTAGAACATAATTCTTCTCAGATTCCCTCAAATTCAAAAAATCCCACAGAATTATCAGGTAAGAATCCAAATGAAAAGGCATAAGTTGAAAAACTCGGGAAAATATAAGCATGCAGTTACCTTTTCCTCCTCTTTTTTTTCTTATGCTTCTCCCCTTCATCACTGTCCCCTTCCTCTTCTTCCTCGTCCTGTTGTTCTTCTTCTTCTACATCATCTACTATAAAACCATCCTTCTCATACTCATCCTGTCCCTCTTCTGCTCTCAGACAGAAACAGTAGAAAGCAACAAAATAAAATAAATGATGACGACGTAATAATAGCACAACACTGTAACATCTAAAAGCATATAAAACATAACTAGGAACACTAAATAAGGAGGGGGCAGTAATAAGCTATGTACATATTGAGATTAAATTCTTAAGTTGTGATGTTGCACCTTTGCCTTCAATAATTTATTTTTATTATTAGTTTAGAATCAAAGCTCCAGAAACAACTGAATATAGCACATCTAGAGCATTACATTCCACAGATGTTCTCCTTTCTTTCTTCTTTGTTTTTTATAGTCTTTTTTACTCTTTAAAAGGAGTTCAGCTCATCAACAATGGTCCATGTAAGAGAAGATAGATTGCAACACAACACTTTGTACACAGTGCAAAGAGAGTTTGCAAAATGATTTTTTTTAAGGAAAAATCTACACAGATATTGTCTCACAAGGGGTTATCAACAAGTTCAGCTTCAGGTCAAGGAACATCCCAACCCGCATCACACTGTACAGGCAAACAATACAAGAAAACCGGTGAACCAAATGTATAGGAAAACACAAAAGCAATATATGGCATGATGTAATCCCAAAGAATACCATGCATATGCATTTAAAAGCCCATGGATTAAAGAGCTAGAGGTAAAAGACACACAGCAAATAAACATCTAGACCTTTCAATTCAAAAATTCAAACCATTTTCTAAAGCCTATGCAGCAACGCGAGCTCTACAAAAAGATTTAGTCAGAATCAACAACAAAACCTAAAGCTCCGTGTCCAACAAAAGTAAAGTAGCCTTGAGTAGATCCAATTGTCAAAACAGCAGAAGATTAGCCTAGATACAAGCCAAAGAAAGATATGCCTAAGTTGCTTATTACAAATTGATGAACCTAATCAATCAGATGATTCCAAAAGAGCAGTCAAGCATCAATTCAAACATCTTCAATTTCGATGGCTTCAGAAGCCAATCCAACCGTCAATGCACATTGCATTGAATGTCTGTCGAGATAGATTGTTGACAGAGCCAAAAGGCAATCCCAATTGATTGGAAAACCAAAATCAATTACCTCACCACAAATTAAAAATAACTCAAGCAAACACAAGAAGACAGTAGTAGAAACTAGAAAGCTTACCCAAAATCTGCAATCCACCACTTGAATAGTCTTGAATCCTTGGAAGACAAACTCTCAAACCAATGGGGAACAGGAGATAAATTCCAACTATGACAGTGGAGGTACCCAGTGGCAAACTCAGGATTTTCATTTAGGTGGGGCGGAAGATGGTCAATTAAAAGGGTCAAAATCAACGCCAACTACCAATAATCTCAACTTATTGCATGGTTTAAAGACCCTTTTTTTTTTTTGGCAAATTAAGTATAAAGAACTCATATCATGCTGCTAACACTTTATTCTACATAACATTTTTAACTACAACAACCATTACCCAAGTTTAACATGGTTGCAATGGTTTTGGGCCTGATTTGGGTCACGTTTGGTGTGGGGCCCAATCCATCAAATTGCTGTCCATAAAATTCAGCATTATTAGGCCCCTTTGAGCCCAATTCGAATGGATGGATGGAATCAACTGATCCATTGATTTGCTTATTTGAACCCTCAAATATTTCAGAATACTTTGACCTTAATTTGGAACCCGCCGTGTATCCATTTTGGCCCTTCATTCCATTTTTTTACCGAAGTTTAACATTCTTACCTCAATTAACATGGGTCGTGAATTACTTTGATAGATCAAGTCAATCTAGGTATCAAGGGCTAGATACATCACATACCCCCACTGATCTGAATTATTAGCTCCGGCATCAATTGTGGATAATGGTAGAAAATAAACTCATGGACAAATCACAGTATTTCAAAGATTTTGACAGTAAAACTGTTAGATAATCCGATGGTCTAAAGGCCCTATCGAGTACATAAAACCATCAGATGATGCCATGCCTCTAATCTACTTCTAGTTGAAGATGACTACGTGAAGTATCAAAGTAGCAACAAAAGTGGCAAGATCATCCAAACAACCAGAATAATGTATGGTGATCATTGATCCTGGCAGACCCCTCCAAAACATGAGGACGAGTTCTCTGAAGCCAAGATAATAAAACATTCGAGCTTGAAAGGACTGTAAAAGGGTCCTCATTCATAAGTCAATCCCAGCCTATTCTGCACAAAACTTAGAAATAGGTTAACTCCTGTGCAAACTCGAAGTAGTAGTGTCCTTTATTTTTTTTATTTTTTTTTACTGTTTTTTCAAACAAATACGCCCTAGTTGGAATGTATTAAGGATATCAACAGTTCTAGTTAGCATGTTATGATAAGAGTTAAGAGTCCAAGTCCAATTAGTCTTTTAGGAAATGTTTTCAAAAAGTACAGGTCTAAAAGTGATTGATTAATTTTAATTTGGATAATATCTGAGTCAGATATCCAAAATCCTCTTTATAGGCGTTACGCGAGTACACTATTGAATATATTATTCAAGTTTCTTCAGTAAAAGTTGGGTCTTCCCCTCATCCTTGAAGTTCATGTGAACTCATCTCCATCCATGGTGTGATGTCATGAGATCAAAGTACATATGTGATAGTAAGGGCTCCTCCATCAATATAACAGTCAATGGTCATACATGGTGCAGCATGTAATCAACAAAGCATCAAGAAATCAAATGATTACGGTAGGAAGAAGAAATAACATAAAACTACTTCCAATATGCATGTGTAATCCTTCCACATGAGTAGAATGAACTTTTATACTGAACACATAAGAACATTGAATGCAAGATCACTGGGCATATAACAGCTTGTGTTAACAACCTATCACACAACAAAAAGGTAGAAAAAAGTATAACATCTTTCAAGATTTACTCCTGATGTGCTTCATGCAGGGGTAAGAAACATGTTTTTTCACAGAGCCCAAAATAAAGCTTCATGGCAATGTGTTTTCTTCTCCTCTAGAAAATAAACAAGGGATTTTTACCATACGGGATATAAAAGACCAAGAATTCCTCAAAATGGTGTTGACCAAAACTATATCCCAAATGTGAGTAGTATACACAGGCCCCCAAATTCTTTTTCTAATTCTACCCATTTTATGCGATATCGCACAATCTATGCGATATTGCACAAACTGTTCCATCTCCCTCTTATATTTCCCTCCGTTCCCATCTCCTAAAGCACTAGACCTCCTTTTTTTCATGCGACCTTCCCGTTCCTACTACTTTCTCGATCATTAAAAAAGGTTCCCAAAAAGAGTAGTCTTTCTTTCTCTTCACCTAAAGATGATTCATGAGAAGCAGTTCCCAAAAAGCGTACATAGACCACAAAATTTTACAAGGTATTGATATTGTGAATCCATCCCTTGTCCTCAGGGTAAAGTTATCACAACAGAACAATGACCAAATGGAAAAGAAAAAGGAAGAAGAGTTGTGGAGAAACCTTGAGGTACTTTTGGATAAATGGAAAAGCAACGGAGAAACCCTATTGAAAACCTTTTTTAACGATAAAGAAAGTAGTATGAACGAAGAAAGTCACAGGAAGAAATAGAGGTTTAGTGCTTTAAGTGATGTGAACGGAAGAAAATATAAGAGGAAAATCGATTATTTTCACCTTCAGTTTGTGCGATATCACATAGATTGTGCAATATCGCACAAAATGGGTAGAAATGGAAAAAGAATTTAGAGCCCATGTACAATAACCACATTTGGTATATAGTTTTGGTCAATACCATTTTGAGGAATTCACGGTCTTTTATATCCTGTATGGTCAAATTCCCAATAAACAATAATGCAAATAACTTCAGGAAATCAGCCCTACAAATAGATTGAGTTCGTTCAGGCTTTGACTAGTCCAATCCTTACACTAGATGATATCATAGATCTACAGCAGATATATCTTCAATTATGGATCATCATCATGATGAAAGCCTCTTCATCTTCAAATATGGATAACCACCAAAATATATTTGGGTTTTTCCCCTAAACTAGGACTCCTAATGCAGAGAAATTGACAGTGTTGATCAAAATGTAGTTTCCACTAGAAACAAACTCACAGGAGAACTTGTTAAGTCCCTATTGGATTCCTTCAAGAAAACTGCACCCTCTTGCATGCCTTCATGATACGCGGGCACTTTGTGGTCCAATGGGCCTCTCCTCGGCTCAAGTATTAGAAACCCTTCTTTGTCCCCTCTCTTTCCTCCTCCTCCTTGTACAACGCTCTCTCTCACACACACACAAAGATCATTTTTGTCATTTCTCAATCAGAAAAGGCTTAAAATAATGGAAAAAATATTCAGTGGAAAAGAGAACTGACCATGCTAAGGATGTGTTTCAAAATCACAAAAAAGGCAGTGCAGATAGGATGCTATTCCTCTCATATCAAACATTTTTTCAGACCTTCAGACAATGACTTGGAACTCAAAAGGAGTGAAAAAAACAAAATCAATAGTGGTATGATTACAGGAACTGGCTCCAAAACCAGCCCAAAACCACCATGATTCCATAAACTCTTCAACAGAAGATAGGAAAAAAAAAAAACATTTCAGAGTAAGTGCGCGCAATAAAAACCTCATTCCCCAGTCATTCAATTTCCCTATTTTTTGCCCCAAATCAACACTCAAAACATTCCACTCACGCTCGTATCTTGCAATCAGAAAACATTTCAAAAACAATAACTGCAACGAAACACCAAAGCACCTTCCATAGAAACCCTAATCATCCATGTAGACACCAATGAAACACTACGAAACACGGAAATTCAAAAACAACAACAACAACAACAACAAGTCCTAACCTTCTTCTTCATCATCTTCGTCCTCATCATCTCTTTCTTGGACGGCTTCTGCCTCTCGAACTTCTCTCTCGTCCTCCTCCTCTTCGATCTCATCTGCGGAAAAAAACGAAAATCCAAAGAATTCCAGCACCAGAGGAAAGATTTGAAGCAAAGGAGAGAGAAATTCGAATCGGATTTCTTGAATTGTACCTTCATCGTCTGAGATCACAGTTCTTCCGCCCATGACTTCGGACGTGGAATTAGAGAAAAAGCCCTAGCTAGGTTTGAATTAACACGGGATGCTAATCAGGAACACGAAAAACCCTAACTTTGCTGCAAAGGGAAATCAGAGGAAAGAATTGAAGGAGAAATGGCCAGGGAAGAGAATTGGGGTTTTCTGCAGCTGAAGCTGCTTCGATTTGGGGGTTTAGGCTTAACATGCACCGGACGGGCGCGCGCGGTTCGTGCGAGTCCCGGATCCTACGTGGCAGGAGTGGACCACCACACGTCCGCATCACAAAGTAGACCTTCTATTGAAAATCCGCCACTCTCATTATGCCCAGTCGCAGCTATTACCATTTAAGGTAATCGGGAATGTTTATAGATTTCATCCACTTCGGGATGATTTGTTACTTTAGAGGGCCTTTCTTCATCAGAATTCCTAACAAAGATTTATTATATATAGATATTTTTTTTTGTTACGAGGCGATCCTATAAGGACCGTCCTTACGATCCACACCACTCGGAATACCCACTGTGGCCCACTTTATGACCCATCTAAATTGACTACTCATTCATAACCTCCTTATAGGCACTGAATCTCATAACTTTACATGGATTGGAATTAACTAGACCGTTTGATTGAGGGTCAATTTTTCTTATTTGATATAAAGCTATTAAACTTGTGGATCATAGATGAAGGGGTTAGAGGTATTAGATTGACTTCAAATTTGATATGTAAGTTTGCCCCACTTGGATTTTTCAGTCTTTCTTTTTTCCTTGACCAATGGGGTCTCGTAGTGGGCCCCAATAGGTGGTCCGCACAGTAAACCGTAAGGACGGTCCTTATAAGACCGCTTCCCTTTTTTGTTAATTGTGGGACATTTTGTCCTTTTGCATTTTGAATGTTGCATTTTTTTTCTATAGGGTTTTTAATTCCATCCACCTAAAAATTTCAAATGACCTATTGAAATTTTTGGAATTTCATCCTCAATTCATTTGGTTTGAGTTTTAAATGCTCCACCAAAAGAAGGGATTTGGAATTCTACCTCAAGAGACAACTTTTGGAGAATTTATAATCCCACCAAACATAAATTACGGAAATTATGATAAAGAAACATGCCCTCAAATTACAATTCAATAGGAGTCTATCTAATGCTTGACTGAGCACATGTTGGAAAAATGATTAATGAATGTCAGAAGCAGTGCCACATTAGTGTGGGGTCGGTTATTACTATATGAATGAGAATGTCAAAGATCAATCTCGTCTACTTTACGGACATTTCTCAAATTTCAATTCAATATGAGTGGATCTACAGCTTGATTGAGCACATGTTGTAACTGTGATTGATGCGTGTAAGAAACAATGACATGTCGATGTGGAGTCACCTTATCGATCATACGTTCAATCTTAGAGTGGGGACTATTCCTATTAAAGTGAGATTTGAGGAGATATTGAGATACATCTTACGATTCTAATTATCTTTACGTGGGCCCCATTATGGAGTTCCCAGCATGTGCTACACAACAATCATTTTATTATGCATCCCCATATTTGATTGATAATTGAAAAAAGAATATGAATAATGAATAAGGCACTAGATTGTGTTATCTCGTTTTTAATCGAAGGTCAATATTAATTATGAAGAAACTATTATTCGAGTAAGATTTAGGAATGCATTATAAATTAGGGGGAACTTTTATTTTAAGTGATTTGAAATTTCAATAGGTGAGTCCTATTCTAGAGCGCTATTGCTCCAATTCGTATCGGATTTCTCTAAATGAAAACCTCTCATTATCAAAGGAGAAAAAAAGTTCAAAGTATTTGACAATGTTTATTTTATAAGAGGTAAAGTAAAATCTATAGTAAGTAATTTCATCCATCAAATTTTTTACTTCGCATGTGTTTGATTGGTTGCAACAAGTGGGAAAGTAAAGCCCCAGCTACCAAATAACTTTATTTTTACTTTACCAACAACAACAAAAAACTTTATTGCATAAGACTAATGTAAAGTGTTTTTTTTTTTTTTTCCTTAATATCAATAAGAAGTACAATAAGAATAAAACAAAACCAAAATGAACCAACGAGCAACAGCCAACAACGCAACAACAGACAGGAAAAGAAAAGGGAAACAACAACCAACTAATGCCAACAGGAAGACCAAGCAATAGACAAGCTGCTCGCCAAAAGCAAATGGGATTATAGCATTTTGTGGTCTGTCGTTGGATACTAGTCGCAAGGCTCCTTTCACACCATCGAGATTGCATAAGCCTGGGAGTAAGAGGAGGCATGCGTGGAGGGCCTCCTCATGTGCATGGTTGAGTATAATTGACCATAGTTGTTTGCCAGGTGAAGATCTTGAAGATATTGTTCATGTATGCATAATGGTAGAAGCACAAGTCGCAATGTTGGAGTGGGAAAGTCCAGCTTAGCCAACATGTCTGCTACCCTATTGGGATTTCCTTTTGCATAAACAAGCTTCCCACCAGGAGAAACTTGATAGAGATCTAGAGAGCTTCCTCCAAGCCATCATGAACTGCACGCCGTGATAAATTTTCTAACTTCTGGAGAGTCGATGAGTAAAAAGCAATCTCCTTCTATAATAACATGTTTGGATTTGCATTTTTTTTTTTTCATATGTATATATCCCTACCAAAAAAACTTAAAGCTTAGCCTTCAGAGCGTTACTGGATGTCACGTTACATGCATAAGCCATAATCATCAGGGAGCCAGTGCTGCTTCTAATGATACCTCCCACATCAGCTGCCAAAGAAAAATGGTTAAAATATCCAAGTTGAGTTTCACATGTTTAACCGGCGGTGGAAGCCAGAGGAACACCCAATGTATAAGAAGTTGTCACCGATACAAGGTTAGACATGTTCGACTCATTGAAAGCATAAATGGCTTTAGCTTTGACAAATGATGGTAAAATAGGAGAGTCGTTACAAATGTGATCATTCCTCATTTTTGTTACACCCAGTCCTGAGTTAATCAAAATTAACTCTAATTGATTGAAATTAATGCCAATTAATCATGTTAATTAAGCTAATTGTGGTTAATGTCCCCATTGAATTAAATTAGTCTCAAATGATTGATTTGAGCTTAATGAAATGATAATGAATTAGATTAAATGATTGGAATTGGTTTTAGACTCAAGCAAAGGAAAACAAGAACTTTTTCATAAATACGAATATTCGCGTATTCTGTCGAATACAGTAGTAACTCTTGATACCAACGCGTGTATCAAAGATAGTACATTAACCTCCGTAAGAGACTTGATTGCATTTGACCTTAAGTGGATCAAATAAGTCTTCATTTGACTTAAAATGTAAATAAGAGAAGTGGATGAGCGTTTAAGTGAAAAGGTTTCACTTATATAAAGCTAAGGATGAACTAAATGAGTTCATTCACTCATCTCCATACCAAAGCAAAACCCTAGGCATCCTTCTCTTATTCTTTCTTCCGTTCTTCTTCGTCAATCACCAAGAGTGAAGATTTACAAGTGATTTGGAGAGGACTTCATCTTCTTCCTCAATTGTTTTCTTTTCTTTGGAGTGGAGCTTGAGAGAAAACTCAATAATTCTTTTCAAGAGGTTACAAGTAAGTGCCTTAGGTGTATTTACAGAACTTACAAGTTCTATTCAGTGGTTTTGAGTGTTTTCTAGTACAAAGAACTCATAGGAGTTCTATTTGTGAATTGTTTTTTGTTTTAAGTTGAAATAGGCTTGGATTGAAGAGATTTCATCTTAAATCGAGCTAACAAAGAGGGGTTTTTGTCAATCAATCCCCAAACGAGGCAAGTATGCTCATCTCTTATGATTTAGGATGATATTGAACTTGTTTAAGCTCAAGGCGCTCAAATTCTGAATTTCAGTTCAGAATTTTTTTAAACTTCTGAGAGACCGAACTGCTGACCGATAGCTGACCAACTCATCTGGGTTGATTTTCGCAAAGAAGTTCAGCTTTTGGAAAACTAACCATGAGCTAACCGATGATGTTCGGCTAACCGAATTCATGAATTCGGCTAGCCAAAGGGTGACTGAATAGGTGACCAAAATCCCTGTCAGAATTTTTCATCGGAAATTAAGCTTCTGGAAAGCTAACCGAAGTGTATTCGGCTCACCAAATTGGAGAATTCGGTCAGCCGAATAGCTAATTGAAGTGATGACCGAACTTAGATGATTTGTCAGAAACTGCAAGGTTTTGGAAAGCTAACCGACTTGTGGTTCGGTTAGCAGTGTTCCAAAATTCGATTAACCAACAAGGTGACCAAACTTGAGAAAATTTCATATTGAAGTCTGATTTTTCTGAATAGAAGCCTATTGAGTTGACTGAGGCTAGCGTTAATGGTGCTTTTACCTAAACCTTCATAGGTGCTAGCTAAGGTTATCATAATGTGTAAATTTCAATTAAAGTGATGTCATCGAGAATTAATACATATATTAGATAACGAACGTTTCACCTGAATGTTTAGTATAGAAAATTGAATAGGGTTTACGGATTTGGTTGATTTCCAAGTCTAGCACTATATAGTAGTTCTCTAAGCTCATTATAAAGCTGAATTGAATTAATTGAATGAATTAATAAACACATTAATGTACAATCCTACTGCAGTAGATAGACTGCGGTCTTTCGGAGCTCCGTGGCGACGTCAGTGATATCTGATCAAGACACTGGTAGATCCCACAAATATTGAATGATAAGCCACTTAATAAAGAGGATTCACTGAAAATTGAATGAATATATTGCTGACTGAATTTCGTTAATCGGATAACTGAATGCTTCCTTTTGGAAAGAACTGAATGAAGTGTATACTATTGTAGTTGCCATCTAATAACTGTGACTCTAATTGTTATTGATTTGAAGTGTCTGGATCTAATTATTGATTGTAGAATTGATACATAGATTTGTGTATACATTGTTGAATTGTCGTGTTTACAGTGTTATTGATGACATTACAGGCCCAGTTGGCAGTGTCAGTTCTGCAGAGGCTTCGCTGCCAGCGCAGGAGGCCAATCACATTCCTCTAGGATGATTGATTGAGTGGACGTGAGTTTATGAGAACTTGGTCCAAGTGGTACTCTTAACCACAGGGGGTAGAGTGTCAACCACTGGCTTCAAATGGTGAGTCTTCGTTAGCCCACATAAAATATATCTAAGTCCCGACCCTGGGCTTATAAGTCAAACCCCATATTAACTTAACATATGGCCTTTTAAAACTGTGCGGCCTCGGAAACCATGAGAACTCCGAAGTTAAGCGTGTTCGGGCGGGAGCAGTACTAGGATGGGTGATCTCCTGGGAAGTCTTTTGCGCATGCACGTGGCTAAAGTAGACAATTTCATGCTGAGTTGGGTGGGGCTGTGATAGTTGGTATCAGAGTCGAGGACGGCTCTATTCCCTGTGGGGGAGAATGTGAGAACTTGGTCAGGGTGGTACCCTTAACCACACAGTGTAGCGCATCAACTACGACCTTCAAACGGTGAGTCTCCGTTAGCCCACGATGGAAATATCCAAGTCCTAACCTTGTGTTTATAAATCAAACCCCGTATTAACTTAGCATGAGGTCTTTTAAAACCGTGCGGCCCTGGAAACAGTAAGAACTCCGAAGTTAAGTGTGCTCGGGCGGGAGCAATACTAGGATGAGTGACCTCTTGGGAAGTCATTGCGCGTGCACGTGGGCCAAAGCGAATAATTTCATGCTGAGTTGGGCGGGGCAGTGACAGAGTCCGAGCATGGAATGAATTAGAACATTTTGGAAACATTTTGAGAAATGATTGTATATTCATTTTAAGATGTAAGTAGTCGTCACCTACATTGTGTTTGAATATGCAGTAGTTGACATAAATAGAGAAAGCAAATGTGTATATGAACTTTACTTAATGTAAAGAATTAGTACAGTTTTAATTGTTCGTCAATGTATATATATATGTATGTATTCCGCAATGATGTACACTTGCAAGGTTGTGCATGTTATCCCTTGTGGTCTTCATTTTAACGTCGGTTAATTTAGAGTTTATGAGAGTAAGTATGGAGATCGCGACTTGAGGTTTGTCTGGAGTATTCAAAATCTTGGGCCCAGGTCGTGACAATTTTTCAAATAAACCAACTTACTAAATGCCTAATTTGATTAAAAAATCCCTATAATGAATAGGGCTTTTAATCTTTTTGGACTACGAATTCCACACTAATTTACCACTAAGAAACTTCTTATCTTACTTCAAACTGTTTTACCTTATGAAAACAAGAAAAAATCTCACCTTACCTTATTTCTTATTTACTCAACTATTTCATTTCCCCATTGATTTGACATTTGCCTTATTTTACTTTATCAGTCAATTATTCGAACATGCCTTGAAGGATTGAGCTCATTTTGAGTGATTGGCAAGTTACTTTTTAAATCTATTAACTTGAACCTATTTAAGTTTCTTAACTATGCCCTCCGGGGTGATGTTTCACCCGCATAAATCGTGAGTTTACTCCATGCACCTTGTGTTTGACACTCACTCCATACTCACATGGTGTGCATATGTAGCGGGGTAGTGCATGTGCCTTGGGGAATAGTCCTATCAGATAAAATACCACATGGATACCCTTGTCATAAAAAAAATTAACTAGAGTATTCAACAATTAAAAAAGGATAATTTCTTCTTATAAACATCAATATCTATTTGTTAAAAATATATATTCATGACATAGAAAAATATGTTTTGTATATATAAATATAGAGCACTATCCTTGTGGGAGGTGTGCACGGAGGCTTCCACGTGCTCCTCACCGTGGGGCCTACTTGGGGATGGGATTAGGGGATCTATTCATCTGGGTGAGCCATAGGGTGTCGGTGGCGGGGCTCACGTATGATCCTAACATTTTGATCAATGGTCCACAAGTTTCTCCTCTTAAAAAATTTGACTCGTTGATCCAGCAGTACAATTGATGCGTATTTTCCCGCAAGTATACGGTTATCGCAAGTAATATAGACTATGGAAGTCCGAATATCGTTCCCACGTGGATCGTTACAAGGAAACTAACAATGATCAATGAAAAGGAGTATCAACTCAAATATAGCTAACAAATGCAAATGAAAATAACAAAAACAATGGAAATAAGAAACAAAACAATAACAAGGAAAATAAAAAAAATGCAAAGAAAACAAGAACTAGATAACAAAGAGATGTTAGTAAAAATAGAAAAACTCAAATGAGAACAAGCTAAGTAACAAGTTAGTAACCAAGTTAATGACAAAAGAAAAATAACAAGGTTAATACAAGAACAATGGAGAAATGTTAGATAGATCAAATGAATAAGTGTGTGAAAATAACAAGTAAAAGATAGAAAATGAGTGGATGGAGATAAAGAAATATGCTAAAATGGTGTAAAATCAAATGTGGAATTGATGGTGTGAATAATAGAGAAATGGATTGTGAGAATTAAAACAAGTGAATAAGTGTGTGAGAATGTGAATAGAATCAAACTAAAATAAGTAAAACAATAAACAAGCAATACTAATGGATGATTGAATCATCTATAATCCACTAAGTGACACTAATCCAACACTAATGCTCTTCTCTTTTCCAAAAAAAAAAAAAAAAAAAATACTCAAATCTAATTACAAATCAATGCTTAGATTTGGAAAATATAACTTTAAAGCTCTAAGATAGAAATTAATAATCTAATAGCCAAGATTTTCTTCCCTTCATAAAAAAAAAAGATTCCTAATGACTATCTATCAAAAGTAAGCATAAACCATCAAAATATATTAACTCCTAAGCATTATTTATCAAACCTAAGCATAAATAGTAAAAAGAATGCTAATATAAAAACTTAAGCATGGAAAGTTGCACAATGCAATGAAGAAAAATCTACTCTAACATATTAAGCACATAAACAAGGGAATTAAAATAAAGAGCATAAGCAAAAAGAATATAATCAACTTAGCTTCACCTAGAAGATCCAATCAAAGGAATTAGCCACCCATTGGAGAAGATAAAGCTTTCAATTCCATTACAAATCTTTAATTTTACAAGGCTTTCCTCACTTTCTCTCTACAATTTGCTCTCAATTACATGAATAGCTTAAGTAAAGAGGAGGAGGCTCTCTTTGCTTGTGTATCTAATGCCTAGAGCTCCCTTCCTTATATAGAAACATCTGCCTTGCTCTCTTTTGGTTTCTTTCCAATATGGGACTTCACAAGAATGGAAATATGAACATATGTATGTGATTCTCATAGTCACAAGATTGATGTATGATTTTGACTCCTGAAACGTCTGAATTCGGAAAAATATTGTGAAATATGATTTGTAGATCTTTGAACAAGATTTCCAATGCTTCTGAGATCACCTCAATCGGACACCCGAGTAAAAAGATATGGTCAAATTACCAACCCAGGTCTATCATGTTCCTTCTTATTATTGGCCTAACTTTGTAATTTCTTCATCCAATTGCCTTCCAAACTTATCCTAACTCTTTTTAATTTTTGAATCTCTACTTTAATCTTCAAATTAATATTCAATTAACACCTACAAAGAAAAATTACTATAATTGAGAGTATGGAAGCCATTGGAACTCATATAAATGCATACAAATGGCCATCTATAATAGAAAGATATGAGCAAAGATGATGGGGAGGAGCTTTTATGATTTTTATGCTAAAAATAGTGTTTTGAGTTCTTTTATCTTTGAAAACTCATAAAATAATGGTATAAAAGTGTATTTTTTGTGAACTCATCAACAATCCATTCGGAAGAAGTTAAGGAGGGAAAGGGGGGGAGAGAGAGACTCGTAAAGGGGTGTGTGTGTGACCCATTTAGATGGGTCATCAAGTGGGGTCCCACTATGACTGTGCAATGTATGAGGTGTGCATAGAATAATTTTTGCATAAATACATATGCAAATGTTACACATGTGAAGTACAATATCATATAAATGAGTACATATGACATTTTATGTGTCTAGATGTTTTGGGACTTTTTTCACGAATTTCTCAAAATGCATGAAATTTTAAGATATAAAACCTAAAAGTCTTGATGCTTGTCAATAACAAGATAATATTAAATGGGGCTATTCATGGAGTAGGGATCCACAAGATTGCATAAATCGAGTCTATGTGTTTTTTTCTTTTACAAATTCTCAGAAGCCATATAGATTGAGATAATCAATTTACATGTTTTGGGGTTTATTTGTTCAATAAACAAATTGAATGGTTTGAATTACAAATACGAGGCGCACAAGAATGAAAACAAATAAAACTGGTTTATGAGATTTGATCTCATCACCAATTGCATCAACAAATACAATTACCATGCAAAGCATGTAGTGGTGCCTTTTTGGAAGAGTCTCACGACATATTTATGTGGGAAATTGGTTTTATTTATATCTCATTTATGCATCACATATATAAAAGAGCGCAAATAAATGTGATGATACGTAACCATTATGCATGTGGATCATTATATATATAAGTTCATGCAGATAAACCGTTTACTACATGATAATTTTCCTTCTATTGCTTTTGTTAATGACAATCTTGCCGTATGCCTTACCCATGTAATAGATTTGCTTTTTGAGTTGACTCCTCTTAAGCTTTGACTAAAAGAAATCATGACTTTGAGGGATGGTACTTCATAATGGAGCCTACCTATTAAAATTTAAGTTGCTCAAATAAATGTCCTTCCAATGAATGGCATCTCTAGCTTTTGCCCTAATAAAAATTACCCATGTCTCCACCACAAGAGCGACCATTTGATATAAAACATGAATGATGAAATGCATAGAATTATGTTAATCACATTTTCAATCAAACGGTTAGCCATACATTGGGATCGGCTCTTATTAGAGTAAAATTTGGGGTGCACCATACACCAACTTTATTTTGAATGGTTTGAATTTTTAATAGGTGGGACTTGCTATGGCCCGATGTGGAGCACCACTCCTTTAGTTTGTGATTTCTACAAGGCAAAAGCCGTGGGAGGACTGAATCTTGCTTTTCTAAATTGAATGGACAAACTTAATACTCCTTTTTTTCCAAAAAAAAAAGTCTACTTGAAACAAATATATTTCAAGCAATATAGACTTGCCAAATAGACCTTTATTGTTAAAGGTGTTATACCTCCTCTGGATCGGTGTGTCGATTGATGGGACCCAACGCAGATGCAGAATTTTTGAATCACTATTGCATGCGGGAGTCTCACATGCGAAAAACGAAAGATATCCACGATTGGACTTGTTTTTCTTAATGTGATATTGAATCAAACTTTCATGCATGTTTGGGGTGTGCTCTAATGCATTGCTCATGATTCAATATTCAATCAAGAATCAAGTAAATGTTGTAGTTAACTCTTTAACCTATTTTTAGTCGTCGTATAAAAAAAGAAAAAGAAAAAGAAATCCATGGTGATAGTTAGGGATATAAAGGATAAAGTAGGATTTAGATTTAGGCCAATCCAAACTCAACCTAATTGGCACGTACAGTGCACTACCCTGTACCCAACCCGACCTGAACCATGATGAGCTTTAGGGCCTGTGATACCAAACTCACCCACGACAGGCATGGGTCAGTCGGGGTTGTTAATGGTTGATATATATATATATATATTTTTATCAGGATGCACTAGTTGGGTATTGTAAAAGTACTGGCATTAGGGGTAGGATTTAAACTCAAACTTGTGAGAGGATTCCATTGCTTACTGCCTCTTGTGCTAATGAAGTTTTACATATAACCCTCTTCTTCACCAAAAAATGAAGAAGAAGTTTTACATATAAAGCTTAACTGACTTGTATAAAGCAAAAACAAATGGAACCCGAATCCCACTTTAGTTAAAAAACACCATAGTTGACCTGAATCAACTAAAACACATTTAGAGTCCTCTAATATGAGTGGGTCTCCCTTTAAACCCGATCCATTCCCATCCCTAGTGATAATTTGATAACAAAATACCTCAGTTAGACATGCATGCAAACTCCAAATTAAATTGATGATCATAGCCATTGAATGAATATCATGCAAAATGAACAGCTAATCAAACTATCATACAGATTTCCAATGCCCGTCATAAGATTGTTGTAGCCAAAGTCCAGTTTAATATGTTTCAATTACTCTCATTTAGTAGAAAGCCATTCTTATTTAACTCATCATTTATTAATCGGTTTAATTATCTTTAACCCATACTCCACTCAAAAGTTAAAAAGGCTAATTTAAACCATTAACTGCAAGTTGGTTTGGAGGATTGGATGCATTAAGGCTGGGTGAGTTAGGTTGATGGGGTGAATGGTAAGAAAACACTGGACTCAACTTGAAATCAATCCATTTATATAGTGGGTCAAAATTTTAAAACCAAACTTACAATAAATAGTAATGGTTAACCCGGGAATTCGGATCTTCTTGGGCTTTAAAACCAGAGAAATCACAAGTTAATAGAGTGGAGCTCCATGGTGGGCTTACTTATTGAAATCCATGTTCTAAATAAACACCTTTGAGTTATATGTGGTATTCTCAAATTTTATCTTAATCTGAGTTTGTTCGACCGCTGGATTTATTGTTTGATAAAATAAAACCCGATTAGTTGAATTTATTGTTTGATAAAACAAAACCCGGCTAACACAATCTTATGCATGCTTATGATAGCATTCTTCATCAATCAGTCAATTGAACGGTGAAATAAACTCAAGGATATAATATGTGATGTTTATTATGAACAATTTGGATTTTAATAACTGAGCCCAACTCAAAATTTCTCCAGATTAAAACGTTAGAGGACTTGGATTAGTTAACACGAGTGGCCCCATTAAGTCCCAATTGGATAATCCTCCAAAATTACTTTCTCCTCATGTGATATATCCAGTCTTGATTTCCATGGAAAAGATGAGCCCGTGAAAAGGCTTTCAACAATCTCTGCTTTTCACGGGCACAGAAACTCTGTCGGTGGTTCTTAATTCTTATTTCTCTACCCGACAGTCAAATGAATAACGTTAGTCAATTCTACACGATCTTTCTCATTCATAGCTCATGGCCCACTAGATTGATGGTTCTGATCATGCCATTCAGATTTCAGGAACAGGTGGAGCGTGATGTTGATCACATGCACGGTCTTTGTCACGTGATCTGGCTTTCTGCAGGTCGGGTCGGGCCTGCAGAAAGAGTTTGACCCAGGGCATGAATGGCATAACCGTAAATTCTGTGAGAAGCGTGCCTTGAAGTCAACTCACGTCAGTGGGCTCTCTCTCTTTTTCTTTCTTTTTCCCCACGACATCAGAAAGTGAGACAACGAAACCGCGGGTCACAGAAATTCAGAAAAATGGTAATGGTCAGGATAGCCGGGGGACCATCCGAAATTGCAGTCCGCTATAACCGCCCACCTAAGTTTGGTACCCACCAACGCATTTTGCAGGCCCACTTCATTTCTACAAACAAGTGGGCCCTTGTCGAGCCTCTTATCTCTATTTGAATAAATGAATAGTAGAGTAAAATAAAGTGAATTTCACATGTTGAGTAGAATACAAAAGGAGTAGGTTGAAATTAAAGTAGAGTACTTCACTTTATTCCATTTGAATGTTTATTTTGACGTTAAGGTTTGGAGTAGAATATACTTTTACTCAAGAAAATAAAAGTATTTAGAATTAATGTGAGATGGAGTACATGTGGCTCACAACGTTACTTTATATATCGGGTCAGACTCATCCAAACATGATAGAGTTGAAATTTTAGACGGTTAAGGCCCATTTAACTTAACTCTACTCTATTGTTTGTCTATCCAAACAGGCCCAGGTAAGTTGAGCCAGGCTCTAGATGAATTCAAATTTGCCATCACTATTGTAAAGGCCAAATTGAATTTGACTCAAGCCACTGTGGTGAAATTCCCTACATCAAACAACACAAAAATCTTATTAATTTTGGACGGATTGGATTCCAGATTGGCACCCTGTGATAAACTCATAGACCGGCCTCCTCATGCCTTGGTCTCATTGGACCAGGATTCAACTTAAAAGGAAAAACCCCCTGGAGGGCATAGCATGTCATGTGCGGAGCGTAATAATCTGAAAAAATCACATCGAGCATTATATCCTGTCCGTCCAAATGTCTTTGACAAAGGTGGCCAGGTAAAAGGAAAGTGGTTGGAGGTCCGAATAGACCACTCAGGTGTCAGGACTGCCCATTGTCAGCTGCAGACTAGAATGAAGCCCTGGGCCATGACATATACGGTCTGGATTTGAATGTATGACTATGGATATAGCACTTTCAGGTGTCCTGTGGATCAGCTGTCAGCACGTCATATAAAGTCTCTTGACTCGGATGGATATAGTCCGTGCATTGTAGTGCACTTTCTACCCTTTGAAACTGTACTCCGCAATTGGACGCCGCGGTTTGCGGAAATAATAAATCCCACCCCCCCTTGGTTTGCTGAAATAACAAACCACCCCCCAACCAAAGGGTCATGATGGGCTACCAACCGAAATCTGAGAAACAAGCCCCAAAGAACCCCCACTTAATTTTTTTACCCAAATTGAATGTTGACTCCTTTGATGGCCATTTGCTCTGATATTATATTAGACTCAATGCATGAACATATTAGAGATATTGGTTGATCCAAGCCGTTCACATTGCACTTTTCAGCTTTTATTGTTTGATTGCCATTTAATCGTTTGAAATGACCCATCGTAATATTATCCATTAATGGCAAGAAATGATAATTTCTCAAGTAGAACAAATTAAGGGAAAAAATGAAAAAAAAAAAAAAAGCCCACTCTCAAGACTATAGTTATTATGCTCCCTGGATGGGTAATTAGCATACATGGATGTAAGTTGTATTTAATTACAGCTACCGTCATCTGGATGTCAGCTTTATTCTCAACATTGAAGACTACTAATAACCACAATAACTACACATCACCATTAATTCTCTCACTTTTTCTCTCTCAGCTTTCTAAGATGGCAAAATTTTCTAGGTTGAAACTACCAACTCAAACAAAAATTCACAAGTAGAGTTGAAGTATAAGTAGTAGGTAAAGTAAAGTGTGTCATCATAAGTCAAATCTGTGCATCAAGCAGCACATTTGAAGTCAAGTTAAACCCAACCCCTTTATATACATAATACATACCAACTGATGCTATACAAGGGCCACTAAATTTCACAAGTAGAGTTGAAGTATAAGTGGTAGGTAAAGTAAAGTGTGTCATCATGGGTCAAATTTGTGCATCAAGCAGCATATTTGAAGTCAAGTTAAACCCAACCCCTTTATATACAAAATACATACCAAACTGATGCTATACAGGGCCCACTAAATTTAGTCCAGGGATCTTTGGTGCTCCTGCAACTCACACAACTTTTTGTCCTTTTTAAGGGAAAAGGTTGGCAAAACGCCTTCCTCCATTCACTTTTAAAAATTTAAACAGTATACCTGATAAAAACTGATTAAACTACAAAAGCTCACTTAGATCTGAAGAGAAGACAAAGAGAGAGAAGAAAAACCAAGTACTCTAAAATCAATCTCAAAACCCTAGAAATCGGAAGAAGGGGAAAAAAAAGCCCTCTTACCACTCTTACATCTCTATTTCTAAAAATGGAAGCGTCCTTACCAAATCCAGAGCAGAAATCCGAAAATGGGGATTGAGAGAGATCGATCTTATCCATGGGGAAGATCGAGGAAGAGCAGTCGCTTTCTACTTCAGCGGCAGCCGAGATCTCCGAGCAAGGCGTCGGAAACCGGTGCCGGATAGGAGGATTCGTCGGAATTCGATGTGTCGCGGCGCTGGTCTTGGGCGTCGCCGTCTTGCTCTCGGCGATCTTCTGGCTGCCGCCGTTCTTGAGAGGAGATCGGGGAGATTTGAACCCGGAAGGTGAGAATTGAGATGTGGAAATTCAAATGTGTTTTGTTTTTTCTTTTTTCTCTTCCAATTGTTAGATTTTTTTTATATATTTTGAGTTAGTTGGTAGCGGCATTGGTTTGAATTGATGGATCTGCGATCAATTCTAGGTTTTTTAGTAGATGATAAGTAGTGGGGTTGATCTGAAATGGTGGGAATTTATGTTTACTTGTTAGGGATTTTGGAATTTGGGGTTTGTAGGGGCAGCATTGCATTGGGATGCTTTTAATTTTGTTTTATTTTTGGCTGAAGTTTGGTTTTTTTGGTGATTCTGAGGGGATTTCTTTTTGGTGGCAGTGGGTTTACTCATGTTTGATGGAAATTTGATATTTGCATATGTTTATCGGTTGTCGGCTTTGATGTGTTGTTGGGTTTTGGTTTGATTATGATAGCATTGGTTTAAATTGATGTGTCTGTGGTGAGATTTAGGTTCTCAGTTGATTAAAAGGGGTAATGATGCAAGCTTTAGCGTTTTTTTAGGGTTTTGGGAATGATATTTGGGGTTTGTACTAGCAGCATTGCATTGAAATGCTTTTAATTTTAATTTTTGGCTGAAAGGTTCTTGTGTTATTCCAAGGATTTCCTTTTGATGGCAGCGGTGCTTCTTCCATATGATGGAAATTTGATATTTAAATAGTGCTTATAGGTTGTGGCTTTGCTATGTGTTGTTGGGTGCTGACTTTATTTTATTGAATTTTGGCGTTTGGTTGATTATGATTTATGAGGTTTTTTCGGCGTTCTTGGGACGATTTTGATGCTTCTAAGTGGTGAACTTTCTAGTGATGGGAATTTGAGTTCTTTTAAGTCGTTTGGAATGACTTAAGGATTTTCAATAGTGCATTCTTTTGACTTGATGGGTTTGGCCTCTGGATTAACGAAAACTCTGGGGATTTTTGGATATTTTACAGTTAATAGTTGGTGAGACTCTGAATTGTTGGAAATTTGATTTTATCAATGGTGTTATGATCATTCCCGGGCTTGAGTAGCATCATTACCAAGTTGAATCTTCAAAAGTTTTATAAGAATTCTGAGAATTATTGCAAGGGGTTTTATGAATTCCCCACATGCTGTCCCTTTCACAAATGCTCAAGTATAATCTAGCATTTTGGAAACTCGAATTCTACAAGCCAAAAGTGACATTTCACTTGGCTAGTTTATGAACTCGCACCTTTCAAACAGGGAAATAAGAATTCCTGGGGGACATCAACTTTATTGCTGCCAAGAATCCCCATCATTTGTGTCTAAACTATAGTTAGAACATAGTTTGAACCGTGCTTTTAACCACTGGTACAACCACATTCATGTTTTAGTTCGAAAACTCTTATTTAACTGAAGTTAAGTGCTCTATTTTTGTTAGAACTTTGGTTAAAACCTTTTTATGGTTAAGTTTGTTGTAGCTAGGGTTAACATAAGGCTGTGGAGAAAAAACTTGATTGCGCAACTATAGGACTGAATGGGCATGTTTTCTTGAAATTCAGAACCCACATTCCAGCTTTTTTTAATATATTTATGTCATTATAATTCTATATTTTATGTAATTATTTATTTATTAAAAAGGGTGTGCTCATGAGGCTTACAACCCACACTTTTGATAGGCTTATGCAGTAATGCCTCATGTTTTGGATAATTGAATGCCTCACTTAACTCCTAAGGGCCCGTTTGGTAATTTTACTTGTAAAGTCAAGTCAAATAAAGTAAAGTTAAGCATCAAATCAAAATCACTTCAATTCAAAACTCACTCCTCCTTTCTAAAAAAAAAAGTCAAAAAGCAATTATCATTATTTACTAAAAGACAAAAAAACTCTATTTCCCCATACAAAAAGTCAAAAACATTCCGTCCTAAACAACTAAAAACAAAATACCATCATAACTCACTTATATTTTATTCTTTCTTTTCATTTCACTTAACTCCACTTTATTTTAAAAGTAAAATGCCAAACGGGCCCTAAGGGCCTATTTGTTTACATGAGAGTAGTAGTACAAGAGGAGTAGGGGTCAAATCATGAATAAAGTTAAAAGAGGAGCGGTTAAAGTAAAAAGAACTATAGGACAAAATCCTACTTCTCCACAAGTCATTACACTGACGGGATAAAATCAAAGTGGGATAAAACTCCTACTTTATTTCACATCAAATGTTTATTGTCCCCTCCCCCTTTTCCATCCAAACACCCATGAAGTAAAACTTAATGGCACATCAATTTTACTTGCCTTTTACTTCTTCCATCCAAACAACATGAAGTAAAACTTTATGTCCTATTACTCACTTTTTTGCTCTCCTACTCTACCCCTGCTAAACAAACAGGCTAGGGTTTTAAAACATTAAGGGGGACCGATAAGGACTTGGAATGAAGTAGTGAGAGAAATGTCATACCGTGGAGTTACAGCAAACACTTTAAATAGTGTTTAGAAGAAAGAATTTTGTTGATTGTATGAATGAAAGATTATAGAGGAAGGGAAAACAGTCTTGCCTATTACAGGTGCTACATAAGACTTCCTTTGCTCTAAATGAGATGCTTGCTTGTCAATCTCTGTTTTCTAAATAGGATTTTCTTTCCTTTGTTGTACTGATTACATGTCAACTAATTACCTTGTGGACCTAGGATATCTACCTAAGATCTTCTAAATTAAGACTGGATAGCTAGAAAAGTCTTTTTGAGAAATTTCTAAATCAATAATGTAGATGTAGGGACATTTATTGTAAACTGCTATACTGAGAAAGTAGACATGGTTGAGCCAAGTGGTCTGGCTGACCAATGGGCCAGCCTTCAATGGGCTTGGCCCAGTGGGTTATAGCCGATTGGTTGGTTGTTTGTGGGCATAATTTTTTGGGCCTCCTTTTGTAGACTTTGAGGCCCGTGATGCACTTGGACTGCATCATACATGTTTTTTGTATTATATGTCCTTTTATTTTTGCTAAGTTGGGTCAGTGGTACAGTACATGTGGGCAACCTGCCCACCTAAGGACCGATCCCTTGGTAGCTATGTGGGATGAGACACCCCTTTCCACTTGGGTGTCTCTTGTTTCTCATTTTATGTCTCCAGTTGTTTTGAGTCTTCTTTCAAATGTATGGGGGGTTTGGAAGGCTAACAAAACTTATCTCTTCAGCTCTTGTAGTGGCAAGTTTTGAATTGCAAAAGCCTGTGCCCCTGCTGAAGGAAAATATTTGGAAGCTAGAAAATGACATATTTGATGAAATCGGTGTTCTAAATTCCATGGTACTCTCTCTCTCTCTCTAGTTATTTATTTCTTTGCTATCTCTCCCCCCCTCTCCCCCTCTCTCTAGTTATTTATTTCTTTGCTAAACTCTGAGCATGTTAACAAAACAGGTGCTTGTTACATCTTTGGAACCTTTGGCGGGATCTAACTGGACAAATGTGACATTTGGGGTGTTGCCATATACTAAAAATTTAAATATATCTTCCCCTGCGCTGAGCGTATTGAGAGCCTCCTTTGTATCCTTGATTATACAGCAGTCAACTCTCCACTTGACTTCATCATTGTTTGGGGATTCATCTTTCTTTCAGGTGCTGAAATTTCCAGGAGGAATTACTGTGATTCCTCAGCAGAGTGGATTTCTGCTGCAAAAAGGGCAGGTCCTTTTCAATTTCACCCTAAATTTTTCTATTTATCAAATACAAGAGGTATTTGATGAGTTGAAGAGCCAGCTTGAATCAGGTTTACATCTGACGTCACGCGAGGTATGCTTAAGTTGGAGCTATTCTATTTTTCTGTTTGCAGTTGAGTAGCTGTATTCTTCTTTTTGTAGTTTCTGCGACAATGTATATTAATTTACACGGGTTTGTATTTGTTAGTTTATCTTTCTTTCATTGGAAGGGCTATGCCACGGCGTTTATAACTTGCTTTTATTTTCAATGACTTGTAAATGTAAACTGAACCATTCAGCTAGTAGGCATCCACTGATTATGTACTGTGTTGGAAGTTCTTTTTTGTGGAGGCCTCTCCCTTTCACTTTGGTGCTTGTTGTTTGCGGTCTTTGTTTGTAGGTGCTGATTTTGGATGAAAATGTGGCTGTTGTTCTTTTCTCATTACGCTTGCTAGCTCTTTTTTTGGGACGTGACCTTCTTGTATATTGCGAAGTTACTCAGTGAAATTATTTTACCATTAAAATAGTTTTTAGCCATCTATTTGCAAGCCTTTGATTGGAGGTTAATTGGTTAATTTTGGGGCATAAAATTCATAATGTGGTTGGTCGATCTATTAGACTGGAATCTGGAGTGGATCACTGATCAGTGATCACTAGGCCTGCATTCTCATACTCAAGGTGGCTCTATTAGATATCTTTGTCTTAAAGAATAATCCTCAGAATATGGATATCATATATGAAAAGATTCTAAAAAATAAAGGAAAAAAGTATAGATGAAATTTCAAGTAAAATTCACCAAATATTCTTATATATTATTTTTGTACCTTTTTTAATTAAAAAACAATTGAAGGGTTAGAGTTATCCAACATTCCAAGTTTCCAACCATGTATGCCAATGGCTGTGGGCTGAGTAGTTCAGATTTCGTGTGCATGTGCGTCATGTACAAGAGTAATCATTGAGAACTTGAGCTAAAATAGAAGATAAGCACCTCAGTTTTGCTCAGAGATAAACTTGTGATTCATGATGATTAATCCTAATTACTTGTTCTCATTTTTATATTCTTATTTCCTTGTTTTTAATTGGATCCTAGTTTTCTGCACTTATGAAGTACTGTGATGGTTCAAATTCATTTTTTTGTGTTTGATGTTCTTAGGGCAACTGACTGACTACATTCTGTTGGATGCAGAATTTGTATATTAGATTGACTAATGTACAAGGTTCGACATTGGCACCTCCAGTTATTGTTCAGTCATCAGTTTTGCTTGCCATTGGGAATCGTTTTCCCTCATCACCAAGGTTGAAGCAGTTGGCTCAAGCCATCACGAATTCTACAGCAAGAAATCTTGGCCTCAATCATACCGTTTTTGGTAAAGTCAAGCAAATTCAACTCTCTTCAACTTTGCAACACTCCCTCAATAGTAGCAACAGTAGCAGCACATCCTCATCGCCAAGTCCCTCTCCAGTGTCTCAAGAAAACCACCACCACCACCACCACCACCACCACCATCATCACCACCACCACCACCGCCCTAATACCCATCTATCTCCTACTCCTTCACCTGCACCTCAGCATAGTGCCCAGTCTCCATCCCGCCTTGGGTGCCGACATCGAATTTCAAGAAAGCATGCCCATTCGCAATCAGTCCCTATTTCTGCACCAGTGGTTTCTCCTGACCCTTCAGCTGCTCGACATTTTCATGGAGACCCACCTGCTCCTTCCCTTCCCCCACCTTTGCTCAGGCCCACACCTCCTGCTTCTTCCCCTCTGCCAGCTGTGTTCTTTGCTCGTGTTCAACCTCCAAGTAAGAGTGTAGCTCGCACACAGCCTCCTGATGGGAAATTGCCAGTATCACTGCCACCATCTTCGTGTGAGTTTTTTCTTCACAATTTTGATTTGATGAGTTGTTTTGATTTAAGCTGCCAGTTTCTGCATATATTCAAGTTGATTTGGTTTGTCTCGGATGCTTTTGCCTTTGGATAAGAGTTTTATTTTAGTTCTTTTGGGTAATTTACGATGTTTAACCATCATTGATACTAATTTCTGCTTGACTGGCTCTTCATCGTGCGAGGTGAAGCATCCTATCTAGTTTAACAGGCTTTCCAATGTTAACTTATCTTTGTTGTTAATATTTATGGAATTTTCTACAATCTGAATTTCTCATCCAGTGGGTCCTACAGTAAAGCCATAGCGTAAAATTTTGCACCAAGGGGCCATTTCTAGGTGGTGAAGATGCGTAGGAGAAGCATGTTTCACTAACAAAATGTATTTTGCTTGTTTGATAACCCTCTTTAAAGGAGAAATGTGGGTTCCACATGCTGTAAACCATAAGAGAGTATTCTTTTAGTGTAATCCTCAAAGCATTGTACTTAAAGTAACTTTATTAGATATGATTATAATCCTTTTAGATGGATACTACACATAAGCATACCATATTTGTACTTACTACATATGTAACATATCAACATTATAAATTCACTCTAGGATGTGTCACATTGACAAATGATGCCATCCAAAATATCTCTCATTTTTCACTTGGTCATGTGATACCAGAGCAATACGCGCGGGAAGATTTGTCCATCATGTGTGAATAGAACTGGGTTTGGTGAAACCCTTCTTCTACTGTTTCCCTGCTGGTGGGTTTTATTCCATTTTGGAATATATGGTGCCGGTGGGACCCATTTCAAGGAACAAAACACTCCAGATCTCTGTTCATGGAAAGGAAACTCTTCCTATTACAATTCTGGCGCAGATCATGCACAGATCCTTTCCAGATCGGATCTGGCTTCTTTCTTCCTCTTTTTTGCAGCCCATTGAGTCCATCTTTTATGTTTTAAAATCAGATCTGATCTCAAGATCTGTCAACCAGGAGCATCTGGTCATTTGATTAGGACAGATCCTAAAACTCCAGTTTGTGGAATCAACTGCTGGGTCCCACTAGAGTTGGTATTTCTGGAAGTCGATACAAAATATCTGATCATCTATCATAATGGTGATTTCTACATATTTCTCTGGATTTTTCCTTGCTTCCGGAAAGGGTTTTTTTTCTGGCCAATTTTTCTTGGCACCGCCCCAATCTCTGGATTCTGAGTTCTTTTCTGGAATTTCATCCAGTCGTACATATTTGACTCATCGTTATTATTCTTGGATCTGATCTGAGCATACTTTAATCTACAATCAGATCTGGAGGTTTCAGTACCTGTCAAAGGGGTCACCCAGCACTATTTTGGTGGATTCATTTTTTTTCAGCCCTTATTTCGGTTCAATTTCTGCTTAATTCTCACGTGCAAGCGCCAAACTTTCATTGTAGAATTAGATGTTTATGACTTATTGTCTAAGAATTACCCTGATGGGTATTAGTGTGGATGATAGCTCAGCTAAAATTTCATGGAGAAGCGCCTAGCTATTTGAAATTTTCTTTTCAGTTGTTACTTGAATTCTGCAATCTTTTGATTGTGATGTTGAGCACCTTCCAGCTGCAATATGGAGTCTCGTCAAATTAAAACTACATTTGCTATTTTATGTTTTTTTTTTAAATTTTCTTTTTCTGTATCTATCCTACTTTTTTTTTATGTCAATGGTGGAAACTTGCATTTAGAAAAATGAAAAAGAGGATGGTGGAAAGGGTTGAAAATCCGTCAATAGACTTGCTTTGGTGAGGAAGGTTCCACCTTTTGAAACATAAGATTTTTGTAAATCATAACATAATGAAGGGCTTCAGATTGCTAACACTTGGATTATAACATTGCAACCTATGTTGAAAATCATAACATAATGAAGGGCTACAGATTGCTAACACTTGGATTATAACATTGCAACCTTTGTCAAGTTTGGAGAAAGGGGTGGAGCTCAATACATTATGGTGGAAATGATTAATGCTAAGTATGGGCTACAGAAGTGTCTTCATCAAGGGGAAGACACTTTGAGTGTGTTTTGTGGTCGTGTCAACTTCTTGGAGTTGAGAGTTTATTACAATTCGACATTCAAGACGGGCACCGGAATTTTTTTGGAAAGATCGGCTAGTAGGTGATAATCCTTGTGGCTTGTTTCCCATGAATTTATATTCAATCCTGTTTCTGGCCTTCCACAGGCCATTTTCGTTGGGAAGAATTTGCTAATTCTATTGTGTTTCGGATAAATAACTCCTGCATAAACCTGTTTTTCAACTGTCCCAACTCAAGGGAAATATATTGTTTTCAGCCTTTGGGAAGCTCAGGCTCAATCTGGAACGGAGCCCAGTTTACCCTCCAAAACTTGTAGTGGTGTCAACCAAGTTGCATTGAGTTTAACATTTCCTGTATTTAAGTTCTTTAAAAAAAAAAACTATTATTGAAAAATGCTGAGGATATTCAAAGATAATATGTGCTGTACTCTTATTTTGTTAACTTACTGAAGTTGGAAGTGACTGTTACTGGAAACAACTCAATTATTTAATTGTTTTTGAATTTAGCACTAAGAGAGTTAATTTGATGCAGTCCATGCAAATGGGACCCACTTGATCACAAGTGTCAATCAAGTGGCCCAATGCCATTGCCCATGGGGTTGGCGAATTTGACTTTAATTTTCATGTTTTTTAATGTAGCCTGACTTTATGTGCGAGAGATGACAATTATCTTTCCAATGAGCCCAAGTTTGGATGAGATTTTGAATCGTATTGAGAAAGTTATAGCCAATTTTCGAGTTGGGTATAAGAGAATTACAAATTTATACAAATTTATGGAAAATGGGAATCGAGAAACTGTACATTTTCTGCACCTCAGCTCTTTATAGGTCTTATACATACTATCCCGACCCAAAAGCTCCTGCTAAATTTATATTGGACTCTTCTAGTTTTCTAGTCTAGCACCTCAAACAGATGATTGCTGTATATTCTCAACTGGATTGTTTGAATTAGCAGGAAAAAGTCTCCAGAACTTTCTGTGAATATTTAAACTCAGATCTCTAGATAATCCTGTCAATTATTGATTAAACACAGAATAAGAACCCTTTCTGTTTTGAAGTAGGAAACATCCATCAGTTTTGATTAGCAGGAAAAAGTCTCCAGAACATTCTGTGCATATTTTAACTCAAATCTCTAGATGATCCTGTCAATTATTGATTAAACACAGAATAAGGACCCTTTCTGTTTTGATGTAGGAAAACATTCATCAGTTTTGTGTTCAACCTTGTTTGACTTCCTCTGCTTTTCTCTATCTGAATTAATCCCCAAAACCTGTCATTGTTATTGACACCTGAATTTCATGTTCTGCAGCATTTGGTGGACGCCTTCCTACTGTTCAGTGGCTCCAATGGGCGTTCTGGCTGCTCCTATGCCTTGTGTTTCTTGTATGATAGAATGAGAGCACTTCTTTTTCTATTTGCAGACAGCTCCAGTTTTTGATAAAGCGGCTCGTGTTATTCCAACACGCAAAAACCAGTGCTCTATGCGCGGGAGCAGTTAATTGAAAGGCATTGCTTCACAATGGGAATCCACGATGGTGTTTTTTTATGCGCCTGTAAATATGAAATATAATTCAATCAGCAGATGTGTTTCAGGTCAAAGCCACAGAGGTGGCAGGCCCTTGTTAACATGTAATGCTGTTATTGCTATGTCAGACCTGCAAAAAAAGAAGTTAAGAAAATGAGTTTCACCCCAGAAAACAGAGGGGTGTTTGTTATATGTTGCCATGAAGGTCTTGCAATAACTTTTTGCTGTCCTCAGGCATTTGAACCTACAGAACGGTGTTCTTGGTAGGTAGTTGCTATAAGGTTCATCCCAGAGACATTGGGTCCAAACTAAATGAGCAGCTATGGTCTCGTGCTCAGGTTAAATGCAGGGCGGTGCAGGCATACTTAGCTGAATATTTTCCCAATTATTGGGGGGTTGGGTGGTCTAATCAGATATAGAGAAGCTTGCCAATAATTGAAGAAAGCCTTATACAGCATCCAATCACGAAAGCTCCCAAAGCAAACACAAGTAAGGTATGGTGTACAGTTTTACTCGAAATACCACTTTGTGAGGACAGTGTCCACACAAATTTCTGCTATGGGTGTTCAAATCCGCCATCAAATCATCTTTCTTTATTCCCTCCAAGCACCCTACTTGTTTCATGATTCTAAGGCTACAGTCTTATTAATTTATTAATCTTTATCTATTTTCCTATCATTTGTTTCAAAGCAGTTAAACTATGCCACGTTCTTATTGTCAATTAGATCGAAACTAGCAAGTCTTACATAGTTTGATTTTGTTACTTGGTCTTGTCGTAGGAGGTCTTTAACCAGTATTGGGCTCTCGCTTTCGTCAAGAGAAGTCATTCTTTTTAAGGTCTAAATAAGACTCATTTCGAAGCTCTCCACACACATTCCTTGAAACTCAGCTGTACTGGTTTTGGTCGTTGCCGATTACCAGTTTATAAAGAAAGCTCTTAATTTTCTAAACGTCTTAGTCTTGTTTCAGAAAAATGAAGACTGATACAATGAGGTTTTATATTTCATATTGGCAGTTGGGTCTCAAACGAGTTCTAAAGCAATGCAAGGGACCTCCAGAATAATGATTGTGAAGAAAAGGGGGCCGCCATAAAGGAGGAGAAAAAAGACTTCACATTGATGAACATATCTAGCACAATAAGCCCAAAAGATAAAAGAGAGAGAGAAAATATATCTAGCACAATAGAAAATAAGATCACATCTGTCTTCCCTTGTCAATTGTTATTAAGCGCCATGTTCAGAAATAGAGTTGAGGACCATTTGCCAAGCCTGAATGCACCCGATCCAAATCTCACTCTTGGTTGTTATGCGTCATGCAGCTTTGGGTTTGGCCTGCCTGACCCAAATTTCACCTTTGAAGAATTTTGTCTGCATTTGGACGCACCCAGTCTATATATCGCAATCAGGAGTACTTTTCTGTTCATGGATCATGGCCTCACCTCACACGCCAAAACTCAGATAACTGGACCGTTTGCAGTCACAGGAGTAGAGACGGCGAGCTCAAGGGTGCGTTTGTATATGATGAAATGATTCCGCGACTTTAAGAGGAAAATTGATTTCATATTTCACTGGGCCAACTATTCTGTTGTTTGATCCAATGCATTTTCCTTGTAGGGGAAAAAATGAACTGATTTTTCTTGATAAAGAGGATTTCCATTTCTTACAAAAAGAATACGATGCAAGATTCCTCTCTTTTTTAAAACTAAAACCTGCAGGGCACAGAATCCTCTGATTGTACAAACGAGTAAATGAACAAATTTGAAGTATTCCATTGAATTGAATCAACTGCTTCACGCGAACCAGAATACTCTAGTTTTGCACCCATCTTAAAATAATAGTAAATCCCACCTTATATTAAATCCCCAAACATGCACATGTATTGATAAAATGGACCAAATTTTCTCCCATCCAAGTTAGTCCCACAGTCAAATTAATCATGTTGACTGATTTGAGGGGAAAAAAAAGGCCCGCAAGAGGGGGAAAAAGGCCTGCAAGAGGGGAAGCAAAATATATTTCCATGTCTCGTTTCTTACAGTCATACACAGCCAATACACATGGAGAATGCCTTTTGGAGAGGTTTGTTGACAAGATTAAAATGGACATCTGGCAACTATTGGTAGCAGAAAATAATGTCTCATGATACAGGTTTCTCATTGTCATTTGGCACATGATGCACGATTCTGCAGCATTCTGGAAGTGTTCCTATTCCCAGCCCCTTTCGACTGATATTTTTCTCTAATGTTGTGTTTCATGTGTGCCCTCTTATGATATATTATGTGGACAGCAGTTGGTACCTGTCATCCTTCATTAGTTGAGGCCGGGTCCTCACTCCTCTGAGTGTGTCGCACGCGCTTGCAGTTGGGGTGGGGGTGGATGCCCATCTATTGACAATCCCAACTCTTAAAATAAATGTCATCTCCCCTACTGACATATCCTTCAAAATTTACTTCAGTATAAATTAGTACCATTGCAACATTGAGCAGATGACTCGTAACATAATTGATGTACATGATTATTAATGCTTAAGATTGTGTTGATATGTTAGGAGTCATGTGTTCAATCTTATTAGGACACACTCTAATTGGAGTGAAGTGAAGTTTGTGGATATATCATTGGAGGGGATGACATTCACGTCGAACCATTTTGATTATTAATAGATGAGGCCCGTAGTGGAGTTATGCACATCCAACTTGCAGAAAGTCTGTGGGAGACGCTGAGGGGATTTAGACTCTCATTTTTTTGCAAGAAGTTGTTCCTACTAAACTATTGTACACATGGTATGTACCTATAACAAAAAAAAAAAAAAAAAAAACTTTCAATATATTAGTAAAGAGATTTTTACGAACATAAGTCTTAAATATGCCCATGCCTCCAAAAGCATCGTCAATTGGATGAGACAATATATATATATATATATATATATGAGAGATTTTTACCTAAAAAGATGTGTTAGACTAGAAATTTTTTTTTTTTTTTTTTACCTAAAAAGAGGTGTTAGACTAGAAAAAAAAAAAAAAAAATGCTTCATAGAGCCTACCGGCTATATGGAATCACCAAAGTGTCCTTATTGGTTGCAATATCACAACTTGTCAGTCCTTTTTGTAATGTTATTTTTCTGCTTAGTTGGGTATTTCACTTGTTTTCTTGAGGCTAAATTAAAACAGGTTGAATCTAGATATGGAATCCAAAGATGCATTATATGTAATTTATTCCTTCACTCAACCATTCTGACTAAATAAGTTGCTTGTCCTCTGGGACACATATAGATGAATGAAGATAGGGTGAATTGAATATAAATTGAGTTTCTAATTACTTTAGATTTCATGATTTGAAAAGAAACCTAATTTCTCTATATCTTACAATCAACCACGAAGAACACTTGGGGGAAAAAGAAACCTAATTTCTCCATATCTTACAATCAACCACAAAGAATACTTCTGCAAAACCCCCATATCCCTACCATTCAATGAAAGAATTTGTAAATGGAACTCATTGACTTGTAATATTGCGACTTGTACATGTTTTTTGGTGACTTCACAACATGTCAACCTGTATGAAGCACTCTGCTCTATTTTTTTAACAGTCAATTATTGCCCCATAAGTAACGCCGTGTGAATCCAACTATCGCACTAATGCTTTGTATCGATGGAAAATGTTCTTCTACAAGCAGACTGCATGTGTAACCTAGTTCTATAGGGCCCATTTGGTCCCACCTTTGGTTAGTCCAGCACCTTTGATAATCTCTTCTTCACATGATATAGCATCATTCCTAATTCTACACTTATTGAACCTTCACTGTAAGATTGAATCTCAAAAAAATAATCTACGTTTAAGGTGACAAGTTTTAAGGCTGTTAAATCTAAAGTTAGGATAATTTGGCTCCCCTTGGTCTATAATGAGATCTTTCCATCTCCTTTCTCTTACTGATAGACATTCATCTAAATAGGCCATACGAGCAGACCTGCATGTAAGTAATATGGAGTCTGCTTTTGCCAGAACATTGTCTATGTATCGATTTCTTTAAAAAAACTTGTCCCGTGATATCTAGAACAATGTAAGGTATAAATTTACTCAACCATTGTTTATCCATGACAAGCATATAAAGTTGGCGAAACACATAAAAGACACTCAAAACACAGGGGAGAGGCCTGCAGTCCACTCTGAAGCAAACTCTTTGAGATTATCAGGAATCAGGACTCCCTGTATATGACAACATTTACGTCATTACTACAATAGCCACCAACCTCAAATATGGTTCTTAGGGTTGACCATTTTCTGGGCCGGTCTATTGAGCCTTCAAGCTTTTTGAGCTCAGCCTTCTCCAAGGCAGTATAGGGACGGCTCTGAAGGTTGGGTTAGAGTTGGACCATAACAGTAAGCTCATTTAATACAAGGGTCAGGTTTTTGTTTCAAATTGAAATGGGCTTTTGACTTCCAGTTTAACTAAAATGTTGAGTTTGGGCCCTATAGGGTCAGGCTTGGGCTTCACATGAAGGTGTTAGCTTTGAGATGGACCTAATTTTACGGCTGATTAAAATGGGCCGAGTCCGGACATATTCAGGCCCTTCGTACCCCAATCGTAGCCCATTGACACCCATTTTGGTTGTCATACCTTCACAGCAATAGGTGGGACCCATCATTCCTTGAGTCATTGACATGTAAATTGTAAGACTAATTGTGTCCTAAACTACTCTGCTATGATTAATCACGGTAAAAGGTTTTAGTTATATTGACATCTCATCTGGTGGGCCCATCTTTTTATGGGGAGATAGTCTATAGAAAGTCATAGCCATTCAACTTTTGGTTTAAGTAGGGAAACTAATAAAAGACGACTTGTGAATCCCACAAAATGTCCATTCAACAGAAACAGTTTTTTCATCCATTTTCCCACCCATGGTGTGCCCCACCAGGTGATTGACCCATTTGGACCTCTAAAACTGGGCCCCATCCAAGAAAGATGAGGATGGCTTGGGCCCAGAAACAAGATAACAGTAACACAGCATAAAAGAAAAATATTTACAAGAGGAGACTAGAGAGGGATGCATGAACTTCAGGCTCTCCTGCCTTTATTGAAATTCTGACGAATCCATGTACATGTGCAATGCGTTTTTCGTGTATATTTAGTCAATACTAGCCTTCTTCATCTCCTCTCTCTGTTTCTGTCAACATGGCCGCCACCCAATTCCTCTGCCAAAGCCTCTACCTTTCTTTCAAGAATGGGAAAAAACCCAACAATCTTTGCAAGAGGAGCAGTTTTTCTCCTTCTTCTGGACATGGGTCATGCTTGTTCAATCAAAAGTCCCAAAATCAAAGATACCCAGTTGTCAGAGCTAGTGCTTCTGAATCAGCTGGAGGGAGAAAACAGGTGGAGGTATGTGTGTTTCACCAGTGGGCAGTGGCTTTTCTACTAAAAATTGGTTTTTTCTGTTAATTTATTTTAAATGTCAACATTATTAATTCCTTTTTTCTGTTTGTGGGATGTTTGGTTTTAGCTTGTATATGATCTAGATGAAAAGATTAACAGATTAGCAGATGAAGTTGATAGCAATGCTGGCCTTCAAAGGCTCTCTCTTTTCTCACCTTGTAAGGTAATCTCTCTCTCTCTCTCTCTCTCTCTCTCTCTCTCTCAATAAGGAATTGTTTTTATTCTGTTCTAGAGCTTGGGTACTGCATTGGATTGGAGCCCAAATTGTTATTGGTTTGAGGATTATGGAAAAGCGTGTTCTTGGCTATTTATCTGTGCATTTGGGGTGGCTTGGAAATCAAAATTGGTGTTAGGTGGGACACGGATTTTTCTGGTTTTTCCACAAATCATTGCCCAGGGCTGGTGCTGATGATTTTATGGAGCTGAGAAGGTAGAAAAATGGCATCCCGCTCAATTGTTCAAGAGAAAACTACAAAAAAACCTGTTTTTTAAAAACCCCTTTCTACTACCATTGAGTGGGTCTCTCAATTTCAATCCAAATTCTTCCCATTTAAATTGTCACACCTCCGAAATTGACAATTATCAACCGCTGGATTCAATCATGATATAGAATGCACTTATAAAACCATTAAAGTTTGGGCCCTATATCAAAGGTTAAGATGGACTTACTAGAGTGATATTTGGCAACCCCTTATCCACATTCCATCTCCTGACCCCTGTGATTGGCATGCATCAAAGTGCCTCGTTCAAGCAGGGGCATGCTTTTAAAAACAGAACATTTGTTTGTTTTTTTTTCTTTTTGTAATATTCCCCTACATGGCCATTTTTTTTCCCTCAAGTAGGTTTCTTTTACTTTTGCCACTTTTTTTTTTGTCTTCTTCTTATTATGGGTTTTGTCAATCTAAATCAAGCATTTTTGGCTAGTGCAGATTAATGTTTTCTTGAGAATAACCAGAAAGAGGGAAGATGGGTTTCATGATTTGGCTTCTTTGTTTCATGTAAGTTAGTGGAATGTGTCTTCTTTATAACAGTTTGTCTTCATAGTACTTCTGTGAATTGAAGTAGAATGGAATGTTGATAGTTGTTTCGATATCATCTCTGATGCAAAAATCACATCATTAACCATGGTCACAGGCAAGTATGCTTTTATTATTATTATTATTATTATTATTATTATTATTATTGATTACATCTCTGTTTTTGGTTGGACCTGAACGCATCATATTTTACTGTGCTATGGTACATGGAAAGCTGAAACCATGGATGACTTTGTGAATTGAAGTAGAACAGAAGGTTGTGCAGCACGGAGTAGCATAGAGTACAGCATATTTGCCTGCATATTACTTTGTGCAATAAAGTGGAATGGAAGCTTGGTGGTTGTTACATCATCGTGTTGATGCACAAATAGTATCATTTGGATCCACCCAAGTACAAAATCAATAATTTTTTTTTTTATTTTAAAATTTTGATGGATCTAAACACAGTTTTGCTGCACCTATGCATGCGTGGAAAGCTGAAGCATCAGACAACTTTTATCAACCTTAATGTCTTGGTGAATTCTTATTTGGATTATTATTGAGTCTCCCATTACAAATTCATGACAATCAAATTACACTGAACCATTATGTACAAAATTCAGAAACCGTGTTCGGACAAGGACTTGATGGGACTTGGGCCATATGTCCATTGTTTTGTTTTTGTAAATCTCCTGTTGGTTTTACTCTTATCTCCATTTTGTTCTCATTGATTTTAAAAAATAGTTAACAGAATTGGCAGGATTTTTTTGTCTGTGCATCATGGAAAACATCTTGTTTGCCTGAATATTATTTTTTGAATTTAAAGTAAAACAAACAGAAATATGTTTGTTTCGACTTGGTGTTTGATGCAAAGATAACATCATTTGGATGTTCCCCAAGTTACAATGCAATGGAAAAGCATGGAAAGCTGAAACCACATACAACTTTTCAAACCCAAGTGAATGGTGAATGCTTATTTCTGTTGTTCGAGTCACTGGATATAAATCCATAATAATTAATATGCACTGTTACTTGACCAATTTGTACAAAATGCAGAAAGCATGGTTAAGAAACAAACTCAAACGGACTCGAACCTTCATTTTTCTATTTCTGTAAAGGCCTCCTTCAGTTTAATCTATCCATTTATTCATAGTGATTTGCAAATAAAAATAAAAAGAAAAAGGAAAAGAAAGAAGAATTGACCTAGTTCATGTCTTCCTGCTGTCTCAACTTTGGTCATTTCTGAGTTGATTACTGGTTGAGTTTTTATACTCGATCAGATATTTTTCTTGAGTACTTGATAAGTAACGTTTCTTTCCCTTGAAATTGTATCCGGTTTTCTTTCTTAATTTTTGAGATGCTTTTGTTGAATTCCAGGTTATAAGTTTAGGGGATACAATTAAGTTTTCTTTGTCGCCAACAAAAACCAGAGATCGTATGTCAACAAATGTGCCTGGAGTCCCACTTGATGAGCGAAACTTGGTAAGCTATAAGAAACTTGGTAAGCTATAATATCAATCTTTAATATACAGTTATTTTTCCTCTATTGGGATGTCTAAATATTTTTCATCTAGTTCTAACCTATAGACTTAAAGGGTTCAGAATTCGAAATATGCTTCGGTTGGACTGATCCAACTGGTTAGGCCTTCCATGGACAGATTTTGCTTGAAGTTGGATCCAAGAAGCCGGACCTAGCCCCTGCCTCTTGGTAATAGGTTGACTGCTAGCAGAATTGGATCTTTGGGATGAGGTTCATCTGATTCTCATGGGACATTGATTGCTTTTGGAGCTTTTTCTACAATGGATAAAATATCTATCTATCAATCAAAAAATCGATTTAATGGAAAGATCATTCACCTAACTCTTGCACACACAGTAGTTATCTAGTGCACATGATCTGCAGTTTAGCTTAAATGCACACCTCAATGTGGGGCCCACATGGGACCCCACTTGGGGATGGGACCCGTGTGGATCTCTTCATCTAGTTGAGGGCTCCTGAGGCAAGGTATCAAATATCAATTGAATTTAATTAAGTGGAAACTTTTCTCATTAGTTAATTCTGATTTAATTACCTTTTTTTCTTTTTGTCGAGTGGCATAATTTTTCTCGACCATTCACATAATGTGTGATCAAATGGTCTTTGTCTTAGAGGGGTGGAAGAAATGTTTTGATCAAGGATGAAAATAGCGGTAGCGGCAGGCGTAGCGGCTTGCGGCCAAAACGCTACATAGCGGGAGCCACGTAGCGGCGCGATTAGGAAAAATCGTAAAAAAAAAAAAAGAAAAAATTGTAGAAAATCTAGAATATTGGAAAATGAGAGAAAATGTATTTTTTTTTGCAAAAGTAACTAAGGTAAGGGGGCGTAGCGGTCCCCTCATTGTATGAGGTCCAGTATCGCTGTATAATTAGAAAATAATAGTAATGTTCATTTTTTTCACATGTGTTCATGTTGCTTAGTTATGCTAATTTAGAAACTTATGAAAGGCTCATAAAAGAAAAAAAACTATGTCATGAGGTCAAGACTTAAGACTTAAGAGTATCTAGAGAAAAAAAATACATCTACCAAAGAGGGTGTCTAATAGGATGTACTTAGAGAAGAATTATTGAGAAGAGCTCTCTGTGTCGACTGTAATTTGGCGAGAGCATGTGCTTTTTGGTGTTCTTTTAAACATAAAAGGGTAGAAGAGTTGTGTAGAAATGTTATTTGGAGAGAAGAAGAAAGGAAATAAGTCTTATTATGCATTTTAAAAAAAATTGGAAAGTATGAATTTTTCACACCCCGTAGCGGCCCCGTAGCGGATGTAGCGGCCGCTATGAGTGCAACGGCTGATAAATCGGCCGTAGCATGGCAGTGGCGGCCATTACGACCGATGTAGCGTAGCGGCCAATATTTTCATCCATGGTTTTGATCCCTAAACCATTTGATGTTGATCAATAGCATTCCTCCTTCAGAATGGTCTAAACCATCCATCATGCCTAAGTGAATTCCACTGTCAAGGGTGGAACCAGAAATTTCTCACTGGGGAGGCCAAAGGTAAAAAGCTTTCAACAAATTTTCAAATTTTTGTGATAAAATTGAAATACACAAGGAAAATAATTTAAGTTCTGCCCAACATTCTTTCATTTACTTGAAATCATCTATTATGATTATGAGAATATTATGTTTATGAAAATGAAAATTCCAAACAGTATAATGATGATGATGGTGATAAAGTAAGTGGATTATTGAATTTTTGCTCAATGTTCTTTCATTTACTTGAAATCATCGATTATAATATGAGAATATTATGATTATGAAAATGCCAAATCCATATGTTATTAAAAAAAAAGACAAATCCATACACCATTGGGTTGAACCACCGTATTAACTCCATTGGGTGGGCCCATCACAATTATATTATATGAGTGGTCTCCGTTTTTCTTCCACCATTGGTCGTGCCCGTCATGATTCCCATGATAGGGTGATCCTGCTGTGTTGCTACCATTTGGTGGCATCACTTGATCTCATCATTTCGGTGGGCCCTCCCATTAGTAGTTTTGCTATTATTACTAAGGTTCTTGCCATCGCAACAACTCTTTTCAAAACTGTAGGAAAGACAAGTTTACAAAGGGTACATGACATGTAAGTGGGACCCATTGGTCCCACCACATGCCCCACAATATGAAAAGGGGTTTGGCGGATTAGCTATTTCTATAAAAAAAGGCCCCATTGAACGTTGTTAGCTCCCCATTGAAGGTAAATATAGAAGTATTGTTGACAAACATTGTGATTTAGCTTTGAGTCTAATAATATATTTATAACACCAGTACAAATCATATGGAATTCATATTTGAAAAAAATTACCTAATCCATCGTCAAAGTTGCATGTGGATCATATTACATACAATTCGTATCTTAATAAGCAGGCTGGTTTCCTATATGTGGACTTTGGATTTGGGTCTCAGAAATGAAATGGTTCCATACTTGGATTCATACTTGCAAATTCAAATGGATTCGGATAAACTTACCTTAGAAATGAGGGAAGCCGATAGAACAGTTGGAAGGAGCTTAGAGTTGCAAGTTGCAACCATAAGGTTGGGTCCAAGTCCGCTTGTTTTACTTCACCTTCTCCAAAAGTAGAAAGAAAGAAAGATTAAAAAAAGCAGATCTGGTTTTGGATGCATGTGGATTCAGTCTAGTTCTGGCAGGTTGGGGATGGTACTAACTACTAAATCCTAGTTGTCAACACCTTTGTCTCAGTTGAGATGTACTCACTTGGCAAGTATCAAGTCAGCATGAGTTGGTCATCTAGTCACACTGCAACTTGGTACCAGTGGTGACCGAGACAAACACCAGTATTGCGAATACCATCTGTTGGCATCCCTAATTTCAAAACTGGGAATTATCCATTTGAATAATTTTCCTTATACCTATGAGTATAAAATGTTCATGTGGGTCCCATCTTTTGGCAATCCAAACTAAAGAAGGCTTGGCTGATTGGGATAGAAACTCCGAACCAAGAAATTAAGTCTCCTAGAGACTCTCAGAAAGTGGAAAACAACCCTCAAATGTAGAAATTCTTTATTAATCTTCATCTCTCTCTTTTTGCTGCATTACATATCTCTATATAAAGGAAACAAAAACCCTAAATATAGAAGTTTTCGAAAAATTAAATTATATCTTAACCTAAACAAACTGCTAATTAGGAGTCCTAATCATAAATCAATAAATAAATAATTACTAAAAATTTAAAATCTCTTTTGCTTTGTCACAAAATCCTCTCTTTTTTGGGCTTGAAACTTGGGCCATGGGTTTGGTTGTGTTGGTGGCTAGGTTGGCCCGCTGAACTTGCATCATTCCCTTTGGGTTTCAAGAGAGTTCGACCTCGATCTCAGTTCCTATTTGTATTTCTGATAAAAACATGCCGAACTTGAAGCCATTCCTTCTTAATAATTGACCTCAATCTTCTCTTTAGTGATTCCGGTTTCATTGGGTAGTGTAACAACTTTGCCATTTCTAACAAATGCATATGAATTATTTCTCCGATGAATTGGATTTCATTCTTGTCATACGTCCATGGCCTTTCAAGTAAAACATCCCCAACATCCATTGGTACTACATTGCACAATACTTTGTCCTTGAACTTGTAGTAAAGGCAATTTGAAACCTATGGTGAACTTGTACTTCATTACCTTTCCTCGGCCTTTGAACTAAATAAGGTTGAAAGTACCTCAACTGTAGGCGATCCACAAGAGCTCGTGATACAATATTATTGGAGCCCTTACTGTCTGTCACTATCGTACTATCATGTCCATTCACACAGCATGTCGAATGAAAGGTGTTATTCCATAACCATCTCTTTTCAGCAGTTTGTGTAGGTTTCTCTAGCACTACCCTTTGACTCATCAAAACCTCAGCATCGTAGTCAACTTGCTCCTTCTTGTGTTTCCATGGTCATCTACTTAGATTTTTGTTCATCATGCTCATCTTTTTTTTTAATCACATGTACCGAAGTGTTCGGGGGTTGTTTCTGAGATTGGAATGAGAAGTGACCACTTTTCTGACAATGATGATACACAAGCAAGTGGTTCTTCTCCTTAGAGCAAACACTTGACTTAATATCTTGTCTATCTCCCATTGATGGTTAGTTTCCACGATTACGCTTGAGATTTGTAAGTTTAGCATCAATTGTAGTTAACAATTGTAGAATTTGTGGAAGACATGTGATGTTATACATGATCTGATTGATATCTTTTGTTAATCGGGCATGGCATGTGGCAGTTCGGTGGAAACTGGCCGTACCTTGTTCTCAGTTCATCTTTTTGTTCTGTCAAATTGGAGAACAACTCCCTTTTGTTTTGGAGCCAAAATAGTCATCTCCACTTGTTTCTTCGAAAGGTGTCTTTTTTTCTTCTCCTCTCTTCACCCCCCCACCCCCCACCCCACTCCCCATAATGAGCAACAAATAACTTTTACTCATCTCTTGTAGTGCTTGCTTTCATTAATACAAGTAGCCATTCAAAAAAGAAAAAAAAAAAAAAACCAAATGACTTGAAATTAAATTGGACTGACATGCTGTGTAGCTCTCGTTCTCAAGAGTGTGAAGGTGAAAACAGATCGTAATTTAGAGTCTAGATGAATTTTAAAAATCCAAATCAATTTTGAGCAATCAATCAGGCAGTTAACCTGCTCACATTGCTGCTAATGTGGCAATTTCGGTGTGATAGATGTCACATGTTCGCTTTCTAGGGCAAACGGCGGAAAACCCTTTTCGCCTTTTCTCTTTCCTTTTCTCCTCAGATTCTTCTCCTTCTCTTTTCAGCCAATGAAAAGTGACTGCTTCCCTGAGTCTTTACTTCTTTCTGTTGTGACCAATCTGAGAAGGAAAGCATTACTTATCCCTATAATCTATAAAGGAAAAAGAAACCCTAAAACTAGAAGTTTTCAAAATAAGAAACCATATCTTAACCTAACAAATTGCTAATTAGGAGTCCTAGTCATAACTAGTATGTAAATAATATTAAAATTTTAGTGGAGAGAAAATCTGTTCTGCTTTGTCAAGAAATACTTTCTTTTTTGGGCCTAAAATTTGGGTCACCAGTTTGGTTAGGTTGGTGGCTAGGTTGCCCCACTGAACTTGCATCAACTTGCATGCCATTTATCCGACTGATAGTTGTGATCATCAAATAATAGAGGTATCAGGATGGCACATACCATGATGGGCCACCATATGACAGTTGCTGTAAGGTACATGGCGGGCCCAATGTAGGTCAAACATAGAAAATGCCATTTTAAGTGTCTTCAACAAGGATTGTAGATATTGCTTTTTTCAAATGATGTTACATATAATTCTGTTCATCCAGTTGTCATACTATTGATTGTTATGAAAAGTTTAAACTTGAAACTGAAGTCTTTGGTGTAAACTTTTATTATCTGAAGAGTGTTTCTTCTCAGATACAATGTTCTTGCTGTGTCCTTGGCAGATAATTAAAGCACTTAATCTTTACAGAGAAAAGACTGGAAGCGACAACTTCTTTTGGGTAAATGCTGGCTTAAGAGAATTTAAATCAGAACCGTCAAACTGCCCCATACAATCTTTTTTTTTTTTTTTACATTATGGATTTTTCTTGAAATTGTGTACACGCTTGCAATTTATCTTAACTGCATCCAGATTCACCTTGACAAGAAAGTTCCTACTGGTGCTGGTCTTGGCGGTGGAAGTAGTAATGCTGCAACTGCATTATGGGCAGCAAATCAATTCAATGGTGGTATTGCAACTGAGCAGGAGCTTCAAGAATGGTCCGCTGAAATTGGTTCGGACATTCCTTTCTTTTTCTCACATGGAGCAGCATATTGTACCAGTAGAGGTGAGGTAAGTTTGGCACAGTCTCTCTTTAGTAGGAACATTCTATCATTTTGGCACAGTCTCTCTTTAGTAGGAACATTCTATCATTCTAGTCTCTCTTAAGTAGGAACATTCTATCATTCTAGTCTCTCTTAAGTAGGAACATTCTGGGTTTAAATTTACATTCAGCACTTCATGGCTATAGAAGTTGTTGCAGCATAATTATTTAAGTGTGGTTTTGAATGCGCCTTGAATCACTGGCAGTGGGTACATTGTTGTCTACTCCATAGTGCATTTGATTGGGTGCAGATATTGGAAGTCATCTTACGAGGGCTGCCTTTTCTTTTCTTTTCTTTTTAAATTTTTTTCGCTCCAATTCAATGTCAGCACTGCTATAGATAATATTTTAATGTCTCACGTTGTTGGGGTTTTGCAAAACAGTACCTGCTGGATGAGGGGTTCCAAATTTTGCACCATCTAAAATGCATAGTTATAGCTGAATGGATGACCATTCTATTCCCAAATATATGCTTGCGATTTGGGGTACACAATGCACTCATGAATCTAATATGCTATTTAATATTAAGTACAAGGATGATAGCCACTCAACAATCTCATTACATGTAGGTAAAACATGTGTCATTAGAAAATCAACTGCTTGTGAAACTAATAACTTCTGTCATTTTACATTTTCACTGATTCTTGAATAACCTCTATTTGATTTGTATTATTATGAATGAACTGCATGTGTATTAAGTACATTATAAATAACAAAACAAAGATCCATAGAGGCCTCCATTTGTACAAGTTATTTTCGTTATAGTTGTCCATATGTAATATATTCCATTTTCACTGCAGTTTCCAGTTGTGATTGAAGTTGCTACCCTAGCTGTGATTAGGGGTGGCAAAATTTGACCTGACCTGACCATAGCTGACCCACATTTTACCTGCAAAACTCAACTCATACCCAATACAAGTCAGTCATGGTCAGGAAAATTTAACATGCATTTAAACGTGCCGGGTTAATGTTGAATGTATAATCCGTCTTAACCCATTGGTATTCTCCTTTCTTTTTTCTTCCTCTTCTTGACCCAATGAGCAAGAGAGTGGATCTGCTATTCTTCATTTTTTTTTTTCTCCATGTTTTTTCTCAAACCCCTTTATGCCTTTGCGAGGCATCTATGACCAGCAAATACGTTGTCTCCTTGGCATCTTCTTCTATCTTCTTGTGAGCAAAGCACACGTATAAATCCATTGTGCCACATGGATGATACCCTTGCTCCATTGTGCTTGTGAAGTTTCACTCGAATATGTTGTTTCATCCATATCAAAAGATATGCCCATTCCAATTCTCAGCTGTAAATGGAAGTCAACCCTCATCCTTTTGTTTTAAATCAGTTCAGCACTCGTCCTTAACTGTAACTCACCTATCGTTGCACATTCCATTCAAACACAAAAGTAATGTGATGGCAAGGAGGTGTAAGAGTAGAAGTTGATGGAGACAAGTGTCTATCATCCTTCAGTGCAGAAGGCAGTACATTGAGATAATGCATCTAAATGCCCATAATTCGAGGAAGAAAGAAGCTTTTGAAGTGTAAGATAAGAGGAGATGTGTTGAGTACAGATCTGAGGCCTACTCTCACTTGATTCATTAGTGAGACAAGTGGAACCCAACAGTGGGTCTAAGCTTTTAAAAATCTGAACCGTTCAAAATAACCGCACCCCTCTTGTATAGGACATAGCATACTTTACTTCGATAGGAGTTGGTCCTATTATAAGAATGACTAGTAATGTATGGAAAACATGAATTTTTATATTTTATTATGTGTTCTCTGTTCTGTATATGCTCTATCTTATAATGGGACCGACCCTTATTAGAGTAAAAATTGGCCACATCAAATTCAAAGCTGTTCGCTTTGTTAAATTTGGTCATATCACACTCAAAGCCGTTCACGTTGAGTGGTTTAGATTTTAATATGCGGGCCCATCTGTGGAATTCCACTTGTTTCACTTGTTTATCATGTGAAAGCCTCAGTTGATCTGCACTATTGTTTGTGGGGATAATTTTTCTCATTCATGAGAGGGCAGATCTATTGTGGCAGTGCTTCCACTAAGGTGGCGGTGTGTGCCATGTAATGGAGAGCAGGTTTCAGGGTTTCCATTTAAATGATACTCCTCATATAGGGTTGTGACTTCAACGGCCGGACTTGATTGTGATTTTAACAGCTGGATTTTATTTCTGTTTTAATAATAGATGATGGTGTATTTTCTGCTCTCTCTTTCTTCCTCCCTCGCCAATTTCTTTTCCTTTTTGCAGGCTTTCTCCTTTGCCTTCAAAATGCTAAGTTCAGACTGTCCCTTCTTTCTCCCACTTCTTCTTTCTTCCTCCCATTTCTTCTTATCTGAGGTTATGTGGGTCGGCACAGCTGGAGCCTCATTGAGTGCAGGTTGAGACTGCTTGACCCACTACTAAAACGGGTCGGATACAGGTGGGACCTTAATGTGTATCCCCTATCAACCCTACCCCTTTTTACTTGACTTGACCCGTTTGCCATCCCTAGCTATGATGGCCTCAAGCACTTTGAAAACTGCTAAAAATTCATTTTTGTTTCCTGAGTTACTAACATTTTTTTATAAGATGCTTCTCAGATGATTCTTGAATAATTTAAAAATTGATGAAACAAAAATATTTTTTGATTCATCTTCCCCATAGTTTTTCTTTAAATATCTCAGATCTTTCTTTAAGTAGACAATGACTTAAAAGAAAAAAAAAAGGATTTTGTTTTAAGTTTTTCCATAAACTCTCCAAACAATTGCCTTGGCTTGTGTTGAATTGTGAATAATTGTCTTGCCAGATTTTTCCAAATCTGAACCTTGTAGTAATAGTCTCAAGTGTATGTCCCATGCTGTACCTCAGCTGGTGAGGGACACAACCCCCACACCCCACCCCACCAGCAGGCAAGAGAGTGTCAGTTTTGAGTTCTCTCTGTAGCAAAAAAAGATAGAGAAAGGTCTCAACTTCGCTTTTATTTGAAGAAAACCATAATGAGAATTTTCAAATTGAGATAATTCATTCTATTTGGGTTTTGTTTGTTCAGGTTGTTCAAGATATTCCACCACCAATACCCTTGGACCTGCCAATGGTTCTTATAAAACCACCTGAGGCATGCCCGACTGCTGAAGTTTACAAGGCAATGCAAATCTAATCTCAGTTAATTTTCACTCCATAACCTTGCTTAATTTTCCTGCAAAGCCTCCCTTCTGATATCAGTTTTAGTGATGCAGCGGTTTCGGCTGGATCAAACTAGCTCAGTCAACCCTTTGACCTTGCTGGAGAAGATCAAACAAGCAGGGATTTCTCAAGATGTTTGTATCAATGATTTGGGTAAGCAATTAATCCTGGAAGACATGATGTTCTTTTCCATTTATTTTGTGGCATGCACAGGGATTTCTTCAGTTGGTTAGGAACATCGCTATGTGTGTGAGAGAGTGCGTGGGTTCGAGTCCTAGTTGTAGCAGAAAAAAAAATAATAAAGAAAATGAAAAAGATATTTTTCCATTGATATTCAATTAATCTGTTCTGTCCAGAGCTCCCTGCCTTTGAAGTCTTACCGTCTTTGAAACGGTTGAAACAACGGATTCATGCTGCAGGTCGCGGACAATATGATGCGGTTTTTATGTCAGGAAGGTAATAATGTTATTGCCATTTAAGGGACTCCATTCTTTATTTCATTGACTATTATCCCAGCTTGATGTCCTATGTCAATTTTTTGTATGGTATCTTTTTTTTACCTATAGTGCTTGACTTTCCTAGCTTCTATATAACTTGTAGACCTGTTACAATAAATGAGCTGTTGAGAATAGTTAATCTTATACAGAAGGTGGATTATATATGGTAAAGTACTTTTAGTTTGGGCTCATTTCCTTTTAACCACATGGAATTTACTCAGTTTTCTTTGGATCCATGTAAGGAGGACATATCACACTTTTCAGGAAAAAAGAAAAGGAAAAAAAAGAAACACTGTGGACATAACACTTCTAGGGGTTTTGCTATGTGGACTGTCTGACAGTCTAGGATGTGGTCTTCTGCCCAATTAGTTCTAGTTATTGTAATAGTAAAATGTAGTACTAAACTAATAGTATTAATAGTATTACTAAACTAATAGTATTAATTAACATATATTGTTTTGACTTCGTGTGCAAATAATTATAATATAATATTAAGTATCTGCACCATTGCATCAAGTTTTATGTCTTCTTGCACATGTTCTATTATTTGATACTCTCTGCTGGGTTTTAGTGGCAGGCTGAAATAAGTCCCCAAATTCCTGAAAACCCTAGGACTTGAATTGGAAAAGTCGGGTTTGGGTCCAAACATTTTAAAGTCAGGTCTGGGTTTTTCCATGGTCGAGATCCCATATATGTTAATATGACGCCACAGCTGTATGTTATATATCTATTACCCAGTGTCGAAACTGTTTATTATATATGTATATAAAGCATTTGAGTCTTGATTTGGTTCTAGGTCCAGGCCCTTTATTTGGGTCTGGGCCCTGGTTCAGGTCTTTAATCTAAATCCAGGATCCAACTCAGGTCATCCAGTTGTGTGTCCCGTTATAGTAATTTAGGTTTGCATCCAGGTTCACTCTGGATCCTATCCACGACCAATCCTTTTTCATCCCTATTTTAGAGACCATAACAGTGCCAAGAACAGCAGCTGGATTCTCTTTCTAACAACATTACATGATTCCTTTGTAGTCTGCATATTGCATAACCACCACTAGAAGAACAAGAACTTGTTTCGCAGTTGGAAGGTGCTCTAATAAGCACTAGTGTCTAGTAGAATATTTTTTGATTGCTGAAGGTGGATTGTAGTTGTGTAATCTTTTCCCTTAGTTATATTCTTGAAGACTTTGCTATCTATTTGGGCGGACCCAAATTTTAACAGTTATACCAAAAAAAGAAAACAAAAGAAGACAAACCATCTAGTGATTATAGTCAAATCTATCGGTGCTGCGGTGCTGCCACCTTATTATCATTAAGACCATGGAGGAAAGGAGCCTGGCCCAACGTTATTATCTTACACTTAGGCATTTGCATGAGTCGATAGTTAAAGATGGAAATTTTTTACGGTTGATTACACATAGGACATTGTTCACTTTGGTGCTAACCATGTGTAGATTTGGATGTCTAAGAGGGAAGTCTAACCTTTAGTCTATTCATTTTTTCGAAAAACAAAAAAATAAAATAAAATAATGTTAGTATTCTTCCTTCTCTGAACTTTGTGGTGTTGGCTTATAGATAATATATGGGAAAATATATTTCAAGATGCTTGAGAGACCTTTTCCACAAAATGGTACTTGAAGAAAAGGGAAAAGATGCCGCATGGGGTAGATTCTATTCAAACATGAGGAAGACGTAGAGGCAAGTGGAGGAAATGAAAAAGAATTGCCTACTTCTGACAAATTCAGGTTGGTATCCATAAAAGGTTGGAGCAGTTATTGGTGCAATTGGATAGCCCTCAGAAAGTGTTTCATTGCTTTTTGGAACTGTCGAAGAAAAATCAAGATGAAGAGATAGGTGGTTGAAGTGCCATGAACACTGTCAAATTGCCAATTGAGGAAGAGGAAGATAATCATGAGGGAGGACTTGCTGGTGAAAATATGGATGAGGAATTGAGGATCATAGTTTGACAAATAGGTTGTTATTTTAGCTTTAGAACATGTGGATGTTTGTTTTTCTTCCAATAATGCAATTTTAGAGGAGAGCTTTGCTAATGAAGTCCAATCTGTACTGTTGGATTTCAACCTTCCTATTGATTTCATCATTGGGATGACTTGTGGCAATTAGTTGTGTTCAATGGTTAGTTGGAAGTCGTTCTTTGATGCAAGGATTAAAAACCTGGACTTTGGACTCGACTCGGTCCCCTTCGAGTCGGGTCGAATCTGAGTCAACTTGGCCTAGTTGCACTGGTTTTCTTGTTGTGTCCTAAAATAATCCTAAAATTTTGAAAAAATAGAAAATAAAATAAAATAAAATGGTCCACATGTAAATTTTGCCGAACCTTTTGATTTTGATTCATTATTTATGATTTGAATGCGTTTTGTGACTCAATCAATTATTCAAGTTAAATCAGACTAGTCTTTTGGAGAGAGTAAAAATAGGTTTGATGCTCAAAGTAGCCCCACATTGGGTGAATTAGGTTTTAGTTGATTGTGGACAACTTTTTATATAAAGAGGTTAATTTGATGGGTACAACTTTGATCACTGAAGTCTTATCGGACTCAGCTGAGTCCTAGGCTGACTCACCCGAGTCACATGGGACTCGGCCTAGTCTTATGTAATCTGGTTTGAGTCCCATGGGACCGTGTTCGAGTTGACCTGGATTCTACAATCCAACCATATTCACATCTTGTTTTGGCAAGTGGAGGAGTGATGTGTTCGAACTCTAAAGACGAGATGTAGAATTTGAGAGTTAGGACTCAACTAGTCTCGTTGGGCCAAAGACCTCAGGGATACCCACGTCATAAAAAAAGAAAAAAAAAGTCAATTGAAAGAGAATGGTCATTGATCCAAGGGTGAAATTGAAACCAAAAGATTCCATGTGAGTTTTCTCTTACCCAGGGGAGTAATGCATTTTCACCATTGAAATGGGCTCAACTAGGACCTACTTAAGCTAGCAAGGCCCAGCTGAAAACAAGCGGGCCTAAGAAAGTCCAATAGGGCCTGCACATCATATTTGTCAAATTGGTTTGGTTCAGGCAGTGGTCCGAACTGAATTACCTCTGGAAAAATTCGGTCTGTATTGTTATATATAAAAAAAAAATTGGTCTGTATTGTGGCTATTTCGGGTGAACACTGGAATTTCGATCAACATTCCAGATTTTGCTTGAAATGGCCGAAACCTAGTGTTTCAACAGATTTTGTTACATTTATTGAAAAATACTTTGAACACGAACAAACAAACATGAAACAGAATCAGGAGATAATTTTAAGCTAAAAATAAACCAACCAAATGGAATGAAAGTGAGAACACTAGCAAAAACTAAATACATACTCGTGCGACTTTTCTTTCATTATTATTGCCCATTATTTACAGATAATCTATCATATCACCTTCTTGAAGTTCTTTGAAGCTCTAAAAAGTTCCTAATTTTGCGTCCAAATTTCCCCCAATTCCGTAATGGTTAGTGAATTTTGGACAATATTTCCTTTGGAATGAATGGTATCACTCCACCTATCAAGTAAAATCTTTCCTCTTGTTAAGCCCTTTCAGAGCACATGCCAATTGAGTAATAATGAGTACACTCTTCCTCCAAGAATTGTGTTGATTAAACTTTGATATTGTCCCAACTTACATGGCTTATGTGCCATTTGTTTTATTTGAGATATTTAGAGCTTATGCAGCCTTTTCAAATTTATAATCCTACAATGATTCTTTGCATTACATCATTGTCCCAAAAATGTGGTCTGTTTACAGTTCTCCATTTTCTTAGTCATATATCTCAAAGTTATTTTTATTTTGTTTAGTACTTAATGTATGACGTAAGTCATTCACGGATGTAGTATTACTGTAGTAAAACTATTGTACTTTAATGGTCCACTCTTTAGTGACACTTGAGACTTTGCCTCTTTGTTCCTGTTATTGTAGCTTGATTTTGGTTTAAATATCAGCCACCTACCAACATGAGTCTTCTCTCAAGTCACCCCTCTCATAGATTCCTTTAAAAAAGGGCAAATCATATATATTGTCCCGTGTGTGTGGATGATTCGGATGGATCATAAAGACGGCCCCACTATGTTGCCCTCACCCTAATACGGTGAGGGACGTATGCATAAGAATTCTTTCACACACACACATATATCATTTTCATGTTGTACAATGATGTGGGAGGTTCTGGTAGCATTCAAAGATAAGAGGGACTATTTGTTCTACTCTGTAAAAAAAGGGGTATTTGGCGACAGGTCCCTAAACATTTCACTTGCTTGCCTTAGATCCATAATCTTTTTTCATAGGTCATTTTTCCAAATTTGAAGACCTAAAATGTCCAAGTTATCATTTCTTTAAAAGTTCTTATTTATTTAAAGATAAATCATATCCCATAATTAGTGGGATATGCCATTAATAATGATCAACTATCATTTCAAAAGACAAATAAAATAAAAAAACACAAATAGATTTCAAATTTTCAAAATTTGTGTTTTTGGAAAATTAAAATTTTTCCAAAAAAACTTAGATAGATTTTCCAAAAAACTCATTAATTTCTCAAAAACTCAGATAAATTTTACAAAAACTTGGATAAATTTCGTAAGAAAACTCAGATAAGCGGTGGTCTCCAGGTAGAGACTACCCCTTTTCTCCGGCGACTGTGAATGAAACCAAAAATCTTCTCAGATGTTCACTGCCTCTTCCTCGACTCCAATTTTCTCAACAACTTCCAGTCATCTTCTCCGCAAAATCAAATCTGCATCTTCCTTGTCGGAGACCGTAAGTCGTAGTAGAGCCCCAGTCTGGTGAAACCGAGAAACCAAAAACCTCCGACGATGGAGACGGCAATTCCGGATCCCCAATTCAGATCTGCTTTCTGTAACAGTGCCCGAAACAACCCGGGGCCTTTCTGGATCTTTTGAGTCTTGTTTTTTTTTATAATGAGCACATGTACTCCGAGAGCCAAAACCCTCTATGCACTCTGATCTTTTGCAAATAGAGAATGACAGAGAACCTTGCCCTAAAATTGAGGGAAAATAGAGATTTGAAATTTTAAAATTCAAAATTTTATGCCTAAACAGTTGAAAGGACAAATTAGTCAGGAAAATGTCTGATGTGGTATGCTAAGGGACTACTGCCTGAATTAATCCCATGCGCAAGGGACTCTTGGCCTTAAACAATAATACTATGTACTAGAGACTTTATAGCATAATACTCAGAGATCCCTCACTAATTTACCTAAAAAAATATGTGTACATTTAAGTTTTAAAAATTATTGTTAATGGTTAAAGCATATATTTTCTTGAAAGTTTAGATTCCTAGGATGCTGTTTTCTGTTTTTTAATCAGTTTAACAAAGGTTTTGAGGGTTCCTAGGTTCTAGGTTCTAGGGTGCATCTTAGTCCAACTTGGTCGAGTCCCATGAGGGGGACCGAGTTGCCTCCTGAGTCCAAATTTGGAACCTTGATATTGGCTGCCAAAGAAGTATAGAGCTCAATCTTCAAGTATGGGTAATTCAAATCGTATTTCTCATATTTTAATTTGTGTTAGTGTTTTCACTTAACCGTTGTCGCAAATTCTTCTCACTCAGTCATTTACTAACGCTTGTGGTTGATTTATAAAATCTCCTGCAGTGGAAGCACTATTGTTGGACTCGGTTCTCCAGATCCTCCCCAGTTTATCTATGATGAAGATGACTACGTGGATGTATTTGTATCTGGTACGACCACTGCAGTCAATTATTTCGCTGTTTGGTACGAAACATTTTCCTCGGAGGAGGAAAAAAATGAACTGATTTTCTTCAGGGGATTTTAATTTCCTGTGTAAGGGGGTAGGAACGTAGGATTCTTCTCTTCAATGGGAACAGTGCCAAGGCTCTTTCCATTTCTCTTGAGAGTACCATGTCTGATGGACACAGCAGAAATGCAATACGGACATACTATGGTCTTAAAGTGGACCAGGGACCTTGTGTTTAAGGTTAAGTTGTCACAAAGTTGAAATTGACAACAATTGGTAGTACCCACGGCTCAATGGGTCCTAGGTCCTTACAAACAAGAGACTATTGAAGTGAACGTGGTGTATTTCGAAACCAAGTTTGGTTATTGACTCTGTCAAAACAAAAGAAGCTTTTTATCATTTAACCTACTTCATTATGCATTTCTGCACATGACCTTATTGTTCGATGAAATGTGTATCTGAAAAATGCAGAGGCTCGCTTTCTCACTCGGGGAGAGAACCAGTGGTACACAGAACCAGGCTCCACATTCAGTTCTTCTGACTCACCCGTCACCGACCGCTTGTCCTTTCAGTAATGTCTACTGTTGTTTTGATGGAATACAATAAATATTGGTTGGATGCCTTGTTTTCTTTTTGTGGATCCAAAGCAGACTCTTTTTCTTTGTGTGCCATTCCCCATCTTTCAAGTGGGAGTATAGATAAGGGCAGGCATTTGTTCATGAGATAGAAATTGGGTTATGAATTTCTAACAGATGAATTGATATCTCGCATAAAAGAGGATTTTATAGAAATCCCAAAGAGATCACTCTGAAAAGATGGTGCCAGGAACGTAACATTCTTTTATTTTATTTTTCCTTTCTTGTCCCTTACCACGTGGCTCTAGGGGCAGCAAGAGATAATATGGGGGGTACAAGCATGACCCCCATAGGTTGAAACCCATACCTCCACCCCCACCATAACAGAGGTTATGTCTAAGTTGCACCAATTATAGGGCACCCTCTTGTCAAGAGTTACTCATTGATGACTAAGTACTCAAGTAATGACACCCAGGAGTACAATACCAAAAACACAATCCATTTTGTAACCCTTGCCAATCAGAGCATCCTATAATTCAGCCAACACGAAAGAGAAGGTCCAATGGGATTATGGCAATGTCCGTTGGGCACAACATCAAATCTGGGGTCCAACGATGGAAAAGGCAATGGAGCAAACAAAGGGATCTATATCCAGATCAGCAACCAACAACATAAAAGCACCAAACAACAGCAAAACCAAGCATCCAGTCTTGTCTTTTTCATCTTTCAAGTCCCCTCTCCTATTGAGATGGGGATGACACAAACTGCCTAGGTAGGCTGAAGATATCCTTCCCTGTAAATGGGGATGTCCATTCATATGAGCCTGATGACGATGATGATGCATCCTGCACTACACCCTCCTGCAACCCCGCATAGCAAACTCCCTTGACTCCCAGCCTCGAACCCTCTGTAGCTTCAGTAGGTACAGACCGCCCATCATATATCTGATTGGTCTTCACACATGACGTGAGCCCCAACCACAAATCACTATGGCTGGAGGATGTTGATTCCAAGCTCCAGTCTATATTGTTGTAGTCACATTGTGGCGCTGAACTCCCCATGCTCCAATCAACTGGGGAAGTCAAACCAGACGTCCCCGTTGAGCCCCAGCCTGTAAAAAGCCCCAAGGAAGAAGGCCCAGCAAAAGACGCTGGCGAGGTTTTTTGTGATAAACGCAATGAGCTCCCCCACCCTGCTGCAGCAGGTTCCATTGTACTTGAAGCGAAAGGTTGACACTGCTGTTGGTTAAAATACTGCTGCAAACTCCAGTTGCTAGAGCCAAAGTTTGCACTAGGGACATGCCCTATACCCCCACCATTCGGCTTTATGACCTCAACACCAGCACCACCACCAGTATACCATCCAGCCGTTGGAGGAGAGGCGTTGAGGCCAGCGGCAGGATTCTGCTTCGCATTTACAGTTTGTGGACGCTGCATCATGATCACTGGTTCCCTCACCGCGCCTGCTGGCAAGTTCTTGCCTTCATTTCCCAAGACCACATACCGGGCCTCAGCCTTTGCTGGCGACGGTGAGACCTGCAAAGATGATGCCAATGAATAAGAAACAGATGCGCTTGAGCTCACATTTGGCCACCTCTTATCCACAGGTACAGGCACTCCTTGTGGTTTTAACCATTCTGACTTTGACTGAATCCTTCTCAAAGACTGCAAGTTTCTATTTCCAGATTCGGATAGTGCCACCATAGGAACCACAGCCTTTGTGTAGTTAAAATCTCTTTCTTCCTTCCTTGATTGAATTGTCACTGAAGCAACAGACTTTGCAAGTGTCCTCATAGGGTTCTGTACATCAGATACTGCCAACTTACTACCATTAATAGATGGTGAATCACCTGTTCCTTCAAGCTTTGGCGGTGAAGCAGCATGTTCTTGCTTTTGCACTCTTAACATCTCATCTGCCTTCTCAAGATCACCTTCACATGACACTACAGTCTTTTCAACATCCTGCTTTGAGCATTTGTATCTTGTTGCCATTTCTATGATTCGGGCAAGCTCTTCTGTGATATCAATTTTCAAATTACCACCAGTGTGAAGGTTTGTATCTTTCTGCTCAGCCCCTTCTTCACCCCCTTCAAAAAGCCATGCAACTGACTCCTCAACCCGGCCTTCATTTAGGATCAGAGCCATGGTTGCCCGTTCAGAAGGGAAGCCCATTGCCACAAGCTGCTGAGCAAGTGCTTCCAGCTTTCGAGACATGAGGTACCCGCTGCATCGCTCATGCAGCTCTTGGGCCCGTCTCTCTCTCTGACGCTGGTGCTTCCTCCCATTTTTCTGCCGAATCTTATCACGCTTGTCATTGTCAGAACCAGGTATTATTTCCAGCCGCAGAGTGACAGTGGCAGACTTTTCTTTTTGGTCTTCTGACTCACCTGAGCAGCTACCGTTGCTCGAAGATGAATCATCCTCAAGTCCTGTCCCAAGTGAGCCACCAGAATGCACATCCGTCTCGTCTATGTTACGGAACCGACCATTCTGAGGTGGAGAAGAGGCAGTTGGTGTGGTTTCTAGAGAGTGGAATGTGCCTGAAACTGGATTATATGCACTTGCCGGAGCACCATTCCCTGAATTAGCAGGTGTGGTTGATGGCTTTGTAGAAGCCTTCTGCTGTTCCTTTGCTGCCCTAGCAGATGACTTGGACTTGGATTTTGAAGGAGACATTTTGCTGGGTTCTTCCTGCCATATAATATAATACTAGAATGATCAGCTTTAGAGAAATATTTGAAATATTATAACTGGGTGCACATATTCTATAGAAAAAGTAGAACGATAGTATTTCAATGTAAAATCAAATTGGAAAACACTCATAACCATGTTAAATGTGATTGCATCAATTATGTGGTTTAAAAGCGTACGACTACGACTTCAGTATCATTAATAGTGCCCAGCCTTTAAGAGTGTTACTTTCTATCTTTAAGAAGTTTAGGATAAACAAACTGGGCTGGGTTAACTGAAAAAGGACATAAGCAAGCAGATTTGTGAAGCTGGGGATGGAAAACACAATAATGAAGATCATCAAGTTGAGTGCCCTTATGAAAGAATGTCCTCTTGGGATATGATTGATTTGTCTACTGTATAGAGAGAGAGAGAGAGAGAGAGAGAGAGAGAGAGAGAGAGAGAGAGAGAGAGATCTGCCATGCTCATCAGACAATGGGTTACAAAACAAACAGAAACTTTGCCTCTTTACTGCCTCTCCTTGTGCATATCAAGATTTAAAGGGCATAAGAAATTTCATTAGAAACAAAAATCACAAGCAAAATGGATTTTTGAAGGCTACTAAAGGGTTTTGTTCCAGAGCCCTGGCTGCTATTTGCAACAAATAGGATCCAGTCTGTGGAACCAACCTGCATGCAAAAAATGGGTAATAGCATTAATGGGGATCATTACATCATCCAAATCCTGCATGCGAAATATGGAGAGGGAACTTCATCTATGATTTGGCATATGCAAAAAATTGGGATCATTTCATCATCCCAACCCTTACTGGTGGCCTCAAAGTTTAAAACACTTTTAACCCTTAAATGAAGTTTCTATTTTTTTAGTACTATCAATCCAAAGGCATGTAAAAGTAGGATGAGCATCAAACAGGGTAATAGCCCCTAATTGCATACTAATGGCCCGGCTGCCTTGGATAACTTCATGGAAACAAAAATACCAAGTTCTTCCACAGTTCTATAAACAAGATGCAAGGAAGCATTCATGAACAGTAGATAAAAGACAAACAATTGAGTCGATGCATAAAAATTTGTGTAAAATTAGTGAGCATCTCAAAATATCGTCTCCTTACCAATAAAAAAAAAGGTTTCTCCTCTTACACATGGCTCCTACATTGTAAATAGCAGTTCAACAAAGTGATAAAACAGAAAGGCAATTTGCAGAAATGAAAATACAAAATAAAGAGGGAAAAGCAAATTTCAAATTAAGTGAAGATACAGCCTGCAGAGTTTTTTTTTTATACTACTACTACTCCTCTTCCAGAAGTTCTGAAATTTGTAAAGGATGACATACTCCCTGCATTCTCTGAGTTGCACATAAATGAACCAGTCAGTGAATGGTGGATTGCATCCTTGAAAGACTAGGCCAAACAATTTAATTAATTAATTAATTATTTTCACCTCACTTATCAGGCTGTCAACATGCTGGTAGGCAGATTCTAGTTGGTATGCTTGTAGCCAAGGAATGCATGAAATGAGGCTGGTGAGTAAGGCCCAATTGTGCTTCTTGCCATAATTGATGCGACACCCTAGTTGTCAATTTTGGTTTGTTCTGTGAAAACAGCAGAAACAATTCGTTTTGGTCAATGGACCAAAATGGAGAACTCCCCTAGTATGCATCTTTTTTTTCTTTTTTTTTTGGTTGTTTTCAAGGGCTTTTAGGCTTTAGCTCTTTTAGGGCCTTGTACACGAACTAGTTCCCTTCATTTGACTACATATTTGTTCTGCTTCATTCTACAATTCTTCTTTATATATTTATCTTTCCTTCTCACCATAACAGGGATTGGAGTTTTTTACTTGATAAAGATGTAGCATATTACATTGTCGATTTAATATACTGAGTTGAATATACATATGCACTTTCCACTTTTCAAGTATTTTTCATATTTTTCTATATATATATATTTCTTATTATTTTCTGAAACACAACTCTAGAATTAAACACTGAAATGACAAAATGAGAGTGAAACTAAAATGAGTTCTGAAACGAAATTAAACAACTACGGGTGATACTCGTTCGTTTAGATTCAGAGGAGGATTTTATTTATTTATTTCAAGTAGATGAACCCCAATGGTCCTAAATAGTACTCTGGAGAGTGGCAACAAGATGTGCAAGGAACACGGTTCAAAGTACGAGCATTGAATGGTTAATTATCCAGCACTCACTCAAAAAATGAATGTATAGGCAATATACACTGCTTAACTTCTGTCTTGGACTATTGGTATAATATTTGGGAAGGCAAAAGGTTTTGTCTGGGGATTCAGCAATAGTAGCTGTGTCTATGGACTTGGCCCCCAAGTCTGTTTCAGCATAGTACTTAAGGAATTAGGAATTACAGTTGTGTGGAGCCTAAAACTTGGGAGGAATTTCAAAAGGATGAAATTACTATGTTCGCACTTTGTCTATTTTACCCTCTGGAACTTAACAGTGTTGATTTGGGGTTTGGGCAGGAGAGGCAAATGGTGCATACTCAGGTGCAATCCTTGTACAATAATAAGTTGTTAAATCCTCACATGAATTCAGCCATAATTTCTTTGGTGTGGTCAAATGATTTCGTATCTAGATTTATGGTTTTTGCTTGCTAACAATAAAATGAAAGGTACTTTCAATTGACATTTTACATATAAGGCAGTAGAATCAAATTACAACAATCTAGTGCATCCTGTGCACTACACCCACTCACTTAAGATATGATGTGTTCTCTCCCTTTTCCAATTTTGTTATGTAGTTCAACATGGAAGGCCTGTTCATCCTATAGATGTTTTCTCAGTTCCGCGTAGGCAAAATTATCACAGCTGCAAAGTTTACATGGCAGAGAATCTTTGTGGATTAAGGTGTTTGATACATGGTTTTAAGAATCAGCTGAGTCCGAGGGGGCACCTATCCCTATTGAGACGTGTCACCTCTAACCAATTTCTATGGGAAAAGGCCAAAAATGCTGTTTTTCTGCAAATCTCATGTTATGAGAAGATGTGGGAGCTTCCTGGGTTCACTATTGACTGATTTTCAGAAGACCAGAACCACACTTTATAGAAGATTTAAGCATTCAGAGATCACAGGTACTGCTCATTCAACTTCACTGAAATATAACACAGCCACCTACTTGATTTTATTTTTAATAATTAAAATACATATATCAAAAATGTTAAATTACCATTCCAAAAAAGATTTTCAAAATTCATAAGACAAATTTCTGTTTTTAAAGGGTTTTTTTTTTTATTATCATGAACTTCTTCTCAGCGCTCTAGGGTGCAACTTGGTGCAACTCGGCCAAACTGGATCATTTTTTAATATAGGATTAGGGGCATCAACTAAAGGTGGACCAAGTAGCCCCCGCGAGTTTTAAATTTTGGTCCAAGGGTGGTCAGTTTGCTAGTTGGGCATCTAAGGGCAAAAGGCCTAAAAAATCTCTCAGCAGCCAATATTTTTAACAGATGGGTACTAGAATCTCCTGATGTAAGAGAATACATTTGTCGATTAAGACCTTCAGCCAGATCCTTGAAGATAAAATTTGGATGGGTGTTCCTTTAAGCCTAGATTAATTAAAGATTACAACCGGACCACTATTCCCACTTCGGAGCCAATCAGGGAGAGGGATTCCAATGAGACAAAATTTGAATGTACTCAGTAGGAGTAAGTTACTCGTGGCTTACACTGACATCTTTTATGTAGAGGGGATTCATTAAATGCAATTGAATGGGTTTCCTTCATTATCCACTGTCTTTAAAGCAAATGGCAAATGAATACTTTAACACTTGCACACTTGCTGTTGCTCTTTTTTTCCCCCAGTAAAACTTGTTCTGTTGACCAAAACACTGTCACACAGTTATAAAGAATAAGATGAATTACAAAGGTTCCAACAGTGACAATCTCCATCAATCCTGGCTTAAAAATTCTCTCATCCTAACAAATCTCAAAGGATGAGAAAAACCTTAAAAGAGAGAGAAGATATGGAGGGAGGGACATGCATTACTCAAATTTTGTTCTAAATAGTCCAACATAAAATTTAATCTATGTTATCATTTATGAAACCAAAATGTTACCATAACAAGACCAGGCAGAAGGAAAGCAACATCAATCAATAAAATGAGGTTTTTTAATTGGTAGTAATAACCCATTCAGATATGCAAACACTCTGATTGGGGGAGGGAGGGAGGGAGGGAGAGGATTAAATAGAACTGGCAAAAGAAAAAAACAAAAGATATTAAATAAGGATTCATTAATGACATCAACGAAGCCAAGTTTATAGCCCAAAGAAACCAGAGAACTTATCATAATCTTGAAATCAAACATAGTAGGAGATTTCAAGTAGAACATGTCCAAGACCACACAGGACTGTCGTTTTTAAGAGTTAGGTATATTATTTCAAGTTCAAATAATCCATTCAGTTCCGAACACAATAGATAATAGCCTTTCATATCAATGAACGAATAACCAAGTAAACTTAGGGTGATTTAGGAATAAAATGATTCTGAGGTTGCATTTCCTCTATAAGGAATTAGTTCAGGACAACTTTTCAATCAGAATATATTAACTCAACAAGATCAAATACAAAGGCGAATACGTCATTAATGTATTGTTCTAACTCATGTCCTCATTACAAATAAAATAGACTATTCAGTAAATAACATGCTTCATGTAGTAAGGAAAGACTACAAATATTGACATCTTTGCTCCAATGTCATGATTACCATACTCATATCATGATGCCAATTGCAATGTGATGCAGGTGAAAAAATATATACAAAAAACTAAAAATATATGCCATGCAAGGGTTTGAAAAGAAAGCACAAATCAATTAAAAGTCTTAGAACAATAAAAAGCCCGGGCAAAAAAACACACAACATAATTCATCACAAATAGCTCAAGACTTGAAGCATTAGGCGAGGTCAATGAAATATTATGCAAGAGAAAGTATCAAAACGTGTAGTGTGCAAATACATTTTCAGAAGTTAAGATGTTAAAGTTACAAATGCAGACTTCTTCATCCATACTTGTCGAGATTTGAATCTTAAAAAGAATGGATGGCTTATTAGCTATAACAAAAGGCGGACACTCTAAAAGAAATCTATCAAATGCATTACTATAAAATATATGTGTTGATCCATAAACAATAAAACTACAAGAGAAAATCTATCACATCCATTGCTATTGAATATATGCATTTGATCTTTCCATTGCTATTGAATATATGCATTGATCCATAAACAAAAAATTTACAAGATCAAATGCGAATAGAAACTAAGCTTCTACAACCATGCATTGGTCAAAGTAAGGCATCAGTTCCATTCCAAAGAACCCTAAGCATTTGCCATCGATAAAAAAAAAAGTCTAGCTTTAGAACGCCCAAAATCAAAGGAGGATTTATAGGCCTCGTGGGGCAAAAAAATACAATCACCAAACATCCTACGCGAGTCTAGGACTGCAAATCCTTTCCCCCATTTCCTATAATCATAAAACTGTTCAAATCTCTAAACTGTTGAAATATCTCTCACATCTGAATCAGATTTCTTCTGGCAATGGCTACGCAGCCAGAACAACACAAAGAAAACCAATGACATCTCTTACATTTCTATAATTACCCACACCCCAGAAAACACTAACCAAATGGCAAATGAATCGCCAAACAAGATCTCTAAAACCGATTCGGATTAAGAACAGAAAAAAACCAATAGATCGAGAGAATAGTAGCAAACAACAGCATTTGGAATCCGAATCGGAACCATGAAAAGCCTAATACAGACCTAAAACCTAAAACATCCAACCATTCCACCACAAAATCCGCCGGATAAAAACTATGCAGATGACAAATGCCGAAATCGAAATGAAGACCATGAAATCTTTCCCATTTCCTCCAAATCTCAAAATCAGAGACGGATGGAAAACAGATCAATCAGTATGAATGGATGAAATTGTGAGGGATTGAGATTGTTATAAGGCTGACCTGATGAATCAGAAGAAGAAATCGGTGTGATTTTGTGGAGATCGAAATGAAATAAGGAATTCTAGGGTTTTGAAAGAGTGCGATGATGAGATTGGAGAAAGTGGCGTTGAAGCTCGATCGCTCGTTTGCTCTCTCTCTCTCTCTCTCTCTATGCGGAGGCGAAGCTGAAAATGAGACGAATCAAAATGAGGTTTGAGATCCGCATTCTCTGTCTATAAATAGTGGGGTTCTGTTCAGCTATGGGCTGTCAAACATCGATGGTGGGGCCCACATCTTCTACAACCCTAAGCTTGGATCGTCCGAGTCTACTCTGAAAACATTTGGTTTTCAAACTCGGTCAAATTTGTGGCTACTCAGAGCTGGACCACTCGTTTCTATTTGGGCTTTGTTTTTTTGGCCCATGGGCTGTGTGCCCAGGACAAACTTTCTGGCTTGAATATTATATGGGCTGGGTCTGAGGCCGTATATATTGTCTAAATGGGTTGGGCATTGGACTTACTTTCAACCCGCGGTCTAGATCTATAGGCTTGAATAAGGAGCCTGGTAACTAAATTTGTTGATCTTGGAGGCATGTGAGGCTTCCTAGGGTTGCATCAGATCATTGTTGTCCAAGTGGTGGGATGCGCATGTGATTGGATGGGCAGATAGATCTTGATAGATCAATGAAGATCTAGAAAGGCCCAGAAGAATTTGTAAGACTCTGGATAGTCTAGATTTATATAGCATTTTTTAATGTTGTGGATGGTGTGAGGGTAGATTAGCGTGGAGGTTTCTATAGTAAGTTCACATCCATTTGATGAGTGACATGTAAATAGATCTTATTCATTTATTGTATATGATAGCTGCTAGGGTTGCAAATGAAATTGTTTCGGGTTGGAATCATACTGTATTTGAATCAGGACTCATTTCTAAATAACGATTCCGATTTTTACTCGAAACTTGTTTTGTTGGTTCCAGACCCAGTTCCGATAGAAAAATCCGAATCCGTTAAAAGAATCGAGTCAACCTAGAGGACGGGATCTAGATCCAAAACTGGTTCTAACTTCTCTTCAGTTTCTTTATTTTTTTTTCTTAAAATAAATATATCATTCAACCTATTACAATACATCCAGTCTACCACCTTCAGCATTATACATAAAAATGCCTACACAAAAAAAGTTTATTTTGAAATACAGTTTGTAATATCAAAAACTCATATTCCGGGTACCGATCGACGGGTTGGAACCTAGATGGACCCGGAACTAAATCCATTTATCAATTGGAACCTAATTTAGCTTCCGAAATCCAGGCCCATTTATGCATCGAAACCCAAAATAAGTTCCAGACCCTATTTTTTTTAGGCCGGAACTTTCAGATGATCGAAGAACCGGATATCCGTTTGCAACCCCAATGGCTACAAATTCATTTGTAAGCAATCAATGTAAGCTCTTGTGTTTTCTGGGGTGTTTGGAAATTCTAGTCTAATTAATTAGAGTTAATTTGACTAAGATTTAAAATAAAAACTCTAATTTTTAAGCTCCAATCTACAAGTAGTTTGTTTGGTAAAACCTTAAAAGAAATCCTTATTTCATGAGGTAATTGAGCCCTACCTTTAGGAACTGTACAATCGGGTGCCACCTTTTAAAAATTACAATGTAGAGCCTATCATTTGTCATTTTGAGAATTTTTTTAGGTTATTTTTCTTCCAAAAACATAAGTATTATTTTTAATTGCCCATCTCATCCACTTTAGCTAAAAATGTACTTATAAAAAAAAAAAAAAACAGCCCCTCTAAGCTTGTTCCTTTAGAGGGAAAATCTCTAATTTGTAAATAAGCTCTAAAAACAAGAAAACATGTACAATTAGAGGTTTACCAACCACTCTAATATGAAAACAAGCTCTAAATGATAAAATCAAAGCCTATTTTTAGAATCTCCAAACACCCCAAATATTCCCAAGTATATAATCTTCTTTGTGTGTGAGTGTGCAAGCTCGGTGCAAGTTTGATTCAAGGGCCAGACCATTACTTTAGGCCAACGACAATTCTTACTAGAAGAAATAGAAAAAAAAAAAAAAAACCGCAGCATTGATTCTCTTGTTACAACTTCCCAATTGCCATCTTGAAAGTTAAACATTGAAGAGAAAATGCTGAAGTAAGGTGCTTGAAGATTTAGTTAAATGTGCATCCAACTTATTGGGCATTAATTAAGGTAAGTTGGTTTTTGTTTTTTTGTTTTTTTTTTGTTACTTGAGGTATTGAATCATTTCGATAGGATATTTATTTGGTGTAAGAAAATCACTTTTTAGAATCATTCAGTAATTTGATCAGATAAATTAACTTGGACCGTTATTGTGAAATCAAGGGCTACCATTTAGTTGATCCTTGACAGTGAAATAAATGCGTTATTTAATCTAATGGTTGATACGCAGCCAGATCAATGACAAATTGAGTGCCAATTGGCCAAAAATAGAATGGGAGAAGTGAGCCCGGGTGAAATGGATCAATTTCAATTGAATTGACTGTGTACCTAGACCAAATTAATAACTAAAATGGATACTAGTCCATGACCCAACTCAAGTCTCGAGTTCAAATCTTTTTTTTTTTTTTTTTTTCTTTGCTCGTAATGGATCTGATTTTTTGTTAGACCCTTAATCAGCAACCACTGCAATTTTACATGTTTCAATTACAATTTTGTTCGCTAAACTATGAAATACTTTTATTTTGACTATGAAGGATCTTTTAAACAAGCAAACTTTAGGATGTGGTTGTGACTAGGCATTGTCAATAATGTCACTGTCTTTCTTTCTTTTTTTGGTAAAAAAATGGAATTTCATTAGAAGGAAAGAAAACAACAATTAGCAGGCAAAAATCATTGCCACTGTCTTCAGTACTCCAAGTGAATGTGGTCCAAGGGACCAAGGCACGCACGACTTGAGCAGATTACACTTGCTGATTTTATTTTTAGGGCATGAACTATGAAGCCATGAGAAGGGGGGAAAAAAGAAGCAATGTCCATCAATGCTCTAAATGCATAAAAAAAGCTATTTTAAAGGGAAATTCTCAAAAACTACCCTATCTCAAAAGGGGAGTTTCTGCTCTTATCTATTAGCCAATGATTTAAGAGAATTTATAAAATATCTACAATTTTAGGCGAATATTTAGGAGAAAGAATTGATAAGTATACCATTATGACATGTGTCACACTTTCATTGGCTAAAAGAGGGGCCTTTTTTTTGTGAAAAACGCCGAGGAGTTTTGTAGCGTAACTCTTATATATAAGGAAAAGAAGAGAAAATGACAAGTGTTAGGGAGTGTTCAACATGAACCAACATTTAAGAGTTCATGCACAAAACATGGAATGAATAAATGTTCCAAATTTAGTCAATGGCTTATGGATGACATTAGAAGTCTGCAACACAAGCAATAACTAATAAGCCAACGTAGTGGTGGAACTTGGCCTTGGCCGAACCCAAATCCTTGGGCACATTTGGTAAATGACCCCGGAGAGGAATCGTCTGGCGTTTTTTGTGCTACAGATGAAAGCCACATTTGGTTTACACAAAGATCAAAGAAAATGGAAATCCAGAATCCTCTAAATCAGGTATTCTCCACGTCAAACACCCCCCCTCGGAACGACAGAATTGTCGGATGGACTGAAACATAGAGCTACAGTAACTCGTGTGGGAATTTTGAGCTGATCGTATTTTTTGATTTTCTAATTTACGTGGGCTATAAAATCACAATCCAAACCGCTCATTTTCTTAAAATGGCCAAACACAACTACATTATCAAATATCAGCTGCTGATTCCTTATAGATTTTGAGACATTTATAAAAAAAAATTCAGACCATTGGATGACGATTTCTAAAATTCTATGGGGGCCATTTGCGAATTTCAAACTGTCTAATCTCTTCAGAATGCCTAAAACGATGATGAGTCCAGATTTGGCAGCCTAATTCATCATGGATCGTGAGGAACTAGCTAGAAACTCCTGATTGTTGAATTCACAGTGCAAAAAAGGGGATGAATGATAGTGTGTTTTTTCAATTTTTGGGTGCCCGTAGGGCCGAAAACCATGATCTAAACCGTGAGTTATTTTCGGAAGGTCAAGAACGGCTAGTTGCTCAAATTTCAGTTGTTGATCCTTACTAGATTTCAAGATATTTATAAAAAAGTCCAAATTCTAAAATATTAATTTTTTTTTTATTTCTGTGGGGCCCCTTCGCATGATCCGAACCATTCAAATACACTAGATGGCCAAAAATGACTTTGAGTCAAAAGGTGAGGTCTTGATTCTTCATGGATCTTGAGTTATTTTTAAAAAAACTTACAACTATTGGATTATATATTCTACTAATGGTAGGAATCTTCTTTCAATGCCAAACTTAGAATTCTCATTACAAATCATATATGAGAATATCTTGATTCTAAGAGATGAATGGAATCCTCTAAACAAAGGATTTCCTTCCGTTTACCAAACATGCCCTTAATGACCCGCCAAAAACTTACATTTGGGCTACCGGGGAGGGAAGGGCTCGGTTGAAATCGGAGAAGAGCTACATATTGGCCCTTCTAAATTTGGGGCTTAGTTGGTCTAAATCTCAACCAGTACCTAAGTTGAACCCTTAGGGCATACGGTTGAGATCATTGTTGAAAACATGAACATCAACTTTTTGTTAGGGATAATGGTCATATGACTGCCTTTATTCATAACAACTGCCCCAAAACGGCTTAAAAATATTTAATTTCCCACAAACCTATTCATACAAGAAAGTACAGTCTAACAGTGGTGATTTTATCCTTAAGCTTGCAATATCCTAAGGCTATATGATATCTCATAGTGCAATATCCTAAATATTTACATGAGACATCTTACGACCATAAAATATCACACAAAACCTGTTCTTGTCCGAACACAAAGCACATATTCACAACGAATTTTAACTCTATTTCATCTTCATCATTTCTACTTGCGGGTTCCTAAGTTAGGGCTCTTATTAAATATTTCTATTATCGAGAGTTCATTCATTTTAATCATCATAAGAGGTATGTGGGCCCTATCTTCTTTGTAAACCTAAGCCATTGAAGATCACTGGTTTCTTTGTAAAAAAAAGTTGTAAAGAATGAAGCAGGAGAATGGATTGGAAGGATGTCTTCCTACCATATCAGAAGCACTATGGTAAAAAGGAAAAAAGGAAGAGGGTGAGAAAAAAAGAAGATGCTATGGAATAGTTTTCTTATAGAAAGGGGGAGACAAAAAATCAACCTCACCAAATTATCCTAGCCCTTGATTTAACAACCTTAAATTTTCATAGCATCCTAGTAATAGAGTTCTCTCTTTGAAATTCAATCCAACAGCAAATGAAGATTCAGTTAGTGTCAAACTAGGCCCCCCCGCCCCCCCACCCCCCGGGGCCCCTGCGCATGTTGCTAAATTTCTAGAAATTTTGAAAAATGCATTCCTACCAAAGTGGCTACAAATGGAGAAGTAAAGTTTGAAGATCCACAAACGTTTCTATGCCTTGATATATACTAACTATGTCTCATCATTCATCAAGGAAGACATATGTTACTTGTGAAGGCTATCAATTCCATGTTTCTAGGGGCCCGCTTATTTGTCAGGTTGATGAACTTTTAGAAGCTTTAAAACATTTATGATGTATCCCTATCAAAGCCGGTTAGAATTGGAGAAGCAAAGGTGAAGATTCACAAATGGCTCTCCGATAATTTGACCTTTGGTAAAAAGTGAAGATTCACAAATGGCTATGAAATAATTTGTTCATTTGTGAAAAGCGATTACTTAGCCTTTGCTCCATAATCTTTTTTAAAATTCTTTATTTTTTTTAATATTTAGTTTCTTCGAGAAGAGATGTGCGAGTGTGCGAGTGTGCCTTAATAGTAAGAGGCATTGCTTCTCACCCAACATGCTAGGGTGCATGCAAAACCCCAAAGATAGAACCCTGGGCTAATGGATTCTGCTATATTTTTTTTTATTTTTTTTATAAGATTAGGCTAGTGTAGGAATAAGATAGTTTGCCGTTCTTTCTCTCTCTCTCTAAAAAAAAAAAAAAACCCTCAAAACTCTTCTTTGAGAAAGTTTTTTTTTCCTTTCTTTCTATTTTTATACAGACCCTCCCAAGGAAATTTTCTTGGCCATCTGGCAGCCTTCATCGGGCAAATCAATTTGTTATGAATCTTAGGAACTCAATTCCATGCAGAAAAAAGCCCCATGCCCTGTTCATCAACTTGCTACTTTCATTAATAATAGACAGATTGAGCTGACAAGCAGATGCACAAACTCCATTGTCCACTCTTCCAATGTTAAAAGGAGCTTAATTTACTTTGTTTAACATGATTAAGTCCCCGTTGAATTTTCACTCAATCATTCAACAAACACTCATATTATGTCGTCATCAAATAAAATCATATGATATTATTCCCATGTGAAGAAAATGATTTCAACTCATGTTTAATTATCACTACAACCCAAACTATATTCACATAATTTGTAGTTAATGAAACAATGCAGAGCCCCAACTTCCCTGCCAATCTCCTGTGTAACTTTTTCTTTAGCCACCAACTGATACCTAATCCCATGCATCACATCAGTGCATCACCAAGTCAGCACCAACAATGAATTAAGAATGTAAACCCACATGCATCAAAGGCTACAGTAGTAATAGTATTTGGGCAGCTCCAAATTAAAGGATACAAAAGGCATACAAACTTGGGCAAATCAATCAACCCCATCAAATAATTTTTGCATTGAGAGCCATAAAAGACTTTTTACCAAGTAAAAACATTTAATCAGTAATGTAAACCCATGACAAAATCTCTCCATTATTCTTAATTTTAAATAACTTACAACAAAGCTTAGCTCCAAATTATATATATATAAAAAATAAAAATAAAAACCTTAAAAGCTCTCCTTTTAATTTTCACCCAAAACAAAAGGAGCCAATGTGAAATTCCCTTTTCACCCTTCTCCTCCCTCACCTGACTTCAGACCAATCTTCTCTTCTTCTACGCTCTTGTGCTGCTGAAACCCTAACCCTAGCTCCAAACCCAAAGGAATTCCATCAAAATCCGACCCCCCAAGCCCCAAGTTGAAAGATCCGAACTTTGGGGTCGACTCTATGGGTGTGATCTTCGTGTCGAAGGAGAATGAGAATCCTCGATTCGACGACAGAGATTTCTCCAGAGACGCTGGGCAGTTCTTCTTCCTCCTCTTCGCTTCTCTCAAGGTATCTGCATCGTCATCTTCTTTCTCTTCTTCTTCATCTTCTTCTTCTTCTTCTTCTGCTGCTGCTGCTGCTACTGCTTGTTCTTCTGCTTCTTTCTTCTCATCTTGTCGGAAAAAGTCGAGAACTTCGAGGTGGGTGTTGTAAAGTGGAGGATCTTGGACGGAATTTGACTCGGAGACTGTCGAATATCCGGCGGGATTTGAGTTAAGAACTGCCGGATCTTGGTCGGAATCTGAGGTTTGGGCGGAGATGGGAGGAGACTCTGCTGCTCCCTTCTCTGCCATTTGCGAGGAGGGAGGAGGGGAGAGGGAGGAAGTTAGGTGGGACGAGGTCTTCATATCTGTTGAGATACTTTCAGTAACATAAGACGCGGGAGCACTAAAGCATCCTTGATATCTGATATGCCATTTATGAGTAATGACATGGTTGGAAAACTTATGACTCTGATTTTACTTATCTAGCTTTAAGATATTGAGTCTAAGATAGCAAATCAGCTATTTGAGAGAGTCAAAGATCTTTTTTAAAAAAAATATGTTAAAAATAGATCAAATCTAAATATACATATATTTACATACAATTATAATATAAATTTAAATTAATAAATTTATTAAATTTCAATTAATATTTTAAAATTGCTAACTCTAAACCTCAAGTATTAATTACTTATACTTGGCTTGGCCTAGTTTATCCTGTATTTGATTCAGTCCTTCGTCAAAATGAAGTGACTCAACAGAGTTAAGAGTCAATTCGTTGAGTTTTTCAACCTTAATTTATGATAGGGGTGTGACTTGAATTTGGACTTGATCAAAAGTGAAATATCAACGATCCACTTTGAGCTGAATCTGACCTTGATTTTGAAACCAACATGAAATTCAGACTAGAGCTGCTTTGGTACTCGAGTTGGACCTGGATACTTAACTTATAGGAAAAAGAGGATTAGTCTTACCCTCTTGTCAAACTGGGAGGCCTCTTGAGTCTTGAGAACAATGTACGATTGGCTCATGTGATCCCTACTTTAATTGATCTAATCCATCCATTTGAAGTATTCCTTAATCTCATAAGTAAAAATGAGATTAGTTGTTAATTTGTAGGATCTTACAATCCATTGAGCTACCACTTATCCCAAAATCAATTGGTGATGTAAAACGATATATCAATGGTTTTATGGTGAGAGCGGCAAGGGCTCGGCCACAATTATGACTGCTCAGGAGTGAGGGTGGACATTGACCACAACAATCACTCCCTCAACAGCACACCCTCCGCCACTCCTGCCGTGCAACTCGCAAAACGCGTGTCCCATGACTCGAACACCCGACCTATCAGGCTTCGATACTACTTGTAGGATCTTACACCTCATTGAACTACCACTTATCCCAAAACCAATTGGTAATGGAAAAACGGTACAACAATGGTTTTATGGTGAGGATGAGGGCTCGACCATAATTATGACCGTTCAAGAGCGAGGGTGGACGTCGACATCAACATAATTTAAATCCCTCGTTCTATGTAAAAATTCTTCCTATGGTGTATATCACAAGGAGTGATTTGAGCATATTCTTATATCCAATCCCAAGGTAGGGTTTGGATTTCTTTCTCTTGTTGATGATCTCACACAATTCCACCTTAAAATCTTTATTTACTCTCGCATTCTTTATAGAGCCGTTTGGCCGGAGGTCACTCAACTTTGATTTTTATTGCAAACGGTCAACGATTTAATCTCATACAACCAAAGGCCCCTCATGCCGTTTCATCAACTTGAAAAGTCAATAATGCCATTTTCACCTGTTATCACTTTATTCAAAAAACGCAAAGGGTAAAATCACTAAATCTTGCCAGAGAAGGAACGAAAGCAAAAGGAGGGGTTTTGAACTTCGACTGCATGCAAACGCAGAAAAGTGAATTAGGGAGGCAGATTACATCAACCATTCGTACCTTTTCAAAGATCCTATTTCATCATTGAGTTGGTGATTGCATAAGTGATTTCTTTGATTTGGAAACCTAGCAAATATAGAAACTAGACCAGTCCAGACATTTTCTCATACAAACGGTTAACATTTGCTCACTCCAAGACAAGTAAGTTGGGTATTTTCTCATTCGCGAACCTTCATCATGTTGGAACTCTATCTATTTGCTTATCGCAGACTCAGATAAATTGTTCCATAACTCAAATGAATTTTTCCTAGGACTTCAAAACTCAGATAAATTTGTTCCAGAACTCAAATAAGTTTGTCCAAGAACTTAGATAAACTTGTTTCAAAACTCAGATAAACTTGTTCCATAACTCAAATAAATTTGTTAAAACTTAGATAAGTTGAAAAAAACGAAAAGAAAGAAGATTGTGTGATATAGATCGAAATCTAAATCATTTGAATCATATTTCTTTGATTTGGATTGATCTGAACCCTATTTCTTTGATTCGGTTTGCATATGCTATATTAAACTAGCAAGGTTGCAGAATCTGTCCCTCACAAAAGTCTACTTTGAAAACTCGAAGGTCACATAATTTGTCCCTCACGCCTAGAACAAGTGCATATGAATTTCTTTTAGAAAGTATATTCTCTAAGAATCTCATAATCGATTGCCATTACCATTTCAAATTCAAAACGTGATCTACAAGGAATTACAACGGCAAACCAGTTATAAATGATTGCTTATGAGCTTAAATCAAGGGCTTAAATTGCATGATGTGTTTAGACGATTATGTGTGACATATTGGGACAGTTACAAGGGCAAATTAGTCATGCCAATGTGTGATCTGACGTATTTCGGGATTTCTGGTTGAAATATGTCCAGTTGCATGGACTACATGCCTTAAACGGAACTTTTGCGGACTAGAGCCTTTAGATGACATAGTTAAGGGACCTTTCGTAAATTTTTACTTCTTTTGCAATTGAGACACTTAATTTAATTGCTGGATTTCATGAGGGAGTCCAGAACCTCAAGGTAATGCAAGCCTCTCTCTCTCTCTCTCTCTCTCTTCTTTTAAGTAGTATATTTCCATGCAAAATTGCAGGTAAACTAATAATTATGTTATAATATAATATCTTATTCTCATGATTCTACAAATGCATTCGAATTGTATACAAAATTGCAGAGTTAAAGGAATGAAACTTTCTAGTGGGGCCCACTTATTAAAAATCTCATGCACACAAAATAAATGTCCTCTAAGTGTATGGAGCATCATCAGCTTTTACTCCAATAGGAGTTGATCCCTCTATAGAATTGATCGTTTGATGGAAAAAGTTAATGAATATGCATAAGATTGTATTTTTTTGGAAAATTTTCAAAAAAAGTATAAAGTTTTTTTCTTATGTTAAAAAAAGTACATGAGGATTTGAATATTTCAAAAAGTTATAAAAGTCTTCCATAATTCTTTCAATTAAGTTCTCTCTATAATTTTTTTGTAAAAAATGACAAAGTACCCTTCCATTATGACATATTTTTGTCTTTTCTTAACCTTCTTTATCCCAAAACCGACCATCTTGATTTTGATGATCATAACCATTTAATGAATATAGTTTGTAGTCATTTGGGATCCATATAAACCTTTTCTCAACATCCATACATAAAGGTTGCTACAGTGGGTCCCCACAAGGTCATTCGCATTGGACTTAATTGATCATTTCTCTTAAATAATTTAAAGAGAAATCTGAAAAAATGACAAAATGTATTTTTATTAGTTTTGGAACTTTTTACTGGATGAGTAGTTGATTGAAAGAAATATGGAAGACTTTTTATACTCTTTAGAAATATTCAAATTCTCATGTACTTTTTTAAAGATGTTGCAGAGGTTTTATACATTTTAGAAAATTTCCTTGATTTTCTTAGACTCTCACTCTTACAAAGGTACAAACTCCTATTGCGGTAAAATTTGATGATACCCCATATATCAAAAGAGCATTTATTTCCAATGACTCAGGTTTTCTAGGTGGACCGTACTGTGGAGTTCCACTCCTGTTAATTTAGGATTATTTGAGTCAAAGCCTTGAAGGATCCACGTGTCTTTTAATTTTAGCCAATTAAAATGATCGTATGTCAATTCTAAGATATGTTGATTCCATTAATAATGAGGAGCCAGTAAATTACATATCAATCTCTTTACTTTTTTTAAAAAAAGAAAAAGAAAAAAACTTATTTCCAAATGTTTGACATTTTTCTTGATATATAATTATATAAGCTGGGTATGTTCCCTTATTTTTTTTTTAGAATCCCGACTAACTCATCTTTCATTCACTCCCCATCCTAACTCTTCTTTTAATCCATCTTATCTCTCTTTGTAAAATGATTCCACAAAAAAACAAAAAAAATGACTTGGAAAAGCTTGAATTTAAGGATCAAGAACCTTCGAATGGAATTAACTTTTTTCCAAGACACCCAATTAGACTTTCATAATAGGTGGCCCACATGTAGAAAAATCCTCCCATCTATAAACAATTTTCCACTACTCATTCCATTATTCTGCAAATTTGACAGCCATAGTTAGGGTTTGGATTAGGCCCTTAAAAGTATTACCCTTGTCATCTTAGAGTTACTATTTTCTCGCTTAAAGATAATTATGGAAAAGCTGTTTAAATTAATTTGAGTTTTTTTGTATATACCCGTATAATTTTTAGAATTTGTAAATAGGCCCTTGTGGTTTCAGAATCTGTATGTACCATTGTTTTCTCTTTTTGATTCCTTCCATGTCACAAAATGAGTATCCCTATAACCACCATAAGTTTTTAGAATAAAATGACACTTTCGCCCATCTCTTTATCCCTATATACATCATTTCAAATGCTTGAATTTATTTTTCTCTAAAGCTTGTGACTTTAGCAATTAATCTAATACATTTAATGGGAGAGAGTAACCCTATATAAACTCATTTTCTTTTGTCAAATACGGGGCATATTTCATTAATTTCAAAATTGGTCATAATATATACTTATGAGTGGTTATAATTGACCCAATCAATACATGACCCACTGTTGGACTAATGAAAGTTTCAAAATAGATAATTAGGCTTCACGTGCATGAGAGAGAAACCATGGAACCTGGGTTAAAACAATAGCATTTTTGTAAATAATGATTTACTAATTTTTATTTAATGGATGTATGGCTAGAACCGTCACTTTTATAAAAACTCAACACATATATCTTAATCGTTTCCCATTCTCATTAAGACTACTGATTTTGGGGACATGAAAGGTATTAAAATAAACAAGTGGGGGTATATACAAATAATGAAACCACAAGGCCCTGTTTACAAATTTTATAAACCTTAGGGGGTTAAATATAATAAAACTCAAATAGTTTTGTCATAATATGTTTTTTTTTATTGTGATGATTACATGAAGATTTCTTAAAAACTCATGTGCTTTTTATTAATTACTTAATTCAGTATTAAAGTAATGGGGTTTTAGCCACTTGAAAGGATCTTAAAATCAATTCTAGATCTATTTGATTCCATTAATAATGAAGAGTTGATATATTACCTAATGATCTCTTTCCCTTTTTGTAACCATGGAAAAAACCAATTTCCAAATATCATAAATTTTTCTGGATGCATAAATCAGATATTGGGCTTGGTGCTAGTTTTTGTGGGGAGGGGGGGATCAATCATAATGGGGTCGTAAAAAAAGGAGAATCTATAAAATGCCTCTCATGAGAGATGTCCTTAGGAGAGCCTTTATTTATATACATGTATATATTATATTAAATAATCTTGTACTGTGTAATTAATACAGGACTTGGCCAAGGCCCACTTTCAACTCTGCAACTCATAAGATTGGTCGAGTGAGTCCATGACGAGGCACTAGTTTTGCACAATTACGCTTTTCTATGAATGGACAAGTCTTGTTTTCTTTTTTTTTTTTGATTGATGAGTTTGAGATCACGGTAGAACTACTTTCTAAAGAGTGTTGTTATTCTTTTTCCAATCATATTCTATGAAGAAATTTGGTCCGGCTTCTATTCTCATGCGAAGTCATAGAAATATCAGAATTTATTTTGATTTGTTTCTATTCAAAATAAATTTTAAGAGGATGGGAAGCAAGAATATAACATAATTGTTAAAACCAATTTTCTATATTTGGGTGATAGCTTTGTAGTCCGGAGGGTTTTGTACCCTGCTTGCATGGTTTGCGATGAGGTTGAATATGGGCACAAATTAGCCATGGTGAAGGGTGGTTTCTCATTGATTCTCAACAATAAAATTCCAATACATCTCCTTTTATTTTGAGTTCGGATCCCTGTTTCAACAAATCAAGGAAATAATGTCTATCCCCAAGCGTCACCTGTCCAAAATGTGATGACAAATAATTGCACACTCTCAATTACTTTTTTGGAATGAAATTAGTTGACATTACATTTTGCATATGTGGTGCTCAAGGATGGGCTGAAACAGTCCGAACTCTTTCCTTTTATTTCTACAATAAAGGAGAAGGAGTTTCATTAAACAACGAAAGTGAGTAATGGTTTTTAACAACATGATCTTCCAATATGTCCTCGTCCGTTTTCAAATTGAATTATTTCATGTTTTATGTGCCTTATGAGCCGCTATTTAAATTTGAAGGACAGGTTCTTGCTGGTCCTCCTTTAGTTCAATTATAATCGTTTGTCATAGAATTGTTTTGGGCTCATATTTTGCACAGTATGGAAACAATGTAGTAATTGGATCCGTGTTTATTTGGCCGATTCTGATTCAGGCCCACTAACAATAAAAAATCCCTTGGACCATTTCGTCCAAGCTCCATCAAGGTAGGGCATCTACAAAATAGGGTAGGGTATCTAAAAAATAGTTCGGGCCCGGGTTGTATATGTTTGGCTTTTGGTTCATGTCCAATTTGAGTTATTTTAATTAGGGGTATCAAAAAACTGAAAAATCATTTAATCGGCCGAACCGAACCAAACCGACGGTTAATAACTGTGTTTCACGGTTTCGGTTACGGTTATTAAAATCGGAAAACCGTGCTTCATGGTTCAGTTTCGGTTTTCAGTATCAACTCATGGTTATTAAGTGAACCGAAGCGTTACACCCTAATTTAAAAGAGAAAAAAAAAAAGAAGAAGAAATGAGGTATTGTGTAATTTTATAACTTAAATAACTCCTTTTAACTTTTGTGCCCTACTCGTTGAAACAAAAAATGAAAGAGGGAAAAGTGAAGGATCAATGATGTGTTTGCTGGAAAAATACACTTTATTATTTCATTTGTCTATGTGAATATTTTAATGCTACTTTAGCATTTTGGAATGATGTAATTTGTTATCTAGGATATTGGTTTTGACTTTTGAACATGTGTTTTGCATGCTAACAAAAAAAAAAAATATTTTAAGTGGCAATTAACCGTAACCGAACCGTCTAATACGGTTAACTGTAGTTCAGTTTTTTAACAGTTTTTTAGGGTACAGTTACGGTTTTTAAAAACTGAAAACCCTAAAATATGGTTTGGTTAATGGTTTTTCCAAAACACATGGTTAACCGAACTGAACTGTTACACCCCTAATTTTAATACAAGACCCGACCAGGCCTAATTGGACCCTTAGTGGCAATAGGTCCATTCGATTTTGAGTACATGTGCGGATTGTTAAATCGACTAGTAAGCATGGAGCCAAATCTAGTGTTCGCCAATGCTTGAAATATAGACCGTAAAAAAGGCCTGGTTCACACTCAACCAAAATATCTAGGGCACGTTTTTTTAATAGAATTTCTGATGGGTTTTTCGTCTATTTGGGTATTTTGAAAAACTCGTCAGAAATTCCTTGTTTACTTGGCATAATTTGATGGATTTCCAAATTCTGGCATTTTGGAATACCAAAAAACTGGGGTTTTAAAATCCCCTTAAACCATCGAGCATTTGAGAAAACAGTTTGAGAGAGCAATTCCGAGCACATCATCGTCGCCTCCGATCTTCTTCCTTTTCGCTTCACAGTGCATGGCGAAAGTCTTAAAAGGTATGGTTCTTCTTCCCTTGTTCTCCTCCATTCATCTTACTATTTATCTTACAAACTAGAGCCCCAAAATGTGTGTTTAAGATTCGTAGGTCTCTGCAGTCAACTTGCAGATTTATGGGTTCTCCATCTATGGGTTTCTTGATAATATTTCTTTCTTCTTTCATCCAGATTTGAGGCTCTATAAAATTATTTTTTCAGATTCTGGATTTCTGCAGTAGACTTGCAGATTTTTGAGATCCTCCATCTGTGGTTTTTGGCTAACCTTTCTCTATTTATATTACATTCAGATTGGGGACCTTGATCAGTTACTCTGCAGATTTGGGTTTTCTTCATTTGTGAAATTCTGTAGAATTGGGGGTTTCAAATTTTTTGAGTTTTTGCAGATTATGAGTTTTTGCGGTTTTTGAGAGTTCCTACATGTTTGTGGGTTATTTGCAGATTTGGGCGTTTTCTACATATTTAGTGGGTTTCTACAGATTTTGATGTTGCATGATAGTTGTTTTTTCCCTCTCTTTTGATTATTATTTAGATTTCTTTAACTGTATATTTTGAAAGTCTTGAGCTATGTTTCTGAAAATGATATTTCAGGAAATAGAAGTGAAAATCATTGTACATTTTGTATGGAGATTTCACAGTTTACAATAGAATATAGTCAAAATGCCCTTTCTCTTAAATGGGGACTGTTCGGTGTATTAGGCTGTTTAAAATTAGTCTCTACTGTCATATATCTTCTTATCTTGTACTTGCACTCAACAAATGTTTTTGTCTCAAATCTTAAAAAAGTTTGATAGATTTTTTGTCTCTCCAATGGCACCCAACTATAGTCCTCACCTATTATGAAATCCCACCTGTTATAGAATGCTAGTTTACAGCTCTATAGGGGATAGGTGGATATGGTGGAAGAAGTGTTTGACCTTTCTTGAAGATTTCCGGCCACATTTTAAAAGGGAGCTAACTCAGAGGCTCTAATAGGTTTGCTTAAGGTGTAGGGGACCAATCTTTGTTTCTGGCAGCTGTCTTGTAATTTTACTTGACATGCTCGTCTATTCTTTTCATCTCATTGTACATTTTGGCTTTTGGTGCCTTCGGGCTACCTTTTGTTTAAGCCCTTATCTCAATATGCATGTCCTCATTCTACATTGTTTCTTTATAATAGTCACTTGTCAGATGAAATAAATAATCACAGACCTTGAGGCTACACGTTGAGGATCAGAGTATTTGCTAATTTAATAAGGATGGGAAGAAGTTTATGTTGATGTCACCATCTAGTAGATCATAAATAGTAATCCTAGCACTAGAGAAAATCATTAATGTGGAGTTTCAACCAATGATGAACAGAATATGTGAATCCCAGTTCCTTTTATCTCACATTCAATCTCAGTTCCTTTGATCTCATGTCTTTCTCATGGACTCCTTTAATGAGTTATAAACACAAGATTCTTTTTGTATGGTAATTGGTAGTGAACTTTCAGAAAATTGAAAAGCATAAATCCAAGAGAATGGAGCAAAGGATATATTGGACCGGTTTGAAGAGACTGGATCATTCTCAAGGACAAGTTCTTTCTAAAATTTGAGGAGATGATAAAATCCTTAGTTATGAGCTGTCTGGGGGGAAAAAATCTAAGGGTTGTGGAAGAGTTGCTAGGCTATCAGAATGTCACAGTTTACTAGCCAACTGACTTAATAGTTCTTGATTCAAAAATCAAAATGAGAAAGGCACCGCTATATATACCTCCTCTCCTCCAAGACCGCTATAAAAATAATTTTTGAAGTTCAAGGTAATTTCAAATTTAATTAATGTATCATTTGTCCTTAGATTGATTGAAACTCAAGATGCAATGTAGTTAATTTGGTGTTTTCTTATTGCAGGATTGAACCTAATTAAGTTGGTTTATTCAAAGCTGTAATCTTAACACTCAATGGAAGGTATCAGTTCTTGCTAACTTTTTTCTTGGCTTTAATATGATACTACTGGTTCCATGATATGTACAATTCGTAAGATTGGCCATTTGAATATAATACTAGCTGTAATCTTAGCATTTGAGACTTTATTCGCATTTTTTTTTTTTTGTACATAATGACTTTCTCAATTGCATTACAACAAAATCCTTAAAATTACGTTTAATATCTGTTGTTAGTGCCGCTGTGGCCGTATGTTGTGAGTTGGCTGAACAATGACTAACATCACAAGAGGAGCAAACTAGAAAGAAACGTCGCATGTCATATTTATCAGGCAAATCATGGGTAGAAGAGCTTTTTTCAAGTGAGGGCCGTCAATGTCATAAAGAGGCATGAGTCCTGATTGCTTTATAATATTGCGTGAAACATTTTATGTGGTTCTATGTGTACATTCGATCTATATTATGTTTAGCAGGTTTGATGTGATTTGAATGTACAACTCATTCAACCATTTTAGTTATTTGCTTGCTGAATTTCATACACTGGATTTAGTGTTTGGTTGTTGGCATTCCAGGAAAGGGACCCACTCTTTGGCTCAAGGATATGTGATTAGTTTTTGCATGGTTATGGTTTTTGCATATATTATGTTTTTTATTTATTATTTATTAATTTTTGTTTCTTGAATTGTGAAAGTGGGCCCAACATTGAGTCCTACATTTTATCATTAGTATTAAACATATATGCATATTGAGTTGTAAAAATATATTCGTGGATTAAACTGGTATATACGCAATGCATACATGAGTAAAATTTTAGTCAGAAATCCTTATAGTTATGAAAAAAGGAATTCAGAAAATTCAGGAATTCAGGAATTCTCAGGCAGGAATTCAGGCATAAAAGAAATAGGAAATTCATAAATGACATAATTAAGTAGCATATCAGAATTCCAGCATTTGAAAATCCCAGACATCCACCAGACATAAATTCTAAGAATTCTAGGAAAGAAACGGGCCCTAAGATTACTACGAGATTTGTTTAAATTGGTCATTCACCCAGTAGTTTTTAACATTCGCAAACATAAAAAATGCTACTTGCAACAAAAATAAAAATATATTGTATTTCAAGAACTTTTTTAGAAATATTATTAAGAAATGGATTTAAAAGTAGCATAAAATAAATCTAGTGGAGGAGTCAATCATTATGATTCTATTAGTATCCAAAAAGGAAAAGAGCTAAAACAATAAAAAAGTCATTAAAAATCGGCAACTCTCAGTAATAAAAAATAAAATAGAATAAAAAACTCCATCAATTAAAAAGAATTGATAAAATCTGAATAAAAACTTTTCTAATCTTAGATATCTAAAAGAGATCACATGTGAAGAAACCTACACTTAAAAATAGTCATTGCAAAAATCTCTTCATGAATAATAAGATGTCCTTCAAACGACATTCTCCTTTACAAAAACCAAATAATTCTCCATTGAAACTCCACATACAAGTACCATTAAGAAGAAAGAAAATAATCATTAAGAAAAATTAGTGTAGCATATTACTACATTGCTAAAATCTTCATTAATCAAATAAAAGTAGATAACAAACACAGAAACCATTTTTTCCATTCACTAAATGCAAAAAAAAAAAAAAAAAACATATATTCCAAATTTCCAACAATTATATATGCAAACCATTAAAACCAGAAATAGAAATTTTTTTTTTATCATCCAGTACTTACCTTGTCCTTGGTTGATACACCACTCACTTCAGCTATGATCATCAAGAAGGAATTGGAGAAATGACCTTAAATATAAAATGCAATATATTATACTGAAAATGTGTGGAAAGAAATGATAGAAAAGTAGTGAATGTGTAATAGACAGAGACATGATGTGAGGGATTTTTTAGGGACTTGACGTGAGAGGTTTTTTAGGGAGGCGATTAACTAATGGCCCGTTTGGATATTTACAGAATACAATATTTATAGATTTAAATATTATAAGAATAAAATAGTATAGGACATAATAATGTAATATTAAATTATTATAATATTTTTGCTGTTTGGCAGTTTTTAAAGAATATTACAGATTTTAAATTTAGTTGTTTGGAAGGTACTATTATTTTAATATATTTTTAAAAAGTCCAAAATAAAAACAAGCTAATGTTATTGATCATAATAAAGTTCATTATTAGAATAACTTTTTTTTATTGAATACTTAATTTATATATAATTTACCATGTATAGATGAAAAAGTAGCATGGTAAAGTAATGTTCAGTTGCCATTTTTTTACCACAAGCCACTTTTCTTGATAGCATAAACCATGTAAAGTGCAATAAAGTAAAGTCCATACAAATGGCAACTACTTTACAACTCTCTCACTCCCTTGTCGTAGTTCACCACATACTTCATCTTATCTTATTTTATCTCATCTTTTACTATGATGTGACATCAACATTTGTTTCACTTTACAACACATATAAACAATCATGCCTTGAACTAGATATTATATATTATCTCTTTCACATATTTAGATGAAAAAATAGTGTGGAAAAGTAAAGTCTATCTGCCATTTCTTAACCATAAACTTTATCACAAGTCACCTTTCCCTTTTCATATAAAATATGGTAAAGTGTGAAAAAGTAAGGTAAAAAAAAAAAAAAAAAAAATACTTTACTACTCTCTCCCACTTTACTTCACCATATACTTTATCTTACATTTACTTTACCTCACCTTTATTGTGACATGATATTCACGTTTACTTTACTTTATTAGACATGTAAACAAGCACATCTTGATAGATTTGGTGAAGTTCTTTACTTTACTCTATTATTTTGTAAACCTTATTTTGAAAGATTTTTATACTGTAGAAAATTTTCTACAAGGGAGATTTATAGGAGATAATATTAAGTTTTTTGAAAGGAAATTCATATTTTTCTTGAGTTATCAAACGCCTAAGGTTTTTTTCTTTAGAAATGAAAGATTATATTCTATAAGATATTACTTTATATTTTTTTTGTGTATCCAAACAAGCCCTAAATATAATTATAATAGGTAATTATAAGATGTAATCATATCGATATTGGATAATCATGTGAATGAGTTGGGATGATATAGTATTAGTTAATCATGTGAATGAGTTGGGGTGATATACTAAGGGATGACATCATGATACATGCGAAGCATTAGATTGGAAAGAGGCTACAATAACTACAACTTTTTTTTAATATAGTGATAGTCATTCCACATTTAAGCAAGTGTGCCACATGATCATGCCATAGCCATTGGAAATGTGTGGCAATGCTTCATTGATGTCTTGATTACCAATGATGTCTTATCTTAAAATGAAATAGAAATTGTGTGGGGTTTTAGGGTGTCCACGTGCTTGAAAGTTTAATGAAAAGAAAGGTTAAAGATTTATAACTTTTGAAAGTAGACCCCATGTACCATGATTTCTAAGAGTGGGCCCAATACTTTAATTTCTAGAAGCTAGATCCCCTTGTATTTCCCCATTTTTATAAAAGGATCTCCTTAATGGCCACTCTAATATTGATCTTAAAAAAAAAGATATAGAGCGTAATGAGTGAGTCATTTACAAGTTTTAGTTTCTACAGGAGAATTTTCCTTGACGAGCCAATTGTGTCAGCGGTGTTCATGGATCGAGCCGACCTGAGCCCCGCCGCCTTAGGCAGGGATAGGGCCAAAGGTTCTCAGACTTGGGCCGGGCTTGGACTTTTTATTTAGGCCCGTTTACTATATGGCCCGGGTCTGGATTCAGTAGTAGAAAGCCGAAGCCCAGCCTGGCCCGAATATATTTAAAATTATTGTTGCAGGGGGGCCAATACATCTTAGATGTACATGTGTGTCACAACCACTGAACTAAATCAAATGAAAGTCCTTGTTTTATTTTTATAAAGTAGATTCGGGTTGAGCTCGGGCTTACTCATTTTCAGTTGGGCTGGGCTTGGACCAGCCACTTAAAAGGCCCGATTTGGGCTTAGGCCGGGCCTAGACATACCTCAACTTGGCCCAACCTGGCCCATGAACACCCCTAAACTACGTGCACAATCCTGATCTATGATGGAACTTACTTGGGCTCACCTATGATCATTGTAACTCCTTTCACATTTTACCTCCTCAGAAGTGGACCACTAAAGCATAAGCCTAGTGAGAGGCTTGCTTGTGGGTGAATATTTTTGCTAATCAGTTTTTTTCTTTAAACAACAAGTTTCTTCAAACCAACACAAGTGTGAACCAGAAGACATCAAGAATGAAATCCACTGAACCCCACTCTATAGCCGAGGACCGTCTAATCTACTCTATTAGAGGATAACCTTTGTTGTCTTATCCCTGAATTTTCTGTCCATATAACACTACCACATCATTAGAAAGACTAGCGGCGGATCCAGTATTTTCATTTGAGTGGGGTGGACATGGTTTGAAAAGGTCAAAATCAAAGAGATTAAAAAAAGAGAAAAGTAGCTAGATGTCCCTTAATATTGTCGTTTAAGTCCTATAATCCACATGATTTTCAGTTAAGGCTTCTAGTCCATGAGCCTAGACTTATTGTAGGCGGAGGTCCCTAAGTATGATAGATCATACATTTGCATTACTGATTTGCCCTTCTAACCGTTTAAAGTTATATCATGCATTTAATCTCTAGTTTTAAGCTCATTAAGATGATATTTAATGACTGATTTGCTCCTATAAACGCATCAAGCTGTCTATCAGATTTTATTTCTTAGCTTTAGATCAAGTTTTAAAATTTAAATGGGAGGAAATGATTTCAGGCCTCCTACACCAATGTACGATTCGTTGCAAATGCACTACTTGTAGAAGCTTTCATGAGTTTCCTTTGCAATCATCAGATAACCATGCAATTTATATCATACACATCTTGGTGGAGAGGCCTAAGATCTAATCATCAGTCTATTTTTTTCCAACTGATCTTTGCCCCATCTCATTGTTGAGGAGTTTCTATGATCGTTGTCTCACAAGACATACGAGAAGAATTGCACCAAGACATCAGAATAATTGACTTGATCTTTGCCCCACACAAGATCATTATTGACTCCTTTTTAATGGGTTCATTCTAGTCATGCACGAGAGTTTTTGTAATCTTCTGTAGTTTTTTTCCTCACGTGGCTACTATATCTCATTCCTTTTATTGTATTGTGAGTTTTTTCGAAAAGATATATAAATTTATCTTAGTTTTTTCCAAAAGATTTTGTTTCAAACCCAGATAAAATTATCTGAACTTTTGGTAAAACTCAAACAAATTTATCTGAGTTTTGAACAAATTTATTTTAGTTTCGAACAAATTTATTTGAGTTTTGCCCAATCCCACATGCAAGTTTCTGGATAATTTCTCCTTTTCAGATAAATTTATCCGAATCTTACCCAGTCCCACGTGCAGATTTTCTGGATGATTTCTCCTTCTTTGTAGGGGTGCACAAAAAATCTACCGATCGGTAAAACCGATCCATGTTGCAAATTTTTAATCAAACCGAAGGTAAACAGATTTAAAATCTTGTAATCCGTTAGCAACGGATCGGTGAGGGATTTCACCCTCAATTCGCGGATTCAATCCGATTCGATCTGTTGACATTAAATATATATAAAAAAAATATATAAAGGGTCTAAATTGGATCGGTTTTTAATAGCAATGGATTGGTGACGGATTCCAAATCCATCAATCCGTAGGTAACGGATTGGTGACGGATTTGCCTAATTAGCACCAATCCGATCCGTGTACCCCTACTTCTTTGAATCAGTTTTTTTTCTTATCTGTCTTAGTCCTTGATTTGTGCAGTCAAATCATTTTCGCGAAACTGACGGGTTTTCCCCCTTTTTTTTGCTCTCCAAATGAAACTCTTAATGAAATCAGTTTTTCTTTTTTTGTATACCGCACATAGTGTATTAAGAGGGGCATTTTGGACTTTTTAACTGTTTAAAACTTGAAAAGGGACCTTTGCCTCTACGATAAAAAAAAACGTGGACCGCTTGCAATAAAAAGTTGAGGGACCTCCGGCCAAACGTCCCTTAAAAAAATATAAGGCTAAAAATGATGAAGAAATCAAAGGATCCTAAAAAAAGAAGGCTAAAAACAAAAATCTCAAAGGACTTTAACAAATCCTGGTTTAGAAAACTCTCCTTTTGAACAAATCTAGGTACAAATCTGATAAGATAGAAACGGGTAATAAACACATAAAGTAAATAAAAGCAAGGTGATTTGAAAGTAAATAACTAAATATCATAGTAAGGATATCTGGTTGTTTAAGTAAAAGATCCCATACATAAATCATAAAAAATCTAGGAAGGATTGGAAGAATCTCCAAACCCAACCCTTAAATATATCTGACAACTAAAAATAATAATGAGTTTCTGGAGGGTTTTAACTGGGACTATTGTTTTGATATTAGTGGGGACATGGGCAGAGGAGCTATATGACTCTTTGGAGTTGCTGTATCTGATATGGGGCGACTGCCCAAGGTCATCATAATGTGGGTCTGCCCCTGATTTAAGACAACAATGGAGTTAGTTGGGGTCACGTGTGCAACACAGTGAAGTTGGTTCTCAATCGATGGAGATGCACAAAACCTCAAGTGTCTACTCTATACTTGTCACAATAAGAACATTCTAACCTCACGGGGTAGCTCAATTGGCTTAAGACCACGGTTTGCATTCGAAGGTTGTGGATTCAAAACTGCACTACCATACTGGGGCTACAGGGGAGTTTACCCGGCTTTCTTTTGGGCCCGGAGGGATTAGTCCAGCCCAAAGGGTTGGGAACCCTCCTATAGCAACAACAACAAAAAAAAAAAAAAAAGGAAAAAGAAAAAGAAAAAAATAGGAACATTCTAATCTTCTTCTATGAATCCATCTAGAGTGAAGCTACCTTATATTGATCAACTGTAATATCAAAGAATAGCCACTGTTAATTATGGTGGTTTCTCTTTGATTCTCAACAATAAAGTTCCAATGAATCCCTTTTTCTTTCATGACTTGAATAAGTTTCATTAAACAAAGTGGGTAATGGTTTTGAACTTAGTCCTCATTTAATCTAGTGATAATTGTTTGGTCATAGATGTGTTTTGGGCTAATATTTTGCATAGTATGGAACTAACGCAGTTGGACCTGTGTTTATTTGGTCGAATCTGATTCAGGCCCACCAACAGTCAGGAACCTCTTAAGACCATTTCGTCCTGGCTCCATAAAATTGAACTCGGGTGGGTAAGCTACCACACAGTTCATGGGTATTTTTAGGTTTTGATTTGTGTTTGCTCGTACATACACTTCCGGTCCGGTCAGTATTGTATCAATACTGGACCCGCCCAAGTTAAGTTGCACTCTTGGGGGCTTGTTTCTTTGCTAGAACTCAAATAATTCATATTTCTTTACTAGAATTTTTGACAAAAATTTCACAAAAAAAAGGAAAAAGAGAAAAAAGAAGGGGCTGAAATTCCTGAATCCACAAAGGTCATTTAAGACCTTTCAGGTAGCTGGAATCTTGAAATGCTTGTGAAGAAATATGGCTTTTGTAAATGCCAAAGGACAAGGTATCACATCATGTCCAAAAATCACTAACATGACAAATTCCAATTAGAAATTATAGTAAAAACACAAGCTAATAAAATCCCAGCCTCCTTAAAAGTCTCAAATGACTTTTGTGAATTCAGGAATTTTAGTCATTTTGCTTTCTGGTAGAATTTCTAGACGCTCCAGCACCAGGGAGCATTCAGAAACATGGTGGAATTCCTGAATGCTCCCTGGTACTTGAGCATCCAGAAATTACACAAATGTTGGAATTCATTAATTCCCAAAGGTCATTTAGAGCATGTTTGGCAACCATATGCAGAAGGGGATTCCTCACGATTTTCCTCTATCTTGTGGAATATCCACGTTTGGCTACTCATGGAAAATGGTAGGGAGGAGTATGTTATTCTTTGTTTTTGGATATTTCCATTGTCAGACCACCTCCCATCTGATTTGGACAATGCACGTGATGGTGGACTTGCATATGAATAGGTTATGGTGTGAATGTATGGGGTGCCGGTTACGTGTTTGGAAACCTAATTTTTAGGTTCAGTAATTAAGATCCGAACCATTAATCATGTTTAGAAGACCCAAAACGGATGTAAGACCAAATACCAGCCGCAAATCCTTCTTATATTTTGAGATATTTGTAAAACACTCCAGACCATTGGATCTCAATTTCTCCACATTTGTGGGCCCCTTTTTTAAAATCCAAGCCGTTAGATCTCCTTAGAAGGCCTAAAATATCTATTGGATCAAATTTGGAACCATGATTCATCATGGATCATGAGAAAATTAGCAAAAATAGATTATTTGTTGAATACTTTCAAATATCAAACTAGAGAAGCGTTTTGTTGTCATGGAACCACTACCACAAAGATGGTAACACAAAGGTAGCCATTCTTGGTTTTGAACCCTAATTGTTTGGTCCCACACTCAAGATCCAAACCTGTAATTATTATTAGAAGGTTAAAAAAGCTACTAAGAATTCAGCCGTTGCAATATTGAAATATTTGAGTATTATAGAACCACTAAGTCAAAATTCAGCCGTCGGTCCTTAACGGATTTTGAGATGTTTATGAATAATTCTAGTCCCTAAAATATTAGTTTTTTATTCATGTGGGCCCCATTTACAAGACACAAACCGTTCAAATTTTCTAGAAATCCAAGGACAGCTATAGGGTTAAATCTTAGCCCTTTATTGTTCATGGATTTTGAGAGAATTGCAAAAACCATGAACCGTTGGATCACATATTCCATGCATGGTAGGAATCCTCTATCTTTACCAAACTTGAAACCCACTTCACAAATTCTTTTTGAGGATGCATTGGATCTTGGAGAACAAGGGAATCCTCTAAGCAGAGGATTCCACTCTTTTTACCAAACGTGCCCTTGAGACTTTTTAAGTGGCTGGAGTTTCGAGATGCATATTTAGAAACATTGCATTTGTAAATGCTAGAGGACAATATATCACATCGTGTCCAAAAAACCCTAACATATCAAATTCTCATAAGAAATTATAGTAAAGAAATAGGCCCTAAGCGGCAATGGGTCCATTCGGTTTTGAGTTCGTGTACATTTTTTGTAGGTTGGGGGTTGTAACTTAAGCTAGATGTGGGAAGGAAGCAGCGTATACGCACGTGGCCATGTTTGAAATATTGACCATTGAGATTTGATGGCCAGTCAAAAAGGCATGGTTCACACTCAAGTTAAATATGTAAGGGTCTGTTTGGATGTTTGCAGAATACAATATTTATAAATTTAGATATTGCAAGAATAAAATAGTATAATATTTAAATATTGCAATATTTTGGTTGTTTGCCAATTTTTGAAAAAATTTACAGATTTTAAATTGAGTGGTTTGGAAGGTACTATGATTTTAATATATATTAAAAAAATCCAAAATAACAACAAGCTAATGTTATTAATCATCGTAAAGTTCATTATTAGAATAACTCTTTTATTAAATACTTAGTTTATATATAATTTACGATATTTGGATAAAAAGGTAGTGTGGTAAAGTAAAGTTCAGCCGCCCCCCCGCCCCCCCTTTCTTCTTTTTTACCATAAGCCACTTTTTTGTATCACATAAAACTATGTAAAGTGTAGTAAAGTCAATTCAATACAAAGGGCAACTACTTTACAACTCTTTTTCGCTCCTACTTTACTTCACCACATACTTCATCTTATCTTACTTTACGTCATCTTTTATCATCATGAGACGTCAGCATTTACTTTTTACTTTACTTTACCATACATATAAACAAATATGTATGTGGCATATTACCCATTCACCATATTTAGATTAAAAAATTAGTGCGATAAAGTAAAGTCCAATCGCCACCTTTTTTCAATAAACTTTAAATTTATCACAAGTTACTTTTTCTTTACCATATAGACTACTGTAAAGTGTGAGACAGTAAAGTCAAATAAAAAGAAACTGCTTTACCACTATCTCCCATTTTACTTCATCATATACTTTATCTTACATTTACTTTACCTCACATTTACCATGATGCAATATTTACCTTTACTTTACTTTACCATACATGTAAAAAAGCACATCATAATAGATTTACTGAAGTTATTTACTTTACTTTACCACTTTGTCATTTTGAAAGTTTTTTATATTGTAGAAAGTTTTCTACAGGGGAGAGCTGTAGGAAGAATTATTGAGCTTTTTGACAAAAAAATGATCTTTTTTTTCATATTTTTCTTAGGTTACCAAACGCATAAGATTCTTTCTTTAGAAAATGAAAGATTGTATTTTATAAAATATTACTTTCTTGCGTTTTCTTGTGCATCCAAACAAGCCCAGATTCCTCTGGGGATTTGATTGAATCGGTCAATTGGCTAGCAGTCTTTAACATTTGTAAACATAAAAATGATATAGGTAAAGATCGAATCCAAAGGCTGAAATCTTACATGGCATTTGTGCACATGGCCCCAATTTCTTCTTTTACATATGCTAAATTTAAAAGAAATGATGATATACAAGCAAGCCAAGGACCTTAATTCCTCCTAAGCACTTTTCTCTCCTTTTAGGACTTTCCATCCCCACCATACACGCACAAATCGAGACGCTAGAGTTAAAGGTGGAGCCCAAAAAACCTTTGTGCTAGAGAAGATGATCCTTCATCCTTAGCATATAACGCTCCAACTCTTAGGGCATGTTTGTGTCACACTTTTTGCAGAAAAGTGGAAAGTTTTATGCGAAAAATTTATTTTTCATGTGTTTGGTGTAGAACAATTCCACGGAAACGCTTTTCTACTTTGTCAGCATTTTCCTTGTTAATGCTAGAATTGGGTTTCCAGGGGGGTTAGGTATGGAAAATGGATTTCCTCGTAAAACTTCTCCTTCCTATATAATCTCATTTCCTCACTCTTTCATTTTTTTTATCAATAAATTCTTATTTGATGTTGAATAAATTATATATATATTATGTTATTTTTCTTCGAAAAATTGTTGCACCAAATAGGAGAATTTGATTTTCAATAAGGAATCCACAGCCGTTTCAAACAACATTAGCACCAATTCAGCGAGGAAAAAAAATTTCTCATCAAACATGAATTTTTAAATCCCGCGGAAATCTTTTTCCGAGGTTTCTATTTTTATGGAATTTGCTGACGTGACAATTTCCTCTTTTCGCGGAAGGATTGTGTACACAAATGTGCCCTTAAATGCTTTCCTTGAGAAAACATATAGACAAAATTGGTGTCCAAAGACATGTTTGTATGTTATGGAAGATTTCCTAGCAGTGCAACAAAGGCTTTTTTTTTTTTTTGCACTTGCCATTTTTATTTTCATGTTTGGTGCAATGCTTTTTCATACGAAAAGAAGAAAAAGTTTACCTATATTTATTTCTTGACTCTTTGAAAGAACATGTGCGTTTGTGTAAGGCAGAGATCCTTGGAATCACGACGGAATGATTACGGTTTTCATCGCATGTAGAATAAAGACTGTTTGGTGCAACAGCAGACGATGATGAAAATGCTTAAAAAGTCGTGCCTTTCCAATGCAAGCGGGGAGACAAGTTTCCACCTAGTGTGGTGGGAACCGTGGTGCCGTGGAAGCAGAAAAGCTATTTCCGCTTCCATGGAATCTGCACAAACAGGACCTATTATATGAAAAGAGAAAGGAATTGATTTTATGCGGCCTCACATAAAAGAAATTTATATGGTTACAAAATTCTAACATTGACACCGATGTGTTCCGAGAGAATATAGCTGAGCCAAATTGCACTTCTACAATTAAGGACTCTTTATCATTAGAGCAAGCCCCACTTATCATCAACCTTCGTGAGCAATCAAATATATGCAGTCGAGTCCTGAAATCTTAAATCTTATTTAATTATAGGACACATTTGTGTATATGCTGCGGAAAATTAATTATGCATAGTACTTCCTCTTCCGCTGGAAGAAAGATTTCTGTCCCCTTCTCAAAACTTAATCTTTGAGAAATTGCGAAAAACTTTTTACTCTTTTTGCACTTTTCAACAAGGAAGGGTGGACACCATTTCCGCAGAAAAAGGATGTGTTTTTCTGAAGAAAATTCTTTTTTCATGTATTTGGTGTGGCTGTTTTTTTAGAAATTACTGTTTCGCCATATCAATTTTATTCTTTTTAGGACTCGAAACAGACTTCCTATCGGGGTATGGAAAGCCCATTTCTACAAAAAATTGGTACGCCTTTATTTACTCCATTTCCTCTTTATACTAATTTTCAAAAAGGACTTTTTAGCGCACCAAACAACATTAGCACAAATTCATCTAAAATTTTTTTTTATACCAAATATGAAGTACTAACTTCTATGAAAAATCTTTTCTGTAAGTATTTATAATTCATAAAATTGACTGACGCGGCAATTTCCTTCTTTGCATACAATGATACAAACTGTTTTAACCAAACGTGTCCTCACTCTTTTCTTGGAAATATCTTTGAGTGACGACTCGGGCCGGACTCAAATATCTACTCAACCTTGCCCACTGCTCATTGCTTACAGATGAAGCAAAACCTCCACCAATCGTCAAACACGCGACACGTGACTTACACCTGTCTTCTTCCTTCCTGAAGAAGCTGAACAAAAACCGGAAGGATAAAAGCAAAGCAAAGCAAAGCATCTCCAGGGCAGTAGAAATACAACACCGATCCAAGACATTTCCATGGAAAAGAAATCTCCCAATCTCCTCCTCCTCCCGCTGCTTCTTCTTCTCCTCCTTACTTTCTCTTCTCACATCGTGCTTTGTAGTCAGGAAAAAGAGGACATTCACATAAGGATGGCGACACTTGGCGGGATTTCTCACACTCCTTCAAACGAAAACAGCTTAGAGAAAGAAGAGCTCGCTCGATTTGCTGTCCAAGAGCACAACAAGAAACAGGTGTTTGTGTCTTTCCCCATCTTTTCCAAGGAAAATGGATGAAAATGAATTCTTCGAGTTTCTAGGGTTTCATTTAACACTGCAAAAATAAAAAAAAGAAACATTTTGGGCGCTGAAAGGTGTTTCAACTACTTGTCTTTTGATACTGTAGGGAATGGTTTTCTACTCTCAAGAGAAAGGAAACACGTTTCACCGGGGAAAATGTTTTCACTGGACCAAATAGTAGAAACTGAAATCATATGGTTTGATTATCCATGGAAGGTTCGAATCCACTGATTCAATTGATCATCTTGCAGAACGCTCTTCTTGAGTTCGCGCGATTGGTGAAGGCAGAAGAGCAAGTTGTTGCTGGCACTTTGCATCATCTCACTGTTGAGGTGATAGATGCGGGTAAGAAGAAGCTTTATGAAGCAAAGGTCTGGGTCAAACCATGGATGGATTTCAAGGAACTGCAGGAATTCAAGCATGCAGGTGATTGCTCCTTCACCACTTCTGATCTTGGCGCCAAGCGAGGTAATGAGTCTAAAAGCCTATGGTTTTTTTTTTTTTTTTTTTTTGGGGTATCTGTATGTTGATTAGAATGATCAAATTTCATATGATTACATTCCTCAATATTGTGGTTGACTATAGAATTCTATTGCATATTTTCTGTTGATTGGTTTGTGCATCTCGTTTTGGGGACATTAAAGATTAGAGTGTAAGTCTAATCTTTGTACTAGGATATGACATATTGTTGACATGTCCTCATGGAATTGGACGCTTAAAGGCCTAAGAAGTATTTTAGAGTACCAAGATCTTTAATCTTGAACTTTTGATGAAGATTAGGTCGTGTAGCTTGAACGTGATCAGGATCATTCCTGGTAATGAGCATGCTATCAGCTTGTCAAAAGAACACCTTTTTGAAGAGGTAGCTATGAAAAATGTTGGACCATTTGGACTAAGAGAACATCTAAAATCTTAACAGCTCTACTTAGCTATAACTAAGCATGAGGTGCAGTTTTTAAGTTGATACAGGGCTTTTGCCAGGTGAAAAACTTGTCTGGAGAAATGAGACAAAGAGGTTTCACGTAGACTCTTCTTCTTGAAGATTTCCATTTAAGAATGCATTTTTGACAACAAAGTTAAAACTGCTGTTGTTGAGTGGAGGCGACTGTAATGAGAAGTTTTACAGAGGTTATTTTGAATACTAAAGCAAAAGTTTCCTCATAGTCAAATTCCATAATCATAATTCAGCCTTAGCAGCCAACTGCTTTGTAATGCTCAAATGAACCATTTGGGTTAGTTTTGATCGTGTAGATTTGCTTGCTTCCTTTGGCTTTCTTTCCCATGGAAGAGGCACTGAGTTCCTTATTTGAGTTTTTGTCAAGAGCAACTAATTCCTCCGCCATGTTTTGGTGCCATTTCGGATGAGCAGCAGCGGCGCACCAGGACCCAAATTGGTAGTTGGGTTTTGTGGGCAAATCCAGGATTTTCATGTGTTGTTTTTGGAGGCAGATCCCAATACTTAATGCGAGCTTTAAATGTGGCCTCAAGTCCGACAGGGGCGACGGCCCGAATAACAGTATATGTGGTTACACCCTTGACAAGAAGCTTCTTTGGAACGTGTGGGTTTATAGAAGGAATGCATTCTGGAGATATAAGAAGGTTATGAGTGAAGAGGGTAAACAACAAAATTCTGAAGCAACTCTTTGTGGTACATATCTTGTTCAAGTAGGGTTGTGGTACGTCTTGTTCGAGTAGGGTAAGTCCAATTGACGAGATTCAGGCCTAGTGTCAGAAGGCTGGTTACTGGAACTGTCAGTCTGAATAGATGTCTAACTATGTCCAAAGTGAGACTCTGAGGTAAGTTTTTTTTTTTTTTTTTTCCCCTTTGTGCTGAACATTCTGTCTTCCTTCATGAATAGAAGAGCTACAGAACATATATAGGGTTAACACATTCTGTATATCTTTTTATTTGGTAAAAATATATGAGTTGTATAAGTAATATGAAATAAAGTATGAGGTGATATTGATGGTTGGTAGACCTTGGATACTACCTAATTTGTCTTACGGATCAAATCACTCTATGAATAGTTCATAATGGAAGAACATATTGCAAACATCTCATTGCTCCTAGATACTAGCTATTTAATCTGCTGCTAACTGGGAAGAGTGATGCTAGAAAGGATTTTGAAATGAAGTTCCTCCTCAGATTTCAATAAGGATACTCTAATGGCTATAATCTAAACCTTTGATAAACGTACCTTTAAGACCTGGAGTGTTGAAACATTATTAGGCTTAACTGGTTTTCTGTTGTGCATAAACTGCTATACCCTTATATGTAGTGGAGGGGTGTGAAGATATTGCGTGCTGCATGTTACTGATAGTCCTTCCACTGGTCCCTCAGATCACTGGAGCAAGGATGGTCCCTCAGATCACTGGAGCAAGGATTTATGATCCCTTGCAGACCTTCCCTTAGACAGGATTTGATTTTGGTCTCGCAGCTGAATCTTACTATGGATTTTGTTTGAGTAACTGAACAGAAGTAATCAGTGGTAAACAAGTATTTCTTTATTTGTACAGGTATGGAACCAGTGTAGGCCTCACCTGGGTTTTATATGACTTCTTTCATTGCTTCTTAAAATCTGGGTGTTGCCTCAACTGGGTTTTCTACGGTTTTATAGAACTACTTCTATGGTTTCTTAAAATCTGGGTCCCCTGACCCCTTACCTGTCCTTCTGCTGGGCAAGAATTTTGTGAGTTTTACCATGCTCCTTTTGTTGTCGCACCAACAATAAAACATGGTAGAACACACGGGTTGCGACAAATGATTATCAATGCAGACTTGGATTTAACACAAAAAAGAGAGTACTGGATATGGTATGATACATATATATGACCACTTTGAAGAGCCCGGGTATCAAAGGTTGAGAGGTTTTTGCTTTTTTGTTTTTTCCCCAAAAGGATTCAGAGTAGGCTGTTCTATGTTTTAGCAATCATGGATTATCAATGGGCTAAAATTATTCTGAATTGAACCTCTCTCTCTGTTTGTCTGTTTTGTGGTAGGTGACAATGAAAATTTTACACGGGAAAATGAAAAGAACAAACCCTTATTTGTGGTTCTTTGCGACTGAATCATGGAACTGTGTTTACATTTTTATTTTTAAGCATCCAAGTGTTAGCTAATTGAAAATTCAGCCTTAACACAGGCTCGGGGTCCCAACTAACAGATCTCTATTAGAATTCAATCACGGTGATTAAATTAGTGGACAATCCTAGATCCAATTAAAAGAAAGCAATCCACACAAAGAGAAGGACATAGGATTTATACGTGGAAAACCCTACTTTGGAAAAAACCACGGGCTTTATCGTCTAGGCAATTAGACAACCAAGCACTATAAATCGAAAGTTACAGGAAAATTCACAACCCTTTCTTAGTTGCTAACAAAACCTAAGGACTGCTTTGATCTTGCTGACTGCTTGCCGTGCAACTTCACCACGCTTGAACCAACCACCTTGAATGCCTCTTCAAGATGAATCCACTTCAGAAAAGTAGCAGAAAAAACCCTCCAAAGACTTGAACTTCAGCGCAACAACTTGAAGCTTTAGAGAGGAAAATAATCTTTCAATAGATCTGTACATTTTTGGATGGGAGAGTGGTACCCTATAGTTTAGGGAGGAAGGCAATATATATGCTTTAATTTGTGCTTTAATACTTGTAGGGCAAGTAAGACTCAAAGAAGTAAGTTGAACCAAATTAGAATGCAGTTCCTACTCAAAATGGACTTTTTGCGCACTGGCCGCTCGAGCGAATAAATGTGCGCTTGAGCGGATGGCTTACTGCCTCTCGTCCGCTCGAGCGACCAAACAATGGCTTGAGCGGCATGTATTCTGTGTTACACGAAATCTGAGGCCTTGTCATTCTTGTGTTGCACGAAACCGCATGCCCATCGATTCTATAGTCTGACTTCTTTTTCACTCTTTTTTAATCCAAAAGCAACCATCATGACCAGAAGACAAGACATAAGGCATGTGATGACACATGATGTCATCATAACAATACATCCATGTGATTGTAGCCATTTCCTTATGGTAGTCCACAGAGACGATTTTCTTATGGTAGTCCACAGATACATTCCCATATGGTGGTCCGCGTGTGATGGCTATGTGAAACTCAATAGTACAAATCCTGTTAACCATCTTCCTTGAGTAGTCCCACTAAAATTACAATTATAAATAAATCCCAGGTTTTGTTCAATACCCAATGAATTTGCCAATACTTATTATAATAGGATTATAATTCTTACACCAATAATCAGAAGCTTGTGGTTGGCTAGCGATGGAGATGTATATGCTATTGATTTCTTAGAGGAGGGTTATGTAGGTCCCACCTGCATCTGAATGCAAATGTTAGTTTCTCGAGGTGAGGATTGTATATTTTCACTTTCCTCAAGCGCCTCAACAAAGCTTTTTCTTGTGATCATCTTACTACTATCATTTTCTCACTTCAGAGATGGAAAAAATTCTTTTACTATATTGCCATATCATTGTGCCACTTGTTTCAGTTGTGGCCTGCATTCTTTTGAAATTTGCAATTTATGTTACTTAGAGCATCTTTGATCATGTTCCAATTCATGTAAATTAGGTGACCATGAGGCGGGATGGCGAACGGTGCCATCACATGATCCAGTTGTCCAAGATGCCGCAAACCATGCGGTGAAAACCATCCAGCAGAGGTCTAACTCACTCACCCCCTACGAACTACTTGAGATCCTTCATGCCAAGGCAGAGGTTTGGCAGTTTTCACTCTTCCCACTTAATTTTCCTCCCATCTGCTCTCTGTATTGCGTGACTTCACGACTTTCTTATTGTTTTCCTTGCCATTTTAGGTCATTGAAGAATTTGCCAAGTTCGAGATGCTACTCAAGCTCAAGAGGGGGAGTAAGGAGGAGAAATTCAAGGTTGAAGTGCACAAGAACGTTGAAGGCACCTTTCTTCTGAATCAGATGCAACAGGAGCACAACTGATTTGTACATATGCAAGGGATAGCCTCAAAATGAAGATACTCATGACTTGCTGTCTAATTTTACATATATGAACAAACTACTTGTTCCTTATCAGGGTATGAATGTTTCTTATAGCTACCAGGCCTACTGGCTTTCTTCCTCTAAAGAACAGAAAAAATGAATAAAAATGTTAGGCGCACTGATGAAGTCTACATGTATAAAGGAGGACTAGTACTATTAGATGTCTTGTAGGGGATGGATATTCATGTGTTCCCTCCTGTGAATGATATGATCTACTCTTGAAAACGTTGGGATGGTTATCTTTATAGAGTGTTCAGTGGTGTGGGTGCTAATGAAACAGTAGCAGTTGGCTACATCTTCAATTTAGACTTAAATAAGGCTTCGATGAAGAAAGCACTGCTTTGTTATGAGCAGTCATTTTGTGGACCTTCTTGGTACTGAACTCCACTCTTGGTGGTAGTAGTTTGTCTTAACAGCTATCTTTGTAGCGTGAAATAGCTAACAAGCAAGGGGCTCCAAAGATTTGACTGCATCAGTCATTGGCAAGTCTCTCCCAACCGTGGCTTGTGTCGACTCCCCATTCTGACCAAAATGAGCAATAACAGATCACTTGTGTCCGCGGCTCATTTTGACCAAAATGAGCAATGAAATATCAAAGCCTCACCTTAGTGGTAAGGAGCATTAGTTTTTATTTGGCTGCCTAGGGTTTGAATCTTAGGTACGTCCTATTTCCACTTGTGCGGGCTCTTTTTATATTTGTGGGTTTTCTTTTTGTGTGTGCGGTCTTTCTTTCCACTTGAGTGGGATGTATTTACATGTGTACGTGGGCTCTTTATTGGGTTTTGGCCCCCTTAATGGGGGTATTAAAAAACAAGAAAAATGAAAAAAAATAAAATCAGAGATATTCAAGGATTCCGAGCATGATTAGCCAAATGGCCTGGAACTGTCCTCAACGAATCCGATCTTAACATGCCAAAAAACTGTTGCAATCCATGCTCTGGTTTGTGCATTGTGATTAAAGAATTCGGTAGTTTCAGCCAAAATGAAAAGCTAACGCACCGAGCACCATCTGATTATCACAGGTACAAACTCACCCAGAACACTTGGATAAGCCATAGGCCCAGCAATAGTCAGAACTAGAACCTTCCACCCGCCGCTCACTGAATATTCAAAAGATTCAGAACCAGAAAAACATATCATGGCAATTTTAACATTAATTCTGCTTTTCTTAAGGGGTTTATATGATGATGCTCGACCAGAAAAAACTTTCTGATCAAACCAGCAAAGAGATGGTAACAACAATGATTAATATACTTATTACCATCAAATTATGAACATTGACCAATCACAAGTTAATGAACACATCAGCAAAGAAGATTGTTGAGTACACAGAGCAAAACTAATCAAACCACTTCTTGTTAGTGGGTATAGCAATACTATTAGAAAGGCCAAAAATTTCCTCACACTTGTAGGATTTTACCCCAAAGGGCTTGTGTATGTGTTGTGTTTGATTCTACCTAAGCGCCTAAAAATTGTCTCAAGAAGAGTAAATGTTATCTACAGATGAGAATGTCCCAACCTGAGACACTGATAGAGATTGGCCTATACAGTGTGTCATTCTTCCTCATTGTAATCCTCTCCATCATTGTGTAAGCGTCTGTTGAGTAGCGCAAGCTGAATTGGGTCGATGACCATGTCCGACCAGCCTGGATATTACTTGTGCCTGATCCCAGGTTCAGGTTCAGGAGCGGATGCAGCTTTGACCATGCTGTCCCCTTTCTCATGTAAGTCCACGTTCAAATCAAAGTTCTGCACCAGATCAGTGCTGCTATTAAAACTGTTTAGTTTTAATTCTTCGGCATCAACAACATCATCTAGTCTTTCAGGATCAGTGTTCTGTCTGCTGTGTTGAGGAGAAATGTTTGGATCATCTTCAGATTTTCAGTATCGTCGCCCACTGCCTTTTTGTTGGTTGTTAGTATTTTTATGTTAGCTAATTCACGGGTTGGATAAAACTCTGGGTCCATTGAGTTATATTTTCTAATTTATTTTAGAATGGACCGTGGTTGTGTTGCCGAAAGATTTGGAGCGAAGAAAAGAAGAAAAAAAGAAAAGTTTGGGTGAAACTACTGAGGACCGATCAATTGGAGCATTTGTGTGATCGATTGGTGGCTGACATGAGCCAGTTATTTTTGGTGGTCTGATCGATCGGATGACGGGAAAAACGGAAAGTCTCCCCTATTTGCTGCACGTGTCTGTTTCAATTTGAGACTTCGTTTTCCTTGGAGTCCTACTTGTGCTCTATCTTTAAGCACGAATTTGGAGCTATATATAGGGTGTTGCTCTCAACCCTAAAGTAGAAGAAATTAATTATCTTTCTTGATCTGTGATTAGAATGCTATAAGAGAGATTTCCTTGTTTCTCTAGAGCAATTGAGAGATTGTTTTGAAGGGCTGCTATAGAAGGTTTTGTTGCTTCTATTCTCTTGTAGAAGATTGATAATCTTGGCTTACAAGGTGCGACGAGATCAAATAAGGAGAACGGTGCACGGCGGGGAAGTCGTGGAAGCGGAAGTTGTGCAAAAATAACTACAGTCCTTAGGTTGAGGTAGTAACTGGGGTAAATGAGTTGTGAGTATATATTGTAACTGTTCGTGAATTCTGGATTTAGTTTTTCTCCTCGAAAAGGATTTCCACGCTAAATATTATGTCTTGCGTTTTGTGGTGTATTATTGGTAGATTGATCAGATTGCTAGTTATATCTTGTTTATTTGGTTACGTCCACTACATTAGTTGATTAGAATCAGCATCCATTATGGTAACCTGCGAACTTTCCTTGGCCCTAGCGTGCCCTCTTCCACTAGTGCTGTAGCAGATCTCATGCGGCATCAATAAAATCATTCTTCTTAAATACAGTCTGTGATGTCCTAACAATTTTTAGTAGACCATTTACATTGTGGTGGGGTTAGACATGCATTTCTTTGTATGGTTTTTACTAATGCTACTAATAGGACACTAGCTAGAAAGGGTTAGCATCTGTATAATACTTAGCATCTGTATAATACTTATACTGGTATTACTGAAATAATTTTTTTTTAGCATAGCAGCAGTTGGGAGTTAAAATGCTTTCTTATGCTGCAGCATATGCCTAAACACAAAATCTGATACTTACCAAATTGATGAAAGACGAAATATATCGATGAAAAAATGAACCAGGAAAATCCATCCGAAGGTTTAAGAAACTAATAAATCTTTGAAATATATATCCTCTCTGTGCGAGCCTCATGCGGATGCAGACCCCTACTGGGTTCCACCTGGTGCCATACCAGTTTATGGGATAGGTGGGGATTGAAAGATCACAGTGAAACCTATATGTATGTAAAATTTCAACTCCATTAGATCATCCTATGTTCCTAACTCCTTCGTCCGTTACCCTTAAGTTTAACGGCTTTAAAACGGCAACATATTTTAAGTCAGTTTCTTTATTTCTCTCATTGATTACTAATTTTCCTCAGCTATTTGTATCAATACACAACAATAATTATGTGAAATTTTCAGCAATATAAAACTTCAGAGAGAAATTTTTGTTCTAGGGGCAGTTGAGGATTCCTCACGGAATTCCTCGCATGTTGAAAACACGCCCTTAGCATTCTTATTGGGTTATGAGTCAATTTGAGCAGTCCATGAGCTTACCAAATTTTGGGTTTAGATCTAACAATAGAATTTGGGTTTGAATTTGTCTTGATGATCATCGGACTAGGGAATTTATGACATTAACTACATAAAAGGCCAGTGAAGTATCACCAATCTAAGTAATGCATAATACAATATTCCATTCCAGAGCACACCTTTTTGCAATTGGAACTTTTATTTCCCCACCTTGCCAGTGCATCTTCATCATCACCTTAAAATGTGTACAAAATCATCCTTAAAAGTCTTAGGTGCAGAATTAAGCTCAAAAGGGAAAAGAAGATTCAAAATAAAACGAAGAAAGAAGCTAATAAGACGAAGATCACATATCAACAGCCACACGTTTGTACAAGTGTGGTGGCAACCTGGGCGTGGGGACCGCCTCCAGTGGGGTCCGCATGAATGTGATCACTCCTGGGTTTCCAGACATGTCAATCTCTTCAGCCTTGACCCCCTTTGGAGGGGCCCAATGGAAATGGTGCAACAGATGGCCCAGCATCAACTGGACCAAGTTGATGCCCAGCTGGGCCCCAGGGCAAACTCGCCTACCGGCTCCGAATGGTAGCAGCCGGAAATCATGGCCCTTCAAATCGATTTCCTCCTCGATGAAGCGTTCGGGTCGAAACTCTAATGGATCTTTCCATACAGCTGGGTCATGGGCTATGGCCCAGACATTAACCTGGACAATAGACCCCTTGGGTATGTCATAGCCTCCTACTTTGACATGGGCTGTGGCCTTGTGAGGCAGCATCATGGGCGTTGGAGGGTGCAGCCGAAAGGCCTCTTTTACAACACATTTCAGGTAGGGGAGGTTGGGGAAGTCCATTTCATTCATGACCCGTTTAGATCCAATGACCCGATCCAACTCCTCCTGGACCTTTTCTTGGACCCTTGGATTCTTGATCAGCTCTGCCATGGCCCACTCCACGGATATCACAGTAGTGTCCATGCCTGCAATGATCATGTCCTGCACATTGAACAAACTGATGTTTCAAGTAGACTTTAGAGTAGCTTTTCAAGAGTTCTAGTAAGAGAATGGTTATGAGTTCAAATCTCTGCAAGCTATATACTTTAGTATTTTATCAAGAATCTTTCAAAAAGTCAAAATTGAAGGATACCGGTCAAAACTACTCCGACTTCAATATAAATAATTATTATTATTATATTTTTTTTTGCTATCGGAGTATTCCCAATCCTTTGAACTGGACTGATCCCTCCGGTCTAAGAGGAAGCCGGATAAACACCCCTGTGGCTCTAAGGTGGCAGCACTAGTGGACTCAACTTAGAGGGAGGAACTGTAGTCCTGACCACTTGGCCAACCCCTTGGAGTCATATAAATAATGGTTTATAATACGTTGGAAGTTCAAAAAAGGAAAAAAAAAAGTACTAAAAAAGTTGATATTGGTTACCCAAAGTAGGCCAATGATGGTGTCATCACTAAGATCATATTTGTCCTGTAGGGTGAGAAGTGCATCCACAAAATGTTGCTTCTCGCCGGTCCTTTGGCGTGCAAGTGTATGCTCTTCCATGATGGCCTTGGTGAGTTGGTCCCGACGTGTACTGTGTTTGGCCATTGCCTCCTTCTCGAGTGGGAACATCCATCTGAGCCAGGGGATGTGCTCAGCCATGGTGAGTGAGGCACCTAGTCTCAACCCATTCGCTACAATGGCTTTAAATTCCACACCTTGCTTTTCCATAACTCCCTCCGAGTTCACAAAACGCTTTCCCAATACGAGCCGCGTGATGTTGTTCAATGCTACTGCTGATACATAGTTCTTCACCACCACTCCTTCCCCCAACTTCCCTGTTTATTTAGAAATCTATCAATCCATATCGAATCAATTATCAATTAAGTGTTTGAATCACATACATATTTATATATAGAGGAATGTTCATATAGATATAATATACAATTTAGATATTGGATCCCTTGAGTCACGAGTCACGCTTTCTTTAAATCTATGATTGTGTTAGCCGTAAGTTTGCCTCCAAGATAAAATATGCCTAAAATCTTTTGTGTGACTGTTGGACTTGGTCCGCAGGACTGAAGACCAATATTAAACATAAATGGTCACGCTCAAAACACTCGGTTGGCTAAAGGCTTGATTGGATTTGTCCGTTGGGAGGTTACCCATTTTGAGGAGATCACTATTAGTGGAAAATTTAGAAGTGCAATGTGATTGTTTTGATGAGGAATTGTTAAGATAGTGAAAGCAAGGCTAGAAAACTCGTGAGTCGGACTTGACTCATCCGACTCTAAAATACTGATCCGGAGGGAGTCAATTTGATGACTCGGGGTAGTCATGTTTTAAAAATATTTAAAGATAGATCACATACTTATAAATTTAGAGATACATTTATTTACATGTGTTGGAACTATAACTTCAAATTGCTAAAGTTATGTATGCAAGAAAAATAATATAAAAAGTAAAGCAATAGTAAAAACAAAAACCCATTTTAGATCCAAAGTTTGATTATAAGAGATCAAATATAAGTTTTAGAAAAATTTTTTAGCTAATCATATTTAAACTACTTACTCAATATCTCAAGCATAAAATTTAAATTCTAATCTACTAAACATCACTTACAAATCTAGGAGTTGATAGAGTAGTACAAGGCGTGGGTTTTGCTCTCTCAATGTTTTGTTAGAAACCATCCCAGATTTGCTTGGTGCGTGTTTGTGTGGGTTCACCAGGTGCCAGCGGAGGGATTGGTCCGAGTGGGTCAAAGACTTCAAAGATACCCACATCATCAAGAAGTAAAAAATAACTAAACATCAATTGTTTAAAATCAAATTAACTAATTAAAAGTAAACACCAAAATTTTAAAATATACCTCTAAAATGGTTCTGAATGCATATAATTTATCAAAACAAGGTGGATAGGCCGAGTTTCCCCTTTATTTGACTCGGTCTTTTATCAAGACAAGGTGATTTGGTAGAGTTGAGTCAATTCGACGAGTTTTCCTTCCTAGGGTGCAAGAATGTGGAAGCTGTGAAAGAATATATCAGTTTGGACAAGAACAATGAGCGATAGCTTACCCAAGCCAAAGCCTCAGTGTGGCTAAAAGCTTCAAGCCTATCACCGTGTTTGGCATTTCTACTATTTTTCTAATAGACCATTTAAAACAGAGCTATTAAAAAAAAAGCTATAAAAAAAAGGACATTTCAATTTTAGAGGATGTGCCTTTACGTTTTTTAGAGCCTATGTCTCTATTTTTCACATGTCCAGAAAATGAGCATTTCAATTTTAGAGGATTTGCCTCTACTCCTCTAAAATAAGAAGATGATAAAGTTATCTACTAAATGCTCTAATTTTTCTAACCTCTGTCTGATTTAGACAAATAGACAAATAGAGGTGAAAAATAGAGACACCAAACATGAACTATGTCTTACACATATAAGATGCATCAAAGGTCGATGAAACTAGCTTAATAAGGTTACTAAATTAAAGTTAATACAAAAAGCAATAACTACACAATACTCTCTCTTATACTCTACTTTACAACATACTTTGTATCTCCTTACTTTCATTCACCATTTACCGTGATGTGATATTTATCTTTATTTTAATTTACCATACATCTAAACAAACATACTTGGAGTAAATGTACCGTATTTTCACTGTACTATATTTAGATAAAACATAGTGCGGTAAAGCCTAGTCACCATTTCTTTACCATAATCTTTACAACATGTCACTTTTCTTTTATCATATTAAACTATAGTAAAGTGAAATGAAGTATAATAAAAATGAAAACAACTACTTTGCCACTCTCTCTCTCCCGTGCATTATTTTTCCTCACCATTATTTTGCTTGACCTTGACTTGACCTCACATCAACCAAATAAATCATCCTAGCCTCCGAGTACAGTTCAAGTCATTCTTTGGAAGTGACCATGGTTGCCATTGCTAGTTTGGAATGGAAAAATTACAGGTGGGCCCTACTTTGGGCTGTCATGGTAGGAAACCAATATGAATGAACGATCCAAAACGATGATCAGAGGGCCCACATGTCCAAAACAGGAGAAGAGGTTTTGTACTTGGTGTATGTATATGGTAATGCAAGCTAAGGAGCAATCGACGCATACCTGGACTGGTGATATCTCTAAAGATGGATTCAATCATGGCAGTGACCTCATCCTCCCTGATGGGCCTCAGGGACTCAAGCCTCTTATGAGAGAAGAGCTCCAATGTACACACCTTCCTGACCTTCACGTAGTGCGGCCCATAATCGGCCCATATGAGGTCCTTGCCATCTCGGCTGAACTTAGCCGATAATCTGTCCCTGGGCCTATCAGCCAACTGCTGATCTTTCTCCTTGAGCACTTCCTTGGCCAGCTCTGCATTGCACACGATCACATTCAACGACGATCCATACCAGACCGACATGATTGGACCGTACGTTTGGGACCATTCTGAGAAGCATTGAAATTTAACGGGCTTGATGTCATAGAGGTTCCCGATGATGGGCCACGGACATGGGCCTGGGGGAAGACGAAATCTGAGCCGTTGACAGAGCTGGAACACCAGAAAAGTGAGGAAGCTGATGAGTATGAAAATGAGAAAAGGAGCCATGAGAATGAGAGGGAGAGAGAGGGAGAGGAGGGGGGTAGGTTGGGTTTGTTGGTGATCCAAAAATACAAGTGTGTGGATCCATAAATACAAGTGTGTGGGAGGGAGAGAGATAGAGGGAGATATTTTGCATTTTTTGGTTACGTGGATGTAAATCAATGGGTTGGAGTTGTCAGGTAATATACTGTCTTTAGTATTGGCTGACGTCACCAATTTTTAAAAGTCTCACCAAACCAGCCAGCCTCGCTATCGCCGCGTGGCCAAGTGCTCCACCGCCCAGTTTTCCACCGACATAAATGTTGCCTAAAAATAGAGGATAATGGTTAAGCTGAAGGAATATATATATATACACAGGGCTTAGTTCTCCTAAGTTCAAGCTTAGAATAAGGTAAGCTCAAGTATGCTGTGAGACTCACTTGGAGACTTACATGGAAAATGGGATGGAGGGATTTTAAGGACTCCGTGGGATCCTTCTCTCTGCAAAAAATTAGCTTCAACCGTGATTTCTATCATTTCCATATGGGCCCAAAAGTTTAATGGTCAACAGTCCATTTGAATTGATACATAATCGATCCAACGGTTTAGATAATTTGGATCTAATCGAAAGTTGGCGGATATGTGCAATTTAGGAGAGCCATGTGTTTGGTCAATTTGGATGAACCAAAGATGGGCCCCACAAGCATGGAGCTTACAAAATTTTATCCTAAGCTTGAGCTTATATATATATAAGTATATATATATATATATATATACTTATGTGGGAGGTGCTCTTATGAGAGGCACTCTCACCAACTTGATGAGAGATAGGTGGGGGTCCTCACATTTAAATTTGGGGTCTTTGCATTTAAGTTGGTGAGAGTGGATATGGAAGTGAGGGCCCCACCTATTTCTCACCAAGTTGGTGAGAGTGCCTCTCATAGGAGCACCTCTATATATATATATATATGGGGGTATTTTTATGCATCCATTCCTCACTAATTTTGTTGAGGGATACTTTCATAAATAGGATTTTTCAAGTATAAAAGTGACTTTTCAAGTAAATAGAGTGTTCACTTTTGTATTTGAAAAATCCCATTTATGGAAGTATCACTCACCTTATAATAAGGGATAGATACATAAGAATACCCCCCCTATATGGGTAATATTCAAGTGAGGGATTCCCTCACAATAGGGTGAGGGATACTTCACTTTTTTGGAATTTTCAAGTACAAAAAAGGATTCTCAAGTACAAAGACACTTCTCTTTTGTACTTAAAAATTCTAAAAAAGGAGAGTGTCCCTCACTTGAATATTATCATATATATATATATCTATATATATATATATCTATATATATATATATCTATCTATATATATATATATATATATAGAGGATGATGCCTTACATGAGAAGTGTATAGATGAGTGACAAGAAAGCCTTGAGTACAAAGTGAGGAGTGCAGGTCTGAGTACTCAAGTGTAGTGTCAAGTGGGCGGTAATTAGTGTGAGTGCCTTATGTACATGAGATATATATGTGTGTCCATGTGTCAAGTGCAAAATACGTGTATGTCATGCTTCATTTGTATAAGCTGTATTAATTGAAATAAAGCTACTGTTAAGTCTGTTGTCTTGAGTCTAGGGTCCACTATAGTTGGAGTTGGGCTTCCCTACAAGTGGTATCAGAACTATCTTCCTATAAGTGGTATTAGAACGAGCAAGGTCAGGGACCGTGTTGAGGTCAACGTCCACCCTCGCTCCTGAACGGTCATAATTGTGGTCAGGCCCTTACAATCATCATAAAACTATTGTTGTACTGTTTCCTATCACCAATTGGTTTTGGGATAAATGGTACCTTAATGGGGTGTAAGATCCTACAAGTGGTATCAGAGCCTTGTAGGTTGGGTGTTCGAGTCACGGGACACGCGTTTTGGAGGTGTGCAGCAGGAGTAACGACGGGTGTGCCGTTGAGGGAGGAATTGTTGAGGAAAACGTCCACCTTCGCTCCTGGGCCCTCACCATAAAATTATTGTTGTACTGTTTCCTATCACTAATTAGTTTTGGGATAAGTGGTACCTCAATATGGTGTAAGATCCTACAGACCGTTTGTCCATTGGGAGTAGCAGCTAAAGGCGAGGCAACGCTGTGAAGCCGATTAGTCGGGGACTAAGCTTCTTGGTGGTAGAGATCGACAAGGTAGTTTTGGAATAAGTGGTACCTCAGTGTGGTGTAAGATCCTACAGACCTTTCGTCAATTGGGAGCAGCAACTAAGGGCGAGGCAACTAATCACAATGGCGGATCTTGCGAATGCAACTGGAGGGATTGAGAAGCTGAATAATCACAAAAAGCCATGTTCGTCTTAAGGACCGCAATGTAGGAGGAGATATTAGAGCATATACGAGATGCTGACACTTCGAAAAAGGCATGGGATACACTAGCTACACTATTCTCCCGGACAAATGATGTGCGGCTTCAGTTTTGGAGAACGAGCTTGCATCTGTCACCCAAGGTACGATGACTATTAGTTAGTACTTTATGAAAGTAAAGACACTTTGTCAATAGATTTCTCAGCTTGACTCGGATTCAAGGGTTAGCGAAACTAGGATGAGAAGGATCATCACACGAGGATTGAAGCCCGAATATAACTGCTTCATGATGGCCATCAGGGGATGGTCGGCTCAGTCGTCTCTTGTAGAGTTAGACAGTCTTTTGGCAAATCAGGAAGCTCTAGTCAAACAATTGGCTGGAGTAACGATGAAGGAAGAGGAACAAGCACTCTTCACTCGTAAGTGCAAATTGACGATGAATGCAACAAGGTAGGAGACCGCTGAAAATAGTTGGCGGAGGGAGAGTTCCCCTGCTAGGGGGAGCTCAAGACATCGATAGTGATCGATGACTGAAAAGTTCTTGCCGAAACTTCGAGCGTTATAATTGTGGCAAGAAGGGTCACTTTGCGCGTGACTGCAGTCTACAGAAGAAGACCCGCAATGGGAATGTTATGACCACAATGAGTCACCAAAGTGAGAGCGAGGAAGAATGGGATTGCCAAGCGTCTACGGCAATCATTGAAGATATTAGATTGCTTAGTTCTGATATAAGTGGCAGTACCCCAGTAAGCTCCAAAGATGATTGTGAGGAGACAATGCTCATTGCAAATTCCAATCTTGAAGTCATCAATTACGATCGAGACTGGATCGTGGACTCGGGATGTTTGAATCATTGATGGGCGACAAATCGAAGTTCTTAGGCCTAGTTGAGTACAAAGGTGGCAAAGTGGTGGTTACAACACAACAAATAATGCGCGGCTACCAATCACTCATGTCGGAGAAGCCATTTGTGTGCCAGATTCAACAAAGATGAGGCCCACTTGCAGCAGGTCTTCCATGTTTCAGGTATGAAGAAGAATTTGTTGTCTATATCGCAATTGACGTCATCTGGTAATTTTATCGTATTTGGGCCAAATGATGTAAATGTATACCACAATACAAAGCCATGTGAAAAGCCGATTATGATGGGGCAAAGACAACACTTCGTCTATGTCATGTCGGCTGAATCGGCATATGAGAAGAAGACTCGTCAGAATGATACAACTGATCTATGGCATGCTCGATTGGGGCATGTGCGATATAAAAAGTTAAAGGTAATGATGGATATGTCTATGGTGAAGGGACTTCCACGATCAGAATTTCATAAAGACACAGTGTGTTAAGGTTGTCAGTATGGAAAGGTTCACCGGCATCCATTCACTAAAGCCAAGTATCAAGCTAAGAATCCTTTGGGGATAATCCACTAAGATGTATTTGGCCCTGTCAAACCACAGTTAATCAGCGGCTTGAGATATATGCTCACCTTCATCGATGACTACTCAAGGTATGCATGGGTGTACTTCATCAAGGAAAAGTAAGAAGTGTCCCAGAAATTTCAAGAGTTTCGAAACAAAGTCGAAGGTGGGATCGGTCTTAAGATTCGATTCTTGTGCACCGACAATGGAGGAGAACACACATCAAATGAATTCTCTACATATTTGAAGAGGGCTGGCATCCGACGACATCTGATATGTCTATACACTCCGCAGCAAAATGGAATGGCCGAGCGGAAGAACCGACATTTGGTAGAAATCGAGAGGAGCATGATGCATGTGAGGAATGTGCCAAGCGAGTTTTGGGCAGAGTGTTTGAAGACGGCATCACATATAACCAGCCGACTACCGCAGACAAAGCTGGGATTTATCTCACCAATATCAAAAGCTATAGAAGGTCAAGCCAACGGTAAGTCACTCTTCTTAAATACTGTTAGTGATGTCCTAACATTTTTTAGTAGACCATATACATTGTGGTGGGGTTAGACATGCATTTCTTTGTACTAGTTTTTACTAATACTAGTGGAACCCTGCACGTGCAAGGCACGTGCAAGGTCAAACCGCAACTTACACTCTTTACACTCTTTTAGATATTTTCTTTGATAGTCAATGCAATAATAACTCGAAACGAAGCCATACTCATCACAATCAATTGGAAGAAGGGTGCAAATCTTAAGTAAAATAATCCAAATACTTTGTAAAAGCTAAACAAGTCTCCCTCTTATAAAATTAATTTGAACGAAGAGAATTATCATAAATTGGTTAAAGGTAGGAAAATTAACACAATTACCTCATTGGTGGACCGGTTTGTGGTGGTATAGCTTGGTGACATTGTGGTCTATAGTGGGATGCTTGAAGAGCACGTGGAACGCTTGAAGAGCTGTCTTCTAGATATTACGTGACAACCATTTTTATGTAAAAAAGGATAAGTGCTCTTTGCTCAACAAGAAGTCTTGTTCCTTGGACATCGGATCACTTATTCCGGGACAAATCAGATTACTTGTTTTTCTTTCTAGTTCAATTGGGGACTTTCTTATTTTCTTTCTTTTTTCAAAGGCCGGCTTATTACGCCACTGACTTACCTAATGTATATGCTTCACTACGCTTACTCACTTTCTTTCAAGACAAAGAGGATAGTGCGCTTCTAACACCACTACTTCGAAGATAAGAGACCACTCTTCTACTTTGAAAACGCAATAGCTAACTGGTTGCTTAGTACCAAGTGGTTGGTTGACTAAGAATAAGAAGCAAAAAGCAACTGACGCTTTTGATTTGCTTTGGCTGCCACTTTCTTTCATAACATACCCGGGAATAACGGCCGGCATAGAAGTCTCTCGCAAGCAAGGAGATGCTGCTGCTAGATGTCACGGTTCCGGGGGCGCCATGATCCCTCTCTTTGGACAAATTTATCTCCACCCACTGAAAAAAACCATAGCAACCTAAGAAATATATTAAGGCTGCAGAATTTCATTAAATTCTCCCATGAAATGAAGGCTCTTAGTGACAATTTATGAGGGCATTTAATAGCCATCTCTTCAGGACAATTCACAAGGGCATTTAAATTAATGGTCATGGCCTTCTCTAGTTTGCTCATAGAAAGCCAAGCATTAGATTTCCAGAGAATTTGGAGGGAAATACCTGCTCAAAGCATCTTTTGAATACCATCCAAAAGTAGAATTTAATAATAACAACAACAACAACAACAATAATGACAATCATGATAATGATGATGATAAGAAAGAAAACGACATATGATTAATGGTATGGTTTTTTTTATCCAACAATCCTTTTAGTTTTATTTTTTTTATTGATACATGACTTGAACCCATAACTTCAAGGTTGCAATAGGGAGCATCTTCTACTGTGCCAGGCTTTTGCCCCTTAATTTTGAGAAAGAAATGGTACATTATAAGATATATGAGCATGAAATGAAGCTTAACAGCAGGGAAAAAAAAAAAAAAACCAGAATGAGGCCAACTCCTTGTAATCTTATTACATAAGTGGGGATCACACAAGCTTTTCTCTTTTATAATCGGCCCACAGATGTGTAGAGAAATAAATATGACAAGTTCTTCTCTTTGATAAGGGTAATAATAGATATAATAATAATAATATAGATTTTATTATTATTATATAAGTGGGGCTCACACAAGTTCTTCTATTTTATAATCTTATTATTATTATATAAGTGGGGCCCAAGTTCTTCTATTTTAGAAGGGTAATAATAATATATAGATTATATGATTATTATATAAGTGGGCCCCACATAAGTTCTTCTCTTTTATAATCTTATTATTATTATATAAGTGGGGCCCACAGATGTTAGAGAAATAAACATGACAAGTTCTTCTCCAGAATGAGGTCAGCTCCTTATATTATTATTATATAAGTGGGGCCCACAGCCATGTAGAGAAATAAGAATGACGAGTTCTTCCCTTTTATAAGCGTAGATATAGATATTGATATATATATATATATACACATATAGATATAATAATAATAATAATAATAATAATAATGTACAGATTATAATATTATTATATAAGTGGGCCCACACGAGTTATGTCATTTTGTTATATACATATATAATAATAATAATAATAATAATAATAATAATAATAATAATGTATAGATTATATTATTATTATATAAGTGGGGCCCGCACAAGTACTTTTCTTTTATAATCTTATTATTATTATATAAGTGGTGCCTATACAAGTTATGTCATTTTGTTCTCTTAGATGTGGGCCAGGTGTGCAGTGAAACCAAATTGCATTTTCTTCCCTTTTATAAGAGTAGAGATAAGTGGGGCCCACACAAGTTCTTCTCTTTTAGAATCTTATTATTATTATATAAGTGAGGCCAAAGTTCTTCTCTTTTAGAAGGATAATAATAATATATAGATTATATTATTATTATTATATAAGTGGGGCCCACACAAGTTATGTCGTTTTGTTCTCTTAGATATGGCCAGGTGTGTAGTGAAACCAAATTGCATTTTCTTCTCTTTTATAAGAGTAGAGATATTATATTATAATATTTGGGGTGGGCCCCACAATGGTGCGGAGAAAAAGTTTGCATTATAATATTTTGGGGTGGGCTTCACAATGGTGTAGTAAAGAAGTTTGCAATTTCTCATAGTAATATATTATTATATTATAATATTTGGGGGTGGGCCCCACAATAGTGTAGTGAAAAAGTTTGCCTTATAATATTTGGAGGTGGGCCCCACAAAGGTGTAGTGACAAAACTATGCAACTTTCCCTCTTTTATAATAGTCGATAGACGGATATATATATATATATAGATAGTAGATAATTATTATAATATAATAATAATATATTATTATATTCTATTATAATAGTTGGAGGTGGGTCCCACATGGTGTAGTAAAAATACTTTGTAACATTCCCTCTTTTATAACAGTAGTAGATAGATGTTACTAATAGGACACTAGCTAGAAAGCGTTAGTATCTGTATAGTACTTATACTGGTATTACTGAAATAATTTTTTTTAGCATAGCAGCAGTCGGAGTTAAAATGCTTTCTTATGCTACAGCATATGCGTAAACACTAAATCTGATACTTACCAAATTGATGAATGAGGAAATATATTAATAAGAAAATGAACCAGGAAAATCCATCCGAAGGATTAAGAAACTCCAAGTCTTTGAAATATATATACTCTCTGTGCGGGCCTCATGCACATGCAGACCCCTTGTGGGGTCCACCTGGTGCCATACCAATTCATGGGATAGGTGGGGTTTGAAAGATCAGAGTGAAACCTAGATGTATGTAAAACTTTAACTCCATTATATCATCCTACTTTCCTAACTCCTCCGTCCGGTGCCCTTAAGTTAAATGGTTTTAAACGGCAATATATTCAAAGTCAGTTTATTTATTTATCTCATTGATTACTAATTTTCCTCAGCTATTTGTATCAATACATAACAATAGCTGTGTGAAATTCTCAGCTATATAAATCCTCAGTGAGAAATTCTTGTTCTAGGGGCAGTTGAGGATTCCTCACGGAATTCCTCGCATGTTGAAAACACGCCCTTAGCATTCTTATTGGGTTATGAGTCAATTTGAGCAGTCCATGAGCTTACCAAATTTTGGGTTTAGATCTAACAATAGAATTTGGGTTTGAATTTGTCTTGATGATCATCGGACTAGGGAATTTATGACATTTAACTACATAAAAGGCCAGTGAAGTATCACCAATCTAAGTAATACATAATACAATATTCCATTCCAGAGCACACCTTTTTGCAATTGGAACTTTTATTTCCCCACCTTGCCAGTTCATCTTCATCATCACCTTAAAATGTGTACAAAATCTTCCTTAAAAGTCTTAGGTGCAGAATTAAGCTCAAAAGGGAAAAGAAGATTCAAAATAAAACGAAGAAAGAAGCTAATAAGACGAAGATCACATATCAACAGCCACACGTTTGTACAAGTGTGGTGGCAACCTGGGCGTGGGGACCGCCTCCAGTGGGGTCCGCATGAATGTGATCAGTCCTGGGTTTCCAGACATGTCTATCTCCTCAGCCTTGACCCCCTTTGGAGGGGCCCAATGGTAATGGTGCAACAGATGGCCCAGCATCAACTGGACCAAGTTGATGCCCAGCTGGGCCCCAGGGCAAACTCGCCTACCGGCTCCGAATGGTAGCAGCCGGAAATCATGGCCCTTCAAATCGATTTCCTCCTCGATGAAGCGTTCGGGCCGAAACTCTAATGGATCTTTCCATACAGCTGGGTCATGGGCTATGGCCCAGACATTAACCTGGACAATAGACCCCTTGGGTATGTCATAGCCTCCTACTTTGACATGGGCTGTGGCCTTGTGAGGCAGCATCATGGGCGTTGGAGGGTGCAGCCGAAAGGCCTCTTTTACAACACATGTCAGGTAGGGGAGGTTGGGGAAGTCCATTTCATTCATGACCCGTTTAGATCCAATGACCCGATCCAACTCCTCCTGGACCTTTTCTTGGACCCTTGGATTCTTGATCAGCTCTGCCATGGCCCACTCCACGGAAGTCACATTTGTGTCCACGCCTGCAATGATCATGTCCTGCACATTGAAGAAACTGATGTTTTAAGCAAGCAGACTTTAGAGTAGCTTTTCAAGAGTTCCAATAAGAGAATGGTTATGAGTTCAAATCTCTGCAAGCTATATACTATGGGAAAATTTCAAAACAGGGCTAAAGTTTTTTTTAGATTTCAAATCAGGCCAAGTAAAAGCTCACATTTCAAATTAGGATATAAGATTTCATTTTACATTTCAAATCAGGACATCCGGTGAGAAAGTGGCCTTTTCCAGTGACTTGCCCCTTTCTTTTTCTTTTTGTTTTTTGTTTTTTTCAAAATACCCAAAACGCCCTCAAGCCCTTTCCTCATTCTCCTCCCCCTCTCCCGGCCAGCACCGCCAAAGCTGCAATGTCTCCAGGGTCAGGCACAAACCTAGATGCTCCATCAGACCCGGATCGACATCGACCCTCTTCCATCCCTCCATCCTCAACGTATGACGCATAAGGAGAGGGTGGTCGGCTAGCCACCATCCATCCCGTGGTTGCAGAACGTCAGCTCCTCTAGCATGGGGCTGCAAGCGCCAATGGCGCTAATGCTGTCGTAGCTCCCCTCGTAGCTGCTTAACTCCAGCTTTATCGCCGGCAGCGGTGCATCGAGATGGTCAGCCCAACATCCAAAATCGCCAAATCATCATACAATTCCCGATCAACAAACCCAATTGCCCACAGGATCTGGAGATTCTCAAAGAAGGCGATCCTAAAGAGGACGTTGTCAGTGTAGCGGTGGAGCTTGAGCTCTTAAAGGGTGGGGCACTCAGCGGCGACTGGAGGTTAGGCTTGCGTCGGTTCCGACAATGATAGCGAGCTTCTAGAGATTAGGCCAATTGCGGGATAGGGTTTTGAGTCGGATGTCATCGAGGACGAAGCTGGCGGCGGTGGCGGAGTTGTTGGAGTGGATGGGGAGGAGAGATGGGAGGGCGAAGAAGATGCCGGAGCTGCAGCGTGGGGACTGGGAATCGATGGAGGCGACGACGAGGTCGATTTAGGTGAGGTGAGAGAAGTAGGAGGTGAGACGGCTAGAGTCAAGGAGCTTAAGGGAGGTGCTGAGGCGGTTGTGGAGGGCGAGCTATCTGTGGCAAAAACACATATCAAAATCCCAACAAAACCGAGGATGCGGAGAAGCTACGCAAAGATGGTGGTTACAAGGGAGGAAGACGGAGTTAAGGACATTCAGGGTATTTTGTTGCGGAAAACTCATCCTCCAGCAGGATATCCTGATTTGAAATGTAAATGAAAACTTATGTACTAATTTGAAATGTGAGTTTTTATTTGTCCTGATTTGAAATATAAAAAAACCTTGAGCACTATTTTGAAAATTTCCCAATATGCTTTAGTATTTTATCATGAATCTTTCAAAAAGTCAAAATTGAAGGATACTGGTCAAAATTGAAGGATATTGGTCAAAACTGCTCCGACTTTAACATAAATAATGGTTTTTGTTTTTTCTTTTGCTATCGGATGGTTCGCAATCCTTTGGATTGGACTAATCCCTCGCAGCCCAAAGGGAAGCTGGGAAAACACCCCTATGGCCCTAAGGTGATAGCACTAGTAGACTCAACATTCGATTCCTGAAGAGGGAATAACTGTGGTTTTGACCACTCAGTCAACCCCTTGGAATTATATAAATAATGGTTTATAATGTGTTGGAAGTTCAAAAAGAACAAAAAAGTACTAAAAAAGTTGATATTGGTTACCCAAAGTAGGCCAATGATGGTGTCATCACTAAGATCATATTTGTCCTTTAGGGTGAGAAGTGCATCCACAAAATGTTGCTTCTCGCCGGTCCTGTGGCGTGCAAGTGTGTGCTCTTCCATGATGGCCTTAGAGAGTTGGTCCCGACGTGTACTGTGTTTGGCTATTGCCTCCTTCTCGAGTGGGAACATCCATCTGAGCCAGGGGATGTGCTCGGCCATGGTGAGTGAGGCACGGAGTCTCAACGTATTCGCCCCAATGGCTTTAAATTCCACACCTTGCTTTTCCATAACTCCGTCCGAGTTCACAAAACGCTTTCCCAACACGAGCCGCGTGATGTTGTTCAATGCTACTGCTGATACATAGTTCTTCACCACCACTCTTTCCCCCAGCTTCCCTGTTTATTTAGAAATCAATCAATCCATATCGAATCAATTATCAATTAAGTATTTGAATCACGTACATATTTATATATAGGGAAATGTTCATATATATTTATATATAATATACAATTTAGATATTGGATCCCTTGAGTCGCGAGTTACGCTTTCTTTAAATCTATGACTGGGTTATATGTAAGTTTGCCTCTAAGATATGTAAAACATGCCTAACATCTTGTGTGACTGTTGGACTTGGTTAGCAGGACTGAAGACCAACATTAAACATAAATTGTCACGCTCAAAACACTTGGTTGGCTAAAGGCTTGATTGGATTTGTCTTTTGGGAGGATACCCATTTTGAGGAGATCAATATTAGTGGAGAATTTAGAAGTGCAATGTGACTGTTTTGATGAGGAATTGTTAAGATTGTGAAAGCAAGGTTAGAAATCTCGTGACTCGGGCTTGACTTGTTCGACTCTAAAATACTGATCCGGAGAGAGTGAATTTGATGACTCGGGCATATACTTATGAATTTAGATATACATTTAATTACTTGTGTTAGAATCATAAATTCAAATTGCTAAAGTTATGTATGCAAGAAAAATAATATAAAAAGTAAAGCAATGGTAAAAACAAAAACCCCTTTTAGATCCAAACTTTGATCCTAAGAGATCAACTATAAGTCTTAGAAAACATTTTTAGTTAATCATGTTTAAACTACTTACTCAATATCTCAAGCATAAAATTTAAAATCAAATCTACTAAACATCACTTACAAATCTAAGAGTTGACAGAGTAGCATAAGGCATGGGTTTGCTCTCTATGTTTTGTTAGAAACTATCCCATATTTTCTTGGTGTTTGTTTGTGTGGGTTTAGTGGGTGCCACTTAGGGAATTGATCCTAGCACTACAAGAAAGTCGGCATTTAGCAGCAACTTTTTTAGTGGGTCAAAAACTTCAAAGATACCCACGTCATCAAGAAGCAAAAAATAACTAAACATCAATTGTTTAAAATAAAATTAACTAATTAAAAGTAAACACCAAAATTTTAAAATATACCTCTAAAATGGTTCTGAATGCATACAATTTATTAAAACAAGGTGGATAGGCCGAGTTTCCCCTTTATTTAACTTGGTCTTTTATCAAGACAAGGTGATTTGGTAGAGTTGAGTCACTTCGTCGAGTTTTCCTTCCTAGGATGCAAGACTGTGGGAGCTGTGAAAGAATATATCAGTTTGGACAAGAACAATGAGCGATAGCTCAGCCCAAAGCCTAGTGTGGCTTAAAGCTTCAGGCCTATGTCTTACACATATAAGATGCATCAAAGGTTGACGAAACAGCTTAATAAGGTTACTAAATTAAAGTTAATACAAAAAGCAACAACTTTACCATACTCTCTCTTATACTCTACTTTACCACATACTTTGTTTCTCCTTGCTTCACTTACCATTTACCATGATGTGATATCTATCTTTATTTTAGTTTACCATACATCTAAACAAACATCTAAACAAACATCTAAATAAACATGCTTGAAGTAAATGTGACATTTTTCTGTACTATATTTCCATAAAAAATAGTGTGGTAAAATCTAGTCACCATTTCTTTACCATAATCGTTACAATAAAGTCACTTTTCTTTACCTTATTAAACTATAGTAAAGTATAACAAAATATAATAAAAATAAAAACAACTGCTTTACCACTCACTCTCCTGTATAATTATTTTACCTCACCTACAGTTCAAGTCATTCTTTGGAAGTGACCACGGTTGCTATTGCTAATTTGGCATGGACCAATTACAGGTGGGCCTACTTTTGGCTGTCATGGTAGGAACCAATAAGATCGAACCATGGAAAACGATGATCAGAGGGCCCATATGTCCAAAACAGGAGAAGAGGTTTTGTACTTGGTGTATATATGGTAATGCAAGCTAAGGTGCAATCGACACATACCTGGACTAGTGATATCTCTAAAGATCGATTCAATCATGGCAGTGACCTCATCCTCCCTGATGGGTCTCAGGGACTCAAGCCTCTTATGAGAGAATAGCTCCAATGTACACACCTTCCTGACCTTCACGTAGTGCGGCCCATAATCGGCCCATATGAGGTCCTTGCCATCTCGGCTGAGCTTAGCCCTTAATCTGTCCCTAGGCCTATCAGCCAATTGCTGATCTTTCTCCTTGAGCACTTCCTTGGCCAGCTCTGCATTGCACACGATCACATTCAACGACGATCCATACCAGACCGACATGATTGGACCGTACGTTTGGGACCATTCTGAGAAGCATTGAAATATGACGGGCTTGATGTCATAGAGGTTCCCGATGATGGGCCACGGACGTGGGCCCGGGGGAAGACGGAATCTGAGCCGTTGATAGAGCTGAAACACCAGAATAGTGAGGAAGCTGATGAGTATGAAAACGAGGAAAGGAGCCATGAGAACATGTATGAGAGAGAGAGAGAGAGAGAGAGAGCCCCGGGGGGGGGGGGTCTTGGGGTGGTTGGGGGAACGCGGGGGTTGTGGGGGTGTGATCCAAAAATACAAGTGTGTGGATCCTTAAATACAAGTGTGTGTGAGAGACGGAGAAGAAGACATTTTGCTTTTTGGTTTTTGTGGATGTAAATCACTGGGTTGGAGTTGTGACTTAAATACAAGTGTGTATGAGAGAGGGAGAAGAAGATATTTTGCTTTTTGGTTTTTGTGGATGTAAATCACTGGGTTGGAGTTGTGACTTAAATACAAGTGTGTATGAGAGAGGGAGAAGAAGATATTTTGCTTTTTGGTTTTTGTGGATGTAAATCACTGGGTTGGAGTTGTGAAATAATAGAGTGAGGATCCCCTGTTTGGACCAATCAGGGGGTGACACGTGTGTGTGTGTGTGTGGGGGGGGGGGGGGGGGGGGGGTTTATTTTTAGGGGGAGATGGGATGGGTTGATTGGACTCTCCCCCCATGTGTCATCCCCTGGTTGGTCCAAACAGGGTTCCCCTGTTTGGACCAAACAGGGGATCCGCTTCCGAAATAATACTTTCTTCAGTACTGGCTGACGTCACCAATTTTTAGAAGTCTCACCAAACCAGCCAGCCCCACTATGGCCACGTGGCCAAGTGCTCCGCCCAGTTTTCCACCGACATAAATATTGCCTGTGGGTTTGTTTGGAAGACAACGTGGGAGTGGAAATTAAGTTTTTCTCTTTTGAGGTAACTGTTTCCAATCAGGAGAGGTGAGAATCCTAATACTGGATCTGCGCTTAGGGAAGAAAATAGTTCAAAAGGGGAGAGTTTTTTTGCTGCACCAAATGACTGAGCAGGGCACCGAATTTTCCGGCGCCCTATCTCCTCCCCCTTTCCATTGAAAATGGAGCTGCACAAACAGCCCCTATAAGTAGAGGATGATGCTTTTGCAGAGGGTAAAAATATATATATGGAGATGCTTTTATAAGAGTATCTCTCACCTTATTAAGAGAGATAAGGTGGGGGCCCTCACATTTATAACTAATGCGAATAAGTTAAATGTGAGAGCCCCCACCTTATCTCTCATAGTAAGATGATAAATGCTCTCATAGGAGCATCTCCCATATATGGATAATATTCAAGTGAGGGATTCCCTCATCCTATATACTTCCCTTTTTGGAAATTTTCAAGTACAAAAGATAAGTTTTGTACTTGAAAATTCCTAAAAAGGGAAGTGTCCCTCACTTGAATATTACCCTATATATATATATAGAGGATGATGCCTCACATGAAAAGTGTAGAGATGAGTGACAAGAAAGCCTTGAGTACAAAGTGAGGAGTGCATGTCTAAGTACTCAAGTGTAGTGTCAAGTGGGCAGTAATTAGTGTGAGTGCCTTATGTACATGAGATATATATGTATCCAAGTGTTGAGTGCAAAATACGTATATGTCATGCGTCATTTGTATAAGTTGTATTAATTGAAATAAAGCTACTGTTAAGTGTGTTGTCTTGAGTCTTGGGTCCACCATAGTTGGGGTTGAGCTTCCCTACTAGTGGTATCAGAGCTATCTTCCTATAAGTGGTATTAGAACGAGCAAGATTAGGGACCGTCCGTCCAAGGGCGGAACTAGGAATTTTGTTTAGGGGGGGCCAAAGAAAAGAAAACTTTAAACAAAATTGTAAAATTTAGTAATAAAATATGAAATAATCAAATTATTGAAGTTGTGCTCGATGTTCTTTCATTGAATTGAAATCATTAATAATTGTTTCGGTACTGAATTTCTCTGCAATTTCCTTTTCAAAATATACAATTAAATTATCTGAAAGAAATTCATCTTCCATTCTATTGCGAAGTGCAGTTTTAACAATCTCTATGGCTGAGAATGCACGTTCTGTTGTTGCTGTTGAAACTGGAAGAGTTAATATAAGACATATCAATCAATATATAAGAGGATAGATATCTGACTTTCCTGTTTCTACTAATCCTTTGCAAAGTTCAGCTATGGTTTTCATTTCTTTCAAATATGGATGGTGAAGTACATCACGCTCATAATGTTGTAGCTGAAACTTCAAATGAATTTTTTGTTGATTGTTAAAATTTTGAGTATAAAATTGATTCACAAGATTGCAAATATCATCAATTTTGAATGACATGTAACCATTCCTGGGATCCAAGGCAGAGCTAAGAATGAGAAGTTGCATGGTACGCTCACTAAACTTTATGTTTAACTCTTGTAATTGAGAGTCCATTACAGCAGTAAAGACATCCACTCGATAACAATGTTCCATTGTAACTGGATATTGTTGATGGCGAATTCGGCCTCTACCTGCATTATATCAAGCATCCATATCAGGAATATCTATGTCATGTTCTTTGCAGAACAACATTACTTAATCAAGTAATTTATTTCAGCCGCTTTCCCTCAATTCTTGAATGATCACTTTTGTAGTAGAGACCAAGTGCATAGCATTTAGAATATCTTGGGATTTGAGCTGTAAAGCTTGGCACAAATCATTAGTGGCTCATAATATTTCTTTCATAAGATGCAAGTTAAAGATGAACTCAAAAGAAGTTATCGTATCATAAGATGAGTCTGCATCCCACCTTGAGTATATATAGATCCATCATCAATGATATTCTTAAAAACCGAACATGTTGCTTTATACATATTTAATAAGCTGCATAAATAGTTATAATGAGAACTCCAACGAGTATCGTTTGGCTATTGCAAAGTACTAATTTGATTAAGCTCTTTACTAGTTTCAACTTTATCAATGACAATCATACGCTCAAGTTCAGCAGCTTGAGCATCTTGTTACTCATCATGAGACTTGCAAGATGCACCAACAATATTGATGATAAAATTTAGTTTTGAGAAAAACTGTTGGATAAGAATAACTTTGCTGGAAGCTGCAACCAAAGTCAACTGAATACAATGAGATAAACAATGAACATAGTATGCATATGGGCAATTATTAAAAAATAAAGCCTGCAACCCATTCCATTCATCGCGCATGTTACTTGCACCATCATATCCTTGCCCCCAAATATCATGAATGCTTAGATTATAACAAAAAAGGACCGCTGATATCTCTTTTTTTAGAGTTTGTGATGCTGTATTTTCAACAGGAACAAGACCAAAAAATCTCTCACGTAAAAAACCTTTTTTGTCAACAAATCTTAAAACAAGAGCCATTTGCTCTCTTTTAGATTGATCTCGATCTTCATCCACAATAATACATAATTTTGCATCATCAATTTCCTCTTGAATTGTATTTTGAACTTTCTCTGAAAAAATATGTAACATTTCTTTTTGGATTTTAGGTGAAGTATATGTAGCATTTCTAGGAGCTTTATCTAACACAACATCCATGACTTTTTCATTATATGATGCCAAGATTTTAATCATTTCAAAGAAATTACCGCTATTTTTTGAGTCTGGATGTTCATTGTGACCTCTAAAAGCACATGCTTGAAAAGTAAGCCATCGAATAACATCTATAGAGGTCTTCAGTCGCAATCTGTTGTTTGCAATTTGGGTAGAAGATTGTGTATGAAGTGCCTTCTCAATATGTTTCAATTTATTCATCAAATCTGTACAAGATTGTTCAGATGCATTATGTGGTGAGTTTGGATCTTTTCCCATGTGATTTAAGAATGCACACTTCTTTCCATCATTGGCTTTCTTTCAATTATGAAATCCTTCAATGGTGAACGCACTTGCTCCAAAACGTCCCGTGGTCTTTTTATTAAAAAGAAAGCATGGGAGACAAAATGCCGCATCCTTCAACGAAAGATATTCTAACCAAGAAGGAAACATTCTAAACCATGAAGATTGAAATCATCGTGGATGTTTTTATGATCCAGAAGGCGGATAGACAGAAAGAATATGTTGATAAGGCCCAACTTTGATGTAAGCACGTCTAATTTCATCTTGTTGAGCAAGTGGATATTCCCAAATTTGATGACGCAATCCTAGATCTCGCTCTAAAGAAGTAATATCAATTTCTATAGATTCGACTCTTGAAGATTTTGAAGGGCGTGAACTTTGTGGTTCATGAGATAAATCATTGGTACTATAGGGTGATATTGAACTATCTTCTAAATTTTGAGCATTTTTTCTCTTAAGAAAAGAATCAATAGTTGATGATTTAAGCATGGCCCGCACTCCTATAAAAAAAAGAAATTAAAATCATATAGAAAAATTATAAAATTATTATTAACTACAATAAATGAAAAAAAGTAGAATTCAAATCATTACAAAAAAAAAAAAAAAAAAAAAACAAAATACAATGCACAAATATCCAATCATGTGATTTATATGACATGAAATCCAAAATAGAGCAGTGGATCATCATATTAACTAGCATATGAATTTCATGCATTGACAAGTTCATATAAAGCCTCATGGAATTTGGAAAAAATCATCAAGGGAATTAAAATCCAACCATTGATAATAGATCCTAAGCATTTAAACGAAGGTAGAATTATCAAGCACGAAGATACTGGCCATAAAAAATTGAATATTTGAATTCATGTGATAAAGAAGATGGGATATGCACACAGTGATAAAGGAAGTCATCTACTTACCTTTGTGTACAGAGGCCCACTTGATTTGATCTTGATTGAGAGTGGAAGTGAGCGATGATGATTATGAAATAAAGCCACAACCAAAAAAGCCCACTAAACCATCCAAAAAGCACTTTCTGATATGAATATTATATTCGGTACTGGTAGTACCTCCCAAGGGTTTCTTCCCATCAGATTTTTTAGGGTAAGCCTATATAGTGGTGTGAACTCATTAAGTCAAGGTTCTTGCCAAGATGATGGTGATGCATCAGGGGATGTATTGATTTGGCGAGAAGGTATTGGGAATGGGCCAAATAATCAGGAAAAGATGTAGAGGGCTGGACTTTGATTTGATTGTAGATTTGCAGAAGTGGGTCGTCGTCTGCACTCTGCCTGCTGCCGGAGAAGATCTATGTCACAACTCAAAAGTTGGATTGAAGAGAGTCAGACAGAGAAAGGAGTGTCTCTCGTTCCATTCCTTGCGTTCCAAGTCATTCCTTTCCTATCGTTTACTTCCCCTTTCCTTCTTTCTTTTTTAATTTCTTTCATTGGCAAAATCAACTAAGATTGTGGGAATCAGATTTTATTTGGGGGGGGGGGCGGGGGGGGGGGCAGAGGATCTCTCCACATGGAGATATTCAGATCTTTTTTTTTTTTTTAATTTTTCTTGGTTGGGGGATGGCCCTTACTAGCCCCCTAGTTCTGCCCCTACGTTCGTCCATTAGGAGCAACAACTAAAGGCGAGGAGACGCTGTGAAGCCGACTAGTTGGGGACTGAGCGTCTTGGTGGTAGAGATCGATGAGGATCCCAATAATCAAGATGGCAGATCTCGCAAATGCAATTGGAGGGTTTGCGAAGCCGAACAACCACAACTATGATTATTAGTGTATGTGTGTGGAGGCATATCTTCAAAGCCAAGACTTATGGAAGATAATTGGTGGCATTGACACTACAGCACCGACGAATGACAACGCGAAGGCAGTGCGCAAATGATGAATCAAAGCTAAGAAGGCTATGTTCATTTTAAGGACCACAGTACAGAAGGAGCTGCTAGAGCATATACAAGATGCTAACACTCCGAAACAGGCATGAGATGCACTAGCTACACTATTCTCCAAGACAAATGATGTTCGTCTTCGGTTTTTGGAGAATGAACATGCATCTGTCACCCAAGGTACGATGACTATCAGTCGTACTTTTTGAAAGTAAAGACACTTTGTCAAGAGGCTTCTCAGCTTGACCTGGATTCACGCGTTAGGGAAGCTAAGGTGAGATGGATGATCACACGAGGATTGAAGCCCGAATATAGCTACTTCATGACGGCCATTTGGGGTTGGCCGACTAATTTGTCTTTTGTAGAGTTTGAAAGTTTTTTGGCAAATCAGGAAGCTCTAGCCAAACAAATGGCAGGAGCAACGATGAAGGAAAAGGAACATGCACTCTTCACTCGTAAGCGCAAATTGTAGATGAAGCCAACAAGGCAGGATACCGTTGAAAATAGTCGGCAGAGGGAGAGTTCCCAGCCAGTGGGAGCTCAAGACACCGATAGTGATTGATGACTGAAAAGTTCTCACCAAAACCTCAAGTGTTATAATTGTGGCAAGAAGGGCCACTTTGCGCGTGATGGCAGACTACCGAAGAAGACCAGCGAAGGGAATGTTGTGACTACAATGAGTCACCAAAGTGAGAGCGAAGAAGAATGAGATTGCCAAGCATCTATGGCAATCATTGAAGATATCAGACTGCCCAGTTTTGATATAGCAAGTGGTAGTACCCCAATAAACTCCCAAGATGATTCTGAGGAGACAATGCTCATTGCAAATTCCAATCTTGAAGTCATCAATTACGATCGAGACTTGGATCGTGGACTCAGGATGTTCGAATCATATGATGGGCGATAAATCGAAGTTCTCAAGTCTAGTTGAGTACAAAGGTGGCAAAGTGTTGGTTACAGCAAATAATGCATGGCTACCGATCACTCATGTTGGAGAAGCCATTTGTGTGCCAGATTCAACAAAGATGAGGTTTATTTGCAATAGGTCTTCCATGTTTCAGGTATGGAGAAGAATTTGTTGTCTGTATTGCAATTGACCTCATATGGAAATTTTATCGTATTTGGGCCAAATGATGTAAATGTATACCACAATTCAAAGCCATGTGAAAAGCCGATTATGACGGGGCAAAGACAACACTCCGTCTATGTCATGTCCGCTGAATCGGCATATGAGAAGAAGACTCATCAAAATGATACAACTGATCTATGGCATGTTCGATTGGGGCATGTGAGATATAAAAGGTTAAAGGTAATGATGGATATGTCTATGGTGAAGGGACTTCCACGATTAGAAATTCATAAAGACACAGTGTGTTAAGGTTGTCAGTATGGAAAGGTTCACTGGCATCCATACACTTAAGCCAAGTATCAAGCTAAGAAGCCTTTGGGGATAATCCACTAAGATGTATTTGGCCCTGTCAAACCACAGTTAATTAGCGGCTTGAGATATATGCTCGCCTTCATCGATGACTACTCAAGGTATGCATGGGTGTACTTCATCAAGGAAAAGTCAGAAGTGTCCCAGAAGTTTCAAGAGTTTCGAAACGAAGTCGAAGGTGGGATCGGTCTTAAGATTCGATTCTTGTGCACCGACAATGGAGGAGAACACACATCAAATGAATTCTCTACATATTTGAAGAGGGCTGGCATCCGACGACATCTGATATGTCTATACACTCCGCAGCAAAATGGAGTGGCTGAGCGGAAGAACTGACATTTGGTAGAAATCGAGAGGAGAATGATGCATGTGAGGAATGTGCTAAGCGAGTTTTGGGTAGAGTGTTTGAAGACGGCATCACATATAACCAACCGACTACCACAGGCAAAGCTGAGATTTATCTCACCAATATCAAAAGCTATGGAAGGTCAAGCCAACGGTAAGTCACTTTAGAGTGTTTGGTTGAGTGTGTTATGTACTTGTTCCAGAAAAACTTTGCAGCAAATTTGAGAAGAAGACTATTCGGTGCATATTTGTCGGATATGGCACCAAATGTAAAGGGTGGAGGTGTTGTGATCCTACCGCCCACCGATGTTACACATCACGAGACATGGTGTTTGATATAGCATCCTCATGGTGGTCTTAAGAAGTCGCAATGTTAACATGTTCAGGGAACTAGGAGGAGAATCTTCTTAAAAAATTGAGCACCGAAGACGACAAGGAAGACACTGAAGAAGAAAGGCCTAGCCAAGAACATCAGACTCCACGAGGAAGGTCCACTAGTTTACTGAGAAGTGGTAAACATGAGCATATGACGCCCAAGGAAGCAAGGCGTTAGAGATAGATAAACCACCACAACAACTATGACGATCAAGTAGAGCGAAGAAGCCCAATCCAAAGTATATAGAAGCTGATTTGGCGTAAGTAAATAATGTGTCCAAGCCAACCCTGAAACAAGAGGCACAACAAAGCAGTGACAGGCTAGACGGCAAGAGATTAAGAAAGACATCGTCAGCTAGCCATTCCTACCAAAACCTCAAGGCGTTAGTAGAGGCAGGGGGAATACTTTTCAATATTCCCCCTTGAGTGGAGCCCACTCCTCAATACTCCCCCTCAGGCCTATTTGTAATAGGAATTTTAAGGCCCTAATGAAGCAATTTGGGATAACCCATAAAGTGGCCACCCTTTATCACCCACAGACCAGTGGGCAAGTAGAGGTCCCAAATTGTGAAATCAAGAGAATTTTGGGGACAACAGTAAACCCGAATCGCAAAGATTGGTCCAACTGATTGATTGATGCATTGTGGGCTTACCAGACATCATTCAAAACCCCAATTGGAATGTCTCCATACTGGCTGATCTACGGGAAAACTTGCCACCTTTTGGTGGAACTTGAGCATAAAGCGTATTGGGCCATCAAACAATTCAACTTGGATATGAATGAGGCTAGATCCAAGAGGAAACTGCAAATGAATGAGATGGAAGAGTTGCTGATGAGAGCCTAAAATGTACCATTTAGGCCCCTCAATTTAGACTTTGGTATACATTCCGATGAGTCTAATTAGTCTAATTATGTTATTTCTATGTTTACAGGTGCCTTAGGAGCATTGGGAAGAATTTGGTGCAAAACAGAAAAAATCTAGAAAAATCCAAGCAACAAGAGGTTTTGCCTCTGGGCGTTTGGACGCCTGGCCACAGATGGCATAGGAAGCCACTGCTTCCTGGCGTCCGGACTCCCAGTACTTGACGTTCAGATGCCTGGACCGGGTGAGGTCCATCTCCAGCGCGTTTCAAAGTGAATTTTTCGACCCAAAACCTATAAATATGGTTCCAAACTCGTTTTAGAGGATATTCACATCTTGGGAAAAGATCAGGAGCAAGGTTTTGGAGCTTTGAAAGAGCGTCAATGGGGATTTTGTCAGAGATTCTTCGCCAATCGTCATCAATGAGTAACTAAACCTTCATCTTAGGGTTGCGATGCAGCCCTTATCTTGTGTTTTTGGTGATGTATAGGCTTTAGGGTTTTCTGTAAACGCTTTTTGGTTATATGACATGTTGGATTTTGTTTCTTTAATTTGATATCTTTTTTCCTTGTTATTTTAATCTTGTAGATTTGAATGCTAGTCGTATAACGGTGTTTGAATGAATGTGACTTTAGATCTCAGATAGTCTATGCCTTAGAGATATGTTATGCCCTGATCTACACCCACATCTTTTATTTGTTGACTCTGTTTAAGTTTTTAACCAGAATGAGTCTGTTTAGCAATGATAGTGAACCCCTAGGTTTATACTTGCCATTGTGCAAGGTTAGAGTGGATTCGTACATTGAGATCTTTTCTCCGATTGAATCAAAACCTTATTTTTCAACTTGTTAATTTAGCAATCAAAACCCTTGTCTTTTATTTGGTTAATTTAGAAATCAAACTAATACTTCGTTTTCTAATAGGATTAGTTTAGGAATCATCACTTTGTCTTCAAATAGGACTAGATTAGGAATTAAGGAATCAACACAATTTAGCCTTTTTGTCTTAGTGGAAACGATACTCGGTTAATATCTTTGCTTTCCCAAGTAGAGATAGTAGCGGGGATACTTTATATTTGCAAACCCTGTTTTAGGATGGATCAGTTGCATAGGGAAGCCTAGGTTAATTCCAAAATTTACAAAAAGAGGACAAAAGTTTTCCATGACAGTCATATCCACAGGAAAACTTTTCACCTTGAGTAGAAAGTCCTTCTTTACAACTCTAGGCTTCGTTTTTTTTTCCTAGCAAGCTTAACTCGTGATGGATAGGCCCCTAGATTATCAAGCAAGTGTTTCGATACGGTGCTGTCAAGATTTCTGATCCCAAGGATGGTCAGATGTTCAAAGTCAATGGCCAAAGATTGAAGCCGTTCTTGGAAATCGCATCCAATGAGGAAGAAATTCCTCTTGTTGATCCTGACTACAAGGATTAGCCGAGCCGGCCCTGGATCTGACAGTGGCCCATTACTGTGTACAATATGTATACTTCATAGTTTAGGTTTTCTTTTGTTATTTTTTTTGTTCAATTGTCTAACCTTGCATAGGGAGCATCGCGCACATATCCCAGGTGCTTTCTACACTTGACCCTCTCTTACTTTATGCTCCTCATGTCTCATATGCTTCACCGCATCTCATTCATTCACACATCGAGGACGATGTTCATGCTAGGTTGGGGGGGGGGGGGGGGGGGTGTGGAACAAGCACACTTTTTCATCTTTATACAAAAGTTTTGCATTCTTTTTGGTTGATTTCTTAAAAAAAAAGAGCTATTTTTGTTATTTTTAGGATTTTGAAATGAAATAAAAAAAAAAAAGGGAAATTTTGAGAGAAATTTTATGAAACAAAGATACCTTGAACTTTGGAATTTTTGGTGCTTTGGGCAAAAAGAAGAACAATGGTTTACTATTTTATTTATGGAAAGGAGTTTTGGAAAAAGTGTTGACTTTTGATTACTGACTTTTACACAGTCTGTATATGTTTTCAAAATTTTTGAATGCTAAGCCATGATTTCCATTTTTCTTTGACGATTGGATTGAAAATATGATGGAAAACCGACCCTTAGTTTTACAGTTTCCTGGTTCATTTAGTTTTGTTGGCCATAGAGCTAGTGAATTAATTCGGGCACATGAAAAGGGCTGGCTACTGTTGGAGACAGAAAAAAAAAAAAAAAGAAAAAGAAAGAGAAAAAAAATGAAAAGAGAAAAAGGAATTCCTTGAAAAAAAAAAAAGAAAAAAAAATTAAAATTTTTTAATTACGGCCTTTGAAAAAATAGTAGTGCGAAAGTTGTCATGGTTGCCTTGAGAGGAATATTGTTTTTTTTTGCTAAGGTTAGGTGGACCAGAATTTTGGATTGAAAATTGTGTTCATGAGAATCTTGGTGGATCATTTGCGGCTTATGTGTTTTTACGTATTCACACTATTTCACATTGCACGATCAATTTAACATGATTTTGAGAGTTTCAGACCAAAAGATGGGATTTGTGGACTGAGTTTGAAATTTGCCTTTGCTTTGAAAGTTTCGAGAATCGAGAATATCTGGTGTTTATAAATCTTCTTTTGAAAAAGTTCCTTTGATTTTGTTAGGATTCTTTATTTTCGAAAAAAAAAAAGCCTGAATTTTGTGGGTAAATTCACTGCAAACCCTCACGAGGCATAACTTGTCTATTAGGGGGAACTTGAGGGTTTAAGGGCTTACTGCATATGCTAAATGCAGTCGAGAGTGCCAGCGAAAGTGGCGTTGCATTCATTTCCGTCTTCATTGCTTTTTATTAGTTTTAGGATAGATTATGTCATGGTGGATTCCTCATTTTATTCGCGGTTTTTGCTAGGGACTAGCAAAACACAGGTTTGGGGGTGTGATAAGTCCTTAAAAATGCACAGTTTCATGGCTATTTTGGGTAAGTTTAAGGACTTATCAAGCCAAGAGAGCCTCATTTAGTGTCATATCATGATTTTATGCATTTTTGATCTATTGAAGTACATTCATGCATAATTTCCTAAAAAACCATCCTTTTTTTTTTGCATCAAATCATGAAACCTGCCATTTCTTAATTTTATTTTTGGAAAGATTTTTCAAATGTGTTTTTCTCATGAATTAATCATCATATAAAACAATGTGCATTCATTCATCTTTTCATGATAGATGGGCCAGCAGTCATGCATTTGTGAATTAAGGGTAAATTTGTCTTTTCACTTAATGTTTTTTTTGCTTGCAAGAAATGAGAAAAGGGTCCCACACATGCACATGTGTAAGTGACACATGTGGGGCGTCCAAGAGTGGGGTCCATTCATGGCTGAAAAGATTTCAGAATTTCTTTCCAATTGTTGAAGATATTTTTCAAATCTCAAGATTCAAAATTCAAAAGCAAGAGAGGAAGGAAGATCAAGATAATTGTGGCGCAAGAGAAACAAAGGAGGAAAGAATGAAAGGACCCTTCTTTGTGAAGAAATCAAAAGAAGAAAGTGAAGCAAATGAGGATTTTTCTCAAAACTTGCACATGGACGTCCAAGCCATTCAAGTTGTACCCACCTCATGTGGGCCCACATCAAGACTCCAAATTTGCAAGAAAATATTTGAATTATAGATTTGATGGCTTAAGTATGGAGAGTTGCACAAGAAGACCCACATGTCCATGCATTATGAGTCAAATACTCACATGCTCCTCGTGGGACCCACATGTGTTCCAAGTGAAGGAAATAAATCTGATTTTCAGATTTGGATTTTTCAAAACCAATGCGTGGCCTCAATCAGGGATTGGTTTGCTTGGATTCCAAATTTAGAAAGTGTGATTGGCAAGGTTTTTTTTTTTCTGCAAGCTTGGTTGCCAAGAAAGAAGATTATTTCCAAATAATGAAGATTTCAAGTAAGAAAAGAGGAACCAAAAGAAGAAACAAAGGGAGCCCAAACTCTATATAAACAGCCCTATGGGAGACCCAAGGCATACTTGAGAATTGCTCACCTCTCACTCTAGAGAATTGCATACCATCTCTCCCTTTCTTGCCCTTCCATCTTAATTCACCAAGGAGGTTCTTTCCAAAGGCCATACCACAAACCTTGTGGTTTCAACTAGAAATAGGGATTCTCAACATCCTAGTATGTATTCTTGTTTTTTTCAAAGTTATATCCCTTGTAAAGAACTTTCTTGCTAGTAAATAAAGTTGTTTCTTTTAATTTGTGTTCTTGATTTGTGAATCTCTTAATATTAGATTTGTGATCCATACGATAGGGTTAGTTCTTACTTTTGGTTAAATATTTTTAATTGGCTTGGAATAATTATTAACAACTCACCTTAGCATCCTCACAATATACCTTGTTTTCTACGGATACATGGTATTTTTGGAGGCAATACAATGTGAAGTTGAAGAGGGTTGACCAAGAAAAGTTTAACAATCAAAGTCTAAAATTTATTTATTAAAAAGTGAGGATTTATCATTCTCAACTTAGATTGACAACCCAAGTTGAAGAATGGGACCCTAGGTTTGCACTTCTAATTTTTTTGGGCCAAAGATTGAGAATGAGATTTTAAAGAGCAACTCACCACCTTTATATTTCTTTTTTTTACCACCTTTGATTTATGCACACCACCCTTATTTTCAGCACTTCATTTTTAATTCCTGCACCTTTTACAATTATGTCGCACAATTTTGTTTAGGTTTATTAACTGTTGGAAAGTGCATTAGACTCATGCATGTTTTATTTATTCATTTATGTTTTTGCATAGCATTAGGAGGGGCGTTCATGTGAAATTATGAAATCAGATTCTCATATTTGTATGTTAAATATTTATGTGGCAAAAACAGTCCATAAACAAGCCCAGTTCTGAAACTGTTTTAGCAGAAATTTTCAAGCAGATTTGAGTATGTTTTTTGATCTTTAATATGCTTCATGACTGAATTGAATAAAACAAAAAATTCTGGAAATCAGATTTGGAAATGACTTTAATTCAGAACAGTCCCAATGCTTAAAACAGTGCTGAAATCAGGTATTAAAAAAAAAAAGATAGAGTGGCCGAATTGTGTGATATAATGAAGGATTGTTTACACTAGTTTTCAAACCTTTTTTTTTTTTTTTTTTTTATGCATTTTAAATTGAGAAGTTTCAGTTTTGGAACTGGGCAGAAACACAGTTGATTTCTGGTATGTTTTAGAAATTCACAAATTCATGCAATATGCGCTCATACATGTCCCATATGGTTTTAGTTTTATTTCAGAGTTGCACTCATTATTTTATGCTGTTTCTCATGTTATTCCGTGCATATTAGATTAGGTTAGGATCATATTTAATTTAGAAAAGTAACTTTTTCATACATTGTGTCAAAATTTCTGCATTGTTTTATTTTTCGTAAATCACAACTTTGATTAGTTTCATATCTTCAGATTCTTTCTAATTGTGTTTTATGAGAAGATTTTTAAACTTGTAAAGTTTCTAATTTCAGAAATTTTAGATAGTTGATTTATTCTCTAACATATTTTGATTTGATTTGTTTCCTTTTATATTTGAGTGTTTGTCCTTAACAAAGTTTGATTCAGTTTCTAATTCTAAATTGTGTTCATAGTAAGATTTAGTTTTAGTAGGTATCTAATTGGAAGTTCTAACTTGTGTTTTCTTTTTTGCAGCAATTTGAGATTCTTTTTAGATTTGGGTTTCTAGTTTTAGGAATTTTTTTTATTATAATTAAATCTTTTAATTAAAGTAGGAATGGTTGTAATTAGTTTTAATTAGGCTAGTTTTAAATTTCATTTAGGGCAGGTACAAGCATGGTTTAAAATCTCAGTTTCGGTCGTAGTCTCGGCCGGGTCGAAAAACCGATATGATATCGATATCGGTCGCGGATATCGGTCCATCGCGGTCATCGCGGTGTCAATTTTTTTTCTAATCCAAAAAAATTCGCAAAAATATCCAAAAAATCCAGAATATTAGAAAATGCTGGAAAACAATATATTTTTTTCCATTAGTAACAATAATAAATCAAAATCTCGGTCACCTTAAGTTATGAGTCCTGTCTGTATCGTAGTTCGCTGTCTTCTCCAGTATTTCATATAATGCAACCATTATTGATGCTCATGATCAATTTATTAGTGTAAAATATAAGAAAATAAAGATAACATACCAATCATCATTTAATACTAACTCAATCAACAAATAAGTTAAGAAATTCAATACCATGAGTGTATGACAGATTGACAGATTGATAGCCTAATTCCAAGTGGAGTGTCGCCCAGGCTCGATATCATCATCATCATCATCATCATTTCTCCGGTATTGGTTAAAAAGATATGCTCCATACTGTTGTGCAGTACTATCATACCCATGACCATATTCAGATTGTTCCTGATAAGATGATGAACTATGTTGATCCCCTGTAGATTGAGATGGATGGTTGGAATCCAATGGCATGAAATAAAAATGAGGGGCATGAATAGGTCGTTGGGGAAGTCGTGGGGGAAGCCTTCCTTGCTCAATTAATATCTGTTCGATAGAAAGTATCGGTGTTGGTGAAGGGGGTACCCAATTAGGGTCATATGAATAATCCCCATACTGTCCATACATAGCATCTTGTTGGCCAACATAACCCCCATAATGACCATGAGTACCTTCCCCCACTCCTTGTCCAGCAGGGCCCGTCCCACTACTACTCCCTGCCTCGGTCCCTCCAACATGCCTGACATAGCCACGACGAGGATCTAACTCAGTAGCACCAGGAAAATGCTTAACTTTCTCATAAGTGAGAGGCTTATCATCTCTATAATGACCCTCATCTCCGGGAGAGTCAGGTGGAATTCCTGCTGATGATGATGAAGTAGAAATACTTGACTCACTCTCCTCGTCCACCTCCTTTCCCCTTGGTTGACTTGTATCAGGTGCACACCCCCTGTTGCATTGTCAAGTTTATTTCTTCCATCCTTTTGAGGCCCTTACTGGCTCAGGCCTATCCCTAGTCAATTCCTCCATCAACTCCTCAAACTCTGGGTCTTTATTTAACATTGGTTCTTCTTGTTCCTCCAACCATTCACCTAACACTATATCCTCTTCTGAAAAGATGTAGTCCAAATTAATTGGACAAAAATAATCCCGTTGATCCTCAAACTATCTTCTCTTTCTATTTCTACTCCGGAGCTTGAGGTTGTAGTGGATGTAGACCAATTTATTTAGCTTCTGCATTGTTAATCTATTTCTTGGTTTTGTGTGGATAAATGAGAAGGTGCTCCAATTTCTTTCACAATTAGAAGACGATGTAGTTTGATTAAGGACTTTAATAACAATCGTCTTTAGTGCAGGAGCACTCTCTCCATAATTCAACCACCATTCAGCTGAAAATAAAAATAGAAATGATATTAGAGTCAATAAAATAATAATTAGAGTCCTTGAATAATATAGAGATGACATTACAATTTAGAATCAATATCGGGATTGGTCTGTGTGATGGCTCTTCGCGCAATCGTCGTTCCAAAGCTTCCGGCACGTACATTGTATATGTCAATCTGAAGACGTTGAAGTAGAGAAATAAATTAGAGAACTTACATTCTTACAATGTTATACTTTTTCAATTTTTCCCTTAATTAGCCTACTGCCTACCTGATTTGTAGCCCAAATTGCTTCATCTGTATTCTCTGCTAGTCTTTCAATCACATTTTTTAGTCCCAAACGGATTTCATCAGATATGTGCCCATTCGTAAATTGTGGATTAAAGAAGTATCCTATAAAAGTGTAAAACCAAGGAATTTTAGTCAATGATAAATTAATATAATGAGAAGAATTGAATACAATAATTCAAGTATTAAAGGAAATAGCCTTCACTTACCACCATCGATCGTCAATGATCTTCCAAAACTTTTTATAATATCTATAATCTGCTTGAATAACTAACTTTGATATCTCCATGGCCTCATGTAAGAAGCCCATTGTTGGCTTATCATCGCCATCAACCAATCGAAGAACCTTTATTAGGGGATCAAAAACATTCAAAACACCCTTCACATGAGGCCAAAATTTGTTGGACTCAATTGTTTTACATACTTCTTTTGTAATGGGACTTGGCCTCTTTCCCCATTTTGAATTTATGAACTCTTGTGATTTTATCAATTGGAGAAGTCCATCTCTATACTTGTAAACACATTCGATGACAATGAAGTGGGTGGCAAATCTAGTGATGCCAGGCCGCAATAGTTCATGGTTGTTTGTATACGTTCTCATCATAGAAATGAGTCTATATGACTGATAAAAAAAATTTGTGATCTTTTTTATCTTACCTATCACTTGCACCATGACTTTTCCTTTTGCAATATCTTCAAGCATTAAATCCAGGCAATGTGCTGCACATGGAGACCAGAAAATCCTTGGCCTTTGTTTCGTAAGCAACATTCCTGCAGCCTTCATGTTTGCAGCATTGTTAGTAACAACCTGAACTATACAATCTGCCCCAATTTCTTCAATCACCTCATTCAATAACCTATTAATATATTTTGCATATTGGATGTAATCAGTTGCATCAACTGATTTGATAAACATTGTGCCCATAGATGAATAGACTAGAAAATTCAAGAGATGACGATGTGTGATGGTCGTCCACCCATCGCACATTAGTGTGCAACCTCTTTCCCTCCATGCCCATTTGAAAGTTTGCACCCAAGCCTGCAATTCCTCATACTCTTTCTCAACACAGACATGCCCAATCTCATAAGGGGTGGGTACCTTTATACCTGTACCATGTTCTGCAGCCGCATCTAACATGGTGGTGAAATAAGGAGAAGATGCCTTGTTGGGTGGGATGCCTCCATGCAAAAAGACTTCCCAGTAGCCCTTACTAGATGTTCTCTTGCTTTACCAAACTTGCCATTTAGAGCTTTCATAATGCCGGGCTGCTTTGAAGTTGGTTTTTTATAAGCAAATGGGTCTGTTCGCCCCACCACATCTAGCCTACGAGGTGCATGTGTAGGAGGTTCAACCTCCTCAATGTCTGGATCTTCACGGATATGGGGTTGTTTTTGACTAATTGCCCGACGCAAACTCACTGCCCCCAGTCCAGATGACCCATCACCATGCTCATATTGGCTACCTCTAGCGGCTGCTTCATATTGCATTCTTCTCCTCTCTTCCTCCTCTTGAAGTGACCTCACACTTTCTCTCCTAGCCCTCCTCATTTCTGGGTCTTCATCGTCATCATCGGAGGAACCAAATAGTTCTTCTCTGCATGCATCAAGTTCCTCAGTTATTCTTCTTGCTTGTACTTGTTTTTTTTTTTGTAGATGCATCAAGGAGCTCATGCATTTCAGCCCTCACATTTGGTGGCACTTTATGACATTTTGTCACCTGTCCATTTTGTCACCTGTCCTAATACATGTGCCAAATGTTGTTGCAATCGGGTAATCCCCCGATTGAGCACTCGTCCACAATAATTACATTTTACTTTGTTTTTGCTTCCGACTGCTTCACCATGGCTCCAAGCTGGATCTAAGTCACGCACCATTGTTCCTAACTTCCTATAAAATAAGAAATTCATGTAATAGTAATACTCTAACAACAATTATTTTTAGAAAAAGTAGAAGATTTAATAAAATCATTTTGAAATTCCTAAATATATAGATCTAGCATAAAAGTATGCAAATTAATCATTTATACACCACACAATGATCATGAACCATTAAAACAACATATTTATGATGAAATCCCCAAAAAATGATATATTATAATTCAAATATTGAAAAATCTGAAAATAAAATAATTAGAATAAAAATCTAAATCATGTTTATGACTATGAGTAGATGTAGATTTATCATCTACATACTAGTATCATAAATACTCTAACAAGTAATAACAATTATTTTTAGAAAAATCAAGATTTAATAAAATCATTTTCAAAATACTAAATATATAGATCTATCATAAAAGTAAGTAAATCAATCATTTATAAACCACACAATGATCATGAATCATTAAAACAATATATCTATGATGAAATCCCCAAAAAATGATATATTATAATTCAAATATTGAAAAATTAGAAAATAAAATAATTAAAATAAAAATCTAAATCATGTTTATGACTATGAGTAGATGTAGATCTATCATCTACACACTATTAATAAGCCTTTGGTATCATAAATATTCTAACAAGTGAAAACAATTATTTTTAGAAAAATCAAAATTTAATAAAATCATTTTCAAAATACCACACAATGATCATGAATCATTGAAACATCATATTTATGATGAAATCCCCAAAAAATGATATATTATAATTCAAATATTGAAAAATCCGAAAATAAAATAATTAAAATAAAAATCTAAAAATCATGTGTATGAGTAGATCTAGCATGAAAGTATGTAGATCTAACCTCTAAGTGGAGAACACAACCAAAGTAACAAACCAAATGATTTCTATGCTTCATCTAAAAATTAAAAACAAAAAACACATAATAAAATGGTATAAATTGATTTTCTCTTACCTTGAGGCTTGAATAATATTTCTTTAAGAAATAAATTTGAGATTTGAAAAGATGCAAGATGAAGAGTAGTTGCAGCCCTTAAGGAGTAAGGAGATGAGAGGAGAGGAGAAGAAGAGGAAGATTGAGGATTTTTTAACAAAAAAGTAAGGTTTTTTTCCATTATATATCATCTCGGCCGATATTTTGCAAAATATCGGCCGAGATATCGGTTCTGCCGATATTTTCAAAATATCGGCCGATATCGCCGATATTTTGGCGATATATTGCCTGCGATACCGAAACCGGTATTGCAGGCAATATATCGTATCGGTATCGGCCGATACCGGTTCATATCGGCCGATATGAACCGGTATCGGCCGATTTTTTATTCCATGGGTATAAGTTGGAAAGCCTTTTCTTAATAGCTCCCTGTGGATTGACTTGGTCTCACCAGTTTATTACTACATCGCGGCTCTACACTTGGAGCTCACGATCAAGGATCTTTGCTTTCTCTTTATTTTTATTTTGATATTTATTAATTGTTCTAGTTTTTCTTCATTTATTGTTTTTGTGAATAAGAATGACCTATGGATTGGATACATGCAGGATCCAAACATGGATCCAACCAAGTGTGCTAGACTTAACTTGGTTCAAACCTATGATTGCAAACTTAGATTCGAAACTGATTGTCAATTGAACCCAAAACCGTACCAGTGGCCGGATCTTTTTGAATATTATGAATCCAAGGACAAAAGTTTCATGTCCTTGGCTGGATCTTTACATTTGATAATTGAACTTATTAAGGATTTTATGGGCAAAAGTCCCATAGGACCCTATACTACTGATGAGGTCCCAACAGCACTGTATAGACGAGAGGGGTCCTCTTGATGGATTTTTGTCCCTTTTTTTTTTTTTGTTGTCATTTAGTGATATGGTTGGTATTGACCATTTTGTGGTGGTTGCTCTCGATTTGCAGAACCAAAATAGAAACTGAATTTTTTTCTCTTGGTTGCTGGTGCCGCTCCAGAGTAGTGGATACGGTGGATGGGGCCAGGGGAGATAGGGAGAGGGAGCATACCAAGTAATGGAGGGCGGCGAGCATGAGGTTGTCTTCATCGAAGGAGGAGGGAGAAGATGGGAGGGGAGACGGAGGCGAGGTTGTAGGCGGCAGAGATGAGGAAAAGGGCTGGGCCAGGAGGTAGTGGGGGAAGGAGAGGATGGGGGCCAAGGACCTGCAGACCCAAGGGGAGTGAGAGGAGGTGAGTGCTTTTTTTTTCTTCTTTTGTTTCGTGATATGGTCGATATCGACTATCTGTTTTGTTAAGCAAATAAGACAGTTACATGTTGAAGAAGATCTGACTCGACCATTTTGTTGTGTTCAGCAAATAAGACAGTTATATGGTGAAAAAAATGTTATCGACAAAATGATAATTATTGACCATATCACAAAACGAAAAAAAAGATAAAATAGATTAAACGGGTCATATGAGGACCCCTCCCGTGTCCAACATGATACGGGTTGTGGTTGGACGTATGAGGTCCTACGGGGATTTTTCCCGTAAATTCCTCTTATTTATTTCTGTAGTTTTATCTTCTTTTTTTGTGCTCAAATCTTGCCATTTGAATAATAAGCATTATGTTTTCTGTCTAATTTTCTTTAACAATCTACTTTTATCTTGTGATTTAATATATGGGAATCTTTTGTACTATTGTTAGATTGTAGCATTATGTTGACATTCGTAATTATTGTGCTGAGGTGATTGATCTTTTTAATTTGTTTCTTTAGTTATATACCCTTTTCATTTTGGTGCTTATTTGACACTGGTATAATTACCATTCTAATTTTTTGTATGATTTGTTTTCACGCTCTATTTCATTTTTATTCTTTCTAATGTGAAAAAACCCTTTATGTTCTAATTGCTGCACAGAAATAATGATTCTTATTTATTGATTTTGTACAATTGTATATCTTTTCGCATCATTGTATTTTTTTTTTGTTTAATTGGTTTTCTTTCACAATCTATTTCATTTTCTTAAAAAAACTATATGGAAATCTTTTGTGCTATTGTTAGATCCACGTATTTATTTATTGATTTTACTATTTGAATATAAATCTATTGATCTTATTTCAACCCAGCATCTAACCTTTGATTCTATGAGTCTAATGTATTTCAAAAGACCCAAATTAAGTCAACTAACTAACAAGGGGTCTAAATATGTAGTCATTAATCATTTTATAATATTGTCATTATCTATAGATCTTATTTCAACCCAACTTCTAACAATTGATTTTATGTGTTTAATGTATTTCAAAACCCCCAAAATAAGTAAATTAACTTATTAGGAGTTTAAGGGCGTCTTTGGTTGGGCACATTAAATGCCAGTAGTGTTTTTCTAAATGTTGCTTTAGATAATCTATTTTTCCAAAGTTAATAGCAAAAGCATCAAATTAGTTGTTTGGTTGGACTTGGACATATAAAAATCAACCTTTACTATATAAGAATTAAATAGCCTACATTAATCTTTATAAAAGTAAATTACATAGTACAAAGGATCCGGTAATTAGTAAATAGGAAGGCCCACATAAAATTATAGATGCTTGATTTTATGTGGGCCCAAACTCAAACTCAAACCACTTGGATTTAACAGTATTTACAAAGGTAACTTCTAGAAAAACTGATATTTAATAACCATGCCTTAAATTCTGCTACGATAGTATAAGACATCTTTTACGCATGTTTCTTTTTTTGTTTTTGTTTGGGAATGAGAATTAATATTGAATTTAAATAGTTGAAGACATCTTATATGCATGTTTATTTTGGAATGAGAATTATTACGTACTGTCCAGCCTTTCTCAAGGCTTTTGTCCATTTCACGAACGCATGCAGCAGTCTTTTAATTGAGGACAACATCATAAAAACATAAAAATCATGAGATAGTATCTGATAGTTCACTCTATCATAATCATGACTTGTTTTTGATGCAAAATCTTATCATTCTTTAGAACATTTTTATTAAGCACAATGCCACTATTTTTATTCCTTTATAACATTTTTTTTTGTTGTTTCTTGTAAGGTAAGGAAGTCAACAAACCTCCAAATGAAGTAAAGGCCATAGTATTCTTCTTCGTGAAACACTCTTACAGGCTTACAGAAGATGTTGTTTACTATGACATTTTGTTCTCTTTTGGTTGTTGCTCTTGATTGTTGATTGAATAATTTTTCAAGCCTAAATTCTGTTGCCAAAGAAAATCCCCCAAGGACCTAAAGAGATGAAGAAAATTTGTGGGTTTAAACACCGCCAACTGCCTGTGTTTAAACCCACGAATTTCTCTTCTTCTTCTTCGTGAAATACTCTTACAAACCTACAGAAAATGTCGCTCACTGTGACATTTTGTTCTCTTTTGGTTGTTGCTCTTGGCTATTGATTGAATGATTTTTCAAGCCTAAGTTTTGTTGCTAAAGAAAATCCCCCAAGGATCCAAAGAGATGAAGAGAATCTGTGGGTTTAAACACCGGCAGTTGACGATATTGCTTGTGTTTAAACCCAAGATTTTCGTCTTCTTCTTCGTGAAATAGTCTTCTCTTTTTGGATCTTCTTAGTGTAACCCACGAATAACTCACCATCCAACCCAATTTTTGGTCCACATTTTATTCAATGATACAATTAAAAAATCCATAACAAGTTAATCAATGAAACAGAGAAATGGGTAAAAGAGAGAGAGGGTTTCACAAAGAAGAAGAAGAAAATTCGTGGGTTTAAAAACAGGGCGATATCGTCAACTGGGGTGATTTCGTAAAAAAAAAAAGAAGCTACGAACAACTAAATGGTGGTTTTATTAATTATCATTCTTCATAAAATCGATTAATTACACTATAAGCTTGATTATTTGGTAAATGTCCCTAGTATTTAAGTAGTACATTCAGCTTGTTAGAGCATGTTTTTTGATTTTTTTATTTTTTCGCTAATGGAGGATTCCCGACCCTTTGGGCTAGACTAATTTATCCAGACCTAGAGAGAATCCGGATAAAACCCCTATGGCCCCAAGGTGGTAGCACAATTGGTCTCAACCTTCGCTTCTTGAGGAGGGGTAAATGGGGGTCAATACCAAGACCTCTAGCTCTAGAAGAGGGAGGAACAGTGGTCTTGACCACTTGGTCAACCTCTTGAGTTCATTAGAGCATCTCATTAAGCCCATTCGGCATCTCCAATAGAGGTGCCAAATTGGAGATACCGAATTTTTTTGTGTGGCTGATGTCGCAATTTGATCTTTTAAAATTTGACATCTTCAAAAGTGGTAACTCCACACTATATGTTAAATATAATATTTTTCTATTTTTTGGATTTTACATTAAACCCAATCAATCTCGAACGGTCTATTTTGAAATAAAATAAGCTTAAATATGATTTATCATCTCCCTTTTCTATATGCCAAATTTGGTTTTTCACTTTCATATGCCAAATGAAATGTCATTTTTGGCATCGTTATTGGAGTGAAAATCCATGCAAAAAAGTCCAATGTGGGATGTCCACCTTAGATTTGGAATCTCTATTGGAGATGCTCTTAGTTATCATAAATAAAAAATTATGTGTTGAACAAGCTTTTATTAATGTCTAAAGATTCTAAATGCTTTAGAAAGCAATACCTTTTATTGACAAGTATCATCATCATCATCAAAGATTTATCCTAACTATGCTGTGGTCGACTACATGAGTTTTGTTTTTTTATTTTTATCTATTCTAAGATAAGTTGCACTATATATTTTTACTATGTCTATTCTTGCCCTCTTTGGCCTACCCCTATCCTTTCGTGGGCCATGAACTTGCAGAGCTAGCATAATTTACAAACCTACTTGATGCTCTTCTCATACCATTTTGCCTTGTTCCACTTCTCTAAATTATTTGAAAACTACACAGTTGAGTAAACTTTATTGGAAGGAGTACTTGCTCGTAAATATACAATTCAAATCATATATCAGCATAGCAATCGTAACAGATCTTGTCAAAAGAATAAAAAGGAAGAGCAAAAATCTATATATCTCCTTACCTTTCTTAGAGTGGCTACACTTAATCTGCTTCTTTTCAGAATAAATTGTCCAAAATACAGTAAATCCAACATATAGTGCAATTATTTTATATTTTTGAAAAAAAATATGAAAAACAGCTCGAGTTTCCAAAGAACTTCTATATGGATCTATAAATAAAAAATGAAAAAAAAAATGCTTCTAAAACTAAAACGGAGAGTAAGATGTTAATAGGTATCTTGACATTAATTTTTATATTAGTTGGTTCTCAAAGAGGCCAAACACCCTCGTTAGGAAAAAAAAAAAAAAAAACAAAAACAAAATTGCAATATAAAAATTACGAAATTCTTTGGCATTAATATCATTAAGCTTTAATGATATGAAAGAGAACTGGATGTTAACAGCTACATGAGAAGGTGTGTACAGACAAATAACGTTGGCTATGTGGTTCACACTCTATACCAAAAAATGTGGTTCACACTCAGTAGGGAATCATCAGTGACTTGCTATGAAGAGATTAAGATCTTGCTACGGAGAGATTAGGATGATAGGCCGCAAAGGGCTCTTTCAAAAGAGAGATTTTAGGGCCAACACACATGGTTGAGTGTTGGTGGCACTTTATATTATTCTTACATATGCCAACGGATGATCTGTGGGTTCTCAATTCGAAGTATCACACGTTGGGCCAGTAGACTAATAGGAAAAAACAAGATTTTAGGGGAACATCCACGTATTAAAAAGAATTGAATGTTCTGCAAATCCTATATGATAAGGATCCATTACTTAATAATAGTTGATGACCCATTAAGTTTATCTCTTCAGTTATAGTTGGGCCCATATCTTGTGCAATTGCAAGTGAAGATGGGCCAACATCATAATGGGTCCCATTAGATTTATCTTTTTAATTATCTCATCGAGTTTGATAATGACCAATTAACTTTAGAGAGAGAGAGATTCTCAAAATCTCTTCTTTTACTACTCTATCTTTTAGACCATTCACGAAATCTTGAGCTAATCCAGTCTTTTCACACACACTATTACCCCATAAATTTACACAAGTCCAAATTTGACATTTATTCAACTTTTACTCACGATTGGATTAAAATCCCATGAAAATAACGCCTTTAAAACCATTAAGCTTCACGCCATAGATTACAGGGTTAGGATTATCTAATGGAGTTATAAACTTGAACATAGGCAAGTCTTATGTTGATATTCTCATCCAGCGGCATTTCATGGTTGTTATTGTCACAGTGGGCCACAATAGGAGGGGATTCTTTTTGAAAAAAAACTCCCTAGGAGTTTTGTAGCTTTCCTCGTATATTTACTTGATGAATAGCCGGCAAATTTTCATCATAAAAAAAGTAAGTACACCAAGTTGATCCAGCGGTCCAATTCATTCAGATGGGTGCTAGACCCTAGATCAATGACTATCAGGGGGCCCATGTTTTATGGTCCACTTGGATGGATCGCTAGATAAGCCCCACTAGGTATTTGGGCATGAAGTGCTCACCTGAGATTTAGGCAAGTTAATTTATGCACACCTCGTGCATAGTGCTCATCCTTAGTGGGCCTATTTGATGGTCCATTCGAGTGGACCAAAACCCCCCAACCCTATAGTACACAAGCCCCTTGGGTTTCCACCCATCTGAATGGATGAGACCATTGAATCGACTAAATACTCATCCAAAAGGACTGAATCTGTGGGTCACGGATGATCGGATGTGGCTTATTTTTTGTACATATGAGGGCACTAACCTGATATTCAAATCCCCCGGGTCTCATCCCAACGGGGGTGGCATGTGGGTCTCGCAATGAGGTGTGCATAAAAGCCTCCACGCACATAGGATAACATCGGTATATACACACACATGTGGAGAACATTCTCAAAAACTCCCCATTTAAAAAAACTCCCCTTTCAATCACCTATTTTTCTACGCCATAGAGCCCAGCTTAAGCTAGTTTGGTTTTCACACTACCCCTCCGTGAATTGTCACTAATCCAAAATTGACATTCATCCAACTTTTACTTTCCAAGTATGAATTGTCATAAATCCAAATTTGACATTCATCCAACTTTTACTGATTGTAGGCTTGAAACCCTAAAAAAAATAATGCCTCTAAAGCTTTTAAGCTTTAGTTCCATAGATCAATGGTTTGGGATGATCTAATTAATGGAGCTGAGGTTTTAAACAGAGACAAGTCTTATCCAAGTCTTTCGATAGTTAAATGCATTCCATAACTATCATGCATCACAGTGGACCTCAATGGGAGGGACATTTTGGGAAAAAAAGAGAGACTCCCCTAGAGTTTTCTACTGCTTCTCAATCTATATCTATTATATTACCCTTATATAAAAGCCAAGAAGTGACATGCTTATGAAATTCTCTACACACCCCCGGCTGGTGGGGCCCACTTTGCCAGATGGAAGCCCCTTTCTTTGACATATGCAAGGAAGATTACAGCAAGACCACATCTCTACACCTGTGGCTGATCCATGTTTGCCAAGCAGATGTTGTAGGCCCAACTTCCACCAAGTCCATCTTTCTTGGTTTTATCTCAAATCTCAAATAAAAACGCCAGTCTTTCTTCTTCTACCAAAAAAAAAAAAAAAAAAAAAATGTTGTCTGCAAAATACTTACTCTACACCTCTCCTCGTCTGTTCTTCCTCAGTATTCAAGGCCCTTCACCTTCTCTTGGATTATCATATCAGGTGCCTATTTTTTCAGTCATTTCTTTTTTGCTTCCTAATTCTTCTATTGCTAAGTCAATTGATTATTTTATGTAATTATATCCTGTAGATGAAAATTGGGTTTTTCGATTCTCCTCTTCTGTGTGTCAAATTTAATCTTTAGTTTTGTAACTTTGGTTTGCTTCACTGTGAATGGCTGCATTTTCAGGTATCATTTTGTTTTAATAGATTTAATGGCACACGTTGGCTGTAATTGCAGGTGGGCGCTTGTTTTCATCTCGTGGGTAATTATTGGACTGGAGACGTTTACTCTTTTCTTTTTTTTTTTTTCCTTCTATCGGAGGGTTCCTAACCCTTTGGGCTAGACTAATCCCTTCATGCCTAGAAGGAAGCCAGGTAAACTCTCTTATAGCCTCAGTATGGTAGTAAAGTTTTGAATTTATAATCTTCAGATGCAAACCGTGGTCCTAAACTAACTAAGTTACCCCTTGGGGTTTACTTTATTAGCCTCTATTCTGATTTATTCTTATTTTTAACTTTTTTTTTTGTTGGTTTATGCATGTGTACGATCTGTTGTTACAAGAAAGGATCGATTGGTGATATGGTGAGTGAAATTCTTGGAAACTGTATTGGAGATATTTACTTTAGTAGCCTTATTATGTTCTGTTCTGACTTCTAACTTTTTTTTTTTCTGTTTGATTTGTTGGTTTATTTATGTGCATAATTTGTAGTTACAAGTAAGAGTCAATTGGGCACATGGTGACCAAAATTCTTGGAAATTTGATTGGAGATGTTTACTTTATTGGCCTCTATTCTATTCTGTTCTAACTTTTAACATGGTTTATTCATGTGTACAATCTGTAATTACAAGTGAGGGTCGATTGGGCAAAGGGTGAGTGAAATTCTTGAAAATTTGGGTAGTTCATAATTTAATTATGGGCGCATTAACTGATTTGGCAATTCAAGCATCTTCTTCTCTTTTAGTATGAGGTAATAGATATGTGGGCATTGATATATTTTGGTAATTCCAGCATTGATTGATTGATTGATTTATTTATTTATTTTGGTAATTCTTCATTTACTTTATCATCCATTCGCTAGCCACTACAATGTCCAACTCTCATATTTTCTACATGGCCAATGATAGAATATCTTGTTATTTTCATTGTACTTGTTTTCAACCTAGGAGGGAATGGTAAGTATGTTTTCAGTTTGTCTCTTTGTTTCACTACACTTTTTGTTGCTCAGGGAGTGAAACTTTCAAGATTCCATGGACCACTGCCAACTATCTTCTGATATTCAATGTGAAATGTGTACAATACAGCACTCTTGCCGAGAGTACTACAAAAAAAAAAAAAAAAAACGTAATTACATTAGGTTCCAATCATAGGGGATCAAATGTTGTAACATTTTTTGTTCAAATGTCAATCACTGTTATCTTAGAGATATATGACTTATTTAAGTAACCTATCTAAAGCGACCAGGGCATTACTTAAATCTTATCTACTAATGTCCTGATGTACTTCTGTTGTGTTTCAAAATCCAATTGAACTCTCTACTTCGACAATTTAAAGATGAAGAAAGATGTGTATATTGCAAATTTACTAAAGATGGAGATTTTGTAAGACATCCTCTTTTTCTTTTTGAAAATCGAAATTCTCTTTTGATCATGTATTTTCAATCTATGATTCAATTAGCCTTACTTTGACATATTTTTTTATGCTTCTTTCTTTTCAAATATGAGTAAGTATTTATAATAATCATTTCTTTAGATTTCTTCTAATAAAGAAAGCCTAATGTCACCCATTTATTTTTTACATGTATCTTGTTTAACGAAAATGCTTAAAAGTATTTTAATCTAGCAATGCGGATTGCTTATCTTCAATACAATAAATACCTGTATTAGCTGTAATTTTTTTCATATATTTGTTTGGACAATGCACGTGTCGGGCTTCACTAGTAGTAAAGAAACATGTGCTCGCACACCAAAGTGAACAGACCAAACTCATTTATAAGGAACTATTACCAAAAGAGGGAAAAACAAAACTGCTAAAGAAACTTTTGAGTAGGGTGAGTAGGTGGTAAGTGGTGCACAAGTAGGTGCAGCAGAGCACATGCTGCTATAATTTTCTAATGTGGTCCTGGTGAAGTGGCTGAGATAGACGTACACTGTTAAGTGGGGGATGGTGTTCAAGTTGTGTACAAACAGGATCCACGTTCTGTCTTGCTCATTGTTTGATTCACAATAAAATCTTGAGGAAAATAAAACTTAAAAACATTTCTAATGTGGTCCTGGTGAAGTGGCTGAGATGGACGTACACTGTCAAGTGGGGGATGGTGTTCAAGTTGTGCACAGACAGGATCCACGTTCTCTCTTGCTCATTGTTTGATTCTTGAGGAACATAGAACTTAAAAACATTTCTATTGTGGTCCTGGTGAAGTGGCTGAGATAGACGTACACTGTTAAGTGGGGGATGGTGTTCAAGTTGTGTACAAACAGGATCCACGTTCTCTCTTGCTCATTGTTTGATTCACAATAAATTCTTGAGGAAAATAAAACTGAAAAACATGAATATGACTCGATTGGTAGCTTAGTGATTAGCATCTTCCTCTCCACAGAAACAATTGAAGACTAATATACGTGTGCATTTGTGACGGACTCGGGGAGTGTATATTTGGGTGGTTGGGTGTTTTTCCCTGCACAAAAAAAGAAAAAAGAAAAAATCTACTGGTTGAACTGTAATACAAACCCATGTGATCTAACAGCCCTCATGATCGTAGAGCCAAATTAACACACATTAAAAGAAGAGAAACGTTAGGGCCAATTCACATGTTTTGGACGTGTTCAATTGACAGTGAAAATAACTGGACAGGAATGAAAGGATCCCATCAACATATCACATGCTGCGCTTTAATAAATTTAACAATGAGTTTTTATATACACCCAAAGGTGTTTAGGATATGTGAATAGGCCCTAGAGGACCTAGTAATTGTAAATAGGACCTGTATTTTCATTTCAATATATTCCGAATCTCCAAAATTACTAGCCTTCCAACCAACATATATTTTTAGAGTGGAACGACATTTTTGTCCCTCTCTTTTATCCTTATATACATAATTTCAATAGCTTAGACTTATTTCTTTTATAAAATGTGAAACATTAACAATTGCACTTAGTGAGAGAGATTAATTATGTATAAATCCATTTTTATCAATACAAGGTCATTTTTCATTAAATTCAAATCGATCATAATGACAATCAACACCTGTACTTATAATCGATTATGATTTATCCAATCAATACATGCCCCGCTGCTGGATTGATGAAAATCTCAAAATAAATGAAAATGATTGGAAACAAAAAAAATCCCTTAAAGAAGAAAAATAGCAGCACATGTAGTCAAAGAAGATTTTCTTTTAGAAAAAGAGTTTTTTTTATCGTACATGGCCCTTAGACCTTGTTAGTTTTTAACGGAAAGACCTTACATCCTTGAAATTCATCACGGAGGCATTTATACCAAGACGAACAATCACAAAACGACCAAATTTCTCATGAAGTTGCACATGTTGATCTCAAAGAGTAAGAGATGAATTTTCACCAATTGGAGTAATATTCTAAATCTCCTCTTTTGCAACCATTGATATGCATCGGGTCCTCTTCCATAGTCACAAGTCCACCATTTGAATAAAATCCGAGGGGTGAAAAACAAAAGTCATTTTGTTTGTGGAGAGAATTTCCCAAGAACATTGGAAGTGATTTCCACACTTTAATTATATACTTGCATTAAAGCCCATGAGATGTATGGATTGAATTGCATACAAATTCGATAATGAATTAAAACTAATACCCAAAAGCCTGAGCTCAAGACACCCGAACCAAGCATGAGACGAATGAAATCTAAGACACCGAGTATCAAACAGATTCATAGTAAATTCCATAATAAAATGATTTCGTACAGTTGTTATTTCATAAAGTTTAAAACCCATAATAAATTAATTTCATAACTTATAGTAGATCTAATGATGGACAATGGCCAAACTACTGAGAAAATAAAGGCGTCATCAACTTCTAATCAAAGGTGTGCGTTAATTTTATTGAACTGGGGCTCTGATACCACTTGTTGGAAAAATTAATTAGGACAAACATGCACGATCAATCACAACTACAATCAATCATACGAGACATATAGATTTATGTTGTTTGACAAACTCGCCCATGTCCATGGGGAAACGAGGTTCTCACTATGCAAGAATTGGGCAATTCGTTATAAGGATTTCAAAACCTCTAACACTTAGCCTACTTTCTTCCCATAGGTCTCAATCTTGCTCTTATAAATGCCCCTCATGTGGCTTAGAACCACGGAAGAGAGCTCTCATTTTTCTTACTCCAAGTTTAGGGTTACCAATTACATTAATATATAATCTCCGCTTTCTTGGCTCCCAAGAAAGCCCCGATATAATAACTAAAATAACTATGACCCTGAACTTGGTCATTGTCCAACCCAATGAACCAATCCAAACCAACTGATATACAAGACATAAACCCAGCAATAAAGATAGAAAATGTCCTAACAATTAATGTAACGGTGGACAAACGGGTTGACAACCATAGGTCAAATGGTTGATATAATAGCATGACAGTAGATCTCATGGTCGACTCGGTTCTTAACAAAGGTCTGCATCGATTCAATGAATAAATTTGATGGTGGATAACAGCCCGACAGTAGATGTAGTGGTGTATAAATGGCATGACCACTATCAATTGGGACAGACAATAATTTTATGACTTTATAATTCTTATGGTCGATGTAATGGCCTGAAAGTAAATTTAATGGTGGATATTAGCCTGACCATTGCCAATTGGGGCTAATATTTTCTAATGATGGATAATGGCCTAACGCTATACCAAAGGGTGAACAATGGCTTGACATCAAGTGACACTTATGTTATTCATCTAGGATAGGTGTGGGGATCAAGAGAATGAATTATAATAGAAGTACGCATCGATTTTGACTTGATAATAAGGGAATGTATCCCTCCCTCCCTCCCTCCGTCCCTCTCGTTGTATGAAAAGCTCAACTAACATTCTCTCTCTCTCTCTCTCTCTCTCTCTCTCTCTCTCTCTCTCGTATTAAAAGTTCAACTAACATTCTCTTGGTCTCTCTCTCCATTGTATTAAAAGCTCTCAACCAACATTTAGGTGGTTTCTCTCTCTATCTCTCCATTGTTTTAAAAGCTCCCAACTAACATTTATCTTAGAATGACTCTGATAAGTCCTTAAAAATGCAATATTTTCTTATCATTTTAGAGTAATTAAGAACTTAATCATCAAATCATGGACCATTTTAGTAAAAAATTATGAATTTATATTTTTGAGCATCAAAGTCTGAATTTGAGTCAAAATTCATCCAAAAATTACATTTTCACATAAAATAATGAATTTCTCTATTTTGGGCATTGAAAGTCAAAAATCTCTCATAACTTTTTAATCACATATGAAATGATGAATTTTCTTTGCACCTTTAATTTAATTGAAGAAAACTTGATAAAATGGTGACATTTTATGCATTTATTTAGTGTGAATTGGGCCAGCATCTTGCATAATTCCTTACCTATATGATTAGATTATTCTTTGATCTTTGCTTTTATTTTTGTAGGGAATTTCAGAAATCGGGGCCCACGGAAGAGAATTGATGAATCAAATGCACCATGGACCCACCTTCTTTTGGCATGGATTCTAAGGTAGGGGCAGCCATGGTAGGGTCTGCTCTCATATGCAAGAAAAAAAAATCAGATTTAATCTCTTGAAGATAAGTTTCAAATTTGCGGGCCATGAGATGATGAGGTGTCCTATCTACTCTCCAACAAATATTGCTTACATGTCATGATGGATGGCTAAGATTCAATTCAAGCCAAACAAAGAAGAAGAAAAATTGCAAAAGAAAATCAAGCCAAGGAGAGGACGTCCATGCATGGTGTGGAGTTAAAATGTTACATATTTTCAAGTAGGGCCTATTTCTATTCCATGTTTGAAATTAATTTCAGATTTGAAGGGATCTTTTCAAGAGAGGAAGTGGGCCCATCTAAGGATATTTTTCCAGCCATGAAGAGCTCAAAAGATTGGAGATCTTGGTTAGCAATTCAAGTTGAAAACAAATTCAAAGAGGCCAAGATTTGCACTAAGTTGTTGGATTTATCTCCAAAAAGATAGGCCTCAAAATTTGAATTTTGCAACCCAAGATTCCTCAAAAAAAGGGGAGTTACACGTCCAAGCCTCTCCATTTTGCAAAATCACACGTCCATGAGGGGGGCCACATGGTTTCAAGATTTGTTTCAAATCTGAAATTTCAGATTTGAACTGATTTTTAACTAAAGTGGGTCCAAGTAAAGGAGTTGCAAGGGATAAGGAGAATGAAAGGATTTATGCACCAATGAATTCAAAAGAGAATTCAAATATGAAATACTCACAAAAGTCTCCTAAACCTACCAAAATCCCATCCAAAATTGGAGATTAAGCAAAGAGCCTTATGAAACTATGCTACCTTGGACTACAAGTGAGAAAAAAAGAATATAAAAAAGGGCCATAGTGGGCTGGACGTCACCTACCATCTCCCCCATTCCCCTGGGACGCCCAGCACATCCTTTCTTTTTCCATCACTTTTTTCTCCATCTCTCTTCTACCATCCTCACTCACCCAAGGCTCTCTAAGGCTACCACCACTTGGGTTCTTACGTCGCTGCCGTCGCATTGCCGTTGCTATCGTCACTCCACCATCGGATCATCCTTGAAATCATCTTCCCTTGCTTGGATTTCAGATCGCGAAACGAGAGCCGGTTGGATCTTCGTTCAAGACCGCGAGTCCCTCTCCTCTGTTTAGTGTTCATGGTAAGGTTGGATGCACTTTATTTTTATTAAAAGAATTTTGTAATGGTTATTTGCTTGTAATGAGTCTTTCATTAATAAACCAAGTTTATAGGGTCTTGGTCTTCACCAATGAGTCAATATCGAATTTTTGTGCGTAGTGACAGTGCGCACTTGGTGCGGTGGTCTTAATTTTTCTTGATGGCATTAAGCAAAGTAATTATTGCAAAGTTTTGGAATTAAAATCTAATTTCTTTATTCTCTTATTTTATTTTATTTTATTTTTTATTTTTTTATGCACCTTAACAATTATTGCAATTGGTTGGGCTAATAAATCTTATGGTGATGCAGTGGTTAGATTAGGTTTCCAGATTAGGATTTTAATTTTCTTTGGTTGTAATTAATATTTCAGATTTGTAATTAATTCTTAATTCAATTAGAAAATTTGATTTGTATAGTTTTTTTAGGCTAGAACTAGTTTTTTTTATTAGGACAGGTTTTGCGATAAATAAACTCTCCGTGGATCGATCCGGTTTCACCGGTTATTACTACAATCGCGGCCTTGCACTTGGGGCTACGATTAGACTCCTTACCCAAGTGGTAAGTAGTGGCAGTTCTCACCTGCCTACTGGGTTTGAATCTTGTGTATGCTACCTCTTCCCGCGTATGCGGGCTTCTTTCTCACTTGTGCGGCTTTCTTTCTGAGTATGTACAAGCTCTCTCTTGGGTCCCAGCTCCCTTAACTGGGGTTAAAAAAAAAAAAAAACACCTAACATTTAGCTGACGTAGAATGGTGAGCAGATGTGACAAAAGGAGAAGGGAGACTTGAGTCTTTTTTTTGCAACTATCATTCAACTTTAATGAATATAATATTAGCCTAACCATTGTCAATTGGGACTAATATTTTCAAATGGTGGTGAGCTTGCCTAATGCTAGATCAAAGAGTGAACAATGGTTGACATCAATTGACACTAATATTATGCATTAAAGGTAAGTGTGACTATGAAGAGAACAAATTGATAATAAAGGTATACTGCATTGATTTGAAGTTCATAAGAAAGGTTTGCATTGGTTTATGTTAGGATTTGAGTGTTGGCAAATTCATTGGGTTGGACAAAACTTGAGTCAATGAATTTTAGTTTTCTTTATTTTAGTTGGATCGGATCAAATTGCAAGAGAACAAAGCCGAGACTGAAGAACTGGAGTGAAAAATTCATGAAAATCGGATTGGACCATCCGATCGATCGGATCCTCTATCAGATTGATCGGTCCTCGACATCTAGTTATTTGGATGTCCGATCAATCGGACGACATCGTTTTTCAAATCTCAAGTGCGAAATTCTTTCCAAACGCGACCATTCTAGTTCCACTCTTACTCAAACTCTCCCACTTGGCCGTAAAGTTATAAATAAGCACCTAGCCTCTATTATTCTCACCTCTATCATTGTTTTAAGCCTTAGAAAATCCCCAGAGAGATTCCTCCTCTCGAGAGAGTCTTCTTTTCATTCATGTGTTGCGGCTTTCATCTTCTGGAGCCCTTTCTCTACTTTCTGAGTAAATTAGTCTTGTGCAAGGCGTGGAGATTTAAGTACTGGAAAGGGTGAACGGTGTGGTTGTTGACAAGATCAACTACGGTCCTTAGGTTGTGTTTATCTGGAAAGGGTAGTGAGTACATCTTGTAACCTTTGATTTGCATAGTGCTTAATCTTTTTGGACCGGTGTGAGGTCCCGTGGGTTTTTCTCCATTTAGGGTTTTTCATGTAAAAATCACGTGTCCATCTCTTTAGATAGTTCGTGGTTGATTGTTGGTAACTTACATGTACTGCTTTGTTATTTTCAATATAGAAATCTGTGTTAGGACCTTATTAAACCCTAGGGTTGGATCTAGGTTGACCCTTTTGGTTTTTCACTTGGTATCAGAGCATGTTCACACAACTCTATCATGTGATATCACCGCAGTTTTTCTAATACAGAGTTTATTAGAGATGGAACCTCGACCACCAAACCCTCATTGTTGGAGGGATCCAACTATGCATATTGGAAAGTTAGAATAAATGTCTTTTTTTCAGTTCATTGATGTGGAAGTTTGGAATTGTATTGAATTGGGTTATACTAAACCTACTGTTGTTACTGATGGCAACATAACCATATGTCACAACCCGGGCCCGAGAATAGGGTTACCACGGCCAAACCCCGAGTCGTGATGCCATACTTACTCCCGTAAATCTCGCATCGCCGAAGCCAATACGAAATTCACAAGGGATCTTACATACACCTGTCAAATGAACATTATGTTGCGGAAATATATACATACATTGACATTTAACTTTAATATGTACAAATTCTTTACAGAAAGTAAAGTTTACTTATATATCTCATTTCCTATTTAAATCACCTATGCATATTCAAATACAATGCATGTGATCACTATTTACAACAAAATGAATCTATTCAAATGTTCCCAAAATTTTCTAAACCGGTCGCCTCCGATTTATATCCATTCGTTCAATCCTCCTGGGGGAACTGGATTGGTCTCCTCCGCTGGCGGCGTGGTCTCGGAACCACTGGAATGGCCAACTGGGCCTGTAATGTCATCAATAACACTGTGAACACGACGGTTCAACAATATATACACAATTATATAATAATCACATGTTAGCAATTTGGTTCCAATGTATAACAAGTATATTCAAATCAATTCAATTCAATTCAATTCATATAGTTCTTCCCTGAAGGAAGCATTCAATTCATGTAGTTCTCCCCTGAAGAGAGCATTCAATTCATGTATATACACTTTATCAAGTGTCTTTTCATTGTCCTTTAGCATAGGTGGAAGGCGGCGCACCATTCACAACTCAGCCTTTCAAGGACTCATTTCATTTCATTATTACTCACTTTATTAAGTGGCTTTTCAAATGTACTCACTTCATTAAGTGGCTTGTCAAATATGTGGGATTTACCAGTGTCTTGATCAGAGATCACCGGCATCACCACAGAGCTCCGGAACGCTTCATCTACTGCAGCAGACTTAATCTTTCATACATGACAGTGTTTGTTCATTTCAGTTCTTTTCGTTTCATTTAATCGCATTTCATTATATCAATTCAATACATTATTCAATGATAGCTCAACAAGGAGCATAATAGTAATGGACGAGAGAGGACAAGCCAACTCAAGTCATAAACCAGTAAATTTCCTAAAACAACATTCGGGTGAAACGTTCATTATGCAATGTAGGTGTTATTATGGATGACATCACTTTTTAGTGAAATTTACATTCACATAAGTTTAGCTAACACCCATGAAGGTTTAGGAAATTATCAGAAATCAATTCTGATATTCCCTCAATTTCGGTCACCTCGTCGGTTACCTAGCGGTTAGCCGCATTAGAGGTCTCGGCTGACCGAACTACATTCGGTCAGCTTTCCAGAATTTCTCAATTTCCAGGACAATTTGCCCAATTCAGTCACCTATGCGGTCACCCACTCGGCTGACCGAAATTCAAATTTCGGTTAGTCGAATTTCTTCGGTCAGCTCACGGTTCGTTTTCCAGAAGCTAAACTTCTGATGGAAAACCCTGACAAGATTTTCGGTCACCTTGCGGTCAACCCGCGGCTAGCCGAACTCACAATTTCGGCCAGCCGACCTATGTTGGTCAGCTCTCGGTTAGGTGTCGGTCAGCCTGGCGGCTGACCGAATTGTGCCCAGAAGATCAGAAAATTCTGAACCGAATTTTCTGTAACTGAACTCCTTGAGTTCTAACAAATCACTTAACAATTGAAATCAATACAATTGAGTATACTTGCCTTGTTTGGAAACTTTTTAGCAAGAAGTTCCTTGTCTAGCTTGAATCCAAGCTAAATTCCTCAAGTCAAACCTCCTTTTGAACCTAAAACCCAAAATCAATCCAGAAAACAGAATTCTTGTGAATTCTTTGAGTCACAACTCAATAATGAAACCATAGAAGTGCTGAATTCAACTCAACACTTACTTGTAGCTTCTTTGGTGGTAATCTTGAGATCTTCTCAAGTTTAAACTCCAAGATAGTAGGAAAAGAGACGAAGAAAAGGATGGTGAAGATGGAGTCCCTCTTCACAAGCACTTGTTAGCTCTCCCAATCATCACCCAAGGAAGAGAAATTGGAAGAAAGAAGAAGAAGAGAAAGAGAAGGAGAGAAAGAGCTGCTGGGATGAAGGAATGAACTCAAATGAGTTCATCCTCATCTTATAATCTCACTTTTTGCATCAAACCCCCTCCTATTTCCTCTAATTACAATTCAAGTCAAATGATTGGTCATTTGAATCAATTCACGTCGAATGGAAACAATACATTTACGGAAGTTAACGTACTTCTCAAGATATACGTGTGAGTATCAAGAGTTTCCGTATTCGACGAAATACGTGTAATTTCATATTTACGAAAAAGTCCTTACATTGCATGGTTTAGCCTAAAACCATTTCAAGTCCATTCAGAACTTTCACTATTCTTTTCATTAAGTTCAATTGGACCACTTGAGCCAAATTCTTATCAATTTAGCCATTAATCAACATTAATTCCATAAAACATGTTGAATTAGCATTAATCCCGATTAATTAGAGTTAATCTTAATTAACTCGGGACAGGGTGTTACACCATACCAAAACCTGTGTCACAATGGACCAAAGAAGAAAAACGGGCCTTTACCTTTAATAGTAGAGAACCGAATGCTATTTTAATAGAGTTACACACTCAGAGTTCCGTCGGATCTCTACTTGTAAAATTACTAAGGAAGCTTGGGAGATTTTAGAGACTGTCCATGAATGTACTGTTAAGGTTAAACAAGCAAAACTCCAAAAATTGTCTACTGCGTTTGAAACCTTAAAAATGGAAGATAATGAAACTTTTGATGATTTTAATGCTAAATTACTTGATATTGTGAATCCTAGTTTTTATTTGGTGACATTGTTCCTGAACACAAAATAGTTAAAAAGATTTTGAGATCTCTACCTGGGAGGTTTGACCCAAAAGTAATAAGCAATTGAGGAGATCAACAATCTAGACTTACTTAAGGTTGATCAATTGGTTGGCAATTTACAAAGCTTTGAAGCAAACCTCAGATCGACCAAGAAGTCTAAAGGGATGGCTCTAGTGTCTTCCAAGTCTCCTATGGAACATGATAAGGATTCTGAATTAGAGATTGAGGACTGAGACCTTGATGCTTTCTTTGTTAAAAAGTTTAATTTTTTTGAAAGACGATAAAAAAAGGTTGGCAAAAATCATTAAAAAAATACAAGGGACAGAACAAGCCTAATTCCACCTCCAAATCCAATTCTGATCCCAAACCCGAAAAGAATGTTTCAAAAATCCTTCGAAATTTACTCAATGCTATGAATGCAAAGGGTCTGGTCACTATTCCTCTCAATGTGTCAATAGAACATTCAGAAACCAAGGTAAGGTTTTGAACGTAACATGGGATGACGATTTAGATCAAGAAGGTAATGAGACAGAATCTGAATCCTCCTATCCTGATGTCTGACGTCTCTTTCGTGCAGGATATCTCGGATAAAGACTCTAAATTTGATGATGATATTGCAGAAAATCTTAATTCTTTGTTAGATAATGAACAAAACTTAGTTGAAGCATATGAAAGTTTGCTTAAAGACTCTAGGAGGATGACACAATTGAATGATATCTTGAAGGGAAAATGGAAAACAACTGAAAAGGGAAACTTTGCCCTTAAAAAGGAATTGGAAACAGCTCAAGGTAAGGTATGTCAACTTGAAACACAACGTACAATCTTGTCTAACAAGTTGATTGATGTAGGTAAAAAATGGGATACGCTATATAAGCAATCCATCAAAACTGAAGAAGAGCTGCAAACTTTTAGGAGAGAGCTGGATACTTGCAAGGCATAAAAAGCTGACACGAGCGAAAAGCTGAAGATGCCTATCACTGAATTAGCTACAGCCAGAGCTGATCTAAATCGCATGAACTTAGGATCAAAGAAGTTAGAAGAGATTTTGGGTGCTCAAATTGTGTCAGGTAACAAACATGGACTTGGATTTGACTATGGTGCTTCTACATCAAAGAATGTAGGTAAATTTGTTCAAGGTAAAACATTATTTGATATGAAGCTCACTGTTTATCAACCCTACCCTGTTAACTTTGCAACTAAAAGATTTGTGCATCAACGCAAAAATATTCCTATCTGTCACTTTTGTGGAATCATGGGGCATATCAGGTCACATTGTAATAAACTGCGTAACAAACTTAGAAGTCAGTGGAGGAACAAGAATTCATCTCCTCAACAGGTCAAAACAAAACCCATCTAGGTTCGCAAGTTTGACTTCCGCTACATTGTGGTCTTAATTGCACTAAGAGCATATAATTCACATGTATGGTACTTAGATAATGGGTTTTGTAGACATGTGTCGAGGGACAATTCACTTTTCACATCCCTTGAGAAGCACAACGGTGGTAGTATTCAGTTTGGTGATGGAAGTAAGTCAAAAGTTATTGCTAAAGGATCTGTCAACATAACAAGTATGTCCACTCCTCAAAATGTCTTTCTTGTTGATGGTCTCAAGAATAATTTGCTAAGTATTAGTCAACTCTATGATTCTGAGCACGAGGTATGTTTTTCATTGAATGAATGCACTATTGTAGATAAGCATGCAAAAAATGTACTTTATGGAAAAAGAAATTTTGATAATTGTTATGTGGTTGCCACTGAAAATAACATGGCTTGCAATTCTGCTAGAATTAGTGACGTGGACTTGTGGCATCAACGTTTGGGACACATTAACCATACTGATTTGAAAAGATTATCTAAACACGACCCAAAATTCAGAGCCCCCGAACAGTGTTTGTGGTCCATGTTAGCTGGGTAAATAAGTCAGGGCACCACATAAGAAATTGGATCTGCTTACCACCAAAAGACCGTTGGAATTATTACACATGGATCGCATGGGTCGCTCAGAATCTGAAAGTATTGGTGGCAAAAAGTATATTTTTCTCACAGTTGATTTTTCTCGATTTACTTGGGTTCGATTTTTGCGAGATAAATTTGAAACATTTGATGTATTCCATTACTTATGATTACATTTGATTGCAGATAAAGGAAGTCACTTTGGCGCGGTTTATCAAATCATGGAACCGAGTTTGAGAAGTCTTTCTTTAAATATTTTTGTGACAAAAATGGAATAAAACATGAGTTCTCTGCTCCTAAGACTCCTCAGCAAAATGGAGTAGTTGAAAGAAAGAATGGGTTGTCTAGGAAATGGCCTGTGTTATGCTTCATAGTAAGAATGTTCCTTAAAGGTTTTGGGCTGAAGTAGTGAACACTGCTGTCTACCTGATCAATCGAGTTTTTATCAGGCCCGAAACGAAGAATACTCCATATGAGATATGGAATGGTAGGAAATCTAATGTAAAATACTTCAGGACTTTCGGGAGTAAGTGTTATATTTTAGAAGACTGAGAGCATCTCGAAAAGCCTGACTCCCAAAGTGATGAGGGGATTTTTCTTGAGTATTCCCTTAATGGAAAAGCATACCGAGTACTCTACTGTCATGGGATCTATTAATGTGGTTGTAGATGATGCTGGATCATCTCATTCTTCTGATGACGGGGATGAACTCACGTTCGCTCCCATTTTCTCTCAGCAGGATGAATTGCAGGAAAACAAAAAGGAGGAGCCAAAAGATAAGGAACCGGATGAACCCAAAACACCAATTCAAGAAGTTGTTGTTCCTGATATAGACTCCGAGAATGAAGCTGTAAAGTTACGATCAATCTTGAGGCCTTCTAGTAAAGGTACATCTAGTCACCCTTTTTCTTAAGTCAAATCAACCATTCATCCGAGATTGCAGAGAGGGCAAGTGATAAAGGATCATCCTCTTGACAAAGTTTTTGGTGATGTGGAAGCTCCCATGAAGACTTGAAAACATGTGCATGACGAGGTAGGTTTGGATTTTTTTTTTTTTGTTTTGTTTCATCTTTTGAACCAAAAAATATACATGAACCCCTTATTGATGACTCTAGGATTAATGCCATGCACGAGGAGTTAGAACAATTTCAGCGACATAGTGTTTGGGAAACAAGGCCATCAAACACCAATGTCATCGGGACAAAATGGATATTAAAAAACAAAACCGATGAACTTGGTTAAGTTATTAGAAACAAGGCCATACTAGTTGCATAGGGCTCTTAGGTGGAGGGGATTGATTTTGATGAAACGTTTGCCCTGATAGCCCATCTTGAGTCCATTCATATCATCCTGGCAATTGCTTGCTCATTGAAGATCAAACTGTATCATATGGATGTCAAGAGTGCCTTCTTAAATAGATATCTCAAAGAAGAAGTCTATGTTGAACAATCGAAGGGTTTCCAAAATCCTCACTATCCAGATCATGTTTTTAAATTAAACAAAGCTTTGTATGGTTTGAAACAAGCCCCACGTGTGTGGTATGAGAAGTTGACTACCTTTTCACTAGAGAATGCTTTTAAAAGGGGAAGTGTGGATAAAACCTTGTTTATCAAAAGGGAGAAGAAGGACATTCTAATTGCTTAAGTTTATGTGGATGATATTGTCTTTGGATCCACATTTGAGACGTTGGCTAAAACATTTGCATCTTGCATGTCTAAGGAGTTTGAAATGAGTATAGCAGGTGAACTCTCTTTCTTTCTAGGCCTTCAAATAAAACAATGTGAGAATGGGATATTTATTTCTCAAACTAAGTCTGCTCGAAATCCATTAAAGAAATTTGGAATGAGCACCTCAAAGCATTCAAACACTCCTATGAGTGACTCTGTTAGCTGAGTTTAGACTCCGCAGGCAAGGGTTTTGATGAAAGATTGTATAGAAGCATGATTGGTAGTTTGTTGTACTTACCTGCAACCAGACTGGATATAGCCTTCAGCGTGTGTGTTTGCGCAAGATATCAGTCAAAACCGAAGGAATCACATGTTAATGCTGTAAAGAGAATATTGAAATATGTGAGTGGCATTTGTAGAATTTGGGATATGGTTGTCAAGGAATACCAACACTAATCTCGTTGGTTATTCGGATGCTGATTGGGCATGATGTGTTGATGACAGAAAGAGCGCATCCAGTTCGATGTTTCTTTATTGGCAACAACTTGGTTGCATGGCACAGCAAGAAACAAACTTTAACATCTTTGTCTACTGCTGAGATAGAATATATAGCTGCAGGAAGTTGCTGCACGCAGTTACTATAGATGAAGCAAATGCTCTCTGAATACGGAATTGACCATAAGACAATGATGGTGTATTGTGACAACAAGAGTGCAATTGAAATCTCGAAAAATCCAGTACATCACTCCAGGACCAAGCACATAGAGATATAAGGCACCATTTCATCAGAGATTTGGTTGAAGAGAAAATCCTTAATTTGGAGCATATTGCTATGGAGAACCAGTTGGCTGACATCTTCACAAAACCTCTTGACCCTTCTAAGTTTGACTCTCTTTGAAAGTCCCTTGGTGTTTGTCCTTATGCTTTATGTTGTGATCATATTCCATGCACATGCACACTCTTTAATTGACTATTATTTGATTTTCTAGCATGTGATTCACTTAAGTCTAAAAAATTTGTAGATTTCTTTTTTCCTGCACTAAAAATTCACAGTTTGATGGTTGTTGTATGTTTGCATAAATTTGGAACACCGATCTTGACTGATAGTTCTTCTTGCGTGTTTAATTACTAATAAAAAAAAAGGAAAATGAAATGGAAGGCCCAAATCTAAACGCCCGTGGAAGTCTTTCAATGTTATTTTGTGATGAATTGCAATGTTATTTTGTGATGAATTGATTACTAGGTATGCTCCCTAGTTCATCTTTTTACTGGAATATGTATTAATTGAGTTTGCTCCCTAGGTCTATATATATTTCTCACTAATATCTTGAGAGCTCTCGCGTTTATAAATTCAGTTCAAAATATGCTTATCTGGGTAAATATGAAAAACAAAAAACAAAAAACAAAAAATAAAAATAAATGGTGAGATCAAAAGAAAAAAAATATGTGTGAGATTTCGGGGGTGTATTTCTTGCGCTCCGACTGGGTGTCTCTGTTTTGTGTGAATATGTCACGACCCGGGCCCGAGTTACGATAATCCAGGGCCGTGAACCATACTTACTCATGTAAACTCTAAATTAACCGAAGTTAAAACAGAATTCACAAGGGATAACATTCAATCCATACATACCTGTCAATTGTACAATTTGCGGAAATACATATTGACAATTAATTCAAAATGTACATGTATATAAAATAAAGTTCCTTATACATGTATAGTTCTTTTACTTTCTTTCATCAACTTTAGCATATCTAAACACTATGCAAATTGATAACTGTACAAGTTCCCAAAATATTACATTTCAAAATGAATTTCAACTACTTTCAAAAGAAATCTCAAAAAGGAATTTTTCCCAAAACATCATTCGCCCATTTGCGCACTCGAATACCCATTTCAAACGGTATTCCGACCGTTCCATTCAATCAGTCATCTCAGAGGAACCGCAACGGCCTCCTCCGTTGTCGCCGGGGCTGCTACAGGACCGGCATGGGCAATCGGGCCTGTAATGCCAACAATAACATCAGTGAACACGGCGGTTCAACAAAGCATAAACAAGACTTGTGATAGCACATGTTAGTACATTTACTAAATTCATTCAATATATTTAGTAATCAGTTCCAATTCTAGACAGGTTCAATATTATTCCTATAATGATAATGGATGAGCATAACAAGCCAATCAATAAACATGTACAAGATGGCAACTACCATAGCTTTCATTTCATATCATTTCATGTCATTTCATTTCATTTACCATCTTCCCTCAAAGGAAGGATTCATCTTCTAAATGGAAGGCATTAATCAGTACTCGTTGATACGATCGGAATTTGTGAGACTTACTAGTGTTCGGGTCAGGGACACTAGCATCACCATGGAGCTCCAGAACGCCCCCAAATCCATTTACTGCAGTAGGATTAGTCATTTGGCTCAGGGTGGAAAGGCGCACCATTTATGACTCCGGCCTTATGAACATAATTATTTAATTAATTCATTTAGAATTTCATACAATAGCTAGGTAGTACCAGACTCAAGGGTCAATACGTTTCATTATCAATCCATTTATGGATTGAATCATACACAGTAATTCCATTTTTAACAATGGAAGGAATAACCAATGACATCAATCTCGTGAGATTGGAATGAAGTGATAACAATACAATGGCATGAGAGAATCACTGACTACACGGTTCTACTAATTTCTATCCCAGTTCCTACCCACCATTTGGGTGTAACCATTGGTTATCCAATGTACGTGTTATTCTCGATGGACATCACATTTGTATTTCTATGTACATTGGAGTTCCCGTGATTAACATTCATAGAGGTATAGTCTACAACCAATTATCATTTAACCCATTATTAATCCATGTGTTCAATTTTCACAGTTTCTATTTCATTATCCACAATTTCCATCAATCTCTATTTTTACATTAATTAGCCACAAAGCTAATTTAGAGGACACATAAGTGTCCAAAAGCATTCATATTTCCTACGAAATCCGAAACCAACGAAATCCAAATTTCCGGCCTCAATCAATGCCCTGTCCAGCATTAGGTTCACTCGAGCGGATTCAAGTTCGCTCGAGCAGGCTTAGATAGAGAAGTGGTCGCTTGAGCGAACTCAAACAGAAAAATCACTTGTCCGCTCGAGCGCCTTCATCCAGAGAGTGGTTCGCTCGAGCAAATACAAAGTTCGCTCGAGCGAATGCTTCAGAACTTCACTCCGTTCATCCAGAGAGTGGGTCGCTCGAGCAAACACAAAGTTCGCTCGAGCGAACGCTTCAAAAAACCAGTCCGGATTTCTGCAACTCTCTCTCTTCTCCATTCCTTTCTCCATTCATTACCACAACCACCTGCAATCAATTTTGGACCTCTTGTCCACTCGTCATTCATCATTTAATCCCCACATTAATGACATTTCTAATCATTCAATCAACCCATAACAATCCATTATAAGGAAATCAATGGGAAAAATGCATACAAACCCATTTCCTATGCAATCTCCATTAAATGCCACAATATTAACATTATTCACAAGAAATGCTTATACTTGCCTCCTTGGAAGCCTCTTTGACCAAAAACCCCCTTTTGCTTGGCTAGGTTTGGCACAATCTCTCCCAAGCAAACTCCAAGCTTTCAACAATGGAGGATGTCCTAATGGAGAAGGTGAAGTAGATCAAGCTTCTCCCAAAATCACTTGAACTCTCTCTCAATATCCACTCTTGATGTCGAAAATGGAAGAGAAAAGGAAGAAGAGGTGCCTAGGGTTTGTAAAAATGGGGAAAGGCTCATCTCTTAGCTTATATAAGCTAACTTTTGCACTTAAGTCCCCTTCCATTCTTCTTATTTACATTTTGGGGCAAATGAAGACCCATTTGACCAACCTTATGTCAAATGAAATCAAGTGTATTATGAAAGTTGACGTACTCTTCGAGAAACACACGTTTGTATCAAGAATTTTCGTATTCAATAAAATACGAGAAAATTCGTACTTACAAAAAGGTCTTTAGTTTACCTTGTTTGAGTTTAAACTCTTTTTAATCAACCAAATCCCTTTCAAGTTCACTTCATTAAGCTTAATTTAGTCATTTGAGACTAACCCAACTCATTTAGTTCGTTAATCACAATTAGCACAATTAATCATGCTTAATTAACACTATTTGGGATTAATTAGTCTTAATTATGATTAGTCCGGGACGGGGCCTAACAAAATATCTTTACGCAACCATCACGATCTTGTTTTTTCAAAAAATTTACATTCACTTAACATTGCCCATGGCCTCGGCTTGCTACTACATCAAATCTCAAAGCCTTTGCGAGCACTGGCAATGTTCGGGCCGTATGTTCTGTGTCAAATTGCCTCACAAAAAACTTTCTATTAGGGAGTGTTCTTTAGAGCGTTTTTGAATATTTATGGTTGCTGAAGGCTCCTCCCAAGTTATTTGCCATTTTAGGAAAACTATACCCGGAAAAGTTTTTGACTATTGGCAGTAGAATAAAACCTTGTGCATTATGAATGGTTGTCTTATACGTATGTTTGAGGGAGGCAGAATATTCCTCATAATATATTATTGTGCTCATGTGGAAGCTAATTTGTTTTGGAGCGGTTTCTTCTTATTTTCCAGGATTCAATGGGCTGTGATTCCAAGCTGGAAAAGGCTCTTATAAATTGGCATTGTGGATATCCCTATAGCAGAGTCTCTTATCATGTGGAGTTGTTCTATAGCTTGCTGTAATGTGGCCTCTATGGCTTGATGAAACAGGACTTTTCAGAAATTATGTCTTTGTCACATGAGGTCGCTCAAAAGTCTCAAATGTCGGTCGTATCATGGGAGAGTTTGTTGGGATATCTACTACGGATTTACTAGATTTATGGGGAGATAGGTGTGTCTTGTATGGTGAGGCTAAACTATTTCTAGCTTGTAGTTCTTTTTCTTTGATTCCTGTCTACGGTTTGTATTTTCCTTTTAATATTAAAAAATTATTAGCTCAAAAATGGAAAGGAAAAGAGCAGAGGATGGTGGCAAATTGACTCTGTTAATACCTGTGGACTTTGTTGCTCTTCCAAATTATGATTCTTTATCCCATCTCAAGAAAGATGATTGATTCTCGATCCCAAAATAGTTAAGCCCTTCTATTTTCCATCTCTCTAGTGTTCTTACTCTTGATTATCTTTGTGAGGTTTAATACCACTAATGACTTTTATTATAGCATAAACAAGTGAAAATATAAAACTACCATAGCATAGAGAGTATGGATGGTTGGAGATGTAAGGCTAATTGAGGCCATACAAACTCCTTAAAAGCCAAAGGATCGTTTGTTTGCGTACATTTACATGTAAATGATTCGCATGAGTAACCATTACGCATGTGTCACGTTAATTTGTTTGCACAAATTTACGCATGTGATGTGCAAATGAAGTCTGTAATGAGGCCATTTACACACCATCATTTTCACACCTTAAACCTGTGGAGCGAATCACACCCCTCACTACAAAAGGCTCCGGTACCGGTGAAGACATGGTATTTGTTCTCATGCGGCTCCCATTAAAGACCTTTATTTTTCTCATTCCCGTGGGCCCAATCTTTATAATCCAAATTGCTCAATTTGTTTATTGGAAAAAATACTATAGGACTTTGAAGCTGATTATCTTAAATCTTCATAATTTTGAATGATTTGTGAAATAGTCAGACCTATAGATCTAATTTTCTAAACTTCTATGGACACTCAAATCGTGTTCAAACCATTCAATATTCTTGTATTAATGCTAAATATCAGGTCATAATGTTTCATATCTTAATTCTCTATGGATTTTGAGAAATTCGTGAAAAAAATTTAAAAAATCGAAATACATCTAGAACAATTAGATGTACTTATGTACTCATGTGAAAATAATGGTTTTTTACAAACCTGATAATATATTTCACATATGTATCATTTGCACATGGAACATATGAATAGCATTTACGGACGATTTTCTCTTGTGCACTTGCGCACTGTGTATCAATGCCATTTGACACATGGGACCTGGTGAAATTCTGGGGGACATTTGGTAACGGTCTGGATGTGCTCTCCTGTAAGTGCATGTGCGGGTGAAAACTTTCTTAGCATTTACATATGTTAGCATAATGGCTCAATAGGAGCCGATATTGACTATTCTCAGGGGACATTGTGACATGGTCCAGCACATGGGCCATCTGACAGCACACATGGTGCATAGCAGGGAAAGCATGGGCAATGGCATGGGCTCTGCAGTTTGATGGAGGCTATAAATAGAGGTTTCTATTGCTGTGGACAGTGTGGAAGACTGAGAGAGGAAAAGAGAGATACAATGTAATCTCTTTGCAAGGTGGTGTTCCCTACACCACCAAGAGATGAGAGGAGTACTAGGGGATTAGGGACTTAGAGATCATTCCATATGTAGTATACCTTTATTGTAGTGATATACTTCCTATCTTCCCCGTGGACGTAGTCCTATTTGGGTAAACACGTAAAACCTCTGTGTCTCTTTTGTGTGTGGATTGATTGCATGTGTTCATGCATGTCGCATCTAGACCGTTGATCGCAGGTATCTTCCGCTGCGCCACTTTGGCACAACAACATATATAACATTTGCATATGTAAAAGGCAAACGATCCCAAAGAGGAGTTCAGTGTCTTGCACACACACATATATATATATTATTAAATTCTTCTTTTGTTATTGTTGTTACAATTGCTTACCGCACAATGCTCGTGGAGTTGATGCTGTCAACCCCATTCAGTGCTACTGCTGAAGGCCTTTGCGAGATGCAACCTTTTTTCTTTGTTTTGCTTAAAAGGCAAATTGTATTAGAAGAAATGAGAAAGCCTATTGTCTCTAATTTTGTTACTACTGTTTAAGAGGCTTGAGTTTCTTAGTCCTTTTTTGTAGTCTAATGATATTGTTGTAATAGGAAGTTGGGTGTGTAGAATGTAGATTTCCTTGCCAGTATTAGCCTATTAGGGATGCTAGGGCTATATTTGTAGTATATACAGAATGGATCATTGTAAAAATGACTTTTTCGTGGACACAAAGATTTCTGATAATTTTTTTTTATTGTTCTGGTCAAAACATTCTCTCTGGGCTTAGTTTGACAATCAGTTTGATTGTTCTGGTCAAACATTCTCTATGGGCTTAAGTAGTTTGACAAGCAGTTTTGTAGAGCCTGAGTTTGGCACCTTTAGATTTAGCTCTACGCCTGTGGTTGTTATTTCAGGTGTGAAATGCATGGAAGGCCGCAGGGCAACTGCTTGTGGCCTCAAAACTCTCCTTTAATTTCGGGCATCATTTTAGTGGATTTTATCTTTATTAATTTCATATTTTTGTAAACCTTATGGTCGGAAGTCGAGCCCACACAGTTATTACTTCTTCATAGTGAAGAACAAGTGAATTGAAATAGGTAAGGACACAAACATGCATCTCGAGTGTAAAAAGACTTAAATGTCTAGTTAAATTCTCACATCTAAAAGATGAATATTTAATAACCATCATACATTAGCTTGTTGTTGTACATGTTCTTTGAACTCGATCACAACATTCTTGAATGTCACCTGCCATTCAAGTTTGCATTGTCTTTGGTGGCTGACACATTGTGAGGAGCTTCTTGATTCGAGCACACCACGAAAGAACCAAGGCTCTCAAGAGAACGACGAGGGAAGGAAATATGGGATTCTAGTATCAGTGGACTCGCTCCATATTTTGATAACTAGGAAAATTCCTCGATTGGAGGCATGCCTCTGCTTGATAATGGGTGGAGGAATCCCTCACTCCCAAGGAAGAAGAGGACTACTGCTTTTCCAGTCGCAGACCAAGTAACGATCTGTTCCATCATTTTCTTAGATAGAATACCCCTCTTGGGCAACTAGCCTTAAAAGTACCAAGAATTAAGAAGGGCAAATAGTACATAGATTCTAACTAATCATAAGGGCTTTAGAAGAGAAAAATCTTGGGCCCATGCGTAAGCCTAGTTTTTGTGGGCGCTTGATGATGATGGCCCACAAGTGTGAGGGGGTTGTGGCAGGTCCAAATACATTATTGTTCGGTGGATCCCAACCTCTTAATTCCTTCTGATTTGCATTTTCTCAGATGATCATCCAACAATTTCTTTTCTCAGAAAACTGTGTAGACTACACTCATATTCTTACCGTGTTGGGAACCTTTTCTTTTGATTGGTTCAATGGTTTAGAATCATATAATAATTTGGTTGAGATGTGGGCACTTTATCGATCTATTACTCGGAGAATTTGGCCCGTTGTTTAGTCTTTGAGCCTCATGCAACCTGCTCAGATTGATCTATTGACCTTGTTTACGTTGGAGAAAGGTCTCTTATCTAGATTGCATCAAAGAGCAATCAGAATAAGATCAAATTTTTGACGAAACAGCGTTATGTACGTTAACTACCTCCAAAAGCAGCTACACAAGAGGGGTTGGAGCAACACCAAGAAATGGTTCAAATATTTTTGTAGTGAGTGAAACAGGTGAGTTTGGACAAACGGAGAGTATGGGTTCCCTGAACTTAGCAACAGGTCACAAGCCTTGACACCGTGGACCACGGAGAGATGTGAGACCGGTGCGGATTGGTATCCAACCAATCTCCAATTCCAAGGAAGGACAACTTAAGCGAACAATATCATTGGGCATCTTCTTGGTTTTCTCAGTGGAAGTTACCAACAGAGTGGAAGTTGATATGTTGGATTTTCATGGAAAGTTTTACCAGGACCAGTTTCTGAATTGGTCAGGGAAGGTAGAAAATTTATTCTAGAGAGCAAAGAAAATTGCAACAAAGGGTTGTTGAAATCAAAGTTGATATGCTTGCTTTTAATGGGAAGTTCTACCCCGACAACTTTCTTAATTGGTTAAGGTAGAATGTTTGTTCAAGTTACTCTATATTCTGATCAAGTCAAACTATAAGAGAGTAAAGACAGTATCAAAGAAGCTATAGGGATTGGCACTTGGTTCGTGGGAAGACATCCAGACTGACTATATATGTTCGAAAGGGGAAAGAAAGGATTGGTGATTGGAAGAAATTTGACAAGTGAATCAAGATAGAGTCTTATTCCAATTACTTGCACTCAGAAGCAAAATAATGGTTGTTGAGGATTACCATTCCTTGACATTGAGGGAAATATTTTATAAAGATATGGTCATTTTGAACAATCTCAGCCTTCCAATCTAGAATGAATTAGCCTTTGAGAAGTACGCTGTTTTTGACAATGCATATTCCGTTTCTCTGAAGTCTGAGGAATCAATAGAATGAGTTACAAATTGTGGGATTGAGGATATTATTGATCTGATGGGCCAGTCAGCCAATGTTCCGTAGTGTTTACTATTGTGAGAAAAGGTGAGCAGAGAATCAAGTCAATTGTCCTACTTATAGGCCAAACTTCAACGCTTGGGAGGTCCAATGGTGATTGGTAATCATCTGCCAAGATGAGATGAATAATGGGAAGAGTAGGACATTTAACAGACGTGGTAACTAAGAAGGCTTTTGTTTTGGTAGGCTCAAAGCCCGCGGACAAGGCACTCACATTTCTTATTGAGAAACGATGATGTGCAGCCATCTGCATGGTGCTAGAGGTAGCTTAGACCTTATTTAATGTTATTTGTTTGGCTCAATTGAATAAATAATAAATATACTGGGCCCCTGTATTGCCCATGTTCTACTGTGATTAGAAGTAGGTCTATTATCATAGGTCTACTGTGATTAGAAGTAGTGTTTGGGTGTAACTGGGTATTGGGCTGATATTATAAATAGAGGCTTAGGGTCTCTATGATGTACACTTTCTTCTGATAATAGAGAGAGTTCTCCCGTCTTCCCCGTGGACGTAGGCCAAAAGCCGAACCACGTAAATCTCCGTGTTCGTGTGTGTGATTGATCTCTTCTCAATAGGCCCTAGATCACAACAAACTGGTATCAGAGAATTCCGCGTGATCGGAAGAGATTCGACATATCGGATCTCAAAGGGCTGGAGTTGTGGCTGCGTGATCGACGGATTAGATTTCAAGATTGAGATAGTGTTTCCTGGATCGTGCGAGGGAGATCGTTTGATCTCCGTGGGCCACAAGAATCGCAAGAAGAAGAGTTCGGAGAAGAGGATCTGTTTGTTTGCAAGGTTCTGCGTTTGAGGAGACATAGGATCCGTTTGTATCTGAGTTTGTGCCAAGAGGGAGAAGGTCTGGTTTCCTTTGGGTTCACCGTGCCCAGAGAAGGAGAGTGACGAAGGGCATTGATCGCTGCCCAATTCTTGGTTCCAAAAGACCCGGACTGTTTTGTCTCGCAGTCACCCTCACCTGAGACGAAGAAGATCTGGGGTTCTCGGTCTCGCTGTTTGCTGATCTTCATCAGTGTGCTAATCATCGCTGGCATCCAAACACTGACGCAGAGACCGCTGCAATTTTCTTGCCGGAAAAAAGGGACTGCAGTGGCCGGACTGCCGCCTCGCCGGAGCTCCGCACTCTGCTCTGCAGTCAGTGCCATCTGTCGCTGGACTTGAGGAAGAGGGAAGGCAGTCAGAGCAAAGCAGAAGGTTCTGCCTCTCTGTTGCATAAAACAGAACGTTGAAGAAGAAGAAGAAGGTGGGCCTGCTGCGGTTCTTTGCTGCTTCACCGGAGTTTTTCGCCGCTGCCGCCGCCGTCGTCGCTTCGTGAGCCGGAGAAGCAAGAAGAAGCGCCGCCTGCGCTGATTGCTTGAGACAGTTCTGGTTGCTGAACCAGAACGAAGAGGAAGACGAACCCAGTTCACAGAACGTTGAAGAAGAAGAAGAAGGTGGGCCTGCTGCGGTTGTGGTTTGAGTCCAGGTCAGGTCAAGCCTGACCTGCTTCAGAAGCCCGTTCGCTAGATCCAGGTCCAGGTCGGGTTGGGCCAGGTCGACCTGACCCGTAAACTAGAGGCCCAGAATTAAAGCAGCAGTGACGTCAGCATCTCTGACGTCAGCAGATCGTACGGTCAAAGGCAGATTTGACCAAATCAAAGGCTGAAATTGTTTTCGCGATATCTTGACGATCCGGAGTCCGATCTGAGATCCGTTTGAACCTACGGACTCGTTGCGAGCAGATCTACGCTGTTGTGGAAGAAGATTGGCTGTTCAACGGTCAACAAAGAAGATTGACTGATCGGAGTGCAGAAACTTATTTCTGCGATATCTTAGCCGTCCAAAGTCGGATTTCAGATCCGTTTCTTCCAGCGTGCTCGTGGTGACCAGATCTACACAGTTCCAGTGAAAGATTTGCGGAATGGCTGCTAAATTCGATATTGAAAAATTCGACGGTAATAATGACTTCGGTCTTTGGCGTCTGAAGATGCATGCTTTGTTGGTCCAGAATGGGTTGCATAAAGCTTTGAGGGGAAAGAATGCTCTATCTGAAAAATTGTCAGATGAAGAGAAGGATGAGTTGCTGGAAAAGGCGTATGGTCAGATTCTGCTGTTCTTGAGTGATGGTGTACTGCGAAAGGTTGTTCAGGAAAAAACTGCTGCTGGCATATGGCAAAAGTTGGAGAACTTGTACATCACGAAAAACTGCTGCTGGCATATGGCAAAAGTTGGAGAACTTGTACATCACGAAATCTCTCACGAATCGCTTGTATCTAAAGAAGCGGTTGTTCACATTACAAATGCAGGAAGGTACGTCTGTTTCAACTCACATTGATTCTTTTACAAAAGCTATTATGGATCTGGAAAATATCAATGTTGAAATTGATGATGAGGACCAAGCTATTATGTTGCTGTGCTCGTTACCACCCTCATATGAGCATTTTGTTGATACCATGATGTATGGTAGAGATACTCTATCCAAAGAGGATGTAGAGGCAGCCTTGAATTCGAAAGAGTTGAAGAAAAAGGTTGCAGCTGACAATGATAGTTCGGGTGAGGGTTTGGTAGTACAAGGAAGAACAAAAGACTCCAGTAATAAAAGCAAACATAGATCCAACAGGAAAAACATTGAATGTTATTATTGCCATAAGAAAGGGCATATCAGAAAAAACTGTCCCGAAAGGCAGAGGAAAGGGAAAGAAATAGAAGATTCATCATCTGATGATAATTCAGTCAGTATTGCAGATGGAAGATCAGATTATGATTCCGACAATGCACTTTCTGTGATTGAAAATGGTATTCGTTCTAAGGATGAATGGATTCTTGATTCTGGTTGTTCTTACCACATGTGTCCCAATAGGGACTGGTTTACCACTTATAGAGAAATCAACGGTGGTAGTGTCTTGATGGGCAACAATGTTGCATGTAAGACGGTTGGAATTGGAACAGTTAAAATCAAGATGTATGATGGAATCATCAGAACGTTAGCAGAAGTTCGGCATGTTCCTGATCTGAAAAAGAATCTTGTTTCTCTTGGTGCCTTAGACTCCGATGGTTGTAAGTTCTCGGCTGAAGGTGGAGTCATGAAGGTTGTGAAGGGTGCTCTGGTTCTTATGAGAGGCAATAGAGTTGGAAACTTATATGTTTTGTCTGGAAATACAGTTACAGGTGGAGCTGCAGTGTCTTCCTCAGATGACCATGAATCTGTCTCAACACGCTTATGGCACTTGCGCCTGGGTCACATGAGTGAGAAGGGATTGACAATATTGAGCAATCGGAATTTGCTATGTGGCACAAAGACAAGCAAGTTAGATTTCTGTGAGAGATGCGTCTTCGGGAAGCATCGAAAGGTTAGTTTCAAGACAGGTATTCATCGCACGAAAGGTATCCTTGATTATGTTCATTCAGATGTATGGGGGCTTCTAAGGTTTACTCCAAGGGCGGGTCCCGGTTTATGCTGACTTTTATTGATGATTATTCAAGGAAAGTCTGGGTTTATACTCTGAAGACGAAGGATCAGACCTTTGTTACATTCAAGCGATGGAAAGAAATGGTTGAGAAACAGACTGGCAGAAAGGTGAAGAAGTTGAAGACAGGTAATGGCAAGGAGTACAGATCGACAGAGTTTGAGAACTATTGCACGGATCATAGCATAGTTCGGCATTACACCACTACAGAAACTCCGCAGCAGAATGGAGTTGCAAAGAAGATGAACAGAACGATCTTGGAAAGAGCTCGTTGTATGTTGTTTACTGCAGGATTGTCCAAGGACTTTTGGGCTGAGGCAGTAAATGCTGCAGGCTACTTGATAAATAGGTCTCCACACACAAAGATTGGTTGCAAAACACCGGAAGAAATGTGGTCAGGTAATCCAGCTGATTATTCTAACTTGAGGATCTTCGGTTGTCCGGCTTATGCTCGCGTGAAAACCGATAAGTTAGAACCAAGGGCTGTCAAGTGCATCTTGGTGGGATATGCTTCTGGGGTGAAAGGATACAGATTGTGGTGTACTGATCAAGATTCACCCAGATTTATCATCAGCAGGGATGTTACATTTCATGAGGATGCTTTACTCAAATCGAGAAAGCAGGTGGAGAGGACAGAAGTAGGTAGCAGCAGTGACACCGTTCAGGTGGAGTCCGACATCCTAGTGAAGAAGGAGAGTGCATTCGACTCCTCCCGGGATACAGGGGATCGTCAGACTGTGCAGCAGATGCAGCAGATAGAGCCGCAGATGTCGCAGACGGGTAGACCGCAGAGAGAAAGGAAACTGCCGGTTAGATACGGTTTCGAGGATATGACGACGTATGCGTCGACATCAGATAGTGGCCGTGATGATATGGTTGCATACGCATTGACGACTGAGTCTCTTGAATTAATGGAAGGGCTGGAAAGTAGTCAACAGGCAGCAACTATGACTGAAGAGATGGAGTCTCTTGATGAGGAAAATCAGGCCATCGGATGCAAGCGGTTCTACGAGGAAGATGAAGGAGCTTCCAGTGCAGGTAGAGTGCAGTTTAAGGTTCCTGATCATGTATGCAATTTAAAGAAATCATTGTACGGGTCGAAGCAAGCTTCTGGACAATGGTACAAGCGATTTGGTGCACTCATGAAGGAATGGTTTAAATTCAAGTTCAAGCATTGCTTGGACTTGATCGGTGTGCTCAGTACCTGAGTGCCCTAAGGGGCAGGTGGAGACGGTGAGACGTGTTTAGTGCATGAGGATCAGCTTCAATGTTCGCCAAGGTGGAGATTTGTTATTTGTTTGGCTCAATTGAATAAATAATAAATATACTGGGCCCCTGTATTGCCCATGTTCTACTGTGATTAGAAGTAGGTCTATTATCATAGGTCTACTGTGATTAGAAGTAGTGTTTGGGTGTAACTGGGTATTGGGCTGATATTATAAATAGAGGCTTAGGGTCTCTATGATGTACACTTTCTTCTGATAATAGAGAGAGTTCTCCCGTCTTCCCCGTGGACGTAGGCCAAAAGCCGAACCACGTAAATCTCCGTGTTCGTGTGTGTGATTGATCTCTTCTCAATAGGCCCTAGATCACAACATTTAATCTGCCTAATCCTTCTCTTGGATCAAATGGATAACTTTTGTATCAAATCAGGTTCCATTCAGACTGCCTGTGGCCGATGTCCCAATGAGCCAGATTTACCACTATGGTATCTAGACGGTTGGAATGAAGGAGAGATGGTTGGAATGAAGCAGACTGGCCAAGCTTGGTGCTGGCCGGCATTTGCTTGATTAATAAGGCTGCTAATATTACAGCTCCTTCTTGTTTAGCCAATGTCCCAAGTTTCATTCTAAATGCTGCTGTATGTATCATTGGATTGAATGTGTGAAATATATGACTATATTATTTGTTGTATGGATTCTTGTAATGTGTAACATATGTGCCTATTGGCATGTCTTAAACATGACAGACCACCATGTTGGTTTTCTGCGGATTCTTCTATTACTACTTTAAACATTTCATTTTGTAGTTTGATGAAATATTATTGCTTCATTTCTTCTTTTGGAATCTGACTGAAGTATTGGAATATTTATGACCTAATATTATGCCAAATCCATGCGACCAATGTTTTTGGGTGCCTTGTACCAGCGTTGGATTCTGACACTTACCCTGTTCATGCAACTTAAGCTATATTTCTAGTTTCTACACAGGAGCAATCAAATGATGCAGATTACATGTATCAGTGTGAGTGCTTTTTTTTTTTCTTTCCTGTTTGTTCCCAAACCTTTGGGCTAGATCTAATCCCTCCCGGGGAAAGACAAGCCGGGTAAAACCCCTGTAGCCCTCAGGTGGTAGCATAAGTGGACTCAACCTCCGGTTCTTGAAGAGAGGGGAACCGTGGTCCCGACCACGAGCGGACTACTTCAATCATAATAAGATCTTAGGTGCCTTCAGCTGGGGTCTGGGGATGAAAATGGTCAGGATTGGGCCCGTCTACAATGTGTCTGGACTCGAACTTGGACCTAAATTTGTAATAGGACCGATATCTAAACTTGTAACTGACTCCAGTCTAGGTTAGAGACAACTACTACCTGAATTTAGATTAATGGTTCAAACCCGAATCTACACTTGCTGAAAGGGCTTGGCTCATTACAACAATTTGTTTAACAGCCTTAATTTTTATCAGTTTCTTAAGGAAAAGTTTTTATGAAATTCAATCAAACAGAGAGTATAATTTAAATAAGGCCGAACTTGGTGTCAGTTCCAATCCATGAGAGGTAGGGCTGTCAACCTTCAACATAAGCAGGCCTGGCCAAGGGCTCGCCCTACCTAGGCCTTGTGGGCTAGGGCCGGGCTGGAGCCTGAAGAAAGGAAAATCAATTTTAAATTTTTTATTCACTGCCATTGGACACTATCCTTTATCTGAGCTTCGAACTGGCAATGTAATGCAATCTTATCTTTCTATTCATCAATTTTAGGGCTTGATAGAATGCATTTCATTGGATTCTCATGAATTAAATATTGAGCAAACAAACAAACGGATCTTACATAAAAAACAAGAAAAAAAATTATCTCCTAATTTCCTCTGCAGCATGCCATTAGAATTATGTTGCGCTTTGTTTTCTACATGGGTCCTCCAAGAGGTGGGCCATTGGAGTTGAATATATATATGACGATAAACATTAGACCTAATAACTAAAGAGAAATGATCCCAAGCTACTAATCCTCGTAAGAGTCACCTAAGAATCATGCTCAAATGAACTCATGTATATGCTCAAATAAAGTCAATCCACTTGTAGCAGTTGGTATATAAGGCACCTACCTTCCACAGAAACAACTAAGGATCACTCCCTGGCTAAAATGCTGCTGGCGAGGGACTTGTGCATGTGTGGGGTGTGTGAGCACTAACCTTTTCAAAAAAATAACAAAAAGAAGAAAAAGAAAAGCAAAAAGCTCAATTAAACCCACGAACAAAGACTTGTATATATGTGAATCATTAAGGAGTTGTTTACATAAAAATCATATAAGAATTACATGAAAATCATATAAGATTCATATAAAAAGAATTAACATAAGGATGCACATAAGAATCATCTTCAAATAAACCCACATATATAATCAAATAAATCTACACACACACAACCCTCAGGCTTTTTAGGAAAAGCAAAAGCCCTCATTTTGTGGGCCTTTGGAGGGCTCGGCCAAGCTGGGTACCCTTGTAGGAGGGCCCGACTTCTAGTCTTAATGAAAGAGTTAATTAGGGGGTTGGATTAGGCTTGTCAAAATGTCACACGGCTTGCTCACACGACACGAACCCACACGATATTAATGGGGTCGGGTGGCCTCTTAACGAGTCTGTGCCGTTAATGGGTCGGACCCAATAAATTAGTGGGTCGTTAACGAATAAAACCGGTAACCCATTAACAACCCGATACAACCCGCCAAATGATAAATGACATAAATTATGAAATGCATGAGGGGTATTTTGGTAATTTATAAAAGGTTGAAGTGAAACCCTAAAACCCAAATATAAAAGATCCTCTTCTAACTCATTCACTCTCCTTTCATCAGCAAAAGTGTGTGTTAATTGACATGGTAAAAAATGGACAAATTTATTTAACAGTTTAATAGGTTGTGTCGTGTAACCCCTTAAATAAACGGGTCGTGTTTGTGTTTGGTTTTTGGACCTGTTTATTTAATGGGTCATGTACGGGATGAGGTGATTCTAATACAAACTCTTTAACAAGCAACCCGAATTTGTTAATACGGCATGATTGATAGCCCTAGGTTGGATTGATGATAAGTGGCTCCCATGAAATACTAAGATTTTTACCACTAAAAAGAACCACGAGATATCACTCACTGCTTACATGAGTAGTAACAATTTTAGCATGTGGGGCCCACCTTCATCAATCCAACCGATGTGAGAGGTACTTCTTTGCTAACCTAGGCCATGTTTTGCTTTTTACACATACCCAGCCCTCATCAAGATCTTTCAATTCCCCGTTTCCTTCAAGTGGGCCCTAAAAAGTCATCTCACCGTATGACTAGATCACCTCCAATCTCCTATGACAGAACCACAGTTGTTATGCGTGATTTTTAATTCCGACCTTTCACAAACAAGGATTTCCCTTTCAATGAAGGGTGGGGACAAAAAATCCCATGCATTACGTGTGTGGTGCATATAGGTCCTCTATATGGAAACCATGGACTTGGAACCGAACCTGAGTTTTATACAGGTCAGTGACCCAATCCTGGACCCAAATTATAAAACAGGTCCAAATATTGGGTCGGCTCCCAGTTTTTTCATTTTGGGCCCTCTAGGCCATTCAAGAGTATCCATTTTCATCTCTACCATCCGCACCACTCTGACCAACAAATGTGCTCATTTCTCTTTCTTGTCTTCCAGCTGAACTGAGCACTTTGGACTAATTATGAGACATCCCCTTGTTTGCGACCGTTTGAAATATTAAAATGTCAAAACCTATGCATTACATATGCTTACGAAATGAACAAACACTTTCTTGCAATCTATTTGGGCACTTGGAACTATCAGGCTCTTGCCCATTGGTCGTTGATACATCTTCTAGAAACACATCTTACTTTCAGTTAAGTTGACTTATGGTTAGAAATCCCACTCTAATCAATTAAGAGAGTTGGAATAATGTAAAATCTTCTCTTATGTAATTTCACGTGACTTTAGCCTCATTTAAAAAAAAAAATTCAGATGTCATATTTTTCCTGAAATGACACCTTTATATTGGCGAAGCACCAGAATGTTTCATTTCAGTTGGAAACTGCCTACCAAGTACTTAAATTACAATTAAGATGTATGATTGTCACTTTCCTCTTCTCTATTTGCCATTATCATTTTTTCGCTCCGAATTTTTTATTGGGTAGGTGTCACTTATGGGCATCTGTCATTTTCTCCCTTCTCATTGTTGTTGGTAAGTAAATTATCAATCATTTTTTCCCTTCTCATTGTTGTTGGTAGGTAAGTTTTTAACATGATCAAGGCTGCCAAGTCTTTAACTACGAAGAAGAACCAAGTCATCAACACCCACATTACACAACCATTATACGATAAGAATCAGAATATATGTTATTTGATTATTAAAATCCGTTTTGGTTGTGGAATGTCTGCTTGTGATAGGACAAAATGCCCCCATAAGAGTCAATTTCAACTAAATCAATGTGACCTAAGCTGAAGGCAAAGATATGTGGAGAATCGATCTTGCATCGCCATCGTGCCTCTGTTTTCTTTAGTGATTTCCATTCAGATCAAGCTTGCCCCTAAGTGGATTTACATTGCCATAGTCATTATCTCTCTTGCAGCACTCGGGGGGTCCACAATCTGTGACTGGGACATGCACCATGTAATGGTGCTCCCCACTTGCACCTCTCCTGATTGAAGTTTGGTTGTCTTTGTTCTTGATTTAACATGAGATGGGGCCTCTGGTACAGGCCAAAAACAAAGAAGAAATGGTGTGTGACTGTAGTCACTTCAGTTTTAGAATTCTTTTGCAACAGTAGGGACAAGCCCAATGGGTGGAAGATCACTTTACAGTACTCCATATCCAATGTTTTAGCATCTGTTTCAAGATATAGCACCTATATTATGGTGCCGTTGGAAGACACCTATTAAAGCAGATGTGGAGAGCTCTATGATCTGATCTTTAAATATCAATCGGAATATGGGGAATGCAAAATCAGACACAGTCGAATGACAAGCGCTGAGTTGCATCAAGAGAAGTGGCTTTGTGTGGGGGGTTCAGGTTGATCCTTACTGGGTTTTATTTGGTAGTTCTAACCTGTTTAATAAATGGGTTGGGTTCAGAGGAAATTTTTGGCTTAATTAATAAATGGGTTGGGTTCGGAATAGGTCCATCCTCTCCGTTTAACCTACCAACCTAACCTGACTAGTTGTACTATGACCTACAAATGCAACCCCAACCTTATTAATAAATATTGAAGTCCTTTTAACTTATAGGTTGTGAGTTGACATTTTCAATTACCTGGGTCCGGTTGGGTTGGCCGCTTATGCCAGGATTTGGGTTCTTTAATTTGCCCATCAAAGTGTCAATGACCATGACTAAAAACCATGATTTTAAAAGGAAAACAATACTTTTTCTCACCATGGCACGGCCTCCTTTTCATTTACTAAATATAGATTAATCATAACTATTATACTTCAACAAATTGTTGATATTAGAATTAATGAATAATTTGTCAATACTTCAGTAAACCCGCCCCCGAATATGGTGCGGGGCTTGGGTGAGTGTGTGTTGGGAGTGGGTAAGTAGGTACTTACCTTTCCAAAAATTGGCCAAAAAAAAAAAGCAGGATGGGTTTGTTTTGGGGCAGTCAAAACTGTACTCTAATCCAAAATCCATTAAATCATCAACTAACAAACGGCCCAAACCCATTAGCCATTGGGTTGGGTCACCTGCTAAACTTGAATAATGATATTTCATTACCTTATAACTGATTCAATAAACCATTCTTACCTACACCTGTACAACTACCAACATTCTTCAATTCTCCACATAAAAGGGAACCCAAGAAGACTTTGAGGAAGAGAGGATCTGGAATCGAGTAGCACATCAATCAAATCCTGCATTTGAAATTTCAATTGCAAGATGCTTAAAGGGCATATGGGAATTTTAACACAATATTAACAACTTGGCCACTCTTTCATTTTTTTTGGAAATGGAACCACAGAATTCTATCTAACTTTTTATTTTCTAAGTTGAAGAAACGATGTCGGCCATGGAGACGCATATCTTTCGGTGCAATGCTCTTTCGCTGTCAATTGGGCCCAATATCACTAAATCAGTTTGCTCTTTGCAGCAAAATATCTGATTAATTGAGAGATATTAATAGTTATTTAGATGTGTCACTCACAAATATTTGAAATCTTTTGAAAGTATTTTGACATTTCTTCTTTATCTGGTGAAAGATGATCAGCCAGCCATGATGCCGGTAAATCAAATCCTAGAAAAATTAGGGCCCTATTTACAACTTCACTTTATATCCATCCCACTTTACCTCTTTAATATCCCGATGTTGAATGCATTTTACTATGGATTTTTAGGAATTCAATTCCATGCAAACAAACAATCAGGCCTATGAGATTTTGTATAATTTCCCAACATGCAAGGTCCAGTTATTTTTTTTTTAATTTTTTATTTGCCAGTTTAGGTGATTGGTACAAGATATATGAAACTATTTTTCTGCCCACGGATTCTTTGACAGGTGTGTGAGATGCATAGTTATTAATTTTATTTCATTTTAGCTTTTTCGTTTCGGCCATGAAGCCGAAATCGAAACGAAAGGCATGACATAACTTTTCAGTTTGACTTTCAGTTGAAATTGACTTAAATATCCGAAATTCCCAAAATGGATGAGATGTTATGGGAATATTTCCAAACTTCAGTTTGGAAGGTTTGTTAACTCTTATGGTTATGAAAACTTTGTTTAAACTTCATAACGATAAGAATATGCTTAGATTTTATATTTATATATTATAACATCGTTTATTATAATGAACTAATTAATGCATAAATTATATTTTATTCTTTACTTTCTCTAGCAGTATATTCTGGTTTTATTTATTTTTCCGAAACTTAACTTTGAAATATTTCACTGAAATTTCGAGTCGGCCGAAATATTTCATATTGGAGGCTAGATCAAAATGGAGTTCGAAATGAAATTAACAACTTTGTCGAAATGGGACGCCCTTACGACGAGGCATGGTCCAGTTAATTTGGTGACCTTGATTTTTAGTTTGAACATTGCATCATTCATGTAATCCTAGCTGCTCTTTTACCATAAAAAAAAAAAAAAAAAAATCCTAGCTCCTCCTCTTATGGACTTTATTTCATAAATTAATGTGCCGAAATTTGTTGGTTGACTTGTTTGTAAATTAGTCAGGTTCAAGTTGTGGTCTTATAATCTGATTAATAATTGGGCTGGGTCCCGTTTACCCTTTTCCGATCACGGCCTCAACCTGGCCCAGACTCAACCTAACCTGATCCGTTTGCCACACCTAGCTACTTATCCCTCTCCTTTCTTTGAGAAAGTTAGGTGCAGAATAAATGGTTGGGGTCCAACAAATGCCACTTTTAAGCCAACCCGTCCAAAGCAAAGGTACGTGAAGGTGGCTTTTACCTCCATGGTTAACCCAATTCCACAAATGTCCAAACAATTATCTGGCCATTTTTGCCTTTGTTGGCCTAAAGTGGGCTCTGGAATTGAACCCCAAGGACCCAAATAAGCACTTGATATCCATACTACAGAAGTCTGTTTTGCATTTGAGTCATGTTTTTTTTTGTCAATGAAGTACATGACAGATGAGCCACAACCCAAAATCGACACACAAGATGGGTCACGGGGTCAAAATAGAACCAGAAGAAAATAACACAAGTGAATGCAGGAAAGGATTTTTCATGTGGTTGAAAGAGGATAATGACTTTTAATGTGGCTGCAAGTACTTTTCTATTCTTAGAGGATTCACTCATTCTCATGTACGATGCTATCCTTGCCTATGATTTTTCATGAACAAGATTTACTGTACTCCAAGATCTGCAAACATCCATTTAGCCTTGTATTTACACTTAACTACATCCAACTGTCATAATTCTCTCAAATTTCTCACAATCCATAATGGATTAGGCCCTAAAATCCAAACCTGTGGCCGCTTTTGGCCTTCTACAGATGATAAACGATTCAGATTCTCATTTTGGGTCCCATAAGTTCTTAAAAATGATTTTAAGGTGTAATTCCTTTTGCAAATAACTCAAAATATATCATGAATCAATGGTTGAAAATTGATCTACTAGACATTTTGGATATTTTAAACATGATTAATGATTTAGCGGGTTGTAATTGTGGCACCCATGAGGTAGGGTTCTAAAGCAAAAATGGTAACCTCGTAGTTATCGTTGAAGCACTGCTCATCCAAACATCAGTGCACTGTTCATCTGAATATCCAGCATGGATGATGAACATTCGATAGCTTTCTTTTTTTTTTTTTTGTCCGTTCTCTCACGATCCATGATGAAATAAGGCTTCCAAATTGGTCTCCATAGCTGTTTTAGGCCTTCTAAAGAGATGGAATGGTTTGAATTTCGCAAACGGGCTCACAAAAGTCTAGAAATAATGATCCAACGGTTTGGATATTTTTGTGCTAATATCTCAAAATATGATGAGGAATCAACAACTGATATTTGACTACATAACCATTTTAGACCTTCATAAGATGATTAACATTTCGGATTTTGATGGTCAGATCCAAAAGGTAGGTTTCTAAATAAAAAAAAACTATAACCTCAAAGGTATTGCCCCAAACATTGTATGAGCACCTTTTTGAGTTGTTTTAGCATTTGAGATTATTTGTAAAATAGGACATGGGAGATAGGATATGGGAAATCCTCTATAACATTCATTTTTTGGTATTTTCAAAAACCCTCTTATAAGATTTGACTTTTGCAAAAGGTGGGTTTTCCTCATTTCTAAGAAAATCAGAGAGTAATCCCCAACAAGGATGGTACCAAATGTGCCTTACCATCTTATAAATCGGAATGTGCAGTTTGGCTTGTCTTATGAGGAATTTTTTTTTTAAAAATAATTTCCAACCTTTTGGATTAGTGAGTGGAATGGTTTCCTTTTAAAAATGTGAGTTGCTCATTTTGATCACGTTATTTTCGAAAAGAACTTGGTGATGCCTCCATGTTATGAGGGCAATCTTTTATGATTTTCTTCTTCTCAAGTATATGTACAAAACCAGAGTTGTAATATTAAATAGAAAGATACTATGTCACTTTCAGTTAAAACCTATTTTCTATCCACAAATCTATCCCAAGCTTTTTTTTTTTTTTTTTTTAATATATCACAGCTCTCTGTTTGACCCTCTTATCTTGACTCTTTTTTTTTTTTTTTTTTGACAGTACTCAAACTCATGTAGTTTTTTTCCCCCACTTGCGGGGTGTTTATATCAGTATCCAGCTAAGCTTGAGCCAGGGATGACTCTATCTTTTTACTTCTCTCTTTTCTCAATTGAAGAATATCCTATTCTTATATTAAATGAGGATCAAAAAAACTAGCAGGGAGTTTAATTAAAAACATGCCCCTTTTAGTAGGCCCACTGGTTTACGTGACAACCATGGAATGCCAATGGATTGAAAGATTTGGATAAAACCTACTTATATTTAAGATTTAAACTCTATAAGATCATCCTAACACCATGATCTATGGCTATAAAGTTTAATGGTTTTCGAGACATCATTTTTTTAGGATTCTAATCCAACGGTGAGGAAAATCTGAACGAGTATTAAATGGGGAGTTTTTGAGAATTTCTCGTATTAAATATTGTGAAATATCTTGACACCATTTTTAATTTTTTTATTAATTGGAGGAGACCATTTCTAATAATTTAGAAACTCAACCAATAAAACATGACAGTATAAACTGTGGTGACAGTAACATGATCCATCAATCATGTTGGAAAAATAGAATAAAATAAACTGTGAATGCCATTGCTGCTTATCATAAATCTGATGTAAATCATCTTTATCCTCATTGTAATGCTTTTGTCTACGTACGCTTGGGGTTAAGCTAGGAATCTGATGCAAAAGGTCAGTATCAAGATTCCAACATCCAAACAAGTAGCCGAAAAGTCAGCCAACCACTGGGATGTAAGTGGGATCTGCATCTGACGTCACTGATTCTGCCACGTGGCATAATGAGATTCCAGTATTAAAGGGGGAAAAATACAGTACAAGAGAAACTACCCATCGAAATCTTCATTTTTTTTGCCCATCAAAATCTTCAGCATAGCAGGTTAAAAACACACATAAAATAGTGAGCATGAAATATCGAAAATGCCCTCGGCTAAAACATGCATCTCTGTCCAGTTCTCAGTCACTCTTTCCTTTCCCAATGACTACGCAACGTAAGGTAACGGTCAGTTGGTATTTGCACCGTTAGATTTCATGGGGGTTTCGGGTATGCGGACTGTAACAGATCGGTCCAAGAAGGAAAGCTTGTTAGCCTTAGCTTTCTCTGCTTCAATGTCATTGGCCTCGATGTCTTCAATCATGTGGGCATTTCCGTCAATGCACTTTAATGGGTCAGGTCCAGGTATTGCTGCAGTGGCATCCTTCTCTTTGTCTTCTCTGTATTTGCCCCATAAGACTGAGTAGAGGCCTGCAACAATCAAGATGGCTCCAAGAACACTGCAACCAGAAGTGGAAAATATGAGTTGGTGGTTGGATAGAAATGCAACCATAAGACAAAAGAAAAGTTTTCCACAGCAGAAGATAAGTGGACGTTTGTTTTGTTTGGAAATGACAGTGTCAAAGAGGTACCCATCAAGTTAATAACATTAATTAAGATATTTTATTAGGTGATTTAATGGGTTCAGTGTAAAAGGAACTTGACCCCCCAAGTGTTCTTCTTTCCTACTTCCTTTTTTTCCCGACCCTTGGGTGGTTTCTTGGTAGGTCATGGGTATTTTTGTTTCTTCCATTTTATTTTTGAGGTCATAAGATCATTTATGAATGTGGATGTTGTATGTTAATCTTAGGGAGATATAAAATGGGTCAGAGCTAATATGAAATTACCCTCCTAAATAGATTCTTTCAGCAAGGATGAGAGATCCCATGATGGCCACTATGATCATCATCAGAGGGCTGAAGGCAGTGGCAAAAACAGGTCCCCTGTTTTGCATCACAATGCCTTGCACATAGTAAGCAATGCTAGAGGAGACAATACCCTGCACATGTGAATGGAATATTAATGTCATATCAACATGCACGAGAGAGAGAGAGAGAGAGAGAGAGAGAGAGAGAGAGAGAGAGAGAGAGAGAGAGAGAGAGAGAGAGTTACAGCATAGGCTGCTGCGAGGAGGTTCATATCCCAGCCAATTTTCCACACAGAAGGCTTGTGCTCCATGACAAAGGTGACAGCAATAGATTGTAGAGTGCCCACAAAGCATATCAAGGATGTGAGCGAGAGCTGAGCTGAGTATGTCCTCATTGTTATTGCCTGTGCATACAACACCAAAACTCAATTCAAACTCACAAAGAGAACTCTTCATATCTTATCTAAGAAAAACCTGTAAGAAGACACTACCAGCCAACAGCCAAGCATAATAAATAAATCCAAAATAAAGATTCCGAAAAAAGAACTAGAAAAAGCATCCCAGAAAAAAAGTTATTTTGCTATTTTAATATGTAGTGGAATGAAAACCAAATGAAAGTGGCATGAAATAAAAAAACCCATATGAATAGAATAAGATTTTTCTTTCTTTAATAGGACAAATTGGTTTTCTTTTTTTGTTCTGTTTTGTTTACCTGTAAGATGAAGAAAGAAGCCCAAGCAAGGGTAGCCATGATAAGAAGAATACAGCCCTTGAGCCAGTCCTTGTCTGTTGCACCTGTGGTGTTGGTCACATAGGATTCACGGGGGTGAACATATTTGGACCACACCATCTCCACAATTGGTCCCTTGTACAAGGTCATAAACATAGCCCCTGCCACTGTTACTAGAGTTCCCGCCACCTTGGCCTGGCACCTTACCTTCTTCATGTCTAGTTTCTCCATCCTAATTTCATAACCACAACCAAATTAAATAAAATTTTAAATAACTTCCTATAATATAAGTCAACCCATAGAATAAGGCTTCGATGACGACGATAATGACATTTGCATACCTGCATATGACGGCCATGACAAACGTCATTGCGGGTAACATGTTGCTCATGGCACATGAGAAAGTTGGAGAGGTGAATTTCAGCCCCGCGTAGTAGAAGTTCTGATCAATCACAGGCCTACCAATGATAATTGTTTGTCAAAAATATGCCAATTTTTCCTTATAGTAATAATTGCCATTTTCTTTGATAAAAATGCATGATGCAACAGTCTCTACTCACCCAAGAAGGCCTAACACGAATATTTGCATGAAAATCCGAAATGTAATCTTGGGTCGCACTTTTCTGTCAACATAAAAAAAAAAAAGGGGGCATAGGTGTATTAGATTCCGTATAAAAAATCAATTGTGAGACTGATAATTCCCATTAATATTTGGATTAAGTTATAATTGACCTCTCGAGGATGATGGCAAAAGGAGCGATGACAGCGGTGGCAAAGGCATGGCGATAGACGACAAGCACATAGTGGCTCATCCCTCTATTGAGGGAGACCTTGGTGATGATGTTCATGCCAGCATAGCCGAATTGGAGGGAGATCATGGCGATGTAGGGCTTGCATTTCTGGATGAAGTTGTTGAAGGATCCTTGGCTTTCCATTTTTGGCTGTGATTCACCAAAAATTTCACTAGGCCAAGGCAACCAGATACTCTTAAGAAAAAGAGTACTTGGGAAAGGAAACAATGACAGAGGAGAAGAAGAACCAAATGGTTTTGTGTTTCTCCTAAGGAAAAGATGGCAGCCTCTACACATATTTATACCCGTTGGGAAAAGTGTCATCCAATTGTTTTGAGGACTACTTGAAATTGTGGTCCGTGGGACCTTCACATTAAGACGGTTCATTTTGTAAGTATCACACTGTTAAGTAAAGACTACATTATTATTTTTATTTCAGGTGTTAAATGTGGGTTTAGTGTTTTAATAAAGCAGGAAGCTTTCTTTATCTTGATATAATTATTTTAAGTTAAAGTGAAATAGCTTCCCTTTAGTGGAGACAAATATCGAAAGTTTATAGTATGCAATGTGTGAATTGAAACAGAGTTTTTTTCTCTTAGTTAATACTCTTTTACATGAAGGACTTTGCAAATTCTCTTTACTTGACCCAATAGACAATGTTTTTTGTAATGTTCTTTTGTGTTTCTCTCTCTTAGTGAGAGTACTTCTTTGCAACTCTTTAACTCTTTTACGAAAACAAGCTGGTGGTGATCTGATCATTTGATCTTGACTAGTATTAGGAGATATTAACATTTAACATTGCCCTTGTGTGGATTTCTGATGCACGAAACATAAAATCTAACTTATCTAATTGTCATACTCTGCTGGTTGACTACAATGCTATCAGCCTTTTTACCTTCGGAGTCCATCAGAGGGCCTTTCAATTGCATGCAAAAGAGTTGTTTTTCTGTGTTCTCATGGTTTATGTAGAAAAGTGAAGGGGTGGAAGAGGGTGAGAGACAGAGGATGAAGGCAAAGGTATAAAGCCAAAAGTAAATGACTAAAGTTACTTTTGTTGGAGAAATAACTTACGAAAAATGTGCAATCATAAAACAAATAAACAATTAGTATAAATAATTAGTGTATAAAAGTGAATAATTGTAAATGTGAGAAAGCAATCTAAGAAAGCAATTATAATGGGTAAGGCACGCCAATTAAGATGCTTTCTTAAAGACATCAATTTTCCACATGCAGGTGGTTTACATGAAATTATGTATCTAGGATACAATGCCCAACTCTGACTCGAAGTCTGCACACTAGAACCAAAAATATGGAATTGCCCTTAAAATCCAAATAAAAGAGAATAAAATACTCTTAGACAATGCTTTTGAAAATATTGTATTATGCTCATTTGAATCTTCTTCAATTCCTTTGGAAAACTTCAAATCACCTCAATTTATAATATTTGAAAGCAACCTTTGAAATTGAGTCACATCCACTCAAATGGGCCCAAAAGACACATCTCATCCAAAGGGCACAAAACACTTGATTTTGAAAAGACACATTCAAATGTCTCTCGGAATTTAATTTTTTTAAATTATTCACTTTTAGAAAATATCCAACAATCCCCCACTATTTTCTAAAAACACTTTACAAAAATAATAATTAATCATAATAGAAAATAACTAAAAACTGTATAATGCATTCCTCACAGGTGGATGTCCCTTGAACCTGAAGGTAGAATATGTATCATAAAACCTTAGTGTGAAAGTGAGTGACCTAAGTGAAGTTCACGATACATATTCACATTATACAATATGGTCGGGTGGCCATAATCTCCACGCCGCGCTATTTCATAGGCTATGCACTAATTCCTGGTCTTAGCGAGTACTCTAGAGTCTTACCGACAAGACGCATGAGAGGCGGCCAATGACCTCCACATTCGCAAAGGCAAACTCATATAGAGTGCTTTCGCTCACTCTGCACTAAACCATGAGTCTATTAAGGACTAAAAGTCCAGTCAAAACATAGGCGAAAGCTAAATAGTACACGAGCCTCAGAGATGGGCAAATTTGGAACACATCAATTTTGGCGCTCGTGATGGGACTTGAACCCACAAGTAATTAAGATCTACAAATAAGACCTTGTACAAAAAACCAGGTTGTGACAATCCAGCAAAGCCAAAAGTGAAGACTGTCAACATTTCGATCCCATTTGAAAGAAATTTTTTGATGATCACTTGCATACGTACATCCTTCACTTTCTTTTCTGGGTCCACCTCTTAGCTAGATATTCAACCATCTTGCAACAAGATGCCAAATATTATTGAAATAATCATAAGATTTATAGATTTTTTGTCTATCTAATAACCCTAAAGCTGCTATCAGTGTTCCACAGATCAATCATTCATTTTCTTTTAAGACCCTGGTCTAAAAAATGCGAGATCTAGACCTTTCCCCGATGGAAGCTTGTCTATGAAGAAGAGTGGCAAAATAAAAACCCTTTCCAAAGGGAAAGAGGGGGCCGATAAAACCCTTTGGATATGGTTGCAAACGGGACGGTTCCGGATTGGAACATAGTGTACCACAACCCGGACTTGTTTCTAAATAACGGTTTCAGTTCTTGATCCGATTTTGACTCTGAACCGATTTTGTTGGTTCTAGACCTGGTTCCAGTAGAAAAACTCGGATCTGGTTCCGGAACCGGATCCACCTAGAGGGTTGAAATCTAGTTCCAAAATCGATTCTAGTTTTTCTTATTCTTTATTTAGCATATCATTCAACTTATAATAGTGCATTAAGTCTATTACCTTCAGTATTATATATAAAAGTATAAGAAAAAGGTTAATTTTGAGGTACAATTTGAAAAATTAAAGACTCATATGCCTGGTCTCGGGTCGGAACTTATAGGGACTTTGAACCAGATTCATTTATCAATTGGAACCTAATTTGGGTTCCGAACCTGAACCTGTTTATGAATCGGATACCTAAAATATGTTTCAAACCCGATTTTTTTATAGATCGGAACTTCGGGGTAATCGAAGAGTCGGATACCCGTTTGCAACCCTACTTTTAGGCAGTTTATGCCATCACTAGGTAGATTAATTGAAAGGAGATTTCTAATCTGTAAGACCCCGACCTGAGTGATCACGATGAGCGCTAATTAAGCTGTGTATTAGTTTAAGTGAGATTAGTGGCTTTTGGTTAAGTTGGGATTAGAATAGCTTTTAAATAGCTTTGGAGAATTTTGAGAGCCTTTTCATTAGTGGGACCCTTTGGGGGTTTCTTTGTAGTGTTTTGCGTGAGCTTGAGGAATTAATCGATTTCCATAAATTCATGTTTTGACTCCATTTGATTGGTTTTATCATTCCATATAACTTTTTTGTTTACTCCGTCCCCGTTCGAAACCTCGAAACCCCACTTTCTTCATGTTAGGGACAAAATAGCCTTTTATACAAAAACTGGGCACAAGTTTCAATGTCTCCGAAACCCGCAAAATATATACTTTTTGGAAACTAGAAATTTCGACGAACAATTCTTCCTTTTTCGTCGAATTCATCCAAGACCCGGAAACCCATGTTCTAAGTCCATCAAGTGTATTACGTGGTGGGACCCAACCCCACTTCCTATATAAGGAGAACCCATCTTCCTTTTTCCCTTTCTCACTACTTTTCATTGTGGGAGAACTCTTGCTCCAGCTCTAGGGTTTTTCTCTTCTTTTTCTTGCTTCTTCATCCCCAAATCCACATCAAACTCTTGCTAAAAGGAAAATGGATTTCATCATCCTCATCATGAGGGCTCTCCATTAATGCCATTTATATAGAAATCTAGCCACCTTGAGGTTCTCTTTGAACAAGATCTCGATTTTTGAAGCACCTCCAAGTAAGCAATCACTTCTATCTTTTAGATTCGTGTTCTTCTAGTCATAGAGAAGCCCCATCTTCATTATTGCAAACTCTCTTTTCCTATTTCTTGGTTAGGCTATTTTAGGGTTTATAATAGGTTATATTTTGGGAGTTTTTGTATAGATTGGTGATTTGAGCTTGGGAGTGGTGATTAGGAGCTTGATTAATCAGCTTTGAGGCCAAGGCAAGTGGATGAATAGGCTGATTGCATGAATTCATGTTTATGGAAAATTTATGGATTTTATCATTGCCTTCACCTATTTTCATCTATGATTTATAATGATTGTGAAATGTGCATATTGATTGGTATTGTTCCTCTTTCTTAACCTCTTTAATGTGTGCATTATATTTTGTAAAAGTTTATTTTTGAGCACATGTGGATTTCTATGAATGAGGGTTGTATTTATGATGAATGTGGAAGGAAGTGAATGTGATTTAAAGTTTGGTGGAGAGGTTGTTGGAGGAGTAAATGGTGGATTTTGAGGAGGCAAGGACACCATAAATGTTGTGTCGAGGTGGTGGCTCTAAGGGAGTTTAGAAGAGAAGAGAAGAAGAGCCCGAAATGCACAAAACGGGCAGCTTCTGAAGCTGTCCGCTCTAGCGGACCCTTACAGAAGCTTACTAGCTCGAGCCAACCTTCAGGTTCGCTCGAGCCAGCCTCACTCGGACCAGCCCACTAGAGTGAACCTTGGTCCGCTCAAGCGGACCCCATCTAGAACCTTGTTATCTCGAGCCAACCTTCTTGTTTGCTCGAGTCAACCTTTTCAGAGAGCCGTCCGCTCGAGTGAACCCATGTCCACTCGAGCAGACCCTCCCAGAAGCTTGCCGGCTCAAGTGGACCGAAGACTGCATGTCCGGCATAGGGCTATGTTAGGGACTTGGGAATGATGTTCTAATGATTTGGAAAGGTTTGTTTGAGGCCACAATGCCATGGTTAGACCCAGGAAGTGATAAATGGAGCCTAGTTGAGAAAGAAACCCCATCTCCGAACTTTATTGAGGATTTTGGACTCGTCAATTTGTATAAGGATCTTGGAATGTCTTCAATCTTCTGGAGTATCAAGCCAAGAGCAAAAGCAACATATGGGACTCTTATGCATATTGTCTAAGCCTTGAAGCCTCAATGTATGGCCCGAAATTAGTGTGGAATATATCGTGACCACTGTTACTCGAAGTATATATATGTTTTAGCTCGTTTTCATGTATCATTGACAGTTTTGCTTTCGAATTATTGTCACATGTCCTGAATGTGTTTTGTCAACCCCGTACTTGCATGATAAGTGACAAATGTGAAAGGTGTGCCTATGAGCACCCTGTCTTGCCTGCATGGGTGTTATACACCAATATAGATATGTATATGTCCTGATATTTCTTGTGACCTATGTGTTGGCACCATTAAGCTTGGATGTCCTTGTCGGCTTTATCCACCGACTTGACCCCCCCTTATGCTCCTGTCAACTGCAGTCTGGGTCCTGTCCTGTCCTGTTACCCGGTTCCGCGGCCGTGGTCTTATTTAGCTATATGTATATATTTAGTTGGTTCTCGTTACTTCGCGTGTTTAAGACCAACGTCTATAGTGTGCTCTCATCACATTAGTGATGGAGGATTTAACTCAGTGTAGATGTCATCTTGTCAGTTCCTATTTCCTTAGTACCTTACATATTTTACATTGGATATGTGTTTTAAAGAAATGGTACATCTTACTTTATGGAAATTATGGCTTTGATAGGTTTTTAATGTTTTCTAAATTACACTTTTAATTTCCTTTATTGTTATATCTATTCACCCACCTACCAGACCGTCTTGTCTGACCCATTATTTTGGTACTCAGGTCCAAATCCCGTTGCCCTTGAGGAGGAGCCGGAGGAGGCGGCCGGTGAGCTGCAACGGTTAGGAGAATGGCAAGCTGACGATGTTATTTAGACGTTTGGTCCAGCTCTGAAATGAGAAACACATTTTTGGGATTATGTTTGACACATTTTGATTCTTTTAGGTTATATTGACCTTTACTATTTTTGGGGAAATGTTTAATTAACTGATCTTTTGTATAAACACTAATTTTACATTTTGGATATGCCAAATGATTATTGCTCACTCTGACGTCATGTTTATATATATGTGTGTTATCAGTCTTGAAATGTGGAATGAGTTACCGGTTTGATTTGCTACACGCTTTCGAAATCTTGAAAGTAAATTATTTGTGTGCACGTGTGATATCCTCACTGCGGAACCCTGTGGGAAATTAAATGTATGTATCTTTATATTCATCATTGTCACATCACATCATTAGCTCGCCGATCTCGGATTAGGAGTGCTTTGGTGCGCTAACCCGGTCCGGGGTCGCGACATAATCCTAATAACATTAATACCATTTGGTGATTTATGAATCTCTTTTTGAAATTAGGAAAACTTTAGAGACTATTTTGATATTTCTCCTTTCTTCACCTTCTTATTTTTTCCTCATCCAGAATTACCCTTAAGGCATGCTCTTACTTGTATGAATAAAATCCGCAAGTGAATAAATCCCATTTGAGTCTGGAGCCCTTGTGTGTCTACTTTACTCCTTCCTCTGAGTGGAATGCTAGAACTCCACTTTAGGGCTCACATATTGATAATCCGAACTGCACAATAAAGACTTTCCTCTCTTCTAATGATATATCCTCAATGTCTACTTCAATAAGATTTTGTCATACCTTAAGATTTTGCACATCAAGAGTCATTTCATTTCAGTCATAGTTGATTCATAGTCAATCTTGTCACTTGTAAATTCCTTGATTAAAATAACCAAAAAGAATGAAGTGCTCTCAAGTATTTTACACACCAACCTGTTGATTGGATAAATGCAATAGCAAGCGAGTTATTTATTTATTTTTTTTTAAATTATCAGAGTTTGGACCTTGGTGGTTAATCTGATAAATGAAATGCCTGGCATTGAGCCTTTTTTTTTTTTTTTTTTTGTGTAGGAGGCTTGGCATTGAGGTTAGTGACAGCTGAACTGATCCAACCCCCTTATCTCCTTGTGTTAACTTTATGCCAAATTTAGAGCTGAGCCCACATAAAATTAAACATACGTAGATTATATAACCAAAATGCAAAGAACTCCCTATGCTTTGGACTGTGGAACCAACTTTCAGTACAGTGAGATTTCTAGAGAAGAGATTAAGGGATAATGATTAAGACCAGGGTTTTTTTTTTTTTTTTTTTTGGACGGTCAGGAGTGATAGGTTTTCACTTGAGAATGAAACCTGGCATGGTTGAGTGGTGCAAATGCAATGCATTGGCGATTTCAGAGCAATTTGGAATTAAAGATTGAGCTCAAGCAAAAGATAAATGAGGATGAACACATAGAAATGTATCAAATGAGTGCTGCAGTTTTAGAGTGTTTAATAGTATGTGGGTTCTACATGGCGGCAATGATCAGATCAGGTGTTAGGGTACAGGAGTGATGGGACTCCATCTCAGAGGCAGTGATGGCATAAAGGGTGGGACAATGGCAAATGATTATACGTCACCCAAATGTAGGGAAGATTCTGCAAATCTCCGGCCAGTGCCACCACGTCGCTTTAGCAGGTGACTGGGGCCTCAGGACTGCACTTTGATGGAATCCTGAAGGATCCCCTCTCTCGCATATGTTACCGACTTGAACCTTTGAGACCAATAATTTGGAACATTCATCTTCAACCTCATCGCCTCCCTTGGTCACGTTTTCTCAAATTTTGCTTTAATTGGAGTTTATCATATACACTTGATTTATAAGGAGATTAAGGTATTTGGTGAATAATACATGGGATTGTGCTAATTACATTGGTCATGTGTAAAACCAAACGGCAGGACGAAATCTTATTTAAGTAAAATTCGAGGATGTATCGTTGGTGGGGATGAGATTCAAGATGAAAGGTCCATATTATCATCATGTAAGCCCTATACTAGAGTTCGGGGGGGGGGGGTTTGGGTTTGTTAGCTTGAATTTAGTGATCAATTATGAGAAATTTTAACTTCTTTAAATTAATTAGTCATAAAAAGAATCCCGACAACTCATCTATTATTGCACAAAGATTTATCGCAGTTCAGATTAAATGCCTACATCAACTATTGGCTTGTGCTCCTACATCTCACCGGATTTCTACTATATATGCTTTTCAATAGGCTAAGCAATAACTTTTACATTATACTTTTCAAGGCTAAGGAATAACCACTTGGATTTTATGGTTTACTCTTAACCTTAATATTTATGCTTTTCTAAGGCTAAGCAATAACCTACAACTTTAAGGTTTTCTCTCTAAGTTGTGTCCAAAATACATTTGAAGAGATACAATTTTAAGCAGAATAATATGCCTCTAAATAGGTGGATATGAAAGTGAAAATTTAACTCACACATACACTATATGAATGCAAAGATGAATGCGTTATGTGTATGTATGATGTCCTCAATCAATTTGAAAATAAAAGCTCATAAATGTATGCCAAAGACTTTTAAAGTTTTAGCTCATAAAAATTTATAATTGAGGCAAAAATGCTAATCACATTGTAAAAGCAACTTGTAAAAGTTATACCTATCTAGCTCAAGCAAGTTGTGAGATTTTAAGAACAAAACATGTTATGCATAAGGACTTCAATCAATTTAAAAATGAAGCTCAATGAATGTATGCTAAAAGCATTTGAAAGTGTAAAACACAAAAATAGATTTTATTGAAGTAAAATAAAAATCACATGCCATTTAAAGGCTAACTTGAAAATGATATACCTATCAATGCTAAGCAAGTCGTGTGAAACCAAATACATGTAATACATGAGCATTGTTCTTAAAACAAATTACTTTACTTATGAGTTCATGGAATGAAAATAACTAGCTAAAGACTCAACCAAGTATGAGATTCATGCTATCTGAGAATTTAAAGTTTTAAACAAAGCATGAACCTATTATGATATGAAAGTTAAAAGACTAGCTTGATTTGAATCTAAGTGATGAATCCAAAATGACAAAAAAATAGAAAGTGAAATGCATGTAATGGTTTCAACTAATTATAGTTAGTATGCTAAAATTAATTTATCAATAATTTAAACAAAGCATGTAACATATGATGTGGAAAAGCAAAGCTTACTTAGATATTTAACTCAATGAATCCATGTTTTAGCTTTCCAAATGACCCACTAGCCTTTCATAGCTCTCACACCTTCCTTGGCCCTCAAAAGACTTAAAATGGTTGGTTTAAATCCCTAAGGAATGGTCATTTTATATAGAAAAATTAGTTATAATGGCTAGTTCACGGCTAGCCGCATCTCTAATGGTAAGAAAACGGCTAGTTTACCATGGTCATATTTTGCTCTACGGCTAGCCTTAGTCTACTGCATGGTTAGTCGTAAGGTAACCGTAAAACTGCCATTTCTTAATTTTTTTTTGGTTTGGAAATGATTTTCTAAGTAAGAATTTTGGCCATCGAAGTCATGCTTGGTTTCATCAATCAAAACATGAATTAAAAATCCCTAAGATGATTTGAAAGACTTAAATCATAGGCTAGCATGATTTAAAAATCCTCTTTTTAAAATTAATACATATAAGTTTAAAATCCAAAACAGGCATGTAACATAATTTTTAAAAGTCTTAAAAATAATGTATGTGAAAATTAAGATTTAAATTTTTTTAAAAACAATGCTCATTTGAAATTTCAAGTGATGATAACATGACAATGCATCCGTCAAATTGCAACACAAAATCCCCAACAATCCCCCCTTTGCAATTTGATGGCAACACACACACACACACACTAAATTTTCACTCTAAGTCTTCAACTCCCCCTGAACTATACAGGTCTTGAAATCTCTTGGATGCTTCTTTATTTCTTTCTTTAACTCCTAAGCTTTCTTTCTTCTTTCATCTCTCCCCCTTTAACCATGAACTCTCTTGCTTTAGCAAGTTGTGCATTCTTTTCTCCTTTGGAACATTATGCATTATTTCCCCTTAGACAACTTGAACATTCTCTCCCCCTTTGACATTAAATTGCAAAGGTACCTACATACATGAAAGAAGGAAAATACCCTTTGGTAGCAATTGTTAACAAGAGAAATCGAAAATGAAATGCATGATAGGCTATCATGTATCGTTAGTAACCTATAAGGGTTCAAAGCCAATACAAGGGTGAATTTGATCAAAGCTAATGCTTCCTATGAATGCTTACACTCCCCCTCAATTCATTCTCTCCTTTTGTCAAACTGTTGACAAAGATTTAACTATGTGCTGTAAGAAGAAAATGGTTTTACCAATTGACGGTAAACTTTAAGAAAATGATGAGACCCGTTTAGCTATAAAGCTCAATATGATCAAATTACCAAAATAAAGAGCAAGGTCATAGGGATATGCAATCATTGATTAATTGAAATAAAAGATACCAATTAATCAAGGATATGACTTCAATCTCAATCACTCTAAAATGGAGTAAGAAGAATATAACTACTAGAATAAATCCAAATTAGAGCTATCCATGATGTTATGGGAGTTCACTAAACATAACATCAATTAATATGATTATGAAATCCATATGCTATGCATGTACAATGAAATCATTTCAATCAATCATTAAATATGACTATGATGTACAAGGTGAATGAAATGAAGTTCAATCATGAAGCCAACCTCAATCATTAACCAACCAAGATTATGATCACATAAAAATGATGGTTATGAGATTTACCTATATGTGCATGAGAGGCGGCAAACATGAAGGTTATGATGCTAATGGAATGTGACATGGAATAAAACAAACATATTACTAATAAGTTCAATCCAATGTACACACAGTCTATCACATTCTCAAGATATGATACAAAATATTGGATATGACATCAATCGAAAATGATACAAATTGATACCAATTGAATATGAAAATATGACTAAGAGCATGGATGTGACAAACATAGAATTCCACTTAGCATCAATGGATATTCATCACTTTTAATAATATAACTAATGAGCATATATAGTGATAAACATGTTAAAATGCATGAAAAGAAATGTCACTTGATGATGCATGCAATTTTCAAAGAGATTTTCTATAAGGTAGTTTGGGGAGAGAGAGGGTACTTTCGGGATTTTCTATAGCGGTACACTGGTAATATTTTTTTTAGATGGGGAGTGGGGAAAGAAAAAGGGGTGTGGTTTTTGCACATCTCTAATGAAATTACAAAAGAATTTGGGGGCAGAACTGTCTTTTTATTTCTTCAAAAGTAAGTCATCTTTGTTGGCTCTTTTTACACCATAAGTTTATCTTATCTTTCTTCTCCTCTTTTTTCTACCTTATTTCTCTCTTTGTTTATGAGTAATTATTTGCATTGGTTCTCAAATACAACCATATAGGTAATTCTTAAACTCAACTTCTTGCTTCTTCTTTTTTTGCCTTTTTGCTTGAGTGCAATGGATGCCTCTTTGATGAGTATATTTAAATGCATAAATTAGTTTTTCATGTCTTGTGTATTTTTCTTTCAAATACAGTTACTTCTTGATGTTATTCCTTTGTTCTTTATTTTATGCTGTGAGATTTTTTTGCTGCCATGTATTTTAAATCTAATTACAAGATATTTGATTTGGATTAGGATAATTTGAAAATCTAGGGCCATGTAAATGAATAGATTACATTGGTTAGAATCATGTCCCACTAAATCAAATGAGGGTTATCTTTATGATAGCCCTAATTTATTTACTTATCAGTCCCATTATTTATCACTTTTGGTACATTGTCTAGTTAGAATTGTCAACAAAAGAGTGCAAAAGAATGGGTTACCTTCCTTTTGACTGCACAACAATCGCATATCCAAAAATCACTATTATATATTAACTTAGAGGTCTCCAGGAATCCATCGTAAGGCCTAAACAATTAAAATCCGAACCGTTCAAAATGAATGCCATATCCTCTAAAGGTATATTTCAAAAGTTCATATCAATATGAATGGGGTCTACCATCCGATTGAGCACATAATCGATGTTGTATGTACCATATCGTAAAAAAATGGCCGTTAAAAAAAATAAAAATAAAAAAGCATAAAAGGCCAAAAAAAAAAATGTCATTGATTCTCATTTGATAGACGTTGATGTAATCGAATAGCTAATTGATGTACAAGTGTTTACGTTAATACAACTTGTTACTTTTTTTTAAAATCTTTTATTTATTGATAGTTTTAATTCTTTTTTACCCCCACTTAGAAAAATTCCCAGCTCCGTCCCCAAATGGCTGTATAGTAGGCCTGCGTTAATTGTACATGTCCAAGTCATCTTGAATGAGTTTATCTCAGTTTGTCACCTATTAATGATATCCTAAATACTCTTGAAAGCACTCATTTCTCATTCAATTTTTAGTCTTAACATTCTCATATATAATCCTTTGGTGTAAATAGCTCAACCTGATTGCATGTCCTAAACTTTATACCTTTTGAGAGGAAACCGAACCCGGATTTTTTTTTGGGACAAACTGTTTTAAATAGCTCAACTTGATTGCACTTCGCTGCAGAATTTGCAAGTATTTCCTGGTTTTATTTGGTTCCTATTTCCATTTGGGTTTGCTTACATGTAATACGGTTGGGCTTGAGTTGAGCCATTACCCACCCAACCCACCGTAGTGACGCCGCTATTTACAGCCCCTGACTTTGGATCAGAACCTGCATTTAAAATGATTAATAACCATCTATTTAAAAGCCACAAAGATTAATATTTTTATCAGAACAAGCATATATAACCACTAAAATTTGAAGGTCCCTAAAGTGGACATTAATACTCATATCATAAGCATATTGATAGTTGGCCCACTTTAAATCTATATAATTAAGAACATCTCATCCCATCTTTACCCAGAATTGGAATGCCATGATGTGGGCCAACAGGAGGATTCACAACTATGAAAGTTGGGCGGCTTCTCAGCAGAATTTTCCCTTATTTTCTTAACACAATTTGCAAGAACAGATGCCCAAATAGCAGATTCCAATCCTAAAATTAGAACAGTGGCACTGAAGGATCCTATAAAATGGGCCTGCAAAGTCCAACTTCAACTGCTTTAATTGGAGTCAGTGATGCCGTGCCATGGTCCAAAAGTTCACAAATATTAAATGTGCATGCTCTTCCGAGTAAATGTTAAGAAACTTAGAATAGGACTGAGGAGGATGGTAATGGCAGACAGACTAGATGGCCAGACACTGCTTGCATGAGAAGGATGCTAATGGCATGCAGACCGCCTGCAATTTAGATTCAAATGTACCTCGCTATATATGCCTATCTCTTCTCTCATGTCAGCAGAAGAACAAGAAAAAACAAAGGGAAAGAAAAGGAGGCCATGTGATGCATGCATTACAGACAATAGTGCCCTATTGGTTTCCCATCGACGAGATTGTAGATACGACTACTTTCTCAGTCGGAGATACCCTACGTTGCGGATCTTATCACAGTGACGCTAATATTCTTCATAGAATTTGCTTTATTTACTATAACTAGTGCAACAGGCGTGTATCCAACGTAGACCAAGATAAAAAATAATTCAAAATTTTAATTGGTAATATTTATAAATATTTAAGTAAATTATAAATTAACATTAACATATAACTCACCATACAAACACAATTAAAACCAATTTTCAAAACTCAAAAGTTTTTACGGAAAAAAGTAAGTAAAATGATATGATCGAATTATCTAATACATGTTATTAAAAGAATGATTCGATTACATAAAAGAAATGGGTCAAAGAAAATGAGAAAGTTGAAGAGTAATTATAAATAATATAATATATGATGAAGAAGAAAACATATAATTAAACGAACAATCGGTTTGAATTGTTTATGGTAAGAGGAGCAAATTAATTTATAATAATTGTTCATGCTTAGAAGACTACATCTGTTACTCGGTCCATCATTTTAACTTTTCGTGTTTTATTATTTTTTTGTTTCTGTATAATTATTATTTAGTTAAATTAATAGATACATATGATAATAAAAGGATTTGTAATAAAAATGAAAACTCGTGAGAGAAATTTTAAGGCGATAGGAGATTTTAGGGGAAGATCAAGTAAATAGTAAATATTTGAGTACCTTGATTTGATTATATGTGTGCTTAGGCATAAATTGAGTGTCAATCTCAACATTAAATGTGAATTTTGAAATTAATTGGCTTCCACAATGGGCCCCACAAATAAAATGTTTTTTAAATAATTGAATCTGAAGTTGGACAGGAAAGAAGAAAGAAAGAAAAAATGAGATGCATGTAGGAGTAGAGATTTAAGGACTATTTCTTTTGAAAAGTGGGCTCCACCCGAATTGTAGTATTAGAAAGTATTTATGCAACCTCTACTAATAATTAGCATTTTGGTAGGATTGGTTAGTGAAGGAAATTCAATATGAAATCAAAGTCAACCCATCGTGAGTTCGAATTTCAGAATGTACGACTCGACGCTAAAAAATATATGTACCGCCAAAAGTACGTCGACTGGCTTAAGAAGAAACGGCATTCACGATCAAAGCCGGCCGAACCAGCTGATAGAAATTCAGGAAGTGCATCTTGATCAATTATGATTTATCATACTGACAATTTAATTATAGAGTGCAATAGCATGATGACATGTATTCTAACAAATTTAAATGATATCACAACTCTAATTTAATTCTAATCACATCTTAACTTCATCACATCATAATCCTACTCTAACAGAAAAGTGTAATTCTAATCTAATACATGTTCATCATAATCATGTGATATCCAACCTTCTCAGTATTCTTTATTAGTAGGCTGATGGGCGCTCCAAGTACATAAATTTCATCAACGTCATTTTATATGTAGTATCCCAATATTCGGACTTTATAATAGGAACTTAGTAAGGGAGCATGGGGATGACCTTCCATGGGTTTAAACTCTCTGCCCTATCTATGACAACATATTGGTCGTATAAGCTTGTACTGTTGACGCATATTGGTCGTATTAGGAATAAGGATATGAAAGGAGTGTCCTTCAAGTTTGTATTTTAGTCATCTAATAAAAATATCAACTCAGTGAACAAAATTCATCACCAATTTGGCTCCACTTCCTGTGAAGTTGATTGTTGGTAGATAAATATTAACCTTTTTGAAGCACTTCCCCATCAATATGTTATTCGTGGATAGTTGATCATACACAACATATTTGCAAATTATCCCTACTATAAGAGTTAACGCTCACAATCTTAGAGTGAGAGATAGCATGTGGGGCCCAACTATTACCAATTCAAATCGTCCACACATAGGACCCCCCTTAATTACACAGAAAGTCATGGGTTTACACCCATCTAAATTAATTGGACCATTAATCGAGGGTTAATTTTATTAATATAAATTATTAGATTTGTGGGCCACGGTTAAACCCGAACTCGGTAGCTGGTGTTATTGTTTACCATGAAAAGTAGAAAACTTCTTGTGAATGAATGGGTCTTCTATGTTGTAAAGCATGATTCTCTAAAAAAGAAACTCTAACTTATGCTTTGACAATGCTTATTTATCATAGAGAAATGATCTTGTGCCGATGAATCCCATCATTGACCCAATCTAGACGCAGGCCATTCATATTACATGTTCCCGATGAACATATAGTGGGTCAAATTTCATTTCAATAGCATTGGCATATGTTGTTGGATTGTCAAGATATGAATCATGCAAGATTATTGTTAAGTAAAATCTTATTTTCACACGAGGATCAGTTCAATAGTGACTATCACTCGAGTGAAGTAATCTAGTGAGTCCGATAGTGATTATCACTCTGAGTGAAGTAATATAGTGAGTGTCTATTTGTATTCGTGGATTAATGTTATGAATGACTTGGATAAAAGAAAGAAGAAGTAAATCTCAGGTGATTCTACAATGGTTACATCACGAAAAATGCCCATGAGAAGCAACCATTTATTTGCCTCTATTGAAAGTGAAAATAAGAAGACTGATTAGGGACATGGTGTATGAGTTGAGTCTCTGAGTTCAAATCCCAGGATGTACCCAAAAAATGAAAAAAAAAAGAAGGAAGAAAAAGAAGACCTTATCAATATGAAAACAATTTTTATGATTATATTGGTTGTCGTTAAATAGGGTACGTCTGTAATTAAATGGATTCTTATATGCTATGTGGATTCGAGTTTGCCTTTTTAGACACTTTTCAAAGTAGTTCGTTCTTTTTGTTTAGTAAGAGACGTAGGGTAAGTGAGGATTAGGTGTATTCATATCATTTATCAAAAGCTTAGGAGCCTTCGAACTGCAAAGGAGCCATAATCTTTTAGAAAGCTTCAAAATATATCTCTTTGTGAATGTTTGGGATGATAATTCATCGCTATGATCTTTTAATTATTATGCAACTACTAAACAGCCCGTCCCCCAAAAGACCAAAATTTAAAAAAGATGTAACCCCCCACAAGGAATTTTTTTATATTCGGCCACTGGCTATAATCATTGATCAATAAGAGCAATCTTTCTGGTCAAACATCATCCAAGATAAAATATTTTATGATTAATGATGTTCTAAAGTGAGCCCCAAGTTGAACAACTCTCCCCTTGTGTCCAAACTACTTAACCCCTTTCCTCATTTGTGCTGGCCCAAACTCGAGTTAAATTAGCATGTACATAGGTGCCCGAGGTGTTTCCTGAATCACTGCTGAATTAATAATAAAGCATACAGCAATTTCTATTCAGACAATCTGATCACATACTTTGCAGCAATTCAACTATTGCCCTAATTTGATTTGGAGTGAAATTTAAGCCTGTCTTCAACACTATGGACATGTCGTTTTCATATAATACATGGGAACTAAATACAAAGGATTTCATGCAATAAGTTAAAATGAAGAAATGAATACTTAGCTGTCACCCTAATAATTTAAATATTTAGAAAGTCAATGTCTCATCTACATCTCCACCTTATATTTTTTTACCCTTCACCTTATATCCTTCAAACCTCACCTCCTTGATAATGCTTTTATGGAACTCATTTGAACATGAATTCCTACATAATCATGCAAAAAAGAAAAAAAAAAACCTTTTTTTAGTTGAGTAATCATGGAAAAAGGAGAGAAATGTTTTTTTTCTTTAGTTGAGCTTAAGGAATTCATGTGGGGACAATTAATTTGTAAATTATGCAAAAGCTATTACTCGGGATGCAATTCTTGAATCCTCCTTTTAGGTAGAGGATTTGGAAATGTTATAGGTAAGCAGGACTTCTGAGAATTTCGAAGGTCATTTGAAATCTTTTAAGTAGGAATTTGAAATTCTAATAAAAATCATGATGTTTGCAAATGTTGAATGCAAACCATCACATCATATCTATGAATTCACAACATCTCAAATTTCTATAAAACATTTTGATCAAAAAACTAGCTTAGTAAAAGTTTTAATGTGCTTCCTAGTGACTATTGAAGTGGGAAGAAAAAAAACAAAATGCAATGGCCAAAACAGACATCCCAACATCCCATGAGGCTTAAACGTAATGACAAAAAAAAGTGGTGCGTCACAGGGTGAAATATCAGTTATCAGTCACTCAATGTGTGATTGTGTCCATCTATAACCGACAAACATCCATCCTTCCATCTAGACGTGCCTGATCAACTAGGGAAAGTATAGGCCATGTTCATACATAGAAAGGTGAGTGAAGATTATCTCTTGGCAATTGGAGGAACAAGGAGGACACAGGATAGTAGGGTGGCTTTTGCAAAGACTATATACTGGCTACTAGTTAGCAGTGTCCTACAAAGTAACAAGTAAAAGAAAAAGAAGGGAGATGGGACTATGGGGTAGTGGGTTGAAGTGAGGCCTGAAGGGAAGTAATAGCTTGAATTTGATCATTTCTACCCATAGTTTTCTGGTCCACACTCCATAGACCCTTTTCTTGTGAATAACTGGTGTGCACAGGTGGAGCTCAGAACCAGTTGAGGGATACTACTTTTTTAAGAGTGGGGTTTGAGACTATGGTCCTGCGTGTAAGTCGACAGTGTAGTGGGGGCGGGGCTCCAGTTTTGCCCCAGGTGCCATGAACACCCTATCTTAAATGTGCCGGCCACTAAGGCAGGCCTTCACCCCCTATCTAAAATTTTAATCAGCATCTCTTTCTTTTATTTTCCCCTTCTGAAGAGTAAGTGAGATTCCACTAGGAATGTGGGCAGAAAAGTGGGATTCTTTCTGAGCAGGGGTAGATGCTTCCAAACACCTGAATTTTATTATATGCTCCTTTGGGTGCTTTTCTTTTGTCGCTTTCCACCTCTGTTGGCATCTCAGGTGAAGTGGGGGAGAGCCCCCACAATCTTAATTAGTACTAGGATTAGAATCAACATAATCCTTAGGAGGATTACCTGACAATAAGAAAATTGTAGAGATGACATTACTCTCCCTCTCCCTAGAGTGGGTTTAGATCATTGTGACACATTTAAGTTTTACTCTATTGATAATCGTGCCATGATAATTCAATCTATAATAATAACAACTATTGATTTACATAATTAGACATCATGATTGATTGAAACGTCAGTTGTGGGAAGCGACTTTGCATTGGATAACCTGCTTAAAATCACAGTATCAAGTACGTTCGCATTTTCCCAAATTTCTTACCAATTGGACTTGGCCCTTATGTGATTTATGGTTTCATATTATTTTGTTTATATATGATTTTTCTATGGTTTGAAATTGCAGTCATGGTCACCATCGTGGTCAACATTAAAAACCGTCATGTAATGGCATCATCTCGCAAATGCTCATCGCGGTGAGAATTGTTTTTTACTATAAAAAAATCAATTATATCTAGAATATTAAAAAATATTTAAAAAAATATTTTTTTCATTACTAAACACTTTAAAAAAAAATATTGATCCCCCAAGTTATAACATCATATTGTGCTATCTTAACTAAAACTTGTAATGTCTATTATGAATAAAATAGATTTATATATTGAGAGGTGCTCCTATGAGAGGTATTCTCACCAACTTGGTGAGAGATGGATAGGGACCCTCACTTCCATATCCACTCTCACCAACTTAAATGCAAGGACCCCCAACTTAAATGTGAGGGCCCCCACCCATCTCTCACCAAGTTAGTGAGAGTGCCTCTCATAGGAGCACCTTCCTTATATATTTATTATAAAATAAATTAAATTATCATAAATCTAACATAATGCAACAATAAATTTGAAAAAAAAAAAATTTATGGTTAAATACTTAAAGTGAAGAAACTAGTAGTAGTAGTGCAATACTCAATTACTCAATCATCTGGTAAGTCTACTTAATTTCAACTCTCGATTAATATTTCTTGGAGAGTAATAAAAAAATCAAACTCTTGTGCTGCACTCCCGTAGTGCTCACAAAGGTATTGTGGTTGAGGAGGAAGACGACTTCATTCAAGAATCAATCAAAACCTTATAAATCACCTAAGTTTTGAAGAAAAGAGAGGCTTGGGAAGCTTTAGCACAATCTCATGAAACCCAAGATTAGATAATATAGGAAGCAAGATGGAAAAAGGGAAAAGAAAGTTTAAAAAACATAGCCAGCCAAATTTTGACCAATGTTCTCAAAATTTATGATGATAAAACCGTTATGATTGTTATATTAAAAATATCAACGAAATGGACTGGTATTTTCACAGTTTTTTTTATTATAATGAAACTGTTATGACCATTGTATTTACAATATTGTAACGACCGTTTTTTTAAACCATGGTGTTGCTCATATGGTAACCTTAAACATTGATAACCCCACCTAATGAAGAAAGTTGAGATAATTCACTAAAATACCCTTAAATGTGTGGTATTGCATAAAATTATAAATTGTGCCATATCACATAGATATACTCCATTTTAACCCAAAAACGGAAAACTTTTGTGCGATATCACGTAAATTGAGAAGTTGCAAAATCACGAAAATATGGTATTTGATATCATATATTTAAGGACTTTGTCCATAAAATTTGTATTAATACTTATGAAGAATTGTCTCAACTTCCGTGGCAAGGAAGGTTCATCTATGGCCAGAGGTTACCATGCCGGCAATTTACAGATTGGGTACGGATTAGAGGATCTTGACAATGACAATCAGTATATGGTGCATTAACTTCACTCTTGCGAAACAGACATGCACTCTTTAACAGGGCACTCATATTAGAAGAGCTATTGCATGCCTGAATGAACATGTCAACCATAAACGGATATAGAGACAGGGATTGCTGGAAACAAGTTAAAATCATCATGGAATCAAAATGCCCCAGAACATAGATGCGCACAAACATGGCCTAGTCATAACCAAGATTCTACAATCTTCAGATTTATTCAATTTTATCGTGTTTTAACCCACATGGTTGCTAATATGAACATGCCTCTTTATTTAGATGTTGATCCTTTATACTCATGAGTTTGGTTTCTGTTGTGTTGCTAGCAATCATGCACACTAAACATTTCCTTAAATAATGTGAGAAACCTTAATCATGATTAAGCAGAATACCTTATATTAGGAAACCTTACATTTTTCACATGAATCATGAATGGGGCAGAAATCTAATAGACGTGGGTTCTTTTCTTTTACTTTCAAGAAAGTCATGCAATGTAGGGTTCCACTTCTCCATTACATAAAATACTCATTTCCTTTTCTATCACTTTGTTCTCTTCTAAACATCCAAAAAAAAAGGTCTCCTTTTCCCACCCACATTCTTCACCACCCATCACAGCTTTAGGGTCCTCGGCATCATTTCTCAATCTAGAGAAAGAAGAACAAAGGAATGCCAGAGTTGTCATCCCTTGCATAATAATTATCCAATATCTCTACCAAACACCCATCTCATTAGCTCCCCCATTTCTTTAATAAAGAGTCTCCACTATTATACCCATGATGTCATTCAGTCAAAAGTCTAAGATCCCCGCGACCTTTGGTCAAAAGATCCAACTACGAGCATCATCAACTTGGATCTTTATATTCAATCAAATGGCAGCTCATAGATAAGCTTTACAACCTTTTCTCTTCAATTGTATGCAATAATAAGACAATCAACTTTAAAAAAACACACTTTTTTCTACAACTTAATTGAGTGACTAATGACTATATAAAAAAAAAAAACTCTCAATCTATTTTTTTTTTCTTTTTTCCTAATCGCATGTAGACATGCAATTTATTTTATTTTATTTTTTTTGGTAGAAAAGACTTGCTTATGTTGAGTGGTTGAGATAAAGGCAAAGGCCATGAATTAAGAGAACTGTGCTTCACAATAAAAAAAGAAAAAAAAAACATGTCATTTTAACAAAATGTATGCATAGATTAGTGATTTTTTTCTTGTAAAAATAGATGAGTGAGTGGTGAAGATTCCAAAACTATATATACATATTATTTTGTCCGCTGTTTTTTCACGCAGTCAGTAATGCTGAGATCCGTGAATGGAGTAGTACTTTTGAATAGGCTCCAATAAAAACTGACGCCTACTAAGGATTGTTGCAATCATGCACTTGTATGCATTCCCCACTTCAATGATTGTTGGGGACTGAGGACTGGAGTCTTAGGTAAGTGTATTTAAGGATGGCAATGGGTTGGGTCAATCGGGTGATTTATCAGGATGGAAAGTGCTTGGGTTTGGGGTGGGTCCATATTCTATCTGGATCCATTTGGGTCCAGCTACAAGACTCGTACCCATACCTGAATCTAAATAAATGTCTCAAATGTGGGCCCTGGACCCAAACAAAGAGTCTTGACCCCGATCCAAATCGAACCCAAATACGTTAATATACAATATGGATCCATTTGGGTCCCGCTACAAGACGCTCGTACCCATACCTAAATCTAAATCAATCACTCAAATTTGGGACCTGGACCTGGACCCGAACAGAGGGTCCAGATCCCGATCCAAATCGAATCCAAATGAATTAATACTTGTATATAACAGTTAATATATACTATTTTTTGTAGGTTTTATATATTTAATATAGTTATTAGTTTTATAAATATATGCTTGCGGTATTGGATATTTGGTCCTTGGGTATCAAAATCATAGATCTGAACTCAAACCAAATTTTGTTTGGGGGAATTCAATGGTCCCAAACTTAAACACGAACTAAAATGGGTCAAAAAATCGAAACCGTACTCAATTTTTTCAGTTTGGGTCCTTCCGGTGTATATATGTGTGTGGACATATTTTCATCCCTAGTATCTGATTGGTCCCATCTAGCCCCAAACCTATTAGGGTTGGGTTTGGTAGTGGTTTTGATGGATGGAAGGGTGGGTACATGTTCATTAATTGACTTCCATTGGAGTTTGGGTTGCGGGTCGCTTGCTTTTTGACAGGCCCAACCAATGATACAACATTAATATTTTCTACCTGTTTACATATTTATTAATGGGATCTGATGTCATAATCTTTTTGTCTTAAAGTGTTTGTTCTTTCAATTAATTAGAAGGAGTATGAGATAACCCGCATCAAATCAGTACCAGTAAAGGGACACACAGGTCAGTAGGGGGTGGGAAATGGGTTTGGACGGGCATATGTAAATTGGCAGGCTGGGGATGTTCTCTCGGTTGCCAGCATTTTTAACTTAAGCCTGACCCATATAATGCGGGTTAAAAGGAAGTCGAATTCGCAGGTCAGTTAAAGTTTTGGCATACCTATAGTACTAAAGTGGTCAGGTTTTTACCCAAAATAAAGAAAAAGTGGTCAGGTTGGGTTGGGAGGAAATTCAGCAGTTCTAAGACCAACGCATGTCCGATGCACACAATAAGCTGTGGGTCAGGTCTTGTTTCACTACTACTTGTGTTATGGTTCAAGTTGGGTTTGCATTTGTTTACCCTCATTATTACTATGTGGGAAAATACCATAATACTGAGATTAGACTAAACCTCGGTAACAGTACCAGCTAGTTCAGCTTGATTTCGGTAACCCATGCCTCGGCAGCTCGGTAGCTCGGTAAAGAGTATTAGCTCGGTAAGGAGTGTCAGCACTGCAAGAGCACTCCTGGTCTCGGTAAAATTACTGGAGGTCGGAAGTGGGTCATCGCACTCTTATGAGAAGTACGGACATACTCTTACAGATAGGATGGCACGTGATGAAGATAAGAAGTTGACTCTATCACCCTATCACGTCAGCTATCCAAGGGGAATGGAAACTTCCGATGGGATGTTCCCTTTTTACCTACCACTGGGTGTTAGAGTAAGGCTTGATGGCACCTTACCCCCACCTACCTCCACTCACCAAGGAGAATTCCATCTACAAATATACATGGAGTCAGCCCCATGCAGGTACGCAACAAATACACGCACAAAACCATACTCACTCTCTTCTCCACTCATTTTTTGCTTAGTTGCAGAACTAACTTAGGCATCGGAGTGCCTTCAGCTGACGGCAGGCAGGACCTCTGACCCCCGTTTCTCTCCGTCCCTTTCAGGTCTCCGGCGTTCGGTCTTTCCTGTAATCAAGTTCTTCTTCCTCCTAATTAAGTGGGTGTTGTTTTTGGCACTTACAGTTGGCGCCGTTTGTGGGGAACAATTGAACAAAAATCTATAAACACCATGCCTCCAAAGACTAGAAATGGCGAAAGATTATCCAAAGTTCCATCTAAGAAACTACAACCACCGCCAGTTCCTCGCCAGAGGAGGTCCGGGGGGCGATCTGGCGCTGCAAGCATCAAAGGATTTGTGGTGACCCAGTTGGGCTCCACGATGCGGGAGGTGACAGCACCCCCGGTCAAGATGTTCCACCACCAGAACAACCCCATCAGAGCAAGGAACACACCAAGCGTGGTGAGAAATCAGCCACCAAGCAAGGTAAGACGTCAGTACTAGCCAAGTCGTAATCCCATCATCAAGCCAACCCTGATGGCGACGATAACCCGCTCCTGGAGGAGATCAGGGCCCAGAACCTTGTTATCCAAGAGAAGGACGAGCTCATCCGTCAACTTCAACAACAGCTCCGGGAGAGAAGGAAGGCCCTGAGTCCACCTCCCAGACACAAGCAGGCTCCGAGTCCACCTCCCAGACGCAGCCAGGCTCCTCCTTCGGCTGAGCGGGACCTAAGACACATCCTCAATAACAAAAGGCGTGACCGCATTTATAATGATAGCTTGAGCAGCAGCCATCTAAACGAAGGATCCAAAAAGCTGCACCAAAAGACGGAGGACAATGGCGACTTAAGAGAGTGGCTTGACCATCAGATAAAGCAGACAATTCGGCAAAATATGGAGATAGCTGGCATCACCCGAGACCGATTCAACGCCTTTGAGACAGAGGATCTCGGTGCTTCTCCCTTCTCTCAGGAGGTCAGAGATTTCTCTCTTCCAGAGAAGTTCAACGTCCCGAGATTCGTCCTCTATAATGGGACCTCGGATCCTACAGCGCATCTCCGACACTTCATCCAGAGGATGTCGGTATGGGGTGACGAGGATTACCTGAACTGTCGAGCCTTCTCCTCCAGTTTGGGAGACCTCCCCCTAAGGTGGTTCTATGCTCTTCTCGAGGGCTCGATCTCAAGCCAGCGGCAGCTCCGGAACTCCTTCCTGGAGAAGTTCCAGGCTCATAAGGTCATCCCCAAAACAGACGCGGACCTCATGGCTCTGAGAATGCAGCAGATGGAGAATGTCACCCAGTTTGCAAAAAGATTCTGGACGATCTACAGTCAGATCGAAGGCGCTTCGGACGATGTGGCTGTCAAGTTCTTTCAGCAGGCTCTGTTGCCGGGCATCGGGCTACGAAAGGATCTGGTGCGGTTCCCCTTCGTCACAATGAAAGCATTGATGGCTGGGGCGAACCAGTTCATCAAAACAGAAAAAGACGAGGCTCGAGCCCGGGAGAACTTTTGCCTCTACTAGGAGGAAAGACCTTCCCAAAAAGAAAAGAGATCCTCCTGGAGGGAGGAGTCAGACCTACACAGGGCCCCATCAACCTCGGCAGCGGCCTCGGTTCCGACCTCGGAGAGCGGCAAGAAGTTCAAGCCAGAAGCCACCACCTACAAGGCTGTAAACACAATCTTCAAGGAGCCGATCTACAAGCTCCTCAGCAAGATCAAGTCATAGCCCTTCTTCAAGTGGCCGCAGCCAATGAAAGGTGACCCGTCCACCCGAAATCAGATCAAGTTCTGTGCCTAGCCTAGCACAAACAGAATGGGCACTGAACTGAGGACTGCAAGGCCTTCAAGGCTCACCTCGAAAAGCTCTTCAAGGATGAGCACTTAAGGGACTACATCAAGGTGGAGGGTGGAGACAATAGCCAAACTCGGAGTCAAAAACTTCCTGGTTCAGAGAGTCCTGGTGGATCACAGGAGCTTGTCAGAGATCCTCTACTATGATTGCTTCAAGAAGATGGGTCTCAAGGACGAGGATCTCCAGCTAGCCCGCACCCCTCTGGTGGGTTTCAGTTCAAAGCCCGTGTACCCTAAGGGTAGAATCTCCCTCAGAGTCCAAGTTGGAGGCGCCTCCATGCAAGCCGACTTTCTGGTGGTCAATGTACCATCCCCCTATAATGTGATAATGGGGAGAACTTGGCTGCATAGTATGGGAGCTGTGCCCTTCACTCGCCACCAGAAGTTCAAGTTTCCACTGGAAAGCGAGAACGGCCGAATAGAGGTGATTACGGTCATAGGCGACCAGCACATGGCCAAACAGTGCCTGATGGCCGTGCTGCCTGGCGAAGCCGAGTCATCACAAGTTCACATGGCCAAACTATACAGAGAAGCCGAGCTCGAGGATGTCGGCTGGGCTCCAGCGTAAAAGAGCATTAAAGACCTCACAGAAATCAAGATCGACCCTGACAACACTGACAAATTTTTTCTGCTGGGGAGTCAACTTCCCAAGCCCAAAACGACCGAGTTGCTGAACCTCCTGTTACAGAACAAAGAGGTCTTTGCGTGGACTCCCTGTGAGATACCTGGCATCAGTCCTGAGGTCATATGCCACAAGCTAAACGTGGACCCCAAATACAAATCTGTGATCTAGAAAGCTCGCAGAACGGGGATCCCACAAACTGAGGCCGTGATCGAGGAGGTCCAGAAGCTACTAGAGGCTCAGGCAATTAGGGAAGTCCACTACTCGAAGTGTTGCTGGCCAACACAGTGGTGGTCAAGAAAAAGAATGGGAAATGGAGGGTCTGCGTGGACTTCACCGACCTCAACAAAGCCTGCCCCAAGGACATCTTCCCCTTCCCAAAGATCGATCAGATGATTGACGCCACTGCCGGACACGACCAGATGAGTTTCCTCGATGCTTACAGAGGTTATCATCAAATCCCGATGTCCCGGCCTAACCAGGAGAAAACCGCATTCATCACACCCCGAGGCATTTACTGCTACAAAGTCATGCCCTTTGGGTTGAAGAACGTATGAGCAACGTACCAACGGCTGGTCCCCAAGATGTTTCAGACCCACCTCAGCAAAATGGTGGAGGTTTACATTGACGACATGGTTGTCAAGTCTAAATGGTCACAGGACCACTTGGCAAACCTAAGTCAAACATTTGATATCCTCTGGCAATTCCAACTGAAGCTGAATGCCTCCAAATGTGCCTTTGGTGTCGGCTCCGGCAAATTCCTGGGAAGCATGGTCACAAGAAGAGGGATTGAAGCAAATTCGGACCAAATCTCGGCGATCCAAGAAGTACAGAGTCCAACCTCAGCGAAACAAGTCCAGAGACTAATTGGCATGGCTACCTCGCTCAATCACTTCATTAGTCGAGCTTCTAACAAGTGGCGACCCTTCTTTTAGCTGTTAAGAAAAAGCTCAAAGTTCCAGTGGACCCCGGACTACGACCGAGCTCTGCAGGAGATCAAACATTATCTATCTTCACCACCGCTGCTGTCAACACCAACGCAAGGCGAAGTGTTGTATTTGTACCTAACAGTCTCGACTCATGCAGTAAGCTCGGTACTCATCAGAGAAGAAAACGGGCACCAAAGGCCTATTTACTACAAGAGCAAGATCCTCCTCAATGCCAAGACCAAGTACTTACAGCTGGAGAAACTTGCATTAGCACTCGTTAATGCTTCTCGCAAACTCTTCCACTACTTCCAAACGTAAACTATAGTAGTATTTACAGAACATCCACTCAAGGCGCTCTTCAGAAAGGTGGACTTCTCTGGCAGAATCTTATGGTGGGCTGTCGAACTGGGATAGTATGATATCAAGTATCAGCCCAAAACAGCCATAGAAGCCCAGGTTTGGCAGATTTCCTTGTAGAGTTCACCTCTCTGAGTTTGGCACCTAGCATACTCGATACCGAACTAGGGGACAATAAGGATAAAGAAGAAATCACCGAGACCGAGCAAGAGCGGTCCTGGAAACAGTTCCTTGACTCAACTTGGAAGGTCTTTGTCGATGAATCCTCAACATCCAAAAGGGCTGACGCTGGCATAGTCTTCCAATCTTCAGAGGGCGTTGTCATTGAACAAGCCCTGACACTTGGCTTCAAGGTATCTAATAACGAAGCTGAGTACGAAGCACTCATCGCCAAGCTGAACAGCGCCAAGATCCTGAAGGCTTGGCAATTGGTGGTCTTCAGCGACACTCAGCTAGTGACGAACCAGCTTAGTGGAGACTACCAAGCTCGCGACGAAAGAATGGCGGCCTACCTAGCTCTTGCGAAAGAACTCCTCTCTTAGTTTCAAAGAGCCGAAGTTCAACGAATTTGTAGAGAGTCCAATTCTCATGCTGATGCCCTCGCCAGCCTCACCTCTGCTATTGAAGCCGGGAACAGAAGAATTGTCGAAGTGGAAACACTGGAAAAGCCAAGCACAGAGCTCCAGCCACCTCAGTAGCTCATGTGTGTTGATCTCGGTCCAAGCTGGATGGACTCAATCACTGCCTACCCGAGAGGCGGCCAGCTGCCTGAAGACAAGAATGAAGCATACAAGATCAGGCTGAAAGCAGCCCGGTTTTGGTTTTCCTCGAATGACAAGCTCTACAGGAAGTCATACATCGGACCCTACCTCCAATGCGTCCACCCGAACAAAGTCGAAGACTTCCTTTGTGAAATTCATGAGAGAATCTGTGGCAGTCACATTGGAGGCCGGTCACTTGCGTACTGAGCTATCAGCCAAGGCTACTGGTGACCCTACATGCAAAAGGACGCCCAGCTGTATGCCAAAAAATGTGAGAAGAGTCAGAAGTTCTCATACTCCCTCCACCAGCTAGCGCAAGATCTGAGCCCACTCTCTAATCCGTGGCCCTTCGCTCAGTGGGGCTTGAATATCGTGGGATCACCCCATCGAACTCCAGGGAATAAGTGGTGGCTACTATATTTCACCAAGTGGATCGAAGTCGAACCTTTGTCCTCCATTACCGAGCAAGACACGAAGAACTTTGTGTGAAAGAACATCATTATAAGATTTGGGATCCCACGAACTCTGATCTCGGACAGCGGGACTCAGTTCGATTCCAACTTCTTTATAAACTTCTGCCAGGAGCTCGACAACAGAAACGTCTACTCCACCTCGGCGTACACACAAAGCAACGGCTAGGCTGAAATCTTAAATAAGGTGGTCCTCGATGGGCTCAAGAAGAGACTCGACCAAGCTAAAGGAAGATGGGCGGAAGAACTCCTGAGTGTTCATGGGTGTACAGAACAACTCCAAGAAGCTCCACCTCGACTACACCATTCTCCTTGGCATATGGCATGGAAGCAATCATCCCTCTTGAGGTCGGCCTCCCGACCTTGAAATCTGAGCTTTGTGATCAAGGACTGAACGATGTGAACCTGGCTCGAGAGCTGGACCTCGCCGAGGAACGAAAAGAAACAACAACTATCCATCTAGCTGCCTATCAGCAACAGTTAGCCAGGGGCTACAATCGGAAGGTCAAAGAAAGGGGACTCTCGATTGGAGAACTGGTCCTGAAGAAAATGCTCCCCGGGGTCAAAAACCCGAACGAAGGCCAGCTGGCACCTAACTGGCATGGACCATTCAAAGTGCTCTCAGCTGCAGGACGATTCGCGAACAGACTTGAGGACATGGAGGGTAAAGAGTTACCACGGCCATGGAATGCGATGAACTTCAAGAAGTACTATTTCTAAAGATGTATTCAGAGTTTGGATATCAATAAAAATCGATGTTATGAAAGGATTGCTCTCTTTTAAAAAAAAAAAAAAAAAAAACTCTTAAGTTATCGGACTCGGTAACAGTACCAGTCATATTTTAGCTCGGTAATAGCACCAGCTACAGCTCGGCAAGAGTGCCAGCTATATCCGGCTCGGTAACAGTACCAGTCATCCCCAGCTCGGTGGCAACACTAACTACAGCTCGGCAAGAGTGCCAACTATTCTCGACTCAGTAACAGTACCAGCCATCCCCAGCTCGGCGGTAGTACCAGCTACAGCTCGGCATTAGTGTCAGCTATATTCTGCTCGGTAACAGTACCAGCCATTGTTGACACAAAAAATGTCACTTTGTCTCATCAACATCAAAAGCTATATAAAGCCACATCCTACTATAAACAGGCAAAGCTGCTCCAAGCATCAGATCTTGACAAAACCAAACAAAAACTACAAGATCTTTCAAAGTAGCCAAAAGAAGGGTACACATGAAGTTTTGAGCCATTTCGATACCATTTGGCCTAACTTCAATCCTCCAACAGCTGAGCGAGAGCTCCCGGCTGCGACAGTGTCAAATACATCAAATCTTCGATCAGAGCCTATAGATGGTCTCAAAATACCTCCAAAAAGGCTTCATGTTGAATTTCAAGTCAAATCGACACCGTTTGATCCTCTATCAACTTTCGAACGGCGAAATCAAGCCTCCTAGCGGCGAGAACCTCTGATGCTGCCACTCATCAAACAAAACACATGAGTAGCTTCTGCATGCTTCCAAAGGGCTGCACGTCAAATTTCAGGTCATTACGACAACGTTTGACCCGGTTTTGATACTCCGAAGCAAAATCAAGCCTACAAGCGGCGAAGCTCCCCGGGACCATGGCACCTAAATCGGAGCTAATGGATCATCTCAAAATAACTCCAATAGGCTCCCTGTCAAATTTCAGGTCGATCGGACATCGGATAACCGTACATCAAAGCTCGACATCTTCCGCACGGTGAAATCAAGTCAAGCATCGACGGGACCCCAAACGGCTTGAAAACTCAAATAAAAGCCCATAGTTGGTCCTATCTAATGCCCAAGAAGCTTCACCTCAAATTTCAGGTCATTCCGATATCGTTTGACCCGGTTTCAACTCTTGGCGGAAAATCGGCTATGGAGTCTTCGGGTTTTCCAAAAATAGGAAATTTTGTGCTCTGTTTTACACAGCCTTTTGACGGGTTTCCTTCAGAGGAATTAAGCCAAAAAATGAGGACAAATGTCAAGAAAAATACATAAGAAAACAGAAGCGAAAAAGCCCGAGAAACAGCGACCGGAAGGCTACCGGGAAATGGACCAAAGTCCAAGGTCGCCAACCCCATGGTCGCCGGCGACCCTGGACCGGAACGACCGTTTTTCCGATTCTTTCCGCGTTTCGCGATGTTTGGCCCCTGTAATTTTCTTAAAATCTAATTTTTGAGGCATGATATCCGTCGATCTTCGTCAACATCACGGATCCGCCATCGAAATCATTTGATCATCATCGGACACTCCGATACCGCCAACCGGCCGACCAAGAAAGCATATTTTCTGCTTAACCGATCATGAAATCGACTGGACAGATGTTGCCGGCCCATTGGTGTCAACTAATGTCTGAATTTGCATCGTCATCCGACATCAAATAACATGCGGATCCATCGATGATCATCCAAGAAGAATTCGAAAAGACGCGGCGCAACCCACGACTCTTCAAGCGACTCGGCAGCCAATTAATGAAGTTAAATGACCTTTTTATGATAATTTATTAGGGTCATTAACTCATTATTTTGAACGGCCCAATCAGAAGCAAGCAAATGCGAGTTACAAGTCCAATTAATCATGACAATTAACCATGTAACTCTTATCATTATGGAGATTAATCATGGTAATTAATCATGAAACTCCCATCATCATGGAGATTAAATGCCTATTATTCTCCATCGGCCAATCAAGATCCAAGAAAAAGGAGTTACAAAATTATAAAATTAAATCTTGTAACTCCTCCCATCGTGGAGCATTAATGTCATTAATGCCCATAAAACCTTCCTAATGGCCACCAAAAGCATATAAATAGGCGGTCATTCCAAAGGGAAATGGTCGGAAAAAAAATCATCTAAAGGGAAAAAATCATCTGAAGGATCCTGAAAAATTGTCTGAAAACTATCCTGAATAATTCTCTACAAAAAGAAGCTCTCTCACTCTGAAGAAACTCTGCTGCAAATTCTACAAGGTGATCGAAGTCCCTTGGGGGGCCACACCCCAAGATTTCCCCTCTTCTTCTATCCAACATGGCCTAGATGCGGCTTTTCAGCCCGTCTACTTGGTTTTTTATTGGATATAAGACCTTCCCTTGGTCTTTGTCCCCTAAAAAATCCGAGGTCCAAGCCAAGCCAAGTGAACTAAAGCATCAAGTGTTCTCATCTGAAGGACGATGGCGGAGTCCATACATGACTCGCGACAGTCGATCTGAACGAGTCCCCACAATCGCTTGAGAAGTCAGATCCCTCTTTCTTCCCTTTCTATTGTATTTTATATTTTTAAAAGAGACAAAAATCACAATTCTTGTCTTTCATCATTGATAAGATTTGTAAATCGCCTTCCATGGCAAAATCGCCTTCTACGGCATAAAACTGCCTTTCACGGCAAATTAAATAAAATCGCCTCTCACGGCATTTTAAAATCTTGTCTCTTTCTTTAAACATGTATGCAATGAGAAGTTAGAAAAAAAGTTAGAAAAAAAGTTTGATTTCCTTTCTACTTGTGAAGGTGAATCTCCGGATCACCATTTCAGATTCCAAGTATAATAGAAAATCTGGCATACCCGTACAAAAAGAAAAAATGTTGATGCTCGCCTCTTTTTTTCTTCACCTCGTCGCACCCCGACGGACCCGGGACGGAGGAAGGCAGAGAGAGAAAAAGACGGGTCCATCAGCCATCCCCAGCTCGGTGACAGCACTAGCTACAGCTCGACATTAGTACCAGCTATATCCGGCTCGGTAACAGTACCAGCCATCTTTAGCTCGGTGATAGCACCAGCTACAGTGCGGCAACAGAACCAACACTCGGAGTATACTTGGTTACAGAATCGGGTACACTACCACCAAAAAGGAAAAGACTTTAAAATGTTCAAGGCATCGACGTCGGCGTCCAAGAACACCTTGGGTTGGAGAACCGATGTGGATTTCTTACGTCAAGTCAAAGATCTGGCCCAACTGCAAGTTCCTGGGATTCCGGTTACTGAATCGAACTCAATTACTTAAGCTAAAGTCCAATTTTAAGCATACAAGGTGATCGGTAAGAGTACCGAGACTAGCTACTTAAGCAAAAAGAAACATACCATACATGCCATTTTATCAGACAAACAACGAAACTATTTCGGCCAGAACATGGGAAAAATGGTATTTCATTGAATATAAATTTCATTACATCAAAAAAGAGATACAAAGGAGAGAAGCAGAATTCAAGGGGTTGCAGCTTCAGCGTTACAGTCGATCTCCATCTGTGCGGTTGCAGCTTCCAAGAGGGCTTCAGGGTCGGCTAGGCTAGCTTCAGGGTTGGCCAGGCAGGCTTTGAGCGTAGCATTCACCACTAGAGGAGCCTCAGAGGCCGAGTCAGGGCCAAAGGGCACAGCAGCACTGGAAGAAGGGGCAGAGCCCGAGCTCTGAAACTTTGGAGGATGCTTGAGAACAGGATCATCCTCGGGGACCCCGACCTTCCTCAAAGCGACTTTCCATCCAAGCTCCCAGGCTCACTCACGGATCCTTTGCAACTGCGCTTTGTATTTAGCAGTCACTTCCCGGATCCCCTCGTCGATAGCAGCGTCGAACTCGGCCCCAAATTGCTTTTCAAGTTCGGCCTTCTGCTTTGCCAAAGCAGAAACGAGTTCGGCCTTCTTCTCCTCCAGGGTAGCTTCAAACTTGGCCCTCTCCTCATTCTTCTTGTTGACCAGGTCGACCGCCGCCCTTCTTTGATAATACATATCCTCCTCCAGTTTCTCGACCTCGGCCAACGCATTCTCAAGGTCAACGGCAAGACCGGTGCTCTTGCTCGCATTTTCCCTCAGCTGCTCGTCTTTGGCGTCCAAAGCCTTCTGGAGCCCCTCCTTCTCTGTCTCCCACTCGGCGGCCATGGTTTTAGCCTCCGTTAGCCTCCCAATGCCAGCCTGGCATTTTTGTACCACTTGCGGAAGAAAACACGCATCAGAAGATAAATACTGAAGTAAAAAACTTGCGTGATTTTGTCAGAAATTTATCGAGATGGCCGACTGCATTGTTGAAAGTAGCAGCGTCCCGTTGTCCATATTCCCCCACCTCTCCATGTCTAAAGGCAAGGCGCATGCTCGCCCTAACGCAACGACCACCAAGGGACTACTGGATGCGTGGTCTGTTACAGTCAATAGCCTCCCAGCCATAGCCTTAAGGTCTGGTCTCCATATGGCTGGCAAAGGGGACTAGGGTGCTTCCTTGCTAGGTGGGGGCGCGGCAGGGGAGCTAGGTGAGGCCTCTATGCTTAGCCTCTTCTATGGACGACCCCCTTCCTCCAAGACCTTGGCCGGGCGCTCCCAGTCTCCTGCACTTGGAGAAAACGCAGGGGTGAGTCAAAAACGATGATGGCATCTGGAGAAGTGGGGGCAGAGGTGGTAGCGACGGCAGCAGCAGGAGGAGGCGAAGGCGGAGCATCGCCGACATGCTGGGGGGCATCTGGGGCATGGTCCCCGAAAGCCAAGGCTTCCAGGTCCTCCACCACGACGCACGGGCGACATCGGCACAGCATTTCTTCCTCTTCTTCTTCTTTCGAGCTAGCGGATACCGCGACTCGACTCCTCGACCGCGTAGGGGTCCCGGCTGCGGCTGCGGCGGTCTCGGCAGGCCCCGGGTCTGAGCAGGACAGAGAAGCCCTTTCACCGAACTCAATAAGACGCCCAACAGGGATTGCGACAGTTACCTGCTTCCCGCTCGTTCCTTCTCCAAAAAATAGGGAATCTATCTCGGTCCCTCTCCTCTTGTTGAAGGAGCAGTACCTCGGTTCGTACCCCAGCAGCGACCAAGCGGCTCGGGTGTTGTGTCCATGATAGCTCTTCACTTACTGGAGCCAAGCGTTGTTTCTCACCCAGCCAAATCTCTTGGCCCTCAGCCTTCTCTAACGGAAACCTGCACAGCAAACAAAAAGATGTCAGTGCGGCAGATAAAAAGGCAAAAAAGAAAAAGAAAGCCGAAAGATCTCGGTCTTTACTTGGAGGGATCCCAAGGCGACGAGGGATCCGGACTAATCTTGATGCCTCTGACTGGCCGAACTCCCATTCGCCCGAGACAAACACTCGATCGTCTCCCGCGTTCTAGTTAGAGTCCTCCAGAGCAGTGATGAAGCCGGACCGTCTTGCCCTCACCCGGAGGTAGTAGTCGTCTCTGTCTCCAGACTTGCAGAGGTCATACACATCCTCGATGTCCGAGACGCCAAGGTTGATCCCGAAATTCTATTCAGCTGTACCACCCCCATTATTATTTTGAAGCCGTTCGACATCAGTTGACAGGGGCAGTGGTTCTATTCTCTGAGGCAGTCCCTCAAAAGCGGATGAAGGGGGAACCAAACCCGACCTTCTATCACGGTAACTAGCCAGAAAGGCATCCAGCCGTTGTGGAAGACAAGGCCGTCGAAAGGGTCCTCAGGGTTATCTTGCCTAACCTCAACATTGTCCGGGATCTCATATCTAGCCCTAAAATTAGCTATGGCCTGTGGGTTTTCTAGCCAGTATCTATAAACCCCCATTTTCAAGGTTCAGAAAAGACGAAAGGGAAAAAAGATAGCGGAAACCCTAAAGAGGAGAATGCGCAGAAGAAGAAGACTTACAGACGGAAAAAAAAAACTTGCAGTCAGGAAGTTTTCTTCTCATCAAAAATCTTTCAGCTCCAATGAACACAGAAGAAGAAGACCAAGACAAAGACGCCCTAATTTATAAGGGACAGAGGTGTGTTTCAATTTTCAAGACGGTCGTATGAGGCGTCACCTCGTGCAACCCTCATGCCTCTTTGAAACGATTGGGCGACCGCTGAGAAGATGACAAGTGGCACCAGCGACGCATTCCCCGAAGGCTATTAAATGCCTCGGGCAGACGAAGGGGTACATTTTGATAAGGACCAAACGTCAGCAACCGTCATTAAGATAAGGAAGAGCTTCTGCTCCGAACTTATCACTCAGGAAGGCTCCACAATCACGATACTTCGCCTTTGTGCTTCTGTAACGGTACCAGCACGGCAGTTGCACTCGGCTCAATAATAGTATCAGCGCGACAACCATCCTCAGCTCAATAACAATACCAGCTCGTCAGGACCACTTAGCTTCCGACCTCTAAGAGTTGGAGAACTTTGAGATAAAAAAACTAGGGGGCAATTATGTGGGAAAATACCATAATACTGAGATTAGACTAAACCTCGGTAATAGTACCAGCTAGTTCAGCTTGATCTCGGTAACCCAAGCCTCGACAGCTCGGTAAAGAGTGTCAACACGACAAGACCACTCCTGGTCTCGGTAAAAGTACTGGAGGCCGAAAGTGGGCTATCGCGCTCCTATGAGAAGTATGGACATACTCTGACAAATAGGGTAGAGCGTGATGGGGATAAGAAGTTGACTCTATCACCTCATCATGTCAGCTGCCCAAGGGGAATGGAAAATTTCGATGGGATGTTCCCTTTTTACCTACCACTGGGTGTCAGGGTAAGGCCTGATGGGACCTTACCCCCACCTACCTCCACTCACCAAGGAGAATTCCATCTACAAATATGCGTGGGGGTCAGCCCCATGCAAGTACGCAAGAAATACACGCACAAACTCATACTCACTCTCTTCTCCACTCATCCTTTGCTTAGTTGCAAAACTAACTCAGGCATCGGAGTGCCTTCGGCTGACGGCAGCCAGGGCCTCTAACCTCCGTTTCTCTCATTCCCTTTCAGGTCTCCGGCGTTCAGTCTTTCCCGTAATCAAGTTCTACTTCCTCTTAATTAAGTGGGTGTCGTTTTTGGTACTTACAATTACCATCTGTTTGCCTATTGTGCACCTTCTAATAATGAATTTCTGATGTTTCATTATCAAAAGGTGTAGATCAACCCTATATATATTTAACACCACAAATTCATTGATCTACACAAATTATTTATGCCTATTCATTATCAAATATAGAGGGTATGTTGATCTACGAGCCAGGCTAGGGCTGGGTGCAGGTTGTGTTGCAAACTCAGCCTGTGAAGGTTAGCCTCTAAAACAGAAGCTCGAGTCTGGGATTGGGTCTAATTTTTAGTCTGTAAGTGTTAAAAAAAAAAAAACAAAAAAGTTTCTGATCCTCTACTTATATATATATATATAATTTTCATGTCATCTATGAAAGTAGGAATAATTATAGATTGTTCGAAGGATAACCTTCACTCCTTTTTTTTTTTCTTTTTTCATATAAGATGGAGTACAAGAAAATTTGTAGATTTATCTGGATAATTATAGATTTTGGTAGAGGTAATGATTCAAACAAAAACATTATAAGTTAAAAGCAGTTTAATTACAGAAAAGTAGATTAGTACTATGCTTAATTTCTATGCTTAATTTAGATCTAATAATAACATGCTTAACATTGTAACTTGAGGAACATTCTGTTGAATAGCCCGTGGGTCACACACTCACACTCCGATGACCATAGCCTGAGATGACTGCATCTAGCCGTTGGGAATACGCTATAAAAAAAGTGCATCGATCTTCACTCTTTGGCGAGCAGGTAATGAATATCTGATGAAATTAGAAAGAGATCAATAGCTTTAAAAACCAAGACTCATTCCGTTGATTATCTGGATGTTGTAGTTGGGATGCACTAAAAAAAATGCAGACTTTTAGCAGCGGAAAAAAAAAAAAAACCACCTTCTGCCCCTATTGCCTGTTAAGGCACTGCCTAAGCATTAGTGGTGGTTTTAGCGGGCGATGGGCCTCAAAAGAAATAGGCCCATCTAACAATCTTGATCCTTTATTTATGGGTCTAGAATTTGCAGGTTCTCTCTATTTTTTAGTGGTATGGTTCCAATCAGGGCCAGTTTGAGCGTAGAGCAGTAGCCATGGGCCTTAATTAAAACCTTGCCAAAGGTTACTCTGAAGAGAAATGTGCTGGGCTTAAAAACTTCAAGTGCCAACCCTGGCCAATCTAGAGCGTTGGAATTATGGTGAAATGGACAGATGTAAGGCCTAGCCAACTCAACTCAATCCAAATGTGTAGGGGGATTTGATTAATCAGATGGTGGCAAATCCTCACTCATCCCATATTCTTGTGATTCATACATGGCCCAACCATAAACTTGCATCGACCACCTCCGCAGGCATCCGTAAGCTGTTAAGATTTTTTGTATTGGCCCCAGGTGGACTCAATAGTTTCAGATAAACCATCGTTCCATCGATTTAGATTATGATTCCTCAATATTGCATGGAATGCTAATGTGTGCCAGTAATACATACTGGGCGTTCCCAATCTAGATTTCCTTTTATATAAGTGTGATCTTTCTCGGGGTTGAGTAGGGCCTGCTAAACCCATCAAAGTCCAACACATTCTATTGTCTTCCTAATATTCAAGCCCAGATTTCTAAGAGCCTGAGACCCAGGCCCAGGCACAGTCACCATGCAATATGCCTTGTGTTAAATATGTGGGCTGACTTGGGCGCTTAGCACTATCTTCTAACATGATAGTTAAGGCCAGCAGCCTGCAAGCCTAAGTTCACAAGCCCAGATCCAGGCCAGTGCAGGTTGGGCTCTAGTTGAACCATCCTAACGGGCTCAAGTGAGTACTTTAGTTTATCTATTATAGATATTAAATTTAAGAATTGGATGTCTTAGTCATATATGGTCCAGTCATATTTAGTCATTCAAAAACTTTGTTGTGAATGAATAATAGAAGTGATTACATTGCTAGCCATTGGTTCTTAAGCAATGCAATGGGTGTCATTTAATGGCCTTAGATAAAACGGTTTCAAATGTGCAATGTGTGTGATCCTTGTGATCTTTGGGTAGATGGCTAAAATCCATTTTACATCATGTATGTCAATGAGGCTCACAAAAATACCATATGTCTAAGGTTTTTCATTAATCCACCAGTGTGTGTTCCTCTACCATTTCGTAGAGAGGATCTGGACTTGATGAGCTAATTAGTTCAGGGAAGCTGGTAGGCTGAACTTGGCACTGTTCAAAGTCTACTGGAGCCTTTCGCCAATCTTTGAAGTCTATGTGGTTTTTTGCGTCAGACCAGGATGTACATCTGCCTAGAGTCCCAACATGCGAGCCTACAGGGAAAATTCATATGTTGCCCCACCATCTAGACTAGAGATTGAGAAAAGGCCATATTAGATCCGATTCAGTTGAATCGCCATTAGCCACTAACAGGCGACCTGTAGTCCCGACTAGTTTAAATTGAAAGAATCTTCATCTTGTTAAAGCAAAAATAGATTTGGGTTTTCATCACCTGAGCAGTGAACCATCTGTAATGCCAAATCTCTTGGCAAACTAATCATCGGTAAGATAAAAAGGAAAAAAAACAAGCACTGAACTGTTTTTGTATCGATAATAAAATTTTCAAAATGTCAATAAGTTAAGATAAAAGTAAAAGAGGTAAGCAACAATAAATACAATTCATAATAGTATCTTATACTTAATTTTGTATTTGCTTGTCCTAAGCTGTTTTATTCGGGTAGAAAGGCATATAATTATTAAGATTCCTTATCTAACTATTTCTACAAAACTTCTAGACATTAGTAGAGGTAGAATAAATAATTTTCAAAACTCCCCCTTGGTGGAACCCATTTCTCAATACTCCCCCTCAGGTGGAACTCGTTTGTAAGTTCAAATATGGTATTAGAGTCACTCGGTCGCGATTTAAAATATGTCTCTAATCACACCTTGAGGTTTTGGTAGGAATGGTTAGCTGAGGAAACTTAATACCATGATGATCGGTCGAAAACCGCATCTATATCCCACTCTGAGAAAGGGATGCAATGATCTACTCCATGTCCCCCATCTTCCTAAACTCCTCCTCTAACCATCCTATCAACTCATCCACCTTATTCTTGAGGGCCACATGCCATTTCACTATGAGAAAGGGAAGAATGATGTTGCATGGAGAATTGCAAGACACTCAAACCCAAACCCCTCACACGTCCTTGGGGCCTGTTTGGATGTATGGTGAATTGAAGTATGATGAGGTGAAATATCAAATCAAGAGAGAATAAAATATAAGGTATTTTGATGTTGTTGTGTGGTATGGAACCTTTTTTATTTGTTGTATAGAAAAGTTGAGTCTTTTTATTTTTTAGTAGAGAAAGGATCTTGCTTTTTTTTTTTTTTTTTTTTAATTCGAAGGGAATTTTGAAATTGTGTACTTTTGGCATAATTTTGGTCATTTCTTATCTAGATTCACTTTATTTTACTTTAACTAATCAATTGCCAAATACACCCATGGAAACCTATTCATTGAATGAAAAAGTCAATGTCGGCTCATGACATGATGTTTTAATTGTTAAATATTATAATCAAAGAGTTACCTAAATATAAGTATAAGATAATCCATATACTATATGTTATAACCGCGTGCGTCATTGTCAAGATCTCTCTCTCTATCCACGTACTCGCACGTATTCTATTAAGTAGGAAATAACAATACCATTTTCTTTTCATAAATTTTTTTAAGTAAAGTTGATGAGGATGAATGGTCTTTTTCTACGAGGAACTAAGGTAGATAAAACGGAGGCAGAGAAAATTATCCTGGTCATGGGTGGCTCAACCATAAGGGAAAAAAACCCTTGCTTTAGGCCCTCTTAAAAATAAAGTCCCATGGTATCACATCCAATTAAAGTCATTTTTTCACACTCTAAAAAAGCATTAAAGCAATTGCCATGGTTTTCCTTTTCTCCCTAAAAAATAAGACCTTATAATAGTAATAATTATTACCATATCTCACTAAAGCCATTTTTTCACATTCCAAAAAAGTATTAAAGCAATGTCATCCTTTTTTTCCTTTGCATTGAGTGTTTTTAGATCCCAACAAATCTCAACATCCCTTCCACTTCACAATGAGGTTTTTCAAATCAACGTTTCTCTTTTAAATTAATGTTTCTCTTGCCATATTAAAACGTCTCTACCAAAAATTCAATTCCCACCGACACTTTTCCATCTTAGGTACTGTTAACTCTCTCACCCTCTCTTTCTCTCTCATAGATTGCCTTTCTCTGTAACTATTTTTTTATTATTATTTCTATAGCATTCTTTTTTAAGGATTTACTGATGTAGTTTTATCTTTTTTTAATAATATATGTTGATATGTTTTGATATTAGATGTGGGTATTTTTTATAATATATTTTCTGAAAATATATGTTAATCATAACTCACTAACTCAAATACAATCTATTTTTTCATATTGAAAAAGTTTCATCGAATTCGAAACTCATCTACATCTACAATCTTTGTGTCCTGTTGATAAATCACTAAATCAGGTGCTCTTGTTCAATGCTTTTAATATTTTTTTTATTTGAAGCTCGTATTATATGTTTATTATAGTTAATGTTCATTTTATTTCTAAGTATTATTAGTTATTATTTATAAATAATAAATATGTATATTAGAAAATACAAATCATGGTACTTAAATTTTGAAAAAAAAAAAAAAAGTAGATAATTTGGTGTCTCATTTGGGATTGTCACTTTGGAACTCAAAATGTCTTGAGCGGGCCCTCAAAATGCTTTAAAAAATCTCCTAAACTCAAAATAAACTAGAAATTATTTTGCCGGTAGGGTGATGATATGCCAGCTTTTTGTCTCTCTATTATGGTTTTTGGTTTGACTAGGTCAACCACCTCCGGGCCACAGATTTCAACTACTACAGCTTGTGATGGATATGAATGGAGTGGACGCTACCCTTCTCAGCTCGTACAAAAAAGGCAGCAGGAGATGGATAGAGCCAAGTACTAAATTGGCTTTGCACTTCTTTCCACTTTGAGTTTGTGCAGGAGGGACTTGATCAATGAAATACACCCAATGGAATTGGATCTAGATTGGACAATTGGACAGTGATGGAAATCAGAACCACTTAAATGAGAGAATGAACTGTATACCGTACAAGTACACTTGTAGCAAGGAAGGCTCAGTAGAGGTACCAAGTCACAGAAACTTGTTGTAAGGATGGCTCGGTTAAGTTATCAGGTCAAAGAAACCCTGTACTCAATACTCTTTTGATGACTCAACACGTGAAAATGAGTCCAAGCAATTTATGCCTTCACTTTAGAGAAGTCAAATTCGCCGGCCCGCCGGGCACGGTCGGCACAATTAGGCATAGCCCGTCAGGCTGCACGACACAGTACAACACTAAATATTTGATTTTTTTTTTGTTTTATTATAAAAAAAAATAGTCTTTTATTTATTTATTTATTTATTATCCAAAAAATTGTAAAGATTTCGATGATAATCCTATTAAAATATCTTCAAATAGAAAAGATCCAAATAGTTATCTTCTCAATGGAGTAGGTTGAATTTGACGAAATCACTTAAATTTGTGTAACATGCTCTTCTTTTTACGTATCTTTTAATTTTTTTAGTGTAAAGCATTTATTTTTTAAGCCCAAAAGGTATGAATCACACGAAGCCCATAGTACGATAGGCACGGAGGCATGACACGGCCCAACACGACTCAAGCATGGCTCATGTTGGGCAGCCCCTAACTAGGTAGGCCGCAAAGTCATAGTGCCATGCCTACACACCACGGCCCGCTTGACATCTCTACCTTCAACCTTATGATAGAAATAATATTTCATTGGATTCCTAGGTTGAAGGAGTAGAATTCTACAATAGAGCCCACATTGCAAGATCCAAATTTTATTTAAATAGAAATTGGACCATAATAATTTTGGTTACATGGTGTCAAATAGTGTGATTAGTAAATATGATCATAAATCGGAAAATTCAGTCTCTGTACACTAACTCGGATCCGGACTCAATTGATCACCGCTTTGAAAATTCCTTTTGAATAGACAAAAAACGTGATATACAGTTTCTGAGCCAAACGAGCCAAGAAATTACAGCTCCTTTTAACATACACTTGTCTTTTATCAAATCGTGTTTCTCATTCAATCATATCTTGTGTCAGCCAGCTCAGACCAGTAACTGCCCCATATCCTTTTCTGTCAGTCATGTCCATTTATTATGAGATGTCCATTAACAAACGTTTCAGTCCGGAAGCAGATCCCCTGTTTGGAATCCCACTGCCAACTCAGCTGATGGCAACTTTTACTATAATGAATAAAAAATAAAGAGGGGTTTTCTTACAAATTCTAATAAACCGTCAGAGGGAGCCCGCCCAAAATTTCTTAAAAGCCCGCCTTTTTCTCTGGTTGGTCCTTCTCTTTCTTTCTTCTCTACCTCACACGCCTTCTTTAGATTTCACTCGTCTAGATCTAGTTTTTAGCTTTCGAATTGATCAATTTGCGATGATTTCTTTTGAGCTCGAGCTCAGATCATGAAAAGCTGTTAATCTCTAGATTTCTTTCCTTGCAATTTCTCTATGCTTTTCCGATTTCGTGATCTGATTAGAGGAAGAAGCTGCGGACTTGGAGGAAGAACGAAGTCGAATCACCCACATCTTGGGTTTTATAGATTGCCCCCCCCCCCCCCCCGAAATGCTACAACTCATTCCTCGGCCTGGTTTCTTGGGTTTTATAGATTCCTCTCTCTCTCTCTCTCTCTCTCCAGAAATCCTGCAACTCATCTCTCAGCCTGGCTTCTTGGGTTTTATAGATTCCCTTCTCTTTTTCTCTCTCGTTTTCTTTGTGTGTATTTCCATGCTTGTAAAAAACGTCTCGTTGTGACAGATTTTTATGCATTCACAGGGACAATATATCGTATAGACAAGTTGCATATATTTGTTACTTAATCTTTTGTATATGAATGGAACTATCTTTCAGATTCTATACACGAGCAAGCTTTAAGATAGTTCAATGGGCAAATGAAGCTCAATTTGAGAAACATTGTTTCAAAATGCATTTCATACTTTCTTAGAAAACTTTTCTTTTGCTTGAGATTAATTCAAGATATTTCGTGTTGCAGGACCAAGTTTTAGGAGACAGTTCTTCACGGCACGGATTTTTGACACATGCTGTGCTAATTTGAACTCCTTATGACAGATTTTTTTGCGTTCATAGGGAAAATCTTTTGTATAAACAATTTGCATATATCTGTTAATTAATCTCTTGTATATGAATGGAACTATCTTTCAGATTGGATGTGATGAATGTAATTATTGTAAATTTGATCAATGTAAGTAGTGCTTTACCAGAGTATTTGCCAATGTAATTAGTCCCTTTTTGTATTCGATGTAAAGTCTTGGTATCAGATGGCAATGCGAAGTTCTGACAAAGTAAATCCACAGGTTTCAATTCTGTATGCTCAGGTTGGATGAAAGAAATACTGTGGTTTCACCTTTTTGTTAGTCAAGAGAAGACCCATGTATTCGATATAAAACCTTGTGGCACATGCGAAGGTCTGACAAATAATATTTACAGGTTTCAAAACTATATGCTAAGGTTAGATGAAAGAAATACTGAGATTTAGGTGTTTCATTTAACATACCCATGTATTCGATATAAAATCTTGGATATTAGATGGCATGGCATATATTATGGTTTGAATCGTTATATATTGAGGTTGAATTCAGTTTGAGAAGGTTGTATAAATAAAATACTAAGGTTTCAGTTTGGATGTGTCCACCTCTATCCAATATAAAATCTACTTATTAGATGGTATTCGTAGGTTTGGCAACAACTATTTGCAGGTTTAAATTCTGTGTACTAAGGTTAGATGAAAGAAATATTGTGGTTTCACTGTTTCCCTTAGCCTTGAAGACCCTGTATGATATAAAACCTAGGGGTACATATGAAGGTCTGACAAAGAATATTCGCAAGTTTCAAAACTGTATACTAAGGTTAGATAAAAGAAATACTGAGGTTTATGTGTTTCATTTAGCAGACCCATGTATTCGATATAAAACCTTAGGGCACATGCGAAGGTCTGGCAAATAATATCCATAGGTTTCAAAACTGTATACCAAGGTTAGATGGAAGAAATACTGAGGTTTAGGTGTCTCATTTAACAAACCCATGTATTCAATATAAAACCTTGGATATTAGATGGCACAGAATATACTATGGTTTGAGTCATTATATAATGAGGTTGAACCCAGTTTGAGAAGATTGTATGAATAAAATACTGAGGTTTCAGTGTGGTCATCAGGCAAAGTTCACCTCTATCCGATATAAAATCTACTTATTAGATGGTATTTGTAGGTATGACAAAAAACATTCACAGATTTCAATTCTGTGTACTAAGGTTGGTTGAAGGAAATGATGTGGTTATAGAATCAGCTTATGGCATTATATACAATGGTTTGAATCATGATATACTTAGGTTCAAACCCAGTTTAAGAAGGCTGTCTAGATGAAATATTGAGGTTTCGGTGTTTTGTTAGCCTGGATAATGCCTTGATGTTTCCATTATCAATTGATCAACATACGTGCATTAACGATTAATCAATGACAATCAATCAACACCCAGTACCAAAATCCATTATCAATTAGTAGGCCCGCTTTTTCTTCTTGAATTTAATATTGACACTCACAAAGACGCTAAGTTTCCCATCACATTCAACTAATATAATTCAATAAAACTACAATATCTCCATATCAAGTGAGCCTGGAGTGTGGCTAGTTGATACACAAAATTATCAAGTGGGCCACCGTTGTATTCGATACAAAAAAGTATTGAATGACTGAAGTTTTGAAAACCTAGAATATTACATCATAATTTCAGAATCTCTTGAACTCTCTCACATCAACACACATTTCTATATGAGAAATTCTGTATGCCACCTGCAATGAATATGAGATCAATGTTAGAAAATAGAAAAAGAAATCACCGGACAATAAGAATGTAAGAGGGTATTAATTTGATCACCAGCACCATAAAGAAGTTGTATCAGTAAGACGATAGTTTTTGTTAATACCCTTCCCACAAGAATAGATGTCAGGTCAGCCTATGAGTCCTCATGTTTGTCATCCAGTATGTGACCGAGCAATAAATGTGCTGCTATTTTTTTTTTCTATAATATCGGTTTCATCCTATTCCAAGAATAAAGAAAAAAGAAAGAAAAGAAGAAGAAGGAGCATGAAAAGCTATACCTGGGGTACTAAGCTGGGGAAGAGTATGAGAAATGGGGTTAGAATGGGTAAAGTTGGTGATCCCGTCTATATCCTTACAGATGTTAACAAAGAGACTTTGGTAAGTAATTACCATTCAAGGTTCCATTTCCTCAAAGAAAACTACCGTGATTAGTTGTAGCCATTACTATTTTTTAATTTTTATTACCTTTCTTGCTCCCCTGAAGAGATAAATGATACGGGTTTCTTCATAATCTGATTTCAGCTTACAAATTTCAGCTTCAGTGTAGCATTGATTAGGAATCCCAGATCTATAAAAAACCAGTCAATCCACCATAAGGGGATGTCAATTTTTCGATTCTCCAATTGTTTGGTTTTGCGATAATCTCTAATATCAATACTCTGGTTTCTCTTTGATCTCTAATAATCGAGTTAGTTGAGCTAATACTATGATAGATGAGCTAAGGGCCAAGCCCAGGTTTTAAAACACTGCTTGGACAATCTTATCTTGTGACAAATCCACATTAAAGAGGCAAAAGTTCCAATCTTCCCAAAGTTACTGTCATTCAATTGGTGTGTGTTTCAACCATAGTAACAACAAGATGGCAGTACACATGGCCACATGTAAGGGAGAAGATGGAAACATACACATGTTAGATAATGAGACAAGATTATAAGCAACATCATTGTAAGTTCCACAATCTTCCAACAACACACAAGATATACAAGTACACAACTAAACAAATAAACAAAGCATGGAGAAAATAAACTACTTGCAACGATTCACCCAGAGAAACATCTCACATAAACTTAATCTCTGTCTTCATCAAGAATGAAAGTCTTTCTATTTAATAAGTTTGCTATGCTAATGATCGTAGCCCCAAGTGCAAGGCCGCGATTGTAGTAATAACCGGTGAAACGGGATCGATTCATGAAGAGTTTATTTATCGCAAAACCTGTCCTAATAAAAAAAACTAGTTCTAGCCTAAAAAAAAACTATACAAATCAAATTTTCTAATTGAATTAAAAATTAATTACAAATCTGAAATATTAATTACAACCAAAGAAAATTAAAATCCTAATCTAGAAACCTAATCTAACCACTGCATCACCATAAGATTTATTAGCCCAACCAATTGCAATAATTGTTAAGGTGCATAAAAAAAATAAAAATAAAATAAAATAAAATAAAATCAGAGAATAAAGAAATTAGATTTTAATTCAAAAACTTTGCAATAATTACTTTGCTTGATGCCATCAAGAAAAATCAAGACCACCGCACCAAGTGCACACTGTCACTACGCACAAAAATTCGATGTTGACTCATTGGTGAAGACCAAGACCCCATAAACTTGATTTATTAATGAAAGACCCATTACAAACAAATAACCATTACAAAATTCTTTTAATAAAAATAAAGTGCATCTAACCTTACCATAGACACAAGAAACACTAAACGGAGGAGAGGGACTCGCGGTCTTGAACGGCGATCCAACCGGCTCTCCTTTCACGATCTGAAATCCAAGCAAGGGAAGATGATTTCAAGGATGATCCGATGGTGGAGTGACGATAGCAACGGCGATGCGACGGCGGCGACGTAAGAACCCAAGTGGTGGTAGCCTTAGAGAGCCTTGGGTGAGTGAGGATGGTAGGGGAGAGATGGAGAAAAAAGTGATAAAAAAAAGGGGAAAGGTTGCTGGTCGTCCAAGGTGGAATGGGGGAGATGGTAGGTGACGTCCAGCCCTTTATGGCCCTTTTTTATATTCTTTTTCCTCACTTGTAGTCCAAGGTAGCATAGTTTCATAAGGCTCTTTGCTTAATCTCCAATTTTGGATGGGATTTTGGTAGGTTTAGGAGACTTTTGTGGGTATTTCAGATTTGAATTCTCTTTTGAATTCATTGGTGCATAAATCCTTGCATTCTCCTTATCCCTTGCAACTCCTTTTTTTTTAGGAATCTTGGGTTGCAAAATTCAAAATTTTGAGGCCTATCTTTTTGGAGATAAATCCAACAACTTAGTGCAAATCTTGGCCTCTTTGAATTTGTTTTCAACTTGAATTGCTAACCAAGATCTCCAATCTTTTGAACTCTTCATGGCTGGAAAAATATCCTTAGATGGGCCCACTTCCTCTCTTGAGAAGATCCCTTCAAATCTGAAATTAATTTCAAACATGGAATAGAAGTAGGCCCCACTTGAAAATATGTAACATTTGAACTCCACACCATGCATGGACGTCCCTACCTTGGCTTAAATAATTTCAAATCTGAAGTTCAGATTTGTATCTCAAATTGGAACACATGATGGGTCCCACATGAGTGTGTAAGCCTTGAATTTCCTTGCATTGGACGTCCTCACCTTGGAGGGGTTTTTTTGCAATTTTTTCTTCTTTGATTGGCTTGATTTGAATCTTTAAACAAGGATAGTGTGGACGCCATGCAGAGCTTTAATAGCTTGGTTTTCCTTCTTTAATTCTTCAATTGATTCATCTCTTCCGCGGGTCCCAAGAAATTGATTTTTCCTATAAAAATACAAATAATATAATCAATGATCAAACAATTATTTATTTATGTAGGAAAAGAGTATTACAAGATGCGGGCCCCAATTCACACTGAATAGATACATAATATTTCACCATTTTGTCAAGTTTTCTTTAATTAAATTAAAGGTGCAAAGAAAATTCATATTTCATGTGTGAATAAAAAGTTATGAGAAATTTGTGACTTTTAATGCCAAAAATGGAGAAATTCATGATTTTATGTGAAAATGCAATTTTTGGATGAATTTTGACTCAAATTCAGACTTTGATGCTCAAAAACATAAAATCATAATTTTTTACTAAAATGGTCCATGATTTGATGATTAAGTCCTTAATTACTCTAAAATGATGAGGAAATTCTACATTTTTAAGGACTTATCAGCTAACCTATTACAAGCACAAAAATTTACAGAAAAGGGAAATAAATATACAAGCAAAATGCACAGATGAAAAATCTCAAATGAAGGATCCTTACAATCAAGGAAACTCCACTAACGAACCCCAAAAAGATGCAATCTTTAATCCATCCCTAATCCCTAATTTGAATCTTTCAAAAGCATACCACAAGCTTCAAATGGAAAGAGAGAAAGAGAGAAGAAGAAGATGATGATCACCTCTTTGCGGTCGTCCGTGGATGAAAAATCAAATCTTGACAAATTTGTGGTAAAGAGTGTAGAAAATCTGGGAACGGGTTTTTGGAGAGCAGGGACATAGAAGAGAAGAGACGGAAGTGATGAGAAAGGGCAGGCTCCCTCATTCTATGGGTTTTTCAGAATTTGTAAGAAAGCCCCTCTTCTTTTCTTTTATTCATTATAGGAAAAGTTGCCATCAGCTGAGTTGGCATGGAAATCCACGTGTCGGCCTCGTATTGGTCCAAACAAGGTTCCCTTGTTGGACCAAACAGGGGATCCGCTTACTTCAAGTCTCACGCGTCTATATCTTTCTGTCGTATCTCTTATCTTTTTTGGGCATTCGGATAAGGTCCTCGACATTTCACTTTGGATTTTGTAGTCCACGATCTTTTTTTTATCACAGTGTGGTTCGTCTTTATTCTAAATTTGAAGGCCTAAATGTTCATGTTATCATTTTTTTTTAATTATAATTATGATTAGTAGGCTATGCCATTAATAATGATCAACTACCATTTAATTGGCCACAATGAATGAAATCTCATTAATGAGATTTTCAGATAAATTTCAAAAAACGTAAATAAATTTCAAAAGAATGCAAATAAATTTCAAAAAACACAATTGTTTCAAAAAATGGAATAAATTTCAAAAGAACGCATATAAATTTCAAAAGACTCAAATAAATTTCAAAAGATCCAAATAAAATTCAAAAAGTGTAAATAAATTTCAAAAGACACAAATAAATTTCAAAAGAAGTAAATAAAATTAAAAAAAGCAACTAAATTTTAAAAAACGCAAATACATTTTCCAAAACTAAGATAAACCAATTTTCCAAATTTCAAATTTTTTTTTCAAAAACTCAAGTGTTTTTCCCGAAACTCATATATTTTTCAAAAACTCAGATAAACTCAAAAATATGTAAAAAAATGAAAATAAATTTGAAAAGACGCAAATAAATTTCAAAAGACACAAATAAAATTAAAAAAACACAAAAAGATTTCAAAAAACGCAAATAATTTTTCTAAAAAGACTCATAAATATTTTTTAAAAACTCAGATAAATTTGCCAAAAACATATAAAGATTTGTTCAAAAACTCAAGTAAGATTTTCAAAATGGAGATAAGCTTGTCAGAAAGTCAGATATATTTTCCAAAAACTTAGATAAGTTCATCAGAATGGAGATAGATTTGTCAAATACTCAAATAGATTTTCCAAAAACTCAATTAAAATTATCAAAAACTCAAATAGATTTTCAAAAAGAAAACTCAGATAAATTTGACAAAAACTTAGCTAAACTTGACAAAACTCAGATAAATTCACAACTTTGCTTCAGGGCTTCTGAAAACAGGTCAAGCCGACCTGACCTGAACCCAACCCGGACTAGAACCATTATGGTCGTCTTCTTCCTTCCTTTTCTCGTTCTGTAACAGGATACAAAAGACCAGAGTTCCGTTCTTCTTCCTCGGCCATGGGACGGCAGCGGCAACGGACGGCAAAGAATCCGGCATCACGAGCCACTTGCGACGATTGTGGTCCAGCCTCCTTCTCCGTTAGCACTGTTTGCAACTATTACTACTGCAACTAAGAGATCTTGTAGAATTCGATCCGCTGGTCTCTCCAAATCCAGATCAAAACAAAAAACACCTCTCTTTCTACAATAGGCAGCACCTAGATCCGGCGACAGCGAACACAGCACTGGTGTGTCTTCTTCTTTTTTTTTGTCACTACGTCAAAAAGGCCGAAAAATGACTGCCGACGACTGTCATTTTTCGTAAAAAAACGATTGCTAAGGGCAGTCGAATGGGCAGTCGTTAAAATTGCAGTCGTTTTCCAAAAATGACTACTGTTAGCAATAAAAAATTTGGCAGATTTTCGACTGCCCATGGCAGTCAATTTTTTTAACGACGGACTTCAGCAGTCAAAAATTTTGTGTGTCATTTTTTAAAAACTACATAAAAAAAGGACTTATCATTCAATTAACGACTGCTTTGAGCAGTCGTTTTTTTAGAGGTTTTTTTTTAAAAAAATTTCATAATTAATTTTTAAAATTTATATTTTTCTGATAAAAATCCTGTAATTCTCAAAACTGTAAATTAGCATCAACCATACAAACATCCATTATCCATCAAATAAATAACTCAAATAAGCTAAGAAATCATCAATCAACTTAAAATTTAAACCATTAAAGTAGCTACATTAAATGGTAGAAAATTCTCAAAAACCACATTTACGTTCATGATCACACACATCAAAGTAAAGACTACAAATAAAGTCATTTAACAACAAATCATGTGGGCTTTTAAACTACCCAAACACGGTTCTATATGTAGGCCAAGAAATGATATCACCCAAGTTGAGGTCCCCAATAGTCTTTTCTCCACTCAACAACTCTACATCAAACTTCAAGATCTCATCTACAACATGATCCTATAGCATCCTTCCTCCTCAGTTGACAAATCGAGAACGCGTCCAAGGGCAACGGTAACCTCTTTTCGCACGTAATGTAACAGCCTACACGTACCCTTGTGTGTATTAGTGTTCAGTTGATTTGTACAAGCCAGTTGATATGAGGAATCATCATGAGCCTACAAACAATATTACAAATGCATTGTGTTAGTATTTCATCAATGAAGATAATTAATTAATTTATCGAATCAATCAGGTAAGAAAAATAAACATTGTACCTGAGATGAACTACCATGATAAGTTGAAGGTCGCACTTGTGTCCCACCTTGGGTAAGAGCTTGTTTCAGCTCATCCATTTCCCTCCGTATCCCCATCTGACCCTCCTTCAACCTTTTCACATCACTTTGAAGATGTGTATTGCATTCATGCTCCTCCTCCAAAGCTCTTTTATAAGGAGCTGAATGTTTTATAGTAGTTTTTGAAATAGTGCCTAAGCTACGTACGCGTCCTCGGCTATCACGACCAAAGACCTATGAAAAAAAAAAGTGTATACCATAATACCCACAAAATTAAAGATTACTAACATTAAAAGATATTAGGATCAACAAGCAATAAAAAGATACATTTGTAACTGCATCATGGTCTAAATCACCTTGTGCCACCGAGCTGTCAGATTCATTTGCAGTAATAACATCATCCTGCAGTAACAAAAAAGGATAAATAAGAAGCAAAACACATTTTGACAAGCATTAACGTATACTTCATTAAAATGTTCTTAAGAAAAATTTCTAATGTAAAAGATTTCTCAAAATTTCGGCAGAGTCTCCCCTGTACGTGTGACATTTAATTATTTTTTTTTTACAACCTACTAAGTACCTGTACATAACAAAAAAAAAAAAAAAAAAAAAAAAAAAAAAAAACTTCATATGAACAACTCAATGCCTCAACATACTACAAAGTCATTCACTACTACGTCATTAGTCATTCACCACTACAAAGTCATTCACTACTACGTCATTAGTCATTCACCACTACAAAGTCATTCACCACTACAAGTGCCCTTCCACCATTATTATACACACAAACTCATCCAGCATCTCATCTAAAAGACCAGGAAGAAATTGAAGAACTGTCATACACCATTATTCCATCGACCTTTTCCAAGGATAAATCATTACTCAATATATGAGCTAGCATACACTATTCAAGATCCATCTATATTTATTCAACATTTGTTCCCTTGAAACAGAGAGAAGGTCTACAAGAATACCATATTGATGCAAATAGATATTTTGAACTCTATTTCAGTGTATAATTTGCTTTGATAGCAGGATTTTAAATTACCATACCAATATTAAAATGGTTCTCACCACACGGGGGCTCTATGCTGATCCATCCTTCCTTTTATGAGTGGCCAAGAAGAGATCCTCATATGATATCCATGCATGTAGGCGCACTACCCCCCATATGATATTCAACGCCATCCTCATTAGGGATACACGCAAACACGTCATTCACCATATCAACCATTCTTAGGAATGCATCTTCATTGTTGTTAATGGTGCCAATGTTTACAATGCTTGTTGATTGAATTTCTCCATGATGGATCCATCTGGTATAAGATGTATCTATGCCATCACATATTAAATGTTCACGGATGTCTCTTAATGTCTTCTTCCCTCCTACTATATTACGACATTTGACACAAGGGCAACAATACCAATCATCACCCCCAAGCTTTTGTCGATTAGCTCTTAAGAACTCTAAAAAATCTCCAACCCCCTTTAAGTATTCATTAGACAACCTTGGTGCCATCATCCACTCTTTGTTCATGTCCATATTCTAAAAAATGACAATTAGCACTTAAATTATAAAATAATGCAACATAATTCCTCCTCTTTGGAAGCTTAAAACGAGACTTATAATTAGATTTCTTATAGTTAGAAATAAGGGTTAAAAGAGAGAGAAAGGGAGAAAATCTTTCTAAATTTTTTCTATGAAGGTTCATCTTTTAGGAGGTTTTTGAAATGATACGGAATTCAGTTCATAGCAAAGCAAGTCATGCAAAAGATACAAAGATTTCTTATACACCACCCATCCAGAGAACCAGCCAAATGATACAAAGCCATTCAAATGAAAAAGATTTAATAAAGTTTAAGCATTGCAGAAGAAGCCTGGACATCAGTGCTTGTGGTGTGATGAGACTTTGCACTTTGCACATAATTTTTTTCTCAAAGAGCAGATGAGCCCTTTATTATTTCGTCCCATAGAATCTGACCATGTTAACTAGGTTCTTCAACTGAATCAAGTATTTTAGGTTAGACTAGTCATTGTAGACAAGCCAAGACCTTTTGCTTCTGACCATTGGTGGAATAGATTTCAATCACTGCAAGCCAACTCAACCATCTTAATACGAATTTGAATGATAACAAGCATCGGGCACCTTCACCTAACAATGACTTTTTTTGTCACAAGCTATTGATTCTGATTCGCAACCCTATTGTAGTGACTATGAGCACCTTCCAACTATGCTACGGGTCTTTAAGGTTTAAATCTCTTTTTACAGTTTACTGCAAACAATTTTCACATTGAATATTTACTTCCATCACCACTCTTTGCTAAATTGGGACTCCATCTATCACAATCAGCTATAATTACAACAAATAAGTGTAACCATAAAGTGTCCATTACTGTAATTGTTGCTTTGACTTGAACTATCGACACTAGTTTCAGAACAAAGATGACTATCAAAGCAAAAATTACCCCTATTGGATGATCAAGGTCATCAATCCAAGAATTAAAGGATGTAAACCTCATTCCAAACAAAAGATGGTTTATCATCCAAATTAAGTCACTTGCAAGGGCTATAACACAGGTTCCCAGAGATCATTAGATCATTCTTCAAAAATAGCAAATATCAAACCATTCATCAGACCTTGGACAATAGAAACAATCCATTAACAACCAACTAACATCAATCATCACAAGCATCAGCAGATAAAATTTAGAAGATCACATAAGGAGAAAGAAACCACATTGATGATACATTGATGTCCAGGCTCCTTCTGCAATCCAGGGTAGGGCAAAGCATAAAAGAAAAGGAAAAAGAAGAAAAACAAAGTGGAGGGGGAGGGAGAGGAAGAACAGGGGGAGAGCAGAGAGGAGAAGAAGAGGAAGAGAAAGAAAGGAGGCAGAGGGAGGGGGGGGTGCAGGTGGGTGCGACAATGTTGAAGGAGGGAGGAAGAGTGTACCTGGTGCCGGGGGGCGGGGGGAGGTGCTGCGAGGAGGAGGAGGAAGGTGCTGCGTGCAGGGGAGAACGGCGGTCGGTGGTGCTGGGGCGTTGCTGCGGCTGCAAAGGGGTTCCGGGCTGTCGCTTTCATCTGGCGGAGATCTCCGCGTGGGATAGAGTAGAGACGATGGGGAAGGAGATGGAGGGGACTGACGAGAGAGTGGACGGTGGGCGTGAGGAATGGCGATGGGCTGGTGGAATAGCAGTAGCAGCATCTTGATTTCAGGGAATGAGAGATGGGTTGGTGGAATAGCGGCAACAGTAGCTCGTCAATTAGGTAGAAGGGAGAAAGAGAGCGGCTGGGAGTATTGGGGGAAAAGAGAGAGCGAGGCTAGGGCTGGGAGGAGTCGTTAATGAGTTTTGAGAGATGGGTTTTAAGTTTCATTTTTTATTTTTTTATTTCAGAAAAATGACTGCTATGGGCGATAACAAATGCAAAAAATCAATCAAGAAAATATGATTGCTCTAGGCAGTCGGTAAATCCAACGTGTAGGGATGGTATTTTTGGCCTTTTGACGTAGCGTTTCTCATGTTTCTTTTCTGTCTATGATTGATTTTGTATCCTATCAAGACTTCTTCCTTATGCTTGCTGATATTCTTTCAAAATGAAGATGATCACTAGAAGTAATAAGAGGTGAAGAATTGAACAACCGACCTAAAGAAGAGGATTACCCAACCCAAGTCTTGAAAGGATACAAAACAACCCAAGTCCTTACAGCCTTCTCCTGAGAGCAATGATATGGGTTCCGATTTCTGCAAGTCGATAACTACAGGCCTCGAGTCCATATCTGTGATATGTGCCTCCGATCTTCACCGGTATGTGAAAGGCCACAGTGCAACTGTCTTCTCCGATTTGAAATTTCGAATATTTTGAAGTCTTCTCCGATCTAACCAAAAAGAAAACCAATCTCATATCTGCGATGGCCCTTTGCAATGGCCCAGCAACACCCACTTTGAATGAGAGAGAACCTTGCCCTAGGAATGAGGGGAAATGGAATATTTGAAATTTTAAAATTCAAAATTTTATACTTAGACAGTTGAAAGGGCAAATTAGTCATAAAAATGTCTGATGTGGCGTATCCAGGGACCTCTCGCCAAAATATGTCAAGCTGCGTGGACTACAGCCCTTAAGCGAAACTTGTGTGGACCAGAGTCTTTAAAAGCTCCATTTCAAGGACCTCTTGCTAATTTACTCTATTTTTTTTTGTGATATCGACGAATATTTCAAGTTCCATTCAAGATACTACGCCCCGATTAGCATCGATAGTTTTTGCCTTTATTTCTCAAAACCTCTAAGTCGGATAGAGATTTTGAGAATAGAGACGTTTGGAAACCTTTGGCATCCTCTTTTTCAGAAGTAGAGGCAATGCCTCTATGTCCCATAGCCCACCATTGTTTGCATGTAGAAAGTAGAGGAAAAAAAAAAAGAGGCGAGTGAACAGTATTATTGCCAATTCACGCCTCAGCCCGTTTTTTAGTTTTTATTTCTCAGAATCTAAGAGTGTAAATCAAGATCCAAACCGTTGGAAATGTTCAAAAGATCAAACACGGCCATGATACCAAATTTCAGCCGTTAGATCATCACCAATTTTGAGAAATGTGCAAAGAAAGTGAGCCATTGGATGCATTTTTCTGGAACCTCTAGACCCCAAACGCAAAATCCACACTATTAGATCTCTTTGGAGGGATGAAAACGGCATTATGGTCAATTTTCAAGGCTTGATACCTTATTAATCTCGAGATATTTGCAAAACAATATCAACTATTAATGTATTATGCTCAATATTGGATTTGTCCATGAGTAATAACTTTTTTCTATTTTTTATAATTATTTATGGGAGTGTAAATCAAGACCTAAACCATTGGAAATGTTAAAAAGATTAAAAACGGCTATTACACCAAATTTCAGTTGTTGGATCATCACCAAACTCGAGATATGTACAAAGAAAGTAAGCAATTGGATGCAATTTTTTGGATTATGTAGTCTCCAAATGCAAGATCTAAACCGTTAGATCTCTTTGAAAGGCTGAACACAGCTATAGGATCAATTTTCAAGGCTTGATACCTTTTGTATCTCGAAAAATTTATGAAAAACTTTCAACCATTGATTTAAGAAAGTCTATTTAACATAGATCTTTGTATTACCAAATACTTATTTTTATTATAGTATTCTTTTTTTATAGCTCTTTTTTTAATGTCTCTATGTTGATGGGCCTATCCAAAAAGGAGTAGAGCTACTAAACAAGGCCTACACATATAATGTAAAACAATGTGGCAAATGATTGTTGCTATTCCACATTGGTGACAATGAATTGGTGGTTCATTTTTTTTGGAGAATCCTTAAGATTAGCCTTTTACTTTTCTTTTATTTTATTACTTGATGAACAATAGAAATATATTGGACATATTTTCTCATAAAAGGATAAAAATCTCACAGGTCTGACCTCAATACCTCATTCATATTGTAACCATTAAATCTAAGTCAATTCAACTATTATCAATGCCTGAGTTTTCTTCTTTTCATAATCAAGTATGTGGGTTTATATTAATTAACTGAAAATGGTCCTTTGACTAGCTGTTGATTGAAATATAAAAACTGCTCATGTGTCTGTCAACTTGTAAGGCCACCTAGATGCTACTCTATAAATGGAAGAAGGATAGATGGAGATAGTAGCAAATTTGGAGGGCAAGGACATCCGTTTCTTCTCATTTAGCACAGATGGATTTCGGTCACATCATCAACGAACAAATCAAATCAAATCAAATCAATTGAGGAGTTTTTAAATGTTCCGTTGAATACTTGTCTACGGCTGAGTCTCATCCACGCTCCATCAGTGGCAGTTGCAAAAAAACTGTTACTGATCATAATCGGTGAATACTATATTAGTCAATTATTGGAAAGCATCTTTGATTGTATATTTTTCCCCCAAAACTGCAATCAGATCTGAGATTTTATTTATTTATTTATTGTTGCAAGACCAAGTCTAAAAGTCCGGTATTGTAAGTTTCACTATTTATTTTTCCAAGCCTTTGGAAGAGGGCGAGCACTCAAAGGACGAGCTAAAGGTATCATCATCATTATCATTAAAGTTTTGTCCCAACTAAAAGACAAGCTAAATGTATACAATTAGGGCGCCGCAGAAAATCCTATGTCTCCGTTAAACCGGACTGAACCGGGTGTTGGATTCGTTCTAAAGTAGATCGGTTCGGTCTACGATTTGAAAATCGTAGAAACTGCTCAGATCGGTCGATTATCGATTTGAATTCTCAGTTCACCACATAAATCGAACCGACCGGCATATTATATAATTTGAGTATTTGACTATTTAGATTTTATGGTTTCATTTGGCTGGCTTTCGACAACTCATACGGCTCTTCTGTGGGTGTCATCATTTTGAAAATTTTAATTTCTGATTTTCAAAAAAATAAATAAATGAAAAATAATAATAATAAACGATTTAACCGACTGAATTGAACCGAATACTTCGGTTCTGTTCGGTCTAAGCCCTCTCCATCGGCCGTATCGAATTAGTTAATTAAAAAAAGCGATAGATTTGGTTTGGTGGTTGGTTTTTGTGCTAAACCGATCCGAACCGCCCATGTGTTGCCCTATATACAACAAGTTATTATGAAGTTTTATAATAATAGAAAAAATCATATATGGTTAGTGATTTTTTGTTTGATTCACATATTTGTTTGGAGATATTATCCAGTTTGTCTATGTTGAGCATTTGAAATTTTGTGGAATTTTAAATGCCAACCTTTTGAATAGTTACTTTCAACATTTTGAGTTCTTAGAATTTTGATTTTTTGAATGCTTGACCGTATGTCAGTATTTGAGATTCTACTTAAGAGACAGCATTTGAGGAATATTAATGAATTCTTTTTTGCCAGCAATCTTAAGAACTCTTACTGACAAATAAACCTTAAGACTTTCTCTTACTGAAGGTATTTGATCATTTTTCATCAATTCCTTCTCCAATATACTCCACCTTTACTCAATCAATAGAATGAAGTAAATTTTTTTTACCATCCAATTTTGTCTTGTTTTGTTTTTTGTGTCTGTCTCTTCCTGTTTTGTTTCTTTGTTCCTATGGTGGATTCTTTAAGCATCTATGTTTCACTTTTGCTTTTCTACCTTAAATCTCCACTTAATACAATTTCTAGCGTAAAATTAGACTAAGACTTAGTATACTAGGGTTTGGCCAATTGGTTGGGAACCTACCTCACAGCTGGATGACCAAAGATCGATCCCTAGATATCTTTCTTCGCATGTATGAGTATTTTCCCCTATATATATACATATATATAAAATTGGGAGATGCTCCTGTGAGAAAATTTCTTACATTACTATGAGAGATAAGGTGGGGGCCCTCACATTTTAGTTGTTGGCATTGAATATGGATGTGAGGGCCCCCACTTTATTTTTCATAACAAAGTGAGAGCATCTCGCATAGGAGCATCTCCCTATAAAATTCTCTAGAACACTTCAAAGACACCCCTTGTAATATCAAACCAAACAAAGCCACGTAGATCGAAGACACAATTCCCCACAAATAATTTCTCTAATTCCAGGAATAAGAGGTTCCAGACTCCATGCACTTTTCTTTTTTTCTTTTTTTATTTTTATTTTTTGGTAAAACGACTCCATGCACCATTACTCTTGCTTTTATGTTTGTCTAAAGCTTGGTGTGGGAAGTTGAAAAATCAAGAGTCATTAGCACAGAAAACACACTACTTGTATATCTTTTTTGTGGCAAAACCTACTGTACAAAACATTAAAATACGTAAATAAAATGAAACAATGCTTTTGTTTACTTGGAAATCCGCGTGCACAAACGCAACCTGGGCATGTTTGGTACGGAGAGGAATCTCAAAATTAGAGGGTTTCTTGCTCGTGGAACTAAGCTATCATCAATAAAGAATTTTTTAGGGGGAGGAATTATTACATTCCATATTTGGAACGCATAGTGGAATCCCACCCTTTACACTCAAACATCCGTTCGTTAATGGTTTTTAATTTCATGTATTTCTCAAAATTCACGAGTAACCTTCTGAAGAGGATGAACCGTTCGGATCTTGGTTCATGAACTTACAAAAGTCCAAAGACACTCACATATTGGAATGAATTTTTTCGTAATCTTTTAAAAATTCATGTCGACTAGTCAACGACTAAAATCTGATTTCCATTTGTTTTAACTTTTCAAAGAGGATGAACGGTTTAAATTATGATTTAAATTATGATTTAGGAGTCTGGAATGAAAAAACTGAAAAGTGCGAGGATCGCCCAAAGGCTACGTTTGGGCATGTTTTAACCCAGCCTCGTACATTACACATGGACGGTTTAGTGCAAAGCGCCAAATGCCAATAGCTATCACGATCGAAGCCTATTTCCATTGACTTGGACGCTCAAGTCTTTTTCACTTTCATTTTTAAAGAAATATCATTAAAGCCAAACAAGCCAAACAAACAGACAAGTCTTAATAATGCAGCGTGATATGCCCTTTTTTTGGTTTTTCGTCCAGAAACAAGTGACATGTTGATGGTGGGTGCCACGTGCATGGGAATCACCACCCTTACATACTCCAAATGACAAATTTGAGATGCTCGTTAATTTCAAATTTTCACTGAGGGGTCGTTTGTTTCAAGCTATTTACCTATGTAAATAGTTCACATGGACAATGATTACATATATTAATATTTGTTTGAGGTATTTTATACAAATTTAATCTCTTGATGGGGCCAATTCATGCTAGAGTAAAATTTGAGTACGTTCCATAAAAGAGGAGGTCATACGCTCGAGTGATCCATACTAATTGGTGGGCCCAATGTTATAAGTTTAGAGATTTTTAACTTAGAAAAGGGAATGGGAGGAAGAGGCCGCAAATCTTGGAAAGAAAACTGTGAGAACCCGACCCCTAATTTCTGGGATTAGTGTCTTCTTAATTTTGGACTAGTTTTCTAAAGTGGGATTAGTGGAATTTGGTTAATCTGGATTAGAATAGCTTTTTATAGCTTTGAATGATTTTGAGAACTCTTTTGATTGAGTGGAACCTTTGGGGGTTTCCCTTGTGAGTTTTGTGTGATTTTGGGGGTTCGTTTATTGTGTTTTGATTAGTTTTGGGATTTGTGCAATAATTCCGGATATCGGTAATTTGTTTCGTTTAATGTATTTTATTATTCCCGACAACTTTTGTATTTGCTCCGTTTCCGTTCGAGACCTCTAAACCCTACTTTGCTAATGATAGGGGTAAAACAGTCTTTTTACACAAAAATCTGGACCCAAATTCCGAGATCTCAAAACCATGCCAAAATTATACTTTTTGAAAAATAGATTTTATGAGGAACATTTTTCTCTTCTTCGTCGATCGCATCCGAGGCCCAGAAACCGATGTTTTAATCCCGACAAGTTTAAGTGATGGTGGGACCCACACCCACCCTTTTTACAAAAAGGCCAGCCCATCTCCTTCTTCCCCATTCGTCTCCAGCAATATGAGAGGAGCCACTGCCAAGGGTTTTTCCCTTTCCTCTTCTTCTTCTTGTTTTCTCACAAGACCCACCTCCAAGCTTGCCAAAATGAGAGATTTGTGCCCATCTCCTTCTTCCCCTCATCTCAAGCTCTCTATGGATGCCATTAGAAGAGAAATTCAGCCACATTGAGGTTCTCCTTGAGCTAGTCTTCTTCATTTGAAGCACCTACAAGTAAGCAATCCCTTCAATCTCCTAGATTGTGTTTTCCTAGCTCTAGAGAGTCTCCACCTTCTCTATTGGGAGCTCTCTTCTTCTTGTTCTTTGGTTTGCCATTTTAGGGTTCTAAGATGGGTTTATTTTGGGGTTTTTGTATAGATTGGAGATTTGTGGCTTGAGAGGGTGATTAAAGATTGATTAGCTACTTTGGAAACCAAGGCAAGTGAATGAATGGATTTGATTTGAATGAGTTTTTGTTTTATTGAAAATGTGGATTTTACTAATCATCTTCCTCTAGTTTCCTATGTTCATAATGCTTTTGGAAATATGCTTATTGATAAGATTTTCTCTTAGCCAATTTTCATGAGAAAGTATGCATTCATCTATTAAAGCTTGTTTTGCCATTATGGATTTCGTGAATGAGATTTGTACTTTCATTGAATGAGGTTTGTATTGGAAGGAGAATCAATGCATTGATGGAATGGTGGTTGGAGAAAAGAATGAGATGTGGAATGGAAGAGAATAGACCCATTTCATGTTAGGAAATGGGTGAAGTTGAGGTAAAAAGGGATGGGAAGGAAAGAGCTGAAATCTGTACCTGATACAGAGTTCCCGCAGCTGGGCGGTCAGCGGGCGGTCACCTTGGCGGCTAGCCGACAGGTGACCGGCGGCTAGCCAACCCAGATTCGGTTACAAACACAGAATGCCGTGTCTTGACAGGGGAACCGCGGTCAGCCCCGCGGTCAGCTAGCGGCTAACCGCCACCCCCCAAAACCCAGTGACCGCCAGGTAGCCGAGATGCGCGATTAGAAACGCAGAATGCTACATTTTAGCAGGGTGAACCGCGGTCAGCCCCGCGGTCAGCCAGCGGTTAACCGCCGATCACATCGGCGGCTAACCGCCATCTGACCGACAGGTGACCGAGTTTCACCCAGAATTCCTGAGTCTTTTCTATAGTTTTCAAATATGGTATTTAAAGGTTGGATGGGTTGTTCTGATGCCCTACCACCTTGGAAAGACCCAGGGGATGACATAAGGAGATTGACATAGAAAGAAACACCATTTAGGAAGTGTATTGGGACTTTTGAATTCATCAACGTGCATAAGGAAATTTAATATGTCCTCTATCATTTGAGTACCATACTAAGGGTAATATAGACATACAAGATCCTTATACATGTCGTTTGAATATGGATGCCCCAATATATAGTCCCTAATGGTATAAGGACTCATTGCATTGTTTTACTCAGATTATAGGTATAATTACCTGATCCGACTGGTTTTACCTCAAATTCTGATTTATACACCTGATGGGTTCTGCCAGCCCCGTTTATGCATGAAAAGATAGTGATATGAAGTACGTGCCTACGAGCACCGTATCCCGCCTGCCCGAGTGTTTTATACCGATATAGTTTTGTACATGTTTTGATTTCTCATGTCACCGTGAGTCGGCACCACTAAGCTTGGACGTCCTTGTCAGTCTGATCAACTGACTTGGGCCTCCCCCTCGTGCTCCCGCCAGCTGCAGCTTAGATCCTGTCCCGATTACCCGGTTCCGCGGCCGTGGTCTTGTCTAGCTATATGTATATGTATGTATAATGTTGGTTCTCGTCACTTCGCGTGTTAGAGACCAACGCCCGATCTTGCTCTCATCACATTAGTGATAGAGATGATTTAGCTTTAGTGTGGTTGCCAATCCGTTCCCCACGATTGTGGCTCCCCTGAAGAAGGGCAATTTGCAGGGTCCGCCTATGGACTGGGTTTGCAATGTGAGGGACACATGTTTTACAGTTGTTAATGTGAGGGACACATGTTTTACAGTTGTTTTAAAGGAATACATGTTTTACAGTTGTTTTAAAGGAATGCATGTTTTACCAGATATATATGCTTCTACACATGCTTTAAAATGATTACATGTTTTGCCAGATATACATGTTTACACTGGTTTTAAATCTATGCAACTCTTGATCGAATACCATGATTTACCATATGTTTTATTATTCAGATTATCGTTTATATCTTTTCATCCACCTGCCAGACCGTCGTGTCTGACCCACTCTTTTGGTACTCAGGTCCAGGTTTCTTTGCTCCGAGCTTAGTGTACGTGTTGGCTGTGGAGCCATGAGTTGCAGATTTGTAGCGTCGACTATGTCATGTAGACATTTAGCTCGACATCTGAGTTACGTCACATGTGGGGTAGTGATTATTTAGCTTGTTATTTGTATGGCTTTTATTAGCCTGTTCTCCGGGATTTTTAATTAATGCACATTGATACTTGTAACTTGAACATATGTGGGAATGAAATATCCTGTTACTGTCAGCTCTGTATTTTTATTATGATGGTTTGTTCCAGTCTGATACGATTCTTGATACAATAGCTATATGCTAGCGGTTGAGTGCGATGCGGAATCCGATGGCTACGGAATCCGAGTCGCAACGCCACGTAAGCTTCCGCAAAATATTCAGAATGAGAGGAATTGTCATCCTCACTCACGCGGATTCTGGGAGAAATATAATTATTACTTAAATCCCAATTTCACGCCCCCCGAGGTCGGGCCGCTGTAGGGTCCGGGTTTGGGGGCGTGACAAAAACACAAGGTAATAATAAGGGGTTCTGTTGCTCTTTTATAATTTCTCTAGTAAAACATCTCTCCATCATAACTTGGAAGAAAAAAACAAAGATCTTAAGGACCTATTCCTTTCTTTGTTTCTTCCTGTTGAGTCTCCTCAAGCATTTTCCTTCACATGTGTTGGATAATCAAGTCAAATAAAACTTAGCATGAGAGAGAGACAGTGAGAGAGAAAGAAAGCGAAATGAACTTTGCCAAATGCCAATCTTCCTGTGTGGGCAAAACACCGTAATGACAATATTAAGGGAGGATTACAGTAAAGAGCATTAGCTATTCATCCCGTTCTTGGTAAGCACAGCCCGGTAGTTCGGTGGCTCGATGAGGAGCGCCGGCTCAAGAGGCCTCCACCCGGCAACTCGGCTAGGAGTGCCAGCTCAATGATCCAGCTCGGAGGAGTGCCAGCTCAATGGATCCAGCTCGGCAGCTCGGCTAGGAGTGCTAGCTCAATGATCTCGGCAGCTCGGTCACTCTGCGTAAGTGCTAGCTCGGCACAGTGCCAGCACGGCCAGACCATTCCTGGTCCCGGTAAAAGCACTGAAGGCAGTGGGCCATCATCCTTCTCTTACAAGCACAGGCGCGCCCTGTCAGATAGGGGCGCTCATTTATGGCGATAGGATCGCTCATTTATGGCGATAAGAAGTTGACTTTATCATCCCTTAACATCAACTGACCAAAAGCATGGAAAGTTCTGATGGGATGTGCCATTTTTACCTACCGCCGAATGTCAGGGTAAGGCCTGGTGGGACCTTACCCCACCTACCCCCATTCACAGACAGAGAGAATGAACGAGGAATATCTACATATACACATGGGATCAGCCCCATAGAGTTACGCAACACGCAATATACCACATACTATCTCTCATTCTCCTCTTCCTCCTCCTGCTTAGTTTTCTCAGAGCTAACTCAGGCATCGGAGTGCCTTCGGCTCACGGCAGCCAAGGGCTCTGACCTAAGCCTTTTTCCTTCCCTTTTAGTTTCTTGGCGTTCAGTATTCCCTGATCTAAGAAGTTCATCTCAATCTAAGTAGGTGTCGTGTTTTTACCGCCTACAGTTTGGCGCTGTCTGTGGGAACACTGAACAAAAAGCTTACAAACACCATGGCTCCAAAAACCAGAAATGGGGAAGGTCCGTCTAAAGGCAAGGGCTTGTCCATACAGCCTGTACTGGTCGAAAGCCGACCACCCCCTTGACAAAGGAGGACAGGAGAGAGGTCTCTCACGGTCCAGTCAGTATCGCAGTCTAGGGGGCTGACAATGCCTTCCCTTCACGATGTTCCGGCTCCAGAGTAGCCCCGCCATAGCTATGAGCACGCCAGGCGAGGTGACAAGTCAGTCACCAAGCCGCGTGAAAAGTCAGCACGGGCTGGATCTCAGTCACACCATCAAGCCAGCCTTGACGAAGATGAAAATCCTCACCTAAATGATATCAGGGCTCAGAACCGCCTCATCCAGGAGCAGAACGAGCTTATCAAGTGGCTCAAGTAGCAGCTTGAGTAGAGAAGGGCTCGGAGTCCACCTCCCATGCGCAGCTATGCCTCAGGTCCCCCACCCAGGCACAGCCAGACTCCTCTAGTCCACGAGCGAGACCTGAGGCACGTCCTCAATAATAAGAAGCGTGATCGGGTCCACGGAGAAGAAGACTCCAGCAGCAGCCACATGCATGAAGAACCGAAGAAGCAGGGCCAGATACCAGAAGACGAGGAGCTGAACCAGTGGATCGACCAGCAAGTTAAGCAGACAATCCGCTAGAATATGGAGACTGCTGGTATCGCCTAAGACCAGTACAGCGCCTTTGAAGCCTAGGACACAGGCGCATCTCCTTTCTCCAGGGAGATCAGAAAATACTCCATCCCTGAGAAGTTCAACGTCCTAAGGTTCACTCTGTATGACGGAACCTCGAACCCTGCGGCTCACCTCCGACACTACATCCAGAGGATGTCGGTCTGGGGGGATGACGACTCCCTGAACTGTCGAGTCTTCTCCTCCAGTTTGGAAGATCTCCCCCTGCGATGGTTTTGTTCACTCCCTGAAGGCACCATCTCCAGTTGGCGGCAGCTCCGGACCTCCTTCCTGGAAAAGTTCCAGGCTCATCGCGTCATCCCAAAGACCGATGCTGATCTGATGGCCCTCCGGATGCGAGAAGACGAGAACGTCACCCAGTTCGCCCGTCGGTTCTGGACTGTCTATAGCCAGATCGAGTGCGCTTCTGAGGAGTTGGCGGTGAAGTCCTTCCAGCTGGCTCTACGACCGGGCATCCAGCTTCGGGCGCAGTTGGTCATGTACCCTGTGACCACTATGAAAGAGCTGATGACCCGAGCAAATCGGTTCATCCGGGCAGAAGAAGACGAGGTCCGCGGTCGGGAGAACTTCGGCCTCACCCAGAAGGACCGCCCATCCAAGGGAGACAACAGGTCCTCCAGAAGGGAGGACCGTCGCAGAGACTCGTCCCTGGATCTGCACAGGGCCCGGTCCTCATATCGGCGCCGGGCCCCCTCCACCTCGGCAGCAGCCTCGGGGAGTGGCAGAAGGTCAAGGCATGAGGCGGCCTCCTACAAGGCCGTAAATACCATCTTCAAGGAGTCGATTTATAAGCTCCTCAACAAAATAAAGGCGCAGCCCTTCTTCAAGTGGCCCCAGCCAATGAAATGTGACCCCTCATCCCGGGACCAGAGCAAGTTCTGTGAGTATCACAAGCAAAATGGGCACAGAACCGATGAGTGCAAGAGCTTCAAGTCCCACCTGGAGAGCCTTGTGAAGGAGGGGCACCTGAGGGACTACATTAAGGAGGAAGGCCGAGACGACAGCCGACCTCCACCCCGAGATACTGACGGCTAGGACAGCGAACCCGAGGGCATCATCAATGTCATCCACCTCACTCCTCTGCCGAAGGGGAGCTCCCAGGCCCATGCCGAGGCCAGGAGAGCCTCCCACCAGAAGCAGCTGCTTACCGCGGCACCAGAGCCAGCTGCGAAGAAAGCCAAGACGGAGGGGCCCAGAATATGGTTCTCTGACAAGGACTTGGAGGACGTCGAACTCCCACATAACGACCCTCTAGTGCTCACCTTGAGGCTGCAGAACTTCTTGGTTCAGAGAGTCCTTGTCGACCTAGGCAGTTCGTCCGAGATCCTGTACTATGATTGCTTCAAGAAGTTGAAACTCAAGGACGAGGACCTCCAGACTGCCCGTACCCCTCTGGTCGGCTTCAGCTCCAAGCCAGTGTACCCGAAGGGGAAGATCTCCCTTAGAGTCCAAGTAGGAGGCGCTTTCAGGCAAGTCGATTTCCTAGTAGTCGACGTTCCCTCCCCATACAATGTCATAATGGGGAGGACGTGGCTGCATAGCATGGATGTTGTGCCCTCCACCCATCATCAAAAGCTCAAGTTCCCTCTGGAGAACCAGTCTGGCCGGACGGATGTGATCACTGTCAGAGGCGACCAGCACATGGCCAGGCAATGCTTGATGACCGTGCTGCCTGGTGAAGCCGAATCATCCCAAGTCCATGTGGCCGAGCTGGACAGAAAGGCCGAGCTCGAGGATGTTGGCAGGGCTTCGGCGCAGAAGAGCATCGAGGACCTCACCGAGGTCAAGATCGACCCCGCCGACCCAGACAGATTCTTCCTAATAGGAAGCCAGCTGCCCGAGCCCGAGAAGGCAGAGCTGCTCAGCCTCCTCGTGGAGAATAAAGAGGTCTTTGCTTGGACACCGTATGAGATGCCCGGCATCGACCCAACAGTCATATGCCACAAGCTGAATGTGGATCTCAACCAGCTCAATGATCCAGCTCGGCAGCTCGGCTAGGAGTGCCAGCTCAATGATCTCGGCAGCTCGGTCACTCTGCGTGAGTGCCAGCTTGGCACGGTGCCAGCACGGCCAGACCGTTCCTGGTCCCGGTAAAAGCGCTGAAGGCAGTGGGCCATCATCCTTCTCTGACAAGCACAGGCGCGCCCTGTCAGATAGGGGCGCTCATTTATGGCGATAGGTTCGCTCATTTATGGTGATAAGAAGTTGGCTTTATCATCCCTTAACATCAACTGACTAAAAGCATGAAAAGTTCTGATGGGATGTGCCATTTTTACCTACCGTCGAATGTCAGGGTAAGGCCTGATGAGACCTTACCCCACCTACCCCCACTCACAGACAGAGAGAATGAACGAGGAATATCTACATATACACATGGGATCAGCCCCATGGAGGTACGCAACATGCAATATACCACATACTATCTCTCATTCTCCTCTTCCTCCTCCTACTTAGTTTTCTTAGAACTAACTCAGGTATTAGAGTGCCTTCGGCTCACGGCAGCCAAGGGCTCTGACCTAAGCCTTTTTTCTTCCCTTTCAGGTTCTTGGCGTTCGGTATTCCCTGATCTAAAAAGTTTATCTCAATCTAAATAGATGTCGTATTTTTACCGCCTACACTTCCTATCTCCGTTATTTCATTCTTACTCCCGGAATCTTTTGAACGGTTTCCACATCATTAGGGCCTTGACTGGACCCTATTCTCTAAAATAAGTGGCTGTCAACGTTCAAAGAAAAGGAACCCTTAGTCAATTCAACTACATATTTTCCCATTGCAGGACCCGGTCAACAATCATATAACATTAAATTGGGATTAGTCAACCGCAGCATCATCTTGTAAGGGAATCCGGATCGACCCAAGCAGCCAGATTTAAAAGGGAGATAAAAAAAAAAAAAAGTTTTCGAAAGTCAGGCCCACCTTGTTAATCCAATACTTCCAAAAATAACAATGCGACATTTGAGGAATGTGGGCCCCACTTATGGAGACTTTTTCTCGGGCCTCCTCTGGACACACTGCTTTTCGACATTTTTGACCGCGAGGTTTTGGAAATTCATGTCGAGACATGAGGTGGGGGCCCACACGGGCAAATGACAGCGAAAAGAGCCATCTGTCCATTCATTGAGTGGGCCATTTGTGAGATTAGGTTTTGTCTTTGATTATAACATCCCAAACGTGAAAGGGGTCGATTGGGTCCGTGCATCACAAGCAATATATATATATATATATATATGTATATAAATTCTCAAAAACTTTCCATTTAGAAACGGGGAGTTTTTGCCCAATTTGACTTGTCTAATGAGATTTTGCCACCTCACATAGAAAATATAAGAAAAAATGAGGTTTTGAAAATTTAAATTTCTTATTCGTATTTAACTTGATGATGACACTTGTCGTAATATTATTAACTTAGAAAAGGGACTTTTTTGTGAAAAGTGTCTGAGAAGTTTTGTAGCGCTCCTCATATATATATATATATATATATATATGCCGCTGCTTTTGGGGTTGTAGTCTTTGGAAGTTTGAAGGATTATTGTTTAAATAGTTCAGTTGACTGTGGGGCGTGTCCCAGGAGGGAAATTTTCTGGAAGGAACATGGTAGTTTTACGTATGATGTCTGTTGACTACCTTTTTCTATTAAGTCCTAGGACCTTAAACAGTTGTTAGTAAATTCTGTAAAATATTAACAATTGCATACTGCTTTTACAATAGGCCAAGAATATCAAATAGAGGGAGAATCTTCATTGAAAACAGGCCTTATTCCTTGCACTCGAAAGGGTTCGAATTGAAAATAAAAGATCAGAATTTGCACATGTGTCCAATTTTTTAACCTGTTTGTAGTCAGAATTTGAGTTGGGTTCATGGGTTTCGTGCTGTAGACCCCAATAGGACTAGTATTTTTTAATGCAACAAGCATATATTCAGTAAAGAACACATATTATATATATGTACATATGGGTACAGGGGTGATCCCCTGCGCACCTTTGACTTGCGCACAAAATCAAAGGAAAGGTGGGGGATAGAAAAATTTAAGTTGTCGCACCTGTAGGGTTGTAAATTGGTATTCTAATTTTCCGATTATCCGAAACTTTCGATTCGAAAAAATTCGGTTCTGAAATTTATTTTAAGTTCTGATTTAAAAACGGGTTCGAGTCCGGAACTTAATTTAGATTCCCATTGATAAATGGGTCCGGGTCCATATGGGTTCTGACACGTGGACCCGGCATATGAGCTTTTAATACTGCAAATTGTACCTCAAGATCAACTTTTTTTTACATTTTTTATGTATAATATTAGAGGTTGTAGACTTGATGCATTGTCATAAGCTGAATGATATGCTTATTTTAAAAAAAATGAAGAATAAAGAGAAATTAGAATCGATTTTGGAACTATATTCCAGTCCTCTAGGTGGACCTAGTTTCATAACCGGATCCAATTTTTCCTATCAGACTTGGGTCTGGAACCAGCAAAATAGGTTCCAAGTCAAAATCGGATTTGGAACCGGAATCGGTATTTAGAAAAGGGTTTGGGTCCGGGTTCACTAGGGTTCCAATATGAAACCATTCCGTTTGCAAACCTACGTACCTGTATATAAATTTTCAAACACATCATATCATCTTAATCCCTTGATTTATGCCTCACAAATTTAATTGTTGTCATTTTATTGTAATGTCTCTTTTGATTCGAACCTGTGGCGTAAACCATATCTCCCCTGTTCCAATCATGGATTCAACAGCGTAAGAACAGGCCCTTGATGTTGGGTAGGTTGAGTTCTTTTCTTGAAATAAAAAAATATTAATATTGGTGCGATCTTATCCATTATTAAGAATCAATCTTGAACTTGTGGTATCATTCCTTTTTCCAATATAAAAAACTGAGGACTTGGCTAAATCAATTCTTATGATATTGTGGATCCGATCAGTTGCCCTTAGTTCAACAGAGCAAGCATGAACCCCTACTATAGAACCATTTATGTCTTGGTTCCAATTCAATACTAAACAAGTTTGAACTAAATGAAGACTTCTGTAATAAGTTCCTCGAGCTGCTTTGCCATTCCCATGAAAGATATAATTGACAATTCATAGTTGGACATTATCCATTTCCTACAATGGATCCTAGGGGAAAAGGATTGGTAAATTAATCCCGTTAGCTATTTCACATGGGACTACAGATCAAACTAAAACAAAATACTTTTTCTTGGTAGGTGTAATCTGTTGACATAGATCCATTTCAATCTGTTGATTCCTTTGAATTTTTTTCCCCATTCCTGTTGGTATCAAGATGCTGCATTGCCGGGGTATTTTATTTGTCACTCCAGAAAAATAGACATACATACATACATATATAAATAAATACATAGATAGTTGATCTGATGGTACAGTCCCACCAGATTGATGGAAATAAATGAGACTAATGACATTCAAGGGTTTGGTTGTGTGTCCCATCTAGATTGGTGATTAGTTAGGCCCCACTACATGGTGTGCACCAAAAGATCCAAGGAAAAGTGTGCATCTAAAGTTTTTTCTTTATAAGTATATTAACATAATAAGTATGTACAATTATGATTCTATTGTGCTTGATGGATCATGGTGTGGGCTCCTGTTTTTTGTTTGAGTCAAGTCTCTGTCCACTCAAACCTGACCCTTTTTTTACATTCCGAATCATCAATATCGTAAAAAGATATTTTTGCAAAAAGGAATAGATTAAGGATAAAGATGAATCCAAGAACATGAAAGCAAAGAAAAGAATAATTAGCTTGTCTAGCACTGCAAGTTGTAAAGTAGAGGCCGGCCCAAAAAGCTTTCGTGGGAGAGGCCACCATTTGAAAAAAAAAAAAAAAAAAAAAGGAATTTAGGTCGCATTTATAATAGCTAGAACAAGAAAATCTCAAAAAAAAATTTGTGAGGCAGAGTTATTTTCAAATCCTTAAAGTTAGAAATATTTAAATTCTTGATAAACAAGGCTGGGACTAGGTGATTTTCTTGAGGAGAGGGAGAGTAAACTAAAAAGGTTTTAAAAATAAATAATTTTAGTAATAAAATACACAAGAAAAAGAAATAATTAGCTTGCGCTCCACTTTCATTGAGTTGATATTTATTCACGGTTGGATAAATATGACTGGAGTATAACTTTCTTTGGTTATAGAAAAATATCAAATTCTAATGCATATATACAGGAGCAAAGGAGATACACAGAGTAGTGCCAATTGTTAGAGATTAAATATATGAGTTACACCATAAAACTACGAGAGAGAGTAATGTAGCAAAGGCTTTGACAAAATACCGAGATATTTGAAAATTAGTTTGGTTTCATGCTAGGGAGGCCAACTATAGAACTTATCTTTTTACTAAAACAATTAATGAAAAATACTTTAAGTAGAGAAAAAATCATCATAGTGTCTTCATTGATCTAATAGAGATTTGATTTTGTGTATTTTAGATAGAAAGAGTATTCCAAGAGGTTATGTTAATATCATTCAATATATGTATAAGACAAGTAAAGTAGAGTGAGGGCCCGTTTGATAATTTTACTTGTCAAGTAGACTAAGGGCCTGTTTGATAGTAGAGTACGGGCCTGTCTGATAATTTTACTTGTTAAGTAAAGTCAAGTAAAGTAAAGTTAAGCATCAAATCAAAAACACTTTAATTCAAAACTCCCTCCTTCTTTTTCAAAAATAAAAAAGCAACTACCTTTATTCACTAAAAGACAAAAAAAACTCCATTTCCCCATACAAAAAGTAAAAAATATTCCATCCCAAACAACTAAAAGTAAAATACCTTATAAACCACTTATATTTTATTTCCTCTTTTTATTTCACTTGACTCCACTTTATTTTAAAAGTAAAATGCCAAACGGGCTAGGGAACAATAATTTTTGTGAGAACTATATGTGTAGATACAAGTGAGTTTCTAATGATCACTATAGGTTTGCATTACGGATCAACACTAAGCCCTCCTCTTTTTGCACTCAATAGGTGGATAAAAAAAAAAATGGCTTGAATGTGAAACTTGAGAGATGTCTTAAGCTTTTAGTTGCCAAGGGCTTTAAAATAAGTTATACAAAGAAAGAACTAATGAGTCGCAACTTCAAAGGAGATGTTGAGATTAATATTACTCCAGTGGTGAGAATTGAAATTCAATGGAGATAAGAGTTGGACATTGAAGTGGAGACTTTTTCTTAGATTGTTTTATGATATATGCATACTAGAAAGATAACTTTTTTAGGACAATGATTACAACCCTATAGAGCATAATGTTGGCGAATTAAAAACAATACACGTAAAAGATAAGTGTAGTAGAAACAAAAATGTTGAGATTGACGTATGATAAAACTAGAAAATGTATAATAAAAAATAAGCACGTTATAGAGTAGCATCAATATGTAAATTAAGAGAGACTCATTTGAAATAGTTTGGGCATGTCCAATGCATACTAGAAACAATGTTGATGAGGAAAGTTTTTCTATAAAAGGTTGATGGCCTCTCAAGGAAGGGGCAAAAGGGACATGATTATAAGTAGTAAGGATAGATCTAAAAAAGTTTCATCTGTCCCAGGGTTTGACACATTAAAGAATAGAGAAATACACATAGATAGGTCAAGGCTTGGATGAAGATGACAATATAATGTTTTTGAGTATTTTAATTTAACAAGTGGGTACTTCGAAGGGTTTATACAACGGACACAAATAATGTATTATTTAAGGATTTTGAAATCTAACTCAAGTGAAATCATTTGCTACCGATTTTTCACTCCTATTCACAATCTTATTTATCATTACTAATACAACTTCAAAATTTAAATTTATACTTTAGATAGAGCCTTGAGTCAATCAAGAGATCTTACAAAAGCTATACTAATTAAATATATATACTTTAATTATATTTAAAAACTAACATGAAAGATCAAAATATATTATTTTAATAGTAATTGAAAACGAGAGTTTCCATGTTTGTTCGTGGAAAAGATATAGTTTTTGTGGTAGAAAGCGTTGCTTTATTTTATAATTTTCCATGCTTTTAACCTTTTCAAATTAGTTGTATATTCCCTAGAAACAAATTTGGAACAGCATGATATCAATGTGGGAAAAGTCATCAAGAAAATTTCACTACAAAGGAAACTAATGCTATAAAAGGTGAAGTCTTTAGTTTTAATTTTGCACTGAAAATTGAAGAGAGTTTCACTTATAAACAACAAGTGTCCTTTTACAATTACAAATAGCCACCCTACTACTATATATATACATATATAAATATGGGAAATATTTAGTGCATCTATCCCTCTCCAGAGGGTGAGGGATGTTTCCATAAATGGGAGTTTTCAAGTACAAAAGGGGGATTTCAAATACATAGGGTGAAGTATAAAAGGGGGATTCATGTGTAAAAAGGGAAAGTGCCTTCACCCTATGGTGAGTGATAGATGCATATGAATGCCCCCTATAAATATATATGTATATGCAAACTTATATATTTTATAAATAACCAATTTGACTTCTACAAGAATCATGTTCTACCTTCTTTAGTAATTTGAGGGTGACTTTCCAGTGGGCGATGAAGTTCATTTTAGTTTTTTGTAAGAGGACCAAAATTCCCATAGTTAATTAATACAAAAGACCATCATACCCGAGATAATTTATCTGATATTAATTAAAGCCTAATTTTAATCATGAACATGTTATATCTAAGGGAAGACTTTCACAAACCAATCTAATAGTGTTAACAATCAATCATTGTGGTTCATCATTATTTGAAGAATTATGGAGCCAATTATTTTGAAAATTAAAGAATGCAAGTGGTTATTTGTAGTTGTAAAAAACATACACATGGCATTAATAAGATTTTTTTAAAAATGAGCAATTGTATAGGATCCATTTGTTTCCCCGTCATTGAATTCTTAAAAAGTTTTAGGACACGCTTTTGTATCAAAAGGGCTAAAATTGAAAGAGGAGAGGTGAAATATCAACAAATTCTCATCACATACGTACTCTCCTCTTTAGTTAATTTACCAAAATTTAAGGGGTGTGCTGCTCCAACAGAATCCCATGTTATATATATTCCTCACTCCTCACCTCTTTACACTTCCTTCTTACAACCCATGTCACTATGAATTCCTAAAAGAATTTAGCGGCCCCATGTACAATGAATAAGACCTAAGACCAATGACTAAAGACCTGTAAAGAAAAGTCATCAAACATTGCAAAGAAATTGCTAAGGCGATCCAGTGAATTTGCCAGATAACACCAATGACTAATGACCTGTAAAGAAAAGTCATCAAACATTTGAAAGAAACTGCGAAGGAGATCCAGTGAATTTGCCTTGGATTTTAATGCATGACTTCGATTTTAATGCCTGACTTCTACAGAGTACAGACTACTCCACCCCCACAAAACTTTAATTCAATTGACTGTTACAGGGCTTGAAATTTTCAGACAGAAAATGACATTGCGTGACAATTTCTCACATCTGCGAGTTTCATTATTTTAAGGAGAAAACACTACCAAGGAAACTTCATTATTGGACCTTTCACGGCTATAAAAGGGCAAGATGAGTGAAGCGAAAATTGCATCTTCACCTCCTCCATTCTATTACCAGATAAAGGAGAAGACGACCCAACCTCTAGTCATGGTCTCTGAGAAGAAGATTGTGGAAGAAGTGTCCGGTTGGCTCCGGGTCTTCGACGACGGCTCGGTCGACCGTTCATGGACCGGGCCCAAAGAAGTCGAGTTCTTAGCAACCCCAGTGGCTCCGTCGGAGCAATTCATCGATGGGGTAGCGACCCGGGATGTAGTCATCGACCCAAAATCCGGCCTCTCAGTCAGGATCTACCTCCCTGAAGAGGAGCACGACAAGGACGCGAAGCTCCCCATCCTCCTCCATTTTCATGGAGGAGGATTTTGCATTAGCCGAGCGAGTTGGTACATGTACTACCAATTCTATGCTCGGCTGGTCAAGTCGGCCAGGGCCATATGTGTATCAGTAGAGATGCGGCTGGCTCCTGACCACAGGCTACCAGCCGCAGTGGACGACTGCTACGATGCGCTTGTGTGGCTCCGAACCTTGGCTCGAGGAGACTTGACCGAGCCATGGCTCAGAGCCTATGCTGACTTCAGCCGAGTCTTCCTCATTGGAGACTCCTCGGGAGGGAACCTGGTGCACGAGGTGGCTGCGCGTGCGGGTTCCCAAGAGTGGGCACCCCTACAGCTGGCTGGAGGGGTGCCCATCCACCCTGGCTTTGTTCGCTCTAAACGAAGCCAGTCGGAGTTCAATACTGAATTTGAGACGCCGTTTCTGACGCTGAAGATGGTGGACACCTTCTTGGGGCTGGCGTTGCCAACTGGTAGCACTAAGGACCATCCGATCACCTGCCCGATGGGCCCTGCGGCACCACCACTCTCAAAGCTAAAGCTGCCACCATTTTTAATGGTGGTGGCAGAGAGAGATCTGATTCAAGACACAGAGTTGGAGTATATGGCGGAGATGAAGAAAGCAGGGAAGGAGATTGAGGTGGCATACAACAAGGGGGTAGGCCACAGCTTCTATCTCAACAAGATTGCAGTTGAATCGGACCCTGTAACGGCCACCGAAACCGATTTGCTGATATCCACTATATCGGATTTTGTCAAGAGGCACTAGGGGATCCCTTTTGTGTGAACTCATAGCTTTCATCTCCCTCTCTCAGAATCTTCTGTGCTTGTTACGGGTGTAGTTTTACTGATGTTGCCATGTATGGTTGAGTTTGACCTTTGTTACAGATATGCAAATATGTAATATGTATTGTTGGGTTTGATCTTTTGGAATAAGGAAAGTGACAATATAAAAAATTATGCTTTATTACTCTAAACGGTCATGTTAAGATGCAAAAATGTTTAAATTAATCAATCGGGGTCGTTGCATTCAATGGATAAGCTTGTTATTAAAGGTAGGTTCTTGGTGATCTCGTTTTAAAACTCGCCACAAATCCATTCCTGCTTACCGTACTTAAAGGTTTCTGCCATAACTAATACTTGTTTGATATAGGTTTATTTTAAAATGAGTGCTAAAAATAATAAAAAAAGGTCTGAGTTTTCTTTTAAAATGGCACCTTTTAAGCTTTTGTAGGGCTGAATGGCAGCCGAGAGGCTTTACATTTCAACGACATGGTCATATAGTAAGATCATCCTATTCTCTAGGGTTTGTTTTTGTCAGCCACTTTAATGAGGAAAATGGAATGAAAAGTGAAAATCCTTCTCCATACTACTGAGGGCACGCTTGGTAAGCATCTATGGTAGGAAGGGGATTCTATACTCCTGATGATTTCTTTGTTCAAATGGAATCAAGTCATCCTCATATAATATTTGTAAAGAGAGTTCCAAGTTTGGCATTGAAAGAGGATTTCCATTGTTAGTAGAATATATGATACAATAGTTGTATGCTTTTTGGAATAACTCAAAGTCTATGAAGAATCAAGACTTCAACTTTTTACTCAAAGTCAATGTGGGCTATCTAGAGTATTTAAACGGTTCGGATCGTGCGGAGGGACCCCACAAAAATAGAAAATTAATATTTTAGACTCATGACGTTTTTTGTAAGTATCTCGATATCTAGACATGATCAACGGTTGAAATTTGATCAACTAGCCATTTTTGACCTTCTAGAGATATCTCTCGGTTTAGATCATGACTATGGGCCCCACATGAACCAAAAAATTGAAAAAAAAACACACTGTTTTATATCCCCTTTTTTGCATTATGTGAAATCAACGGTCAGTAGTTTTTGACCAATATCTCATGATCCATGATGAATCAGGCTGCCAAATTTGAACTTATAGCTGTTTTAGGCATTCTGAAGAGATTGGACGGTTCAAATTTCACAAATGGGCCCAACAAAATTTTAGAAATTGTCATCCAACAGTCTGGACTTTTTTGTAAATATCTCAAAATCTATGAACAATCAACAGTTAATATTTGACCCCTTAGCCGTTTTAGGTCGTTTAAACAAGATTATCGGTTCATATCTTACTTTTAGGGCTTAGAAAAGGTTAGATTTTCAAAAAAAAGGACAACCCTATACTACCGTGTGATGCACTGTAGCTCCGCCTTTAAGAGCCTTTGTGGATTTTGTCTTTTAGAGGGGGCAAGGTCTGACCTAGGTTATGCATGCGAGCAAGGATGCATGGATTCTTTGATGTAAGATTCCTTGCATTGCCAACGTGGAATTTCCACGGAATCATAGAAAACGTGTGAGGAATCCTCGCTAAGGATGGTTACCAAACATCCCCTGAGAGTTTCACCACTAATGCAGGCGCCGTTTTTCATTGAGAACTAACTTTTCCATAATTCCATGAAAAACTATTTTTGATGGGGGAGATCTGACTTGGTTATCCTCGGAGCATAAAAAGGTTATCCATGAAACTAATTTTGCACGATGCCACACAGTAGTTCATGAAGGCCCCAAAGTTCAATTGCTTTCTAAGTGGAATTTTTTTTGTTGATTTTATTAAGATAGCAGTAGTACTTGCTCATATCAAACTGTGTCATCTCCAATCCATGTCGACAGACCTTTGCTCACTCAAGGGATTTTCTGCCTCACCCGAGGTCTACTTCACTCACTAGAATGTGGGTTCCCAGCCTCTAAACTGGGTGTCCAAATAAACATTTACATGGGTAAATGTGTGCACTTGAGAAGTTTTGATGCCTATATTTGCATTTCCCTTAAAATATATTCAAGACTCTATTTTCACTTTTTAGCAAAGGATTGATAGATCAAAATTCCATCTTTTATCACAAAGCCAATTAAGTTTTACTTTTTACAAAATTACATCCCCATCAAATCAATGACATTTAAAACTCATGAATATACTTTTTTTTTTAATCCTCTTTATTTAATGATAGAGGTTTTTACCTGAAAAAACACATTATGCGGTCACTACACAGAACATGGAACATTAGGCAAACATGCACCTAACAGGAAATCGATCTGAACAGGATCCCTAATTTTTTTTTACCATTTTTTTGGGTGGTCGAATTCGACATTCATTTTCAGCACTGGAGGTTGAATTCGACCATATGGTGTAAACTTCCTATCCGTCTGCCAAAAAAATACGTCTCAATCGACTTTCAGTTTCAACGTTTAAGGTCGAAATCGACCATATGGTGTAAACATCTATTTCGTCGGCTCAAAAAACTACGTCTCAATCGACCTATATGTCTAAGGACAAGGTCGCATTCAACCTTAACTATAGAGTTGTCCATGAGTAAGTAAGTGTTGTTATTTATTGTATTGTTTAATAGTCTAAGAATCCCTGGCCTTTTTTATGTGAAGAAATATTGCAGATGTCCGAGGCCATAAGCAGTAACGCTAACGAAGGTGTACCCGCAACACTACTCTACGACTTGGATACCCACATCTCATCAGCGATACAATGTGGACTGGTATGTTGTTAGAAAGATTACATTCTAGTTTTTCAAATAAAAATTATGGGTTACATTCTAATTTTTAAATTTATTTCTTATTGTGTTTGTATAACATTTCCACGGGAGCTTGGATCTTATAGATGCATACCAACCAATCCAGACTATGGGTTGTGGGAGCTAAACGACAGGTAGTAGGACTATATTAGGCAGGTCGGATTGATCCTTCTAGCAGACCCGAGCCTTTGCTTAAGCATTCAGCTGCTACTGTAATAGTTGAAAATCGAACAACTAATGAAAGATAAATTTGCTTTTCCATAGCTTTTGGCAGAAGAAGCACAAGGTTGGTGATGATTGCGCATTTGGGGTCAACAGAGCACGAGTGTGGGATGTGAAGGAATGTAAGATGCTCGCGTACATTTTACACCAGCACAATCAGTTTCACCTTGCTTGTTGGGAGTTCTACAATAGGTTTGAAAGTGATAAATATGGATTAGTCGTGTGTGAAGGTTTTGTTAGTATCCATGCAATTGTTGTTGATTTTTTACCCTTCTTTTAAATGAACTCACCCACTGAATCATCTTTTCTATATGGGTGGACGCAGCCATGGATGTGGTTGCTGGATGTGAGGGCCGACATTCCCTATCAAGATAACGGAAGTGACTGCATTGTCTTTGCATGTGCGTTTGCGGAGCATTATATTTTCCGCCGCCCAGTTCGATTCACCCAAGCCGACATGCCATATTTCCGCCGTATGATTTTGATCGAGATATTCAAGAGAAACTGGGAATTAAATGGAAATAGACTCGATCTCCCTGTCCTTTGGTGATCACGTAGTTGGTGTGTCCAGTTTTGTTATAAAGTGATGCTAACTAACTCATGTTCAATGGTCACAGTTTGTAAAGTTATTGAATTTTAATTGCAATTGACATTGGATGTAGTTTGAAGGTTGCATGTAAATGGATTATTAAGGTTGCGTTTGTTAATTTTATTGATAGATGAGATTGTAATTTGAATGTTGCATGTAAATGGATGTGTGAGCCCTTGTGGGCCCTCAATTTGATTTGAATAATTATAAATATAATATTAGTTATCTTAATATGCTATTTAATAGGGTTTAGTAGACTAGTTTAATATTTTTCTAAGTCTTAGGATTAGGCTCTTGTATATTCCTTTATAGATTTAGGGTGGTTATTGTAAATTGATTAAGGTTTTAGTTAGATTAGGCCTTAGCTAGTAATTTAGTTTTAATAGGAGGGGTGTTGTAGTTAGGAAGCTTCTAAGATTCCTACAAAGGACCAATTTGCCCATACCCCTATCTTCTTCTCTATTTAAACCCTAAGGGCTCCTTAGTAATCAACCACCAACCCTAACCTATATATATACACTAACTATTGCAATGAAATGTAAACCCAACCCTAATTCACTCTCATTTCACACTCATCTTTTATCTTCCTTACCACTCACTCTCTAGAAACCCTAATTCCCAATCCCAGCAACAAGAAGGATAGAGGATCATCCACAATTGTAACATCAACCCAATATTAGCTACTTGGATATTCTCTTATACTCTAATTTATATTCTATTGATCTAAGGCAAGTACCCTATGCTAGATAGCTCAGAATGCATATTTTCTTTCTCTTGATTTTGCAATTTCAATTCAATTAATGTATGTATGTTTAGATCTACCATTTGAGCCTGGTTTTTATGGTTTATGGTCATTGATTGATGGGTTTACCTCATTTGGAAGATCAATGGCCCAAGGATGAATGTGGAAGGAGTATTGAAGTGTTTTTATGATTTTATATGTTGTGTGATGAATGGTGTGGATTGGAGGTTGTTTGATTGAAAATTGGATTGAAGAGAAAAAATCCATAAAACCGGAATTTCTGCACAGGTGTGTGTACCTGGTCGACCTGCCTGTAATGGGGTCAACCGGCAACACTAAAAAGGGGGGAGAACAAGTCTCAGTTAAATTTTCTGAGAATTTCTCAGTCCAGTGTGCCCAGTCGACCGAACATATGGAAGGCTACAGAGACTGAGAAATGGCCTGCAATCTGTTTGATGCAGGGGACCTGTGTACCAGGTCAACCAGCTTGCCACCCGCTCGACCGGATGCACTGGAATTTCAGAGGTTCAAGCCAGATTTCAGCCTCTCTTCTCTGTGTAGCAGGTTGACCCGTCCTTATCCAAGTCGACCTACCACAATGAAGATAGAAATTTCTGAGTTCAGCCTATTTTTGTGATTTGATCAATCGTGGGGCCCATTAACCATCCAAATAAACTTCCATTGATGTGCCAAGCATGAGTTAAACCTTGACTCATAGGGACCACCAAGTAGGTTTTAGGGATTGTCATTGTCAGTGATTCAACCATTAAACGTAGTCAAGGTTGCCTGTAACCTCAAGAGCACCGAATATCACATCTTTTGGCATATGAGACTATAGTTAGGGATCAAATCAACTGATGTGGCCTTGAACCTGAGAGTGGACCATTACCTAAGTTGGACCCTTGCTTTATTCCATTTGCTTTTATTGCCTGGAGGTTATTATACATTGCACCTCTCTTATATCCTTGTATTTGTTATAAACCTATTAATTAAATGAAAATTGGAGGACCTGAACCTAGGATTACGTAGTGTTGACCCGGTGATGTAATCGGTGATGAATGAACCATGTCTGTGGCTAGGTGGGCCCTCATACGGCCTAAGTTGGGTGTACGGTACCCTAGAATGGGGAGGCCAGTTATGATGAATTGAGGACTCATTGTGAATGAGTATGGATTGGTTACTTGTAGAATGAATATGGATATTATACTTGTATTGTTTCAGGCCATGGTTGTGGGCCTTAGTATGAATCCAATGATGATTGGACTTGGACTTGGATTTGGACTGTCTTCCATGGTATTGAACTTGGACCTCTTAGGGACTTGGTTAGGATATTGCTTTCGCAAGGCAAGCCTAGACAGACACAGACCTGCATTTTCTTCCCTGGGTCGGCACTAAATATTCATTCAGTTGATCTAAGCTCAGCCTGTTGACTGATCATCACTGGTAGGAGCTATATTTAGTTATGACTAGAGCTATCATGATGAGCTATGGCTAAATGGACTGTGCGATACCGGGTCCGATCTAATGCGATAAAGGGGTGTGATCGGTGTGATAAAGGGGTGTGATCGGTGAATGTACCATATTGTTATCTGTTAGATTATATTACTTATATTTTTAATTATAAACTGTTATTTACTGCTCAATTTCCTAGCTTATGTTTCACTGTTATTCTTATGATTAAATGATCGTCTCTATTCTCTTTGATGCATACATCATGTGTTATCTGTATATAGTGCCTTATTAGATTCTTGGATCTAACCTATCTTTGGTGCTTAGGTCTTGACTATGACCCCGCGGGTGACGCGCACATCTAGGCGCCTATAGCTGGCGATTTCAAGTGGGGACTAGTTGACCAGGTAGTTGAGTCGAAGGACGGAGTGCCCGTATAGGATGATTGAGTGCAGTTTATTTTGGGTTTTGAGTGGATATGTAGTGAGCAGGGAAATGGATTGTTATGTATAAACTTGTTATTCACACTTTGAGATTTTGTTAGACTTCAGCCCTACTTTACTTGATTCATTTTATATGATACATATTGTTTCCGCTATCTTTTCTCATACTTCCCCAATTTAACTATTGATCATCTTATTGTTCGAAAAGTTATAAAAATTTGACCTCACTACGGACTATGATCTTGGAAGTTCTTGGATTTTTTGGGAAATAACACCAAATTCAGGTATCTTGGCGGTAATTTCGATATTCGGAATTGGGGCGTTACAGTATGTAACTTTGTTTTTTAGGATATAGGATTATAATGTGAATCTTTTTTTTCACTGCTTTCCTCCAAGTGTCGAATTCGACCTGTAAGAACACAAGTAAAGGTTGAATTTGACGCTGGGATGATATGTGGAGGTTTAATTCCCAGTGTTGCATTCGACCTGCCTTCGTGCTCTTCAAGGTTGAATTCAATATAAATATGTTAGTTTCCATTTAAAAACTCCCCTCCCAGTACCTAAAGTCAGGAAACTCATGTACATTTAGTGTCGAATGCGACCTTTGGGGGTCACTTACGAGGTCGAACTCGACGCTAGGAAGAAATTGGCTTTCATACACTTTAATGGCATCCATCGCATTCAACCCGGGAAGGTGCTCTTCAAGGTCGAATTCTGTAAACAGAAATTTAAAATTTGCAGAAAGGTAAATGAACTAGATGATAGAGTGTGTGCGTATGACACTTCTATTTCAACAACCAGAGACCCTAGGCTTTATACTAAGCTTTTGGTGTGTCCGATCTTCGGACTGCTAGTACCCCTTTTTTACGAGAGATTGCAAAGGACGTGCTTTCCTCCTTGGGGGAAGGGAAGATCGTTGAGGACTTACTCTGCCTCTTCCCTTTCCCCTAGAAAGAGAAGCTTCCACATCAAAGGTTTGTTTGTGTCGGCCACTTTAATGAGGAAAAAGGTTTGGAAAGTGAAAACCCTTCTCCACACCGTTGAGAGTTCCATCACTGATGTAGGCGCCATTTTTCATTGAGAACTAACTTTTCCATAATTCCATGAAAAACTATTTTTGATGGGGGAGATCTGACTTGCTTTTCCTTGGAGAATAAAAAGATTATCCATGAAACTAATTTTGCACGGTGCCACACAGGCATTCTTGAAGCCCCTAAAGTTCAATTGCTTTCTAAGTGGAATTTTTTATGTTGATTTTATTAAGATAGCAGTAGTACTCGCTCATATCAAACTGTGTCATCTCCAATCAATATCAATGGCCTCTTACCTCAGTGGTAATTGGCTACTCCAGATTTGAACCTAGGCAATCACCTTTGCTCACTCAAGGGCTTTTGTCAGGTCCCCCAAAATACAACCAAGGGATAATGTAAAAAATAAGAATAAACATTCATTTTCCTGTGTTTAATGCAACACGAACTCCCAAATATGAACCTATAAAATTTCGAAACATGGTGAGTCATAATGAATCATAAATAAAATTTTTGCGGAAGCATCAAATCAATTGGTATCAATATCCAAAACCAAACCAACACATAACCAACTAAATAGTTAGGTTAAAGTTACCAAAATAACCTAAACAAAACAAATAAATAAAATATATTATGGAATTAAATAAATTAAAGAGTATAAGATGTCGATATCTCATGCGTAGACTTAGACGGCTCCGTTGCCATCTTCGGCTCTTCACTCGAGTTCAACAACTGGTTCAAATGCTTGAAATGTTTGACCCTCCTCCATCTCCATGGTAGGGTAGAGATTGGTACCTATGCATTAATAAACAAAGTAAACAGCAAGTGTGAAAACATAATTTATAAATAAAACACAAGATCAATGTGAGTAATGATAGGTAACTATCATAAGAGAATAAAATTGTAACATGACGAAAAGAACGTATAACTTAAATCCAATCTACATAATATAGTAATACAATAGTCACACAAAAGTAATGTCACTGCTTTGGATAGTTAGCCCAAACTATCTAAATCACGTCGGCAGTCATAAACTGATCGATAATCTGGAATACCGGTCAAACAATAAATTCGAATATTACAGTGTCTGTACACATCGGTGATCAGCCGTCCAATTACAACTGTAGTCGTTCAATTATAACTCAATCGATGTATATACATATACATATACATATCATAATAGAATAAACCTAGTGACTTGTAATGCTCTGACACAGAAACATAAGTCAAAGTGAAGGGCTGACTGCATAATAATCCACAATCAATACCGATAAATCATTCGAATAAACCTCTACAATATCTCAATCGATCGCCAAACCACATCACAGTCCATATCCAATCAATGTAGGGTATGCAACTAATAAACCAACATCAATTTCAATCATGTATGCAAACTCGAAGGTCAAAGAATAATCACAAGTCAATCCTAAGATCAAGTATAAGGTCTCGTACTCAACTACCACACGAATCTCTAATAGATAAAAGATCAATACATCCCTTTACAATCAATGGTGCATAAACCCACTTAAAGGCTTTCCAATAGAGATGGGCTGAGCTCAAATCCATTAGAATTTCTCCGATGTCATACCAGGCACAAAACCCAACGTTGGTAAGATACTGTGTGCCCAATCGGTATTTACTCAAGTCCAATGATCCGATTAATAAGGTCCAAAAATATAATTTAACATATCAAGAACTAAGGGTAATTTCAAAGTAATTAGCAATTAATAATAATAAAGAAAATAAGCCTTAGTTTATAATTTTGGAAAAGTTAGGGTCCCATCTTAGTGTATTTCCAAAAATATAAATCTTCAAATGGGTTCATTAAAGACAAAGAGTCCCATTTTTCTAAATTCTAGAAACTATGAGGTATGCATGAAAATACTTTGACAACATTTTGCCACAAAATTCACATAAATATCATCAATTTAAGCCACAATATGATTTGGAGCCAAAGATTCTACTTTGTATTTTGATCGAACACATGCAAATCTAGAAAATAAGCTTTAAAAAGAAGACACTAGGAAACCCATAAAACAGGGTGGGTGATGTTGTAGATTCAACGAATACATGGATGCGAGATTAGAAACTCCATCTGGGTATTTCGGAATATGTATTAGATGGGGTTGAGGAGCTAATAAACCTGAGGTTTTTTAATTAGGCCCAATATCTAGGAACCCAATTTTGATGATGATTCAAGAAGGCTTCCGATCCCTCCCTCTTTCATTCAAAATAATAAAAACAAAAGTATGAACAAATTTCCACGCTTTGGAAATAAAAAATCAAGAGGAAAAAGAAGAATCGGACATCTCAAAAGAAATCACAACATGAACAAATCAAAAGATTCTTTTTTCACGAGTCATAGATGGTACAAACAACTTCTCAAATCACATCCCCTTCAATCACATACAAACCCTAAAAAATAAAATAAGCAAGGAAATAGAGAGAAAAGACTCAAAGTACAGAAAAATGAAGAGGGGGTGTAGCTCTAGAAGATTCACAGCTTCAGATCTGTTGCCGTTGCCAGAAAACAAATGAAGAAGATGACCATTGGCGTTCTCGGAAGATGTGGTCGTCCGTCTGAAAACTCCCGTCTCAAGCTAGATTTCCAAATCCTCCTTGCCCTTCTGGTTTTCCAAATCCTGCCTTTTTAGGGATTTCGAATACCGGAAATTTCAAAAGCCAATGAATTCTTGTAAAGAAACACAGAATTCCTGACAGGAATTCTGAATTCCAAGACACCCTAAATTCCTGTCAGGAATTCTTCTAAAGAAACAGGGCCTTAATGTTTGTCACATGGGCATTCTCTTCCAAAACCTACTGAGGTCAAAACCGCCCCCTACACCATGTATATCAAGAATGCATTGATAATGGGCCCACCACACTATTTGAAAAGAAACACTTGTCTCCATATTCTATAACAAGAGGTCTTCCCCCTCCACACATAGCAGTCCAGGCAGAACCTAGTTCTGTAGTAGGTAGTTTCACGCCGTGTACATCAGGTCCTCTGGAAAGTGGGCCCCACCAATCAAACCTCAAGATCAGACCCACCTATCATGGTCGACCAGGCCCCCTCTACTAGATCCATGGTCCAGATAAGTCATCAGGTCGACTCCCTAGGCCACACAACTAGATTAAACAAAAGAAAATGCCTCAATATTAACTCACACCTCTGATTCCTAAAACCATTAGATGGTGGCCCAAACAGGGTCCACCTCACACGGGTCCCACATCCCTAAGGCTGCCCGTGGGTCTTTCTTCGAATCCATGGATCAGATCAGTCATCTGGTGGCCCACCTGGGTCCCATGGTCAATAACACGTAGAACCCATTCCTCACGATTCTGTGTCTGGAAATCTGCTACAAGTACGGTCCTCACTGGGTTTGGTGGATTGGGTGAGTCCAAACTCCAACACTCAATCTACATTAATACTTAAGTTTACAGAGGTCTAGATGTTAAGCAGGGTTTTGAAATCCAAACTGTGATGGGTAATGGGCAACAGAAGTTAAAAACACTGCAACAATGATTCCCAATATAAGAAAATCAATTTGATCATCCCTAATCTCCTATCTCTATCACTAAAGCAATTAACATCATAAAAAGGGCATCAAAGGATTTCTATATGCACCCACACGAAAATCAAAGAGGAACATAAGTATTAAATCTACAAATTATGGTGAGGTACTTGCCTTAAGTTCGCGGTTGAAGGAGACAGACTAAAATCCGACGGCTGGATTCTAAATTGCAAGGTTGTAAAAGCTAAAGAAAGTAGGAAGAGAGAGAGAGAGAGAGAGAGAGAGAGAGAGAGAGAGAGAGAGAGAGAGAGTTGTGTGGGAGAAGAAAAGAGTACGGTGGTGTGTGCATATCTAGAATGAGAATAAGAGTTGGAGTCTAACTTAAATTCCAAGGAGAATAGAGTCTGGGTTGGAAGAGAACATGAGTTTTAGTTAGAGAAGAACTAAACCTACTAAATTGAGTTTGGGTTAACTATGGGTTAAGCCACCTATCCAACAACCTAACCGGGTCCCCACTTAGACTAATCACGTATTTAACTAAAATACAATCAATTACATAATAATAATAAAATAAATAATATATCTATATATATATATATCAAAACGTCACTACTTTTCCACCTGACCCGATGTCTACTTCACTCACTAGAAGGCTGGTTCCCTGCCCCTGAATTGGGTATCCAAATAAAAATTTACATGGGTAAATGTGTGCACTTGAGAAGTTTGGATGCCCATATTTGTATTCCATTAAAATTTATTCGGGACCCTATTTTAACTTTTCAGCATAGGATTGACGGATCAAAATTCCACCTTTTATCACAAAGCCAATTACGTTTTACTTTTTACAAAATTACATCCCCATCAAATCAACGACGTGTAAAACTCATGAATATACTTTTTTTTTTAAGTCCTCTTTATTTAATAATACGTTTTAGTTGCTATCTATTAAATATCATAGAGAAACAAAGTCTCACCTCAAAAGAATCACACATTCACACTCCTTTACATCCTATTTTGTTATTTTGGAACCCTTCGTTTATTCTGGCCTTAAAACACTAATAGCTTAATTTTTTTTTTACCAAAAATATATAAAAAAATGTTAATTTAGGAAACTTCAATTTCTATTTTTTTAATATTTAATTTTCTTGAAAAGAAAGCCAGAGATAAACTGATATGCTTGGGCTTACTGTAACACCCTGTCCCGAGTTAATTAAGATCAACTCTAAGTAATCGGGATTAATGCTAATTCAACATGTTTTATGGAATTAATGTTGATTAATGGCTAAATTGATATAGAATCTGGCTCAAGTGGTCAAATTGAACTTAATGAAAAGAATAGTGAAGGTTATGGGTGACTTGAAATGGTTTCAGGCTAAACCATGCAATGTGAGGACTTTTTCGTAAATACGAAATTACACGTATTTCGTCGAATACGGAAACTCTTGATACTCACACGTATATCTCGAGGAGTACGTTAACTTCCGTGAATATAGTGATTCCATTCGACGTGAATTGGTTCAAATGACCATTCATTTGACTTAAAGTGTAATTAGAGGAATAGGAGGGGGGTAAAATGCAAAAATGGGGATTATAAGATAATGATGAACTCAATAGAGTTCATTCTTCATCCCAGCCGGTCTCTTTCTTTCTCTCCTTCTTCTTTCTTCCACTTTCTCTTCATTGAGTAGTGATTTAGAGAATTGACAATTGTGTGAAGAGGGACTCCATCTTTATCATCATCTTCTTCACCTCTTTTCTTACTTTCTTGGAGTTTAAACTTGAGAAGATCTCAAGAGTTCCACCAAAGAGGTTACAAGTAAGTGAATTGTGTTGGTTTTAGGATTTCTGAGTTCACTTTGGTGATTTGGAGTGGTTTCTTACATAAGAAACTCATTAGACTTTTCTTGAATGGATTGATTGGTCCTTAGGTTCAAAAGAAGGTTTGGCTTGAGGATTTCATCTTGGATTCAAGCTAGACAAGGGAATTCTTGCTGATTAGTTTCCAAACAAGGCAAGTATACTCAATTATCTTGATTTCAATTGTTAAGTGATTTGTTAGAACTCAAGGAATTCAGTTGCAGAAAATTCGATTCAGAATTTTCTGAACTTCTGGGCACAATTCGGTCAGCCGCCAGGCTGACCGACACCTGACCGAGAGCTGACCGACATAGGTCGGCTAGCCGAAATTGTGAGTTCGGCTAGCCGAGGGTTGACCGCAAAGTGACCGAAAATCTTGTCAGGGTTTTTCCATCAGAAGTTTAGCTTCTGGAAAACGAACCGTAAGCTGACCGAAGAAATTCGGCTAACCGAAATTTGAATTTCGGTCAGCCGAGTAGGTGACCGAATTGGGTGAGTTGTCCTGTAAATTGAGAAATTCTGGAAAACTGACCGAATGGGGTTCGGTCAGCCGAAACCCCTAATGCGGCTAACCGCTAGGTAACCGACGAGGTGACCGAAATTGAGGGAATATCAGAATTGATTTATGATAATTTCCTAAACCTTCATGGGTGTTAGCTAAACTTATGTGAATGTAAATTTCACTAAAAAGTGATGTCATCTAAAATAACACCTACATTGCATAATGAACGTTTCACCCGAATGTTGTTTTAGGAAATTTAATTGTTTATGACTTGAGTTGGCTTGTCCTCTCTCGTCTATTACTGTTATGCTCCTTGTTGAGCTACCATTGAATAATGTGTTGAATTATGAAATGAAATGTAATGAAATGAAACGAAAAGAACTGAAATGAACAAGCATTGTAATGTATAAAAGATTAATTCTGCTGCAGTAGATGGAGCGTTCCGGAGCTCCGTGGTGATGCCGGTGATCTCTGATCAAGACACTGGTAAATCCCACACATTTGAAAAGTCACTTAATAAAGTGAGTAATATTGAAATGAAATGAGTCCTTGAAAGGCTGGGTTGTGAATGGTGCGCCTTCCGCCTATGCTAGAGGACAACGAAAAGACACTGGATAAAGTGTATATAATGAATTGAATGCTCTCTTCAGGGGAGAACTACATAAATTGAATGCTTCCTTCAGGGAAGAACTATATGAATTGAATTGACTTGAATAGAATTGTTATACATTGGAACCAAATTGCTAAACATGTGATTATCATAGAATTGTGTATACATTGTTGAACCGTCGTGTTCACAGTGTTATTGATGACATTACAGGCCCAGTTGGCCGTTCCAGTGGTTCCGAGACCGAGCCGCCAACGGAGGAGACCAATCCGGTTCTCCCAGGAGGATTGAATGAATGGATGTGAATCGGAGGCAACCGGTTTAGCAAATTTTGGGAACATTTTGAATAGATTCATTTTGTTGTAAATAGTGATCACATGCATTGTAATTGAATATGCATGGTTGATTTAAGTAGAAAATGAGATGTGTAAGTAAACTTTACTTTCTGTAAAGGACTTGTACATATTAAAGTTGGATGTCAATGTATAAATATATTTCCGCAAAAATGTACATTTGACAGGTATATGTAAGATCCCTTGTGAATCCCGTATTGGCTTCGGCGATACGAGGTTTACGGGAGTAAGTATGGTATTCGCAACTCGGGGTTTGGCCGTGGTAACCCTAATCCCGGGCCCGGGTCGTGACATACTTATTGTATGGTATCAGAGCTAAGTTAACTAAGTTAAATGACTTAGCCATTTATAGGAACGAAGTGAGGAACGTTATGTTTCGTGCCAAATCCGATCTTGGATTTGTGATTTGAATGCTTTCACTTTATGTGATATATGTGATGGAAGTGTTGAGATCTATGTATCTTACCTTCCGTATTGTTTACAGCATGGCTGCATCTGGATCGAATCCAGGAAGTGATGACTTTATTGAGGTTGTCACACCGTCTCCTGTCTCCGATATGGACACAAGGATGACTGCTATTCTAGAGCAGTTGGTGAGAAGCAATGAGCAAATGGCCAAGAGTCATGAAGCACAAATGGGTATGCAAGCCCAGATCACTTCTTTATTGCAAGTGCAGAGCCAATTGCAGGCTCAGATGCAAGCAGCACCAGTAGTGCCACCAGGTCAACCACCTACTCAGGTTGGAATACAAGTGGTAATTCAATCCAAGGAGAAAGACCCTAATGTCCCGTATGAACAATTCAGGAAAAGAGGAGCTACTGAGTTCCGGGGTACTGAAGACGTGCTGAAAGCTGATGAGTGGCTAGAACACATTGAGGATGTGTTTGGTACAGTCACGTGCACGCAGAAACAAAAAGTTGCCCTCATTTCCTCCATGCTACGAGAAGTAGCAAAGACATGGTGGAAGAGTGTGAGTGGGGCAATCACTAAATTGCCAGAAGCGGTAATGTGGGAGACTTTCAAACAGCAATTTCAAAGGAAGTTCGTCCCAGAGCATGTGAGGCAGAAGAAAGAATTCGAATTTCTGCAATTGAAGCAAGGTCAAATGACTGTATCTGTGTATGTCCATGCCTTTCTGCAGTTGTCTAAGTATGCTACTGATTTGGTAGATACGGAAGACAAGAAGGTGAAGAGGTTTCTCAATGGCCTAAATGCCACATGTAAAAAAATGGTATTGGCAAATAAGCCTACTACCTTCGATGATGCTGTGGATAGAGCCTACACAGCAGAAGAGGTCCACAGAGAGGAAATGGCTGAGAATGAGAGTACTAAGAGGAGTAGTGGTGAAAAATCTACCGGCTCCTGGTTCAAAAGGGGAGGACGATTCAAGGACAAAAATAAGAAGCAGAAATTTACTGCTAGGACTGAGAATATGCCAGTATGTGAGACATGTGGAAAGGCTCACAAGACTGAGTTGTGTTGGAGGACTACTGGAGCATGCCTTGTTTGTGGTTCTTTGGAACACAAAATGACACAATGTCCAAAGGCAAGGAGAGATGACAAAACTCCTAATCAACAGACTCAAGGACAAGCAGCACTCCCTGCTCCTCCACAGCGATTAGCTTTGTCAGCGCCTCTTAGGCAACAACAACAACAAGGCCAGCAGCGTCAATGGCAGAGACAACAGCCTGGACAGCAACAGCAGAGGCCACAGATAGCTGGAAGGGCTTATGCTCTTAACCGAGAGCAAGCTGATGTTGCAACCAATGTGGTTGAAGGTACAATTCTTATAGGTGATAAACCTGCGGTTGCATTATTTGATCCCGGTTCCACGCATTCATTTGTTGCACCTGTATTTGTGTGTAATATGCGAGACCGGATAATGCAATTGCCATATGACTTTACAGTATCTACTCCTTTAGGGACAAGGGTAGTATGTGAATTGTACGTTCCCCAATGTGATGTGAAAATCGGGGAAGTGGCAATGCCAGCTGATCTGGTTATACTAGCCATGAATGATTTTGATGTAATCTTTGGCATGGATTGGCTTGCGAAGTACAGAGCTTGTTTAGACTGTTTCCGCAAAATCATCACCTTCAGGGTGGATGAGGCCAATGCCAGTGTACTTTTTGAAGGCACTTTAAAGAGATTTGACACAAGGCTTATTTCAGCTCTTAAGGCTGAACGAATGATGCATAGTGGTTGTGAAGGCTACATTGCATTCATTTCTGAACAGAAGCCTGAACAGAAATTAGAAAACATCCCGGTAGTCTGTGAATATCTAGACGTGTTTCCAGATGAAGTGTCAGGTCTACCTCCAGTAAGGGAAGTGGACTTCACTATTGAACTTGTGCCCGGTACTGCACCGATATCCAAGGCACCGTATCGAATGGCACCATCAGAGTTGTATGAGTTGAAGAAACAGATACAGGAATTGCTAGACAAAGGTTTTATCAGACCGAGTGTCTCACCATGGGGAGCACCTGTACTGTTTGTGAAGAAGAAAGATGGCACCTTTCGAATGTATATTGATTATAGGCAGATCAATCAAGTGACCATTAAAAATAAATATCCACTGCCTAGAATCGATGAGTTGTTTGATCAACTCCAAGGTGCAGCTTACTTTTCTAAGATTGATCTTCGATCTGGATATCACCAGATACGAGTTAAGGATCAAGATGTACAGAAGACTGCATTCAGGACTCGTTATGGACACTATGAATTTTTAGTGATGCCTTTTGGTCTAACCAATGCACCTGCAGTTTTTATGGCTTTAATGAACAGAGTGTTTGCCTCGTACCTAGACCAGTTTGTTGTGATCTTTATTGATGACATCCTGGTATACTCAAGGTCAGAAAGAGAGCATTCACGTCATCTGAGAATAGCCTTGCAGACACTGAGAGAGAATCAGTTGTATGCAAAGTTATCGAAGTGCGACTTTTGGTTGCAGCAGGTTGCATTTTTGGGTCACGTCATTACCAGAGATGGATTAGCTGTTGATTTGGCTAAGGTTGACGCGGTTAGCAATTGGCAGAGTCCGAAGAATGTGCCAGAGGTTCGGAGTTTCTTAGGGTTGGCGGGCTACTATGGAAGGTTCGTAAAGGACTTCTCCAAGATAGCAGCTCCGTTGACGAAACTAACTCGGAAGGACGTTCCTTTTCAATGGAATGATGTATGCGAGTGCAGTTTCCAAACTCTGAAGCAGAAGTTGATAACAGCCCCAATCTTGGCTTTACCTAAAGGAAGAGGAGGGTTTGAGATTTACTCAGATGCCTCAGGCGTTGGATTGGGATGTGTGTTGATGCAACGAGGTAGGGTAATTGCCTACGGTTCGCTTCAATTAAAAGAGCATGAGAAGAACTATGCTACACATGATTTAGAGCTTGCGGTTGTTGTATTCGCATTGAAGCAATGGAGACATTATCTGTATGGAGAGACTTTTGAAGTCCATTGCGATCACAGAAGTCTTCAATACTTGTTCACTCAGAAAGATATCAATCTGAGGCAACGCCGTTGGTTAGAGCTTATCAAGGATTATGATTTTCCATTCACATATGTACCTGGAAAGGGTAACGTGGTAGCTGATGCTTTGAGTCGCAAGTCAGCTGACTTAGCATCATTGGTGGGTGAATGGATTATGATTGAAGAATTCAGGGATTGGGATGTATCCATTGAATTCGTGGACAATCAAGTCATGATTGCAGCGATGTCAGTGTTCGAACCGCTACTAATCCAGCAAATTAAAGATAGGCAATTCGACGACCCGGAATTAGTAAGAATTCGGGATAACATTGCAGCAATGCCAGATTTTGTGTTAGTAACAGGAGTTCTCTATTTCAGAGACCGACTGTGTGTACCGGCACAGAAAGATTTGAAGCAAGCAGTCATGTTTGAAGCTCATCACACCAGATATTCTGTGCATCCAGGAAGTACGAAGATGTATAGGAATCTTAAGGGCAGATTCTGGTGGAATAACATGAAGCGGGAGATAGCCAGTTATGTATCTTCCTGCTTGACTTGCCAGCGTGTGAAATTTGAGCACAAGAAGCCACCAGGCTTGCTTCATCCATTGTATATCCCTAAATGGAAGTGGGAACATCTCACGATGGACTTTGTGTCCGGATTACCAAGGACGCGGAGACAACATGATGCCATTTGGGTTATTGTGGATCGTCTTACGAAGTCCGCGCACTTTCTTCCATTTAGAAAGGATATAGGATTCAGCGAAATGTCCAAATTGTTTGTCAAGGAGATTGTTAGACTGCATGGAGTACCGGTCTCGATCGTTTCTGATCGAGATAGTCGCTTTGTCTCCACATTTTGGAAAACTTATCAGAATGCCATGGGTACGAGACTGCGGTTTAGTACTGCATATCATCCACAGACAGATGGGCAGTCAGAGAGAACAATTCAAACTCTTGAAGACTTGCTTCGGGCTAGTGTTGCAGATTTTGGGAGTGATTGGGATGATCGCCTAGCTTTGTGCGAATTTACGTACAACAATAGCTATCACTCCAGCATTGAAATGGCACCCTTTGAAGCATTATATGGTAGAAGATGTAGGACTCCAGTTAGCTGGGAAGAAGTTGGAACTCGAAGTTTCCACGGTCCTACGATCATTGCTGAAATAGCAGATAAAGTGCAGAAGGTGCAAGAACGGTTGAAAGTTGCTAGATCAAGGCAGAAAAGCTATGCGGACAATCGTCGGCGTGATCTGGAATTCGCCGTTGGTGATTTAATCTTTTTGAAGACTTCTCCAATGAAGGGCACCGTCAGATTTGGACAAAAGGGTAAGCTTTCTCCGAGATTTATCAGACCCTTTAAGATCCAAAGTAGAATTGGAAATGTGGCTTATCGCCTAGACCTTCCAGCAGAACTCTCTGGGATCCATAATGTCTTTCATGTGTCAATGCTTCGGAAGTATGTGTCAGATCCTTCACATGTGATTCGTCATGAAGAGATCCAAGTGTTGCCAGACACTGCATACGTTGAGAAGCCCATTCAGATAATTGATACCAAGGAGGTGGTTCTGCGTACCAAGACTATCAAATGAGTCAAAGTGCTTTGGGCACATCATGGACCAAACGAGGCTACCTGGGAGCTTGAAGAGCAAATGGCTCGAAAGTATCCAGAGCTATTCATTCAGGTAATTTTCGTTTTAAATTGCTTAATTGATTTGTATTGAATTCGGAGGACCGAATGGTTCTAAAAGTTTAGGGGAATGTAAAACCCTGTCCCGAGTTAATTAAGATTAACTCTAAGTAATCGGGATTAATGCTAATTCAACATGTTTTATGGAATTAATGTTGATTAATGGCTAAATTGATATAGAATCTGGCTCAAGTGGTCAAATTGAACTTAATGAAAAGAATAGTGAAGGTTATGGGTGACTTGAAATGGTTTTAGGCTAAACCATGCAATGTGAAGACTTTTTCGTAAATACGAAATTACACGTATTTCGTCGAATACGGAACTCTTGATACTCACACGTATATCTCGAGGAGTACGTTAACTTCCGTGAATATAGTGATTCCATTCGACGTGAATTGGTTCAAATGACCATTCATTTGACTTAAAGTGTAATTAGAGGAATAGGAGGGGGGTAAAAAGCAAAAATGGGGATTATAAGATAATGATGAACTCAATAGAGTTCATTCTTCATCCCAGCCGGTCTCTTTCTTTCTCTCCTTCTTCTTTCTTCCACTTTCTCTTCATTGAGTAGTGATTTAGAGAATTGACAATTGTGTGAAGAGGGACTCCATCTTCATCATCATCTTCTTCACCTCTTTTCTTACTTTCTTGGAGTTTAAACTTGAGAAGATCTCAAGAGTTCCACCAAAGAGGTTACAAGTAAGTGAATTGTGTTGGTTTTAGGATTTCTGAGTTCACTTTGGTGATTTGGAGTGGTTTCTTACATAAGAAACTCATTAGACTTTTCTTGAATGGATTGATTGGTCCTTAGGTTCAAAAGAAGGTTTGGCTTGAGGATTTCATCTTGGATTCAAGCTAGACAAGGGAATTCTTGCTGATTAGTTTCCAAACAAGGCAAGTATACTCAATTATCTTGATTTCAATTGTTAAGTGATTTGTTAGAACTCAAGGAATTCAGTTACAGAAAATTCGATTCAGAATTTTCTGAACTTCTGGGCACAATTCGGTCAGCCGCCAGGCTGACCGACACCTGACCGAGAGCTGACCGACATAGGTCGGCTAGCCGAAATTGTGATTTCGGCTAGCCGAGGGTTGACCGCAAAGTGACCGAAAATCTTGTCAGGGTTTTTCCATCAGAAGTTTAGCTTCTGGAAAACGAACCGTAAGCTGACCGAAGAAATTCGGCTAACCGAAATTTGAATTTCGGTCAGCCGAGTAGGTGACCGAATTGGGCAAGTTGTCCTGTAAATTGAGAAATTCTGGAAAACTGACCAAATGGGGTTCGGTCAGCCGAAACCCCTAATGCGGCTAACCGCTAGGTAACCGACGAGGTGACCGAAATTGAGGGAATATCAGAATTGATTTTTGATAATTTCCTAAACCTTCATGGGTGTTAGCTAAACTTATGTGAATGTAAATTTCACTAAAAAGTGATGTCATCTAAAATAACACCTACATTGCATAATGAACGTTTCACCCGAATGTTGTTTTAGGAAATTTAATTGTTTATGACTTGAGTTGGCTTGTCCTCTCTCGTCTATTACTGTTATGCTCCTTGTTGAGCTACCATTGAATAATGTGTTGAATTATGAAATGAAACGAAAAGAACTGAAATGAACAAACATTGTAATGTATAAAACATTGTAATGTTAGCTAAACTTATGTGAATGTAAATTTCACTAAAAAGTGATGTCATCTAAAATAACACCTACATTGCATAATGAACGTTTCACCCGAATGTTGTTTTAGGAAATTTAATTGTTTATGACTTGAGTTGGCTTGTCCTCTCTCGTCTATTACTGTTATGCTCCTTGTTGAGCTACCATTGAATAATGTGTTGAATTATGAAATGAAACGAAAAGAACTGAAATGAACAAACATTGTAATGTATAAAAGATTAAGTCTGCTGCAGTAGATGGAGCGTTCCGGAGCTCCGTGGTGATGCCGGTGATCTCTGATCAAGACACTGGTAAATCCCACACATTTGAAAAGTCACTTAATAAAGTGAGTAATATTGAAATGAAATGAGTCCTTGAAAGGCTGGGTTGTGAATGGTGCGCCTTCCGCCTATGCTAGAGGACAACGAAAAGACACTGGATAAAGTGTATATAATGAATTGAATGCTCTCTTCAGGGGAGAACTACATAAATTGAATGCTTCCTTCAGGGAAGTATTCAATATTACTCACTTAATAAAGTGAGTAATATTGAAATGAAATGAGTCCTTGAAAGGCTGGGTTGTGAATGGTGCGCCTTCCGCCTATGCTAGAGGACAACGAAAAGACACTGGATAAAGTGTATATAATGAATTGAATGCTCTCTTCAGGGGAGAACTACATAAATTGAATGCTTCCTTCAGGGAAGAACTATATGAATTGAATTGACTTGAATAGAATTGTTATACATTGGAACCAAATTGCTAAACATGTGATTATCATAGAATTGTGTATACATTATTGAACCGTCGTGTTCACAGTGTTATTGATGACATTACAGGCCCAGTTGGCCGTTCCAGTGGTTCCGAGACCGCGCCGCCAACGGAGGAGACCAATCCGGTTCCCCCAGGAGGATTGAATGAATGGATGTGAATCGGAGGCAACCGGTTTAGCAAATTTTGGGAACATTTTGAATAGATTCATTTTGTTGTAAATAGTGATCACATGCATTGTAATTGAATATGCATGGTTGATTTAAGTAGAAAATGAGATGTGTAAGTAAACTTTACTTTCTGTAAAGGACTTGTACATATTAAAGTTGGATGTCAATGTATAAATATATTTCCGCAAAAATGTACATTTGACAGGTATATGTAAGATCCCTTATGAATCCCGTATTGGCTTCGGCGATACGAGGTTTACGGGAGTAAGTATGGTATTCGCAACTCGGGGTTTGGCCGTGGTAACCCTAATTCCGGGCCCGGGTCGTGACACTTACGAACCCTCTTTTCATTAAACCCAATACTAAGAAATCCGTTCAGTTGTGATACTTGAATTTCAAAAGTGATCGAGAGATCAATCTCTGAATATGTGTGAAAGTTTGAGTCCAATACCACTCGAACCGTGAGTACATCACCAATTGGCACGGCCTACAAGCCCTGCTTTGCAAGGTGGAACTTATTACTTATCATGGGTGCTTTCTACTATTCAAAGGTCCCGTTTTGTAACAAGTGGAGAATTCTAGATGCTATTAGATAAAGTGACATGGCTCTTTCTTGTGGTGCAGGCTCACTTCAGTCACTTGTCATGCCACAATCCTTGGTGGAGGTCAAGCAGGCAGAGTTAGTGGTTAACCAACCCACTTGAAGCGGCGACCCCACTTTGCCTTTAACATTCAGGGGCCTCTTGTCTTGTCAAATCACGACTATGGATTCTTTGCGAGGTTACACGAGGCTGCCGAACTAGGGGAAATAAACAGGCTGTCGGCAGATCTTTAGAAAATCTTCTCCAACGGTGATCCTGTGTACTCGTGGTGCACATTTGAAAAGATCAGAATATTCAAATTATTGTAACCTGGAAAAATTGCCCTACAAATATCACATATTTACTTTGCGAAATCTTATCATTCTATGGCTAAATTTGGACCTACTGTTGTCAGATATGTGTAACCTAATGAGCAATCGACCTGCCTCTTCTATGGGTCAAGCAAAATCTCCTGCTTGGAGAGGTAGCTATTGAAAATTAGGAAAAAGGTAGGAGTTGAGTTCAAGATTTGATAAGAGCTCGTGGTACAGCGGAGGGCGGTTATTACAACTTTGGAGTTTGATTTAAGTGTGCGCAGCATGTATTTCACTTCAATTATTGTTATTATACATGAAGAAAACAAATCTCAATTGAGAAACTTGCCAATTGATTTTGACTCTACTCTAACCGTTGGATGCATAACCCCACCCTACGCTAATATTGAACAACTTCTCCATGACTCTTGAAATTCTCTAATAGCTTCTAAAAGTTTAGGATATGAGATTTCTAGGTTAGTTAACTCAATAAATCAGTCCAAAAGTGTGTAAAAATAAATAAATATGCGGCGTAAATAAAATCACAAGCACATACCACAAAGACACCGGATTTAGCATGGAAAACCCTAACTGGGTGAAAACTACAGATCCGAACTGGATCAATAATCAAACACTATAAATCTCGCAATTAAAAGAAACTCATATTTCCTCCATAAATATCTCTTACCTAAGTATTAAAGTTACATTGTGTCGATTCACGTTTCCACGACTTCACACTAACAAAATACAGTTTTCCCAACGCAGTCGCCGAGTCTGAAAAGGTAGGTTTTGCATTGGCAAAGGATTTCCCAACGCATTTCAGTGCGTCGGCAACTATGTGTAGCCAAATTCATAGCTGACGTTATTTTAACTGCGTCGGCAGATCCCTATACAATTACCAACGCACTACAGCGTCGGCCAATGCGTCGGCAAAGAGATATACGTCGGCAAAAGTCCAATATTTCTGATTCGAAAGCCATATTTTCCAACACAATACCCGCATCAGCGTTGGGAGTTCCTAGTATTGGTCGACGCTGGCAGTGCGTCGGAAATTCACCGTAATGGCTGACACTAGCGGTGCGTCGAGAATTTATGGTAATGGCGGACATTGGCAGTGCGTCGGGAATTCATAGTAATGGCCTGCGTTGGAAATTCCTGTTAATAGTCGACGCCGGTAGTGCGTTGGGAATTCATGGTAATGGCCGACGATGATTAAGCGTGGGGAATGCGCTATATCTTTAGGCTAACGTGTTGGGAAATGCAACTTCGCCGACACACATATCACGACGGGAAATGTTGTAATAATTTTTCTTTTTTGCAATGCACGCTGGTGAGTCGGGAAAGATTTTTTTTTAATAAATAAATTTCCATTTTTGAATGTATACCACAAATAAAATCTGAATGCCTATTCAAACCAACATACTTAATACACAAATGAATTTAAATTATAGGTTCATAAACAATTCCAAAATAACATTCACAACAAAATATCTTACATCCATAAACCAAAATAAACCCACAAATCTCTAACATACGTAAATATTACTACTTGATCATTTCCGTAAATCTATAACAACTATAAATGTCTGTGATAAAAATAAACAAGGTAATCCCTAAGAGCTCGCATCCAGCACAGTAAAATCCAAAACCAATCTGCAAAACAAAAAAAGAACACCATCAGAATACAAGCAGTCAAATAGTTAACTTTAAAACTCAAAAATTTACTTTTACATGCCACTAAATGACAAAAAAACCATCTTATCCAAATAAAAAATAAAAAAGTTACATTCTCATTTCACTAAATGACAAAAAAACATCACTTTTTTATTCGACCCCTCTTTTTTTTTTTATCTTTTAATATGAAATTTCACATCACTTCATTTTAATAGTAAAGTTACCAAACTGGATGCAAGGTGCCTAATAAGATTCAGGGAAGTTAATCACTTGAAAAAAAAAAAAAACATGCAAATGATTTGAAGGGCTTCATCCTAAGAGAGAAAAATAGAAAACTGATAATGCATGCATTTCAGATAATAAATATGACATGAAAAACTTAAAGGGGAACAAATTTCTAGCATACAAAAAGTTTTTAATCGAACATAAACATATATTCCCAAAAAATTAGAAAAATTAATACAGCTAGACGCACCTGTAAGTTTTATGAATGCATCACTTGCATACACAATGAGCATGTCATGTAAATAGGGATCAGTCCTGCCATATATAAACATATGTTGTCTAAGCATCCGAGAAAAACTTTCAAGAATCTTTCTGAAAGCAGTATGATCACTACAATTGGGAAGAACTACAGTAACTTAAAGAAACAAGAATTTGAAATAACTCACAATACAAATCTTTGTTTGATTCTACCAAGAGATATAGTTAAAGATGAACTAAGAGTAACTATTCCGATGGAGCTGCATCTCTTCCTAGTGACCACTTTGCCAGTTAGCTCGCTGTAGTGAGTCAATGTGGATAAAATATTGTTGATGGCTGTGGCTGCTTTTTGCTTTTCTGAATCACTTGCCTCACATGACTCTTCAAAATCTAAACCTGTAGCAATCATCATTTGAACAATAAGCCTACATATGTGGTAAGGTGAGACAATTCTCTTCCCCAATTTAAACAAGTAAAACCACCATTAAAGCATCAGTGAACGATACTAAAGTGGAGAATATTATGAATGGATGGTAAATACTAAAGATTTAAAAAAATGCAGATTGAGAACTACATCAGTAATTTCTTTTTTTGTTAAAGATACAATGAAAAACTCAGAACAGAACATTTAAAAACAAAAGAAAAAGAAAAATCAATGCATTACATTGTTTGACTCTTTAGTACAAACAATGTTTTAGTAGTAGGAGTGGTACATTACCATATCAACTCGGAATCGAGTCATTGCTGCATAAATCTGTGGGGCCAAAAACAAATCTGCCTGCAAGTGACAAGCATCCATGTGATCAACTTTCATTTGATGGCTAATTACAGTAAGCATAGATCCATGTCAGGAAGGGTTCTACTTCCTAGGTATCACGTGGAGACACATACTTGGAAAGCAGTAGAAACTGACGAGAGAAGAACCACAAATGCTTTGAGCATAAGCTCATAAGAAACCTCAAGATAAATTTGGAGGAAATATGGGATCCTGCATGCCTAGCAAACAATACAGTTTGCCTCTAGGCCATAATGCTGGACATATTATTTAGGTTTCCATTCCATTGATGTGACTGGCCTCATTAGGTAGAATGTTTCTATGAAAAAGGATGATTTTGACCAGCCAGCTATAGCATTAGAGCAGGCGTTAGGGAAGCATTCTATAAAAAAGCAAAAGCATAGATGGCCATGGTCCTCAAATCAGAGTAAATATCTTAGGCAACCACATTCCAAGAGGGGCATATCAAGTCAGCAGGGAGGACTAATAACCACTGAGCTACAACTACATGCATGGAATGGAGAGGAACTGCCCATTTGTAGTGATTTCTTGAAGATATACAATGTTCTGGGATAATTCATAATTTCTATGACATCAGTAACTGAAAGCAAAGGGTTACATTAATTCCACCATACAACACAGACTAGTGTTCTCGGCTGATTACAAACTCAATCCAGCGCTAGACTCTTCAAATCTTCTACGCAAGAAGATGATCTTCTACAAGGGATGTATAAGAAACTGGCTTTCTAAAAAACTTGTCAGCACAACTCTTCAATAAATATCTCTAGAGAATATTTCTCTGTCTTTGGGTTGTGAGAAACACGCAATATATAACCTCAAATCCGTGCATAAGACTCTTAGTCATAATCTACTAAGAATATCAAGTCATCTCAAACTTTTACTTAAGAGTCCGAATCCAACAGGGCTTCGTGCACCACGCTCGCTATAGCGAGCCATGCTTCTGCCGCATGACAGATTTTGGCCTTATAGCCACTCCTAATTGATTTTGGATCTACTCTTACCTATTGGATGTATAACTGTTCCCTACGGTAATATATAACAATTGCTCCATGACTCTTAAAATCTTATAATAGTCGCTCCATGACTCTTAAAATCTTATGACAGTCGCTCCACAACTCTAAGAGTTGTTACATTGTCTTTGTGGTAACCTTTCCATTTGATCAAGTGAAGACGGTTCCCAAATGGAAACCACTATCACAATGATTTGTCTCCCCACTTCGCAACATCTCTCTCTCTCTCTCTCTCATGTAGGTTCCTCTCCATTTTTCAATTCCAGGTTTCCAAGGCTTCCTACAAAGAATCCCGTTGGCTTTATATGACCACTTATTTCAATAGATCTCAACTAGTGCCCTTGGGAAGTTTCTTTCTCTTAAATTTCTTCAGTTAACTATTGTTTCCAAAACCTTAAGTGTTAGTAGAGGCAGCAGAAATGCTTTTAAATATTTCACCTCAGGTGGGACCCGGCCAGTGCACTTTTGGCGACACGTTTTTTTTTTTTTTTTTTTGCGTCTAGTCGTTCCTCCTAGGATTCGAACTCATGACTAGTTCACTCTACTACCATCTTAAATTTCTTCAACTAACCATTGCTACCAAAACCTCAAAGTATTAGTACAGGTACCGGAAATACTTTTCACTATTCCCCCTTGGGTGGAGTCGATCCACTCCTCAATACTTTCTTCATAAAGGTGTTTTTTTTCCTATCAAGGCTTCCATTTATATTTTTTTGAAAGGTATATTTATTGACTGCATTTTCTCAAAAGTATTTTTGGCCGCATTTTCTTTTTTTCAAATCATTGTGTTTTGAATCTAAATTACTCTTCTGATGATTTCACCAAGAGGATCTAGACTCATCTCACAAGATCTGATCATGGATGGGAGGCAAGCTTACACTTTACATGCAATGGGATTGGACAATGGCAACACATCAATCCGTCAACAAATAAAAAGCTATAAGCAGTTTATTCCCTTGTAGCTTCGTTCTTCTCATGTTTTTGCTACTTTTTCTTTCCTTTTTTCAGGTGAAGTACTGAACTAGACAATTGCAGAAAATGCAAGATTTATGATCCTCTCTCCTTCTTCGATTCCCTCATCATTGATTTAGGGTATGTTTGGAAGACCCATTTCCGCAGAAAAAACACTTGTTTTATGTGGAAATGGGATTTTTTGTGCATTTGGTGCGATAAATCCATGGAAATGGGTTTCATGCCAGGTCAATTTTTTCTTTGCGAGGAGCGGAAATGGAATTCTCATGGGGGTTATGGGAATTTTGTTTCCGCAGAAAAGTTATCCCCTTTTTATAAGCATCATTTTCAAACCTTTCACCCAGTGACTCCATCTTCGGGTGAAAACCCTAGCAGCCTTTCACCTAGCGACTCTATTGTCTTCTCCTTCCTTGCCTTTGAGCTGAAAGGGCTGCCTCCATCTGGGTAACCACTCTCTCATCCTTTCCTTCTCCGTCTCAATCTCATTTCACTTCCTCATTCTCTTTCTCTCTCTCTCTCTCTCTCTCTCTCTCTCCCTTTGCACAGTGCTTTGCATTCACAATACAAGGCATTATGAGCATTATTAGCATTTTCAGAGATTGCACTAAAATCCCAAAAAGAAAAAGAAAACATCCTCACCTTTGACCTTCTGCTCGTAAGATTCTCGGTCTTTCATCATAAGAGAAGCAGCTTCCCCATTTAATGGGTCCGATGGATTTGGGTAGAGTAACAACTGAGGAAGAAATACTTCAAATATGTTCACCAAATCTGTAGAAAAGATGAGCCAAGAGAATGTCCAACCCCTTATTTCAGTTTTATCCCCATCCCTTCTCTGTTTCATTGTAGGTCAGTCTCTCATTTGGGTTTAGGGTGGGATTCAACTCACAATATGTCTGATAAGTGAATAGAGAAAAATATGTTTTCTGTGTTTAGCTTACATATTGGGGATTTGCAATGTTTATCAAAACGATTTTTCTCTATCTCATTTGGGTTTGGTGTGGGATTTGGCCCACAGTAGGTCTCTCTTCATTTGGGTTTGGGTTGTGAATTTTCTTTGTCCATTGATGGGCTGTGACATTGATGGGTTCTAACAAGATGGAAGGAGTGGGCGTGGATATGTATTTAGTGGATGAGATTGGGAGGGTTTATCTGCTGCACTCTATCACAATTTTTATGATTGGTTTGATCAAAAGTAATTAATGAGATTTTCTACCAAAGAAAGAAGTGTAATGATGCCACGATTACTAATCAGTTCAATTTATGATTGTTTGAAAGCAAATCTAGATTATAGTATTGTGTTCATAAGTAACTCGAAGCAAGGGTTAATATCACAATAAAAATATGGAAGAAGAAATTTATATATAGCTCCAATAGAAAAGAAACCAAAGAATGTTGATTATGGTTGTCTGATTGTTTGAGCATGTATTCAGATAACCAAGAACTTACCTATAAAGAAAAGAATATAGTCACAGGGAATAGGAAAATATTGAAGAATAATGAAGTTTTGTATGGAATGGTTCAAAGTGAAAAGAACTACTCAACCCCAAGTACAAATAAGTGAAAAGGTAGCATTAAAAGCACTCTGGGTATCACTCTCTCAATGTTTGAATTTTAGGGCTTGTTTGTGTAGCCCATTTCCATGGAAATGGAAACAGTTTTCTGCAGAAAACTTACTTTTTGTATGTTTGGTGCAGCATTTTTCCTAGGAATCACTTTATTGCTAACTCAGCTTTTTCCTTCCTCACTATGGAAATGGACTTCCCATGGGGGGGTATGGGAAGTCCATTTCCTTAGAAAACTCCCCCCCCCCCCCCCCCCCCCCCCCCCTTTATAAACTTCTTTTCCTACCCATTTCCCATCCAATGTTCAACTTTTTGCACCAAACATAATTTTTTGAGTTCCACGGAAATACTTTTCCAAAGTATTTGAAACCCATGGATTTTGCTGATGTGGCAATTTCCAATTTCCATGGAAATTACGTTTACACAAACGTGCCCTTAATGTATTAAAAAAAAAAAAGCAATGATGCCTACTGTAGGTTGACTCTGGGCATCACTCTCTCAATGTTTGAATTTTAATGGCTTCAATAAATTATTATTTGATGTTGAATGAATTATGATGGTGTTTTCTTTGATTAGTTGGATATGTCTATGATGATTATTCCTATGAAGGGTATTATTTCTATGATGGCTCAATCTGTACCATTCATTTACAAGTTATTTAACTATTGTACACATTGCTTTCAGATTATTCTTAAATCCTAATTTTGTAAAATTATTTATTATCATAGACTTCGATTTGTTTAATCTCAAATGTGTATGCAATGTAGGGTCATATGTTTTTGCTAAGAGAAAGAACTTATAACCTATGTTAATACGAAAGGGCTTCTAGTGATGAACAGGGCATTATATTTTGAAGATGTATCCATAGCTGTGATGGTGTTGACATGTGACTTTTTCTTTTCTTGCATGATTCTTGTGTTTACCCTCCATTTTTATTCTGTGAACTGCTACATGTTCATGCATTGTACTCTGGATATTAGAAGGCTTAAAGATTATGGAAGCATATATTCTCAAAGTAATTTGGTTGTTTGTTCTTTTAGAAAACCTATCTTTTGAATTAGCTGATTGTTTTGATGACTATCTTGCAATGGAAACATATGTATTCAATTTCATCTCTCTTTTGAGGTCATTTCAGCCCCAGCTCTCATGCCTCTTTGTTTCTTGTTCTTTGTTGACTGCTTCATTCAGACCCCATTTCTATCCATTGAATCTGGCCCCTACTATTTGGTTGGTCAAATGAACTGTGAAGAGAAAATTCATGGTTCATTTATGGTATTTATACTTCTTAGTTCAGACAATATCCATGTCAGAAATCCATCTAAGATGGAATATCTGTTGAGGAAGAGGAACTAAAGGAACCTTTCATTTGTTGTTTCTTTTGGTGTGTCTGATTACATTATATTTAGGTTGTTACTTAAATTGCTTGACCGTTTTCTACTATGAGACTCTAATAATGCATCCTTTGACCTATCAAGCTCATTGTCTCTGCCAATACTATGTCTTCATGTGCTTCTAACTGAATTCTTAAGAACAAATCTATGATTTTTGTAAAATTACTTGTAGATAACCTGTAGTTTTTTGTTAAATTACTTGTAAATATTCTTTTCAATTATGGGCATCCTTCTCACTGTGGAGTGGAGTGCATTCGAATTTGAAGTTCAATGCCGAGAGAAAATCAAAACACGGATTGACGCCATTATAGAAGAAATTTTGAGTGTGGTGCATTCCAATTTGAAGTTTAATGCTGAGAAAAATCCAAAAAAGAGTCTACGGATTTCGTTTTAGAAAAGTTTTTCAAGCATTTGCCTAAACTCCCTATACCCATGTTTGTCATCATTCCAAGTTAGACCAAACTTGCTTTCTGTCATAGTTTACACTTTAATATGAGATTATTTATGTTTGAGTAATTGCCTGCTTGTATCTCTTAAAACGAACAACTCATTCAGGCACACTATTAAGAAATATCACAATACCAAATAGAATTTTGAAAACTTTTGGATGAAATCCAAGTTCACTTTAGAATTCACTCCATATGGTTCGACAGTAATACCAAAGTTAATTCACATACTTTCATGGTCCCACATGCCCATTTATTTTCTCTTAAGTTTCTTATAATCTATGGTTTTATACATAGAAGTGTGAACAAATGAGTAAATAGAAAGTAATTTTAAAATGATTATACCATTGTAGTTTTGGAATTTTCCGCAGAAAATTGCCGCACCAAACAATAAATTCTAGTTTTTCGTAAGGAATCCACAGCCGCACCAAACAACATCGGCACTAATTCATCAAGGAAAAACTTTTTCACCAAACATAAATTTTTGACTTTCGCGGAAATACGTTTTCGAAGTATTTGAAACCCATGGATTTGCTGATGTGGCAATTTCCACTTTCCACGGAAATTACATGTACACTAACGTGCCCTTAATCTCATTAGCATGAAAATAAAAATCTAGGGCCTTGTAGCATGTTTTCTGTTTGGATTTGGTGTTGTCTTCTTAGTCCTCGTTGCATTTACTCGATCTCTTTATAAGTGAAGTTTAGGCTTGGTCATATTGCTTTTCAATTGAATTTTATTTACATTTGGGTGTGTAGAAGATTTGTGTTTTGGAGCCTGGAAAGATGAAATTGTCACATTAGCAAATTCTATGGTTTTTAAATACCTCAAAAAAGGTTTTCTGAGGAAGTTAGAAATTCATGTTTGGTGCAGGAAAAATTTCCCCAATGAATTGGTGCTAATGTTGTTTGGTGCAGCTGCAGATTTCTTTAGTGAAAAATATTGTTTAGTGAAAACTACTAAGTGGGTGGGTCGGTATGTGCGTGGGGTGGATAAGTGGATAGGTGGGGTTGGGAGGGGAGGGAGAAGAAAGAGGATGATTGGTGGAGTGGGGGTAAGAGTGAGGAAATGGGAGGTCAGTTTTTCGTGGAAATAGACTTCCCATACCCCCGCCCATAGGAAATCCATTTCCATGCCTAGGAAGGAAAACGCTGAAGTGGCGAAAAAACAGTTCCGCGGAAAACTGCCGTACCAAACACATGAAAAATTAGTTTTCCGCAGAAAACCACATCATTTTCCTTGGAAATGGACTACACAAAAGTGCCCTAACGTGCCCTTAATCTCATTAGCATGAAAATAAAAATCTAGGGCCTTGTAACATGTTTTCTTTTTGGATTTGGTGTTGTCTTCTTAGTCCTCGCTGCATTTACTCGATCTCTTTATAAGTGAAGTTTAGGCTTGGTCATATTGCTTTTCAATCGAATTTTATTTACATTTGGGTGCGTAGAAGATTTGTGCTTTGGAGCCTGGATTTTGCTTTGTAGTCGTGCACTTTATGATGTTGACGTTTGTTGTTTCTTTCATTTTTACAACCAGTTGGGATTTCAAAGTGTGTTGATCTCATATTTATTTATTTCGCTACTCGGGGGACTCAAAGTCTCGCACCATCACACACTCCCTCTCTCTCTCATCTACTGAGTTACATCTTGGACACAATCTTGTATTTATTTGCATTATAAAGTCCTTCATTGGTTTGTCTTTTTCGTGTGATTCTATTGAGCATCATCTATGAGGACTGAATTGATCGTTTGTAACATTGGAGGTCATTATTGACTAACAAAGCACCCCTGTGCTTAACATGGGCAATATTGTAAATAACATAAAATATATCATAAAAGTTCAAAAAACTTTAAATTAGTGGTGCACATGTAAGTTTTCAGCCTACAAAAAAAATCATCATTAGGATTAAGACAATCATTAGTTGTACTAATTTTACAGCATGAGAATGGAGAAATTAGTGGCATCCATCTGATTTAATGTAATTTGATTGCAACTACTAGTCTAATACATACTAATTGATTCATTTAAATATCACAAAATCAAAATAATGATGGTGCAATCAATTGAAAATTGTTTATCATATTTAAGGAGTCTATTACCTGCTTCATCTTTTTCCTGAAATGAACTTTTAAGCCTTCCTGTTACAATTCTAGGCTTTGATTTAAGACATGTCTACGGAGTTCTTGCAATCTCAATTCTTAACCATTTTTTTGTAGGAAAACCATGTCTAAATGAGTGCATTGTTGTTCATCGGCCTTAGATAAAATAACGCTTCCTCTTTGCTATGCTGCTCGATATATATTTCCCTCGTATTCTTCAAACCAGTGATGTTGTTGATTCATTGCCAAGGATATAATGATAAATTTAAGAATTGCATGATTTTATTCAAGAAAGGGAGACTCGGATATAAAAATTGTCACACGGCAGAAGGAGCTTAGAGATCCAAAAAAGTTGGAAGAAAGATTGTCAGGTGGCAAAAAGAGCAGAGAGGTTCAAAACTTGGAAGAAAATAATTAAGTCAAATGCATTCAGAACCAATGGGCCCACATCAGTATTCCCAAATTGTTCACTGGCTTGTTGATCTGGTAAAAACCCTAGCATACCAATCATGCTCTCCAATCAAGTGTTGTGTATAAAGAACCAACGTTAAGTTTGTAGAGTATAATTTAGCTTTAATTTCAGCTATCATGGCAGATAAATAATAAGAAAAAAAAATCTTTAAAAAGAATAAATAAGAAAGAGAAATGTGCTAGGTGGTTTTTAAGAAGATCATTTCATTACGAAATCTTACAAATTGCCAAAATCCTCGCAAATGCATGATTCTGTTATAATTCCATTTTCACAGAACCTGTTTGATAAATAAGAAAACCCCGAATTTGTAACCACTCCTTTTGTTATAATTCTGACATGGATGTTCTTGAAGACAAAGGACATGTTTGAAAAACTCGTTTGTAATGTTTGTATTGTTGAACTCATTATGGTTGTATTGTCATATGTTCATTTAAGTGACTAAGCATGCAACTATAACACCTAGTATGGTTACCTATAAAATCTTTTACTTATTTCAGTTCTTTCTTTATGAATAGTGCTTTTAATTCATTCCTTTTTTTTTTTTTAACCATTATAAGAAATCACTACTACCTAAAGCAAAACCGCATATCATTATGTTGCAACCATCCTGGGAGAAGGTCATTCACTGGAGTGACACGTCGGAACTTGAGTCGAACATGAATTTGCATAAACAAACATTTTGTTAGTAGGTTGATAGAATGATTAAATGATTATAATGACAACCTTGCGGAAGATTAGAAGTGGTGGAAGACTATTAGAGACTCTGGTTGAGATCAAGAACGAGGTGGTTCGATTTTTTAAAGACCTGTACAAGAGTGAGAATGTTATCAAATCGAAACTTGATGGTGTTTATTTCCCCTTAATTCCACATGATGTTAAAATTTGGTTGGACAGGGAGTTTGAAGAAGAAGAGGTCTCTAGAGTCTTAGAGGAATGTAATGGGGATAAGGCTCTGGGCCCAAATGGATTTAACTTCTCTTTTATCAAAGCTAATTGGGATGTTGTAAAAGAGGATGTTGGTAATTTGCTTTTGGAATTTCATAAAAGGGGTAGAATTAAGAAGGAGATGAATGCAACTTGTTTAACTCTTATCCCTAAGGTGCCTACGCTGGTAGAATTACGCGATTATAGACCTATAAGTCTTGTCGACTGTTTGTATAAGTTGATGGCTAAGATTTTAGTGAATCGGCTGAAAAGCGTAATTTATTATTAGTCCTTTTGAAGGATCTTTTGTGGTGAAAAGGTAGATTCTTGATGGAGTCTTGATTGCTAATGAGCTTATTGATTCAAGGAAGAGGGGGTTATTTTCAAGATCGACATGGAAAAAGCTTATGATCATGTGAAGTGGGACTTTGTTAATTACATGTTGCTTAGATTTGGTTTTGGGGAAACTTGGCGTCATTGGATACGAGAGTGCATAACCACTAATTCATTCTCCATTTTGGTTAATGGATCTCCTTCCAAGTTATTCAATGCTTCTAAAGGTATTCAGCAAGGGGATCCCCTTTCCCCATTTTTGTTTACTATTGTCGTGGAGGCCTTGAGTACACTTCTTCTGAAAGCTAAAGATATGGATGTAATTAGTGGTTTTGAAGTTTCTCGGAATGGGAGGCTATTTCTCACTTGCAGTTTGCAGATGACACTATTCTTTTCAATTCGATGAAAAAGGAAGAAATTCTGGCTATGAAAAGAATACTGTGGTGTTTTCGGTTAGTTTCAGGATTGAAGGTCAACATTCTAAAAGCATGTTCGTGGGGATCGGGTGTACTAAGGAAACTATTAACTCTTTAGCAGCTATGATTGGTTGTAAATCAGGGAAACTTCCAATTGTGTATGGCCTACCGATTCGGATGAGGCCGAGATCGAAGGCACTTTGGGTTCCAATGATCGACAAGTTCGAGAAGAAATTATCTTTGTGGAAGAAGGAATATTTATCAATGGGCGGAAGACTTACATCAATAAATTCTTGCTTATCTAATCTCCCAATGTATTATATGTCTCTTTTCAAGATGCCAAAGTCAGTGGTGTAAGATTGGATCGTATTCGCAGGAATTTTTTGTGGGAGGGGCATTGTGAAAAGAAGAAATTACGCTTATTGAAATGGAGTGAGATGATAAAACCAAAATGGAGTGCGGGTTTGGGTCTTGGCTGTTTGGAAAAGAAGAATGCGGCTTTATTGGTAAAATGGTGGTGGAGATTTGGAGATGAAAGGGATGCTCTCGGGAGGAGAGTCATTGCTACCAAATTTGGTGAGGATAAATGGGGTTGGTGGCCTGTTCCTGGTCCAAAGTACCGTAGGTCAGGCTTGTGGGCTGCTATTGTGTCGGTTGGGGATGCATCTTCTGAGTGGGGAAAAGTCTTATCTAGAGGGATGGGCTTTGTGGTGGGGGATGGGAGGGATGTGAGGTTTTGGCTCGATGATTAGGTAGGGGTTTGTCCTTTGCTGGAGTGGTTTCCTAAGGTCTTTAGGGTTGTGTCCAACAAGGAGTTTGCTATTTATGATTGTTATGAGGTTAGGGAGGGGTGTACCTTGTGAGGTGTGTCTTTTAGGAGAAGTCTTCGTGATTTTGAGGAGGTCCAGTATGGGGAGTTGTTATGTCTTCTTTCTAACGTTTTCTTAGATAGGGACTCTAAGGATTATCGGATTTGGAAGCCTTCCATTTCTGGAGAATTCTCCATGAAAGCTTTTTACTTGGCAATACAAGGTAATCAACCTTTAGAGCATCTTCTTCCCTAGTTTGGTTGGGGTTGGTTCTTCCTTGGGTGGAAGCTTTTTGGTGGTTAGCAGTTACAGCAAAGATTTCCACGGAGAAAATTTTGAGAAGATGAGGGTTGATGTCAAGAGCCATCTTTTATACTTGTGTGTTGTGTAGTAAAGAGATGGAATCAGTCAACCACCTATTCCTTCATTGTGAGGTTGTAGTAAGGGTTTGGGGTCATTTCATCGGTAGATGTGGCATGGCGTGGTCTATCCTGAAATGATTGCAAGGATGGTTTAGTCTTGGAGGAGTGATAACTTCTTTGGCTGTGATCGTACTCTTTGGAGGTTGATTCCGTTTGCGATCTTATGGTCCATATGGAGGGAAAGGAATGACAGAATTCTCAGAAGTTCATCTTCTTCTTTAACGGAGTTAATTTCTACATTCACCTTTAGCGTTGCTGAGTGGGCTTTGGTGAGAAAGGAGTTCTCTAACTTCACTCTTGATGTTATCTTTGTTAATTGGGAAGCATGTATGGGGTGCAGTCCTTTGAAGGAGAGGAAACCTATTCCTTGGTCTTCTCCCCCTCTTGGCGCGGTCAAGTTCAATGTTGATGGTGCCTCGAACGATAAACCAGGGCCGGCATGAATTGGGGGTGTTCTTCGTAATAGTAATGGTGATGTCTTGTATATGTTTAATTTCTAAGCATGTTGGTGTTTGTGAGTCAAATGAAGCAGATGTGTTAGTTATTTTGGAAGCATGCTTTTCATAGTACTTCCAAGGTGACCTTAATGTAGAGAGTGGCTCTTTTAATGTTATCGCTTGGGTGTCTAATCATAAGATCAACCCATGGGAATTTTAATTTCTGTTTAATGAAATCCGAGAGTTATCAGCATCCATCAATGTCATATTTAGTCACGAGCTAAGATCGGCCAACTCTATGGCTGATGCATTAGCCAAACAAGGAGTTGATAGGGTGTTTCCTTGGGAGGGTATAATTTTCTAAGTGAGGTGAGGGTGGGGTACAATGCTCCTGTACCTCTTTTTGTAGCTCCACTTTTGTATTCTCATTTTTTTAATGAATGTTTATGTTACTGTCTTTAAAAAGAAAAAAAGAGACAACGTGCCTTTTCTTTTAGTAGAAACTATGTTTGTGCGGACACAATTACTTTCACCCCACAAGAAAAAAAAAAATGGAAACCGTGATAACACAAAATAATGCAAAAAAGTCGTTCTTCATCCAAAATAAATTTCCACTGTCTGCCGAAAATGCTCAATGACTTACCCATATCCGAGATGCCGTTACTTTTCTGATCCATGTAAAGGTTGCAATGTTCCATTACCAAACGAACCATTCCCCAACAGCATTTTATCCAAAATCTTGGCTCCAGCTTAATCTGACCGCTGTCTGAATTGTCAAATCTTAAGGCTATTGATCACAGTTCTCCATCCATTTAAGCAATTCTTTCAGCGTATGATTTATATGAAATTTGGCCAATATATGGATTAAGTTGATAGTGAAGTTTTCCCCAACCAATGCATTTGCTATTTAAATAAAATAATAGTGAAGCAAAAAATGTACTACACTTAAGAAGGTACTAGCCTAATAACCCATGTTCAGTACGGTATCTCCACTGTAAAATAAACAATCATATATTAAAACCAATTACCTCTTTCCATAGGGCAGGTTGGATAAAAAAAATAGAAAATTTAGAGTAGAAGGGGAATGATTACATAAAGGAACAACTGAAACATGAGTGGTTTGATGAAAGTTTGATGAAAAAAATGAGTGGGTAGTTGCATGAGTAGTGGAGAGAGAATGTGAAAGCATAAATGTTGGTCAAAATAAAAACTGCCAGTCAAAATTAAATCCAAAATCCTTTAGCTTAATATAGTATAATAGGAAAAGTATGAATTGATAAAGAGGTCCATCATTGGCCTCTGGCCTCATCTGTCAGTTAATGTAATTAAGTTTGATATTAGTTTTTTATTTGATAAAGAGAAAGAGAGAGAGATTAGTTTCAGTATATTAGCTTTTAGGTCCATGTAATTAACTGATCAGCTTAAACCAGGGAGCTTGTAGCCTGTGCAAGCATTCTATACAAGCTTGCAAAACATGCTAAACCCCATTCATAAGGCTTGAACTCCCTAAAGAGTTCTAACTGGCACTTAAAAAATTTGCAAAGATTTATCCAGACACCAGGAAGAAGAGGTATGCTCTAGTCCTGTATACTTCGTTCCTTTTCTTCGAGGGCTTGAAATTCTCCTCCAACCATATAAACTATATGGTAATGCCAATGGTGTCTTTTCCAGGACGCGGGGTAAGGCCAAGCAATTCTTTTCAGACTTGCGGTACAACCGCAACATTGAAGGTTCTTCCCGTTACCGGTTCACCATTAATAGAAGTCCATAAATGTATGCAACGTCTTCCAAAGTGATCATTGCTTCTCTCGTTAGTAGGTGGAATGTATTAATTTCAAGCCTCTACCTTTCAACCAACCCAAATATTAGAGCATGATCTATCCTCTTATAGTCTATCTTGACATATAAGATAGATCAACATCTCCAACATACTATTTATGATTGTCATTTAGGAACCATATATCTTTTTGTCTGGGTTGGTATTAATGCATCCATAACATTCTGGTTCTACTTCGTTTAAGATGGCTTTTGAAACCTATGATTTTTTATCGTATAATAGCTCTAACTCAGCATCAATCTTATGTCCTTTCACCATTGTTCAATTTCACACCATGTAAAAACAACCATATACAATTAGGAGTTCACCAACGCATTGGAATGTTTTTTTTTTTTTTTATCAATATAATGTCTTAAACGCAAGCAGGAACACAACCGATGGAGTCTCCAACTAATTACATTTGATACAGAAAACAGTAAATGCATAAGGTGTATACAGAATGTATACAGTTAATTTATATACAAAAACCTGTCAATGCATACGGTGTATACACAATGTATACAGCTAATTTATGATACTACTCTTCTCTAGCTAATTTATGATGGCTTAGCTTATTTCACAGCCCAATAGTCGAACAATTTAAGCCAACCCTATTTCCTTCCAAACTCAACTCCTAGATGGAGCCACAGCTTAGACAGTAAGAACTGACCCAAATGTCTGTCAATTCCACAATTATCGAGTTCCATTGTTTAAGAAAAACTTGAAATCCAAATAAATCCCATCCTCTGCATCCCCTCATATGCCTCAACAAAACAGTGGGAATCACAATTAGACAAATTCGAACATGGAATAAGATTGAGCTAGAAAATTAACCAAATAGGTTAGAAAACATAAAATAACATCAGACATTGTCAAAGAAGATTAAAAAACAATCCCGTTATCCAAAATTCTAAAACAAATGAATGAAGAAAGAAGCATACGAAGAAGATGATACTGGAAAAAAAACAAGTTAGCTGGTTGATTTTAGTGAAACTAAAAACGCTATCAAGTAGTTACCCACTTCTCCAAACGCGAGATCAATGTCTCTTTGGGTGGGTGAATGCAAATGGGCACAAAGAAAATGCTATGAGAATGATGCATCTGCAACAATGAGTTTCACTGTGCCATACCTTCGCGGTGATGTGCGATATCAGAGAAGGGTTGGTGGATAATAAAAAAGGAAGAAGGAAGAGGAAGCAGCATCAATGCTCTAGAGGAGATGATGAAGTGAAAAAGGGGAGAAATTGGGAGTTTTTACCTCAGACATGAGCAATGCTAGTGTCGCTTCACTCAACATTAAAAAAAAAAAAAAATTAAAAAAAAATGAAGGAGGTCCTGACAGACACCGTTTGTACTGCACAATCTGCGGGCAATGAATGGCCAAATTTCTAGATTTTTTCCATAAAATCCTCCATAGGGTATCCCAAAAATTTGCCTTTTGGACATTTTTGTCTTTTTTCGTATGGTGCATTGATACTACAAAATAGTGTTGGAAATAAATTTTACTTTTAGAAACAACATGAAAGACATTTTAAATTGTATAGGTTACCCTACGGTCAAAAGCCTTTCCTTTAATATAGGTGTTCGCTTTGTAATAGCATCTCCAATGGTTATCTCTAATGTCACATGCCAGTGGCAATTGTACAAAAGGACATAGGGACATTGGGCTGCCAAATTTGGCAGATGAAAAAACAATGTCATTTATTATTTCTGAATGTTTTATGATGTGTGTCCCATAAGAATGCAAAATCTTTTGAAAAAGACAAAGATGTCAAAAGAGGGAAAATACCAAAATATAATAAAATAATAAATTTGGCATATGGAGCGGAATTCCTACTTTAGGAGATGCCAAATCTCAAACCTTCAAATTACCTCATTAAGCCTTCAAATGGAATTTCACATCTCAAAAATAAAATATCCGTTGGATATCCTCTAAGAATTCCTTACACAAGAATTCAAGTCACTGGAAATTTTTTAGAACATGTCAGTGGCGGTTTCAAAACATCTGAGCCTTTTTTTTTTTTTTTTTTCCCTTAGAAGGTAAATTTGTATTAAGAAGAGAGAAAGAAGAAAGGAAACAAAGAGCTGAAAAGCTCCCAAAGAGAAACACAGAGGGTCCTAACCCAGCCAAAAAACATAGGCAGGAAAGGGAATACAAAAAGGAACAGAAATATCAAAAGGAGAACTGAACTTCTTTAGTAGAGCACTTTGAAGAAGGTTAGGATTGGATGATTTGGAAAAACAAAATTCTGACCTGGAACTAAAGTTACCATGCTCCTCAAGCGATCCAGAAAAATTACCTTTGCACGCTCCAAGGAAGGCTGCCTGTTGCTATGCTTGGAGTCATTCCGGAGTTGCCAGAGGACAAAGATGGCTGGGAAGAAGATTACAGCAGCACACTTTCTTCCAGAGACATCTCCATCCTTAGCAATGGAATTCCGAATAGAAGAAACAAATAGGGGATAGTAGAGCCAAACTCCGCAGGGGCTGAGAAGCCAAATCCAGAACTTCTGGGCTAAGGTCTAGTAAAAGAATAAATGCATATACGTTTCTTCTTCTGTGAAGCAGTTGTGGCATCTAGACGGCAAGGACCGGCCTTTTCTTTTGGCCCAAGCATCAGTTGGAGTTCTTCTATGCACCACACACTAGCTGTGGCAGGCCAACCTCGGGTGGATGAGCTTATTCCAAATCAAATTGTGCCAGCTCTGAACTGTGTCTGAGGTTCTGAGGAGGTTCCAAGCTTCATGAAGAGAGCTTACCAGACGGATTCTTTTGCCAAGAGAGGGAGTTTGAGGCAGAGGTTGCACTAATCAGGATGAGACTTGTAGCTTGAGAGAGAAGCTCTTGCAATAAATCTGGAAGTTGGCTTGGAATTTGCCATTCATTGTCTGATATTAAATCAGCTATAGAATCATACACATGGTAATAACATCATTCAACCAATCAGCTGAAATCATGCACAGCTACACATGGTGGAGGAAATCATGTAGTCCATGATTTGTGGATCACCACAATTCAAATCTCCTGCAATCTCTCTCTTTATTTACTGTTCATTTCCTTGTATATAGGATACAGTGTTGTTAAATACTAGTCAAATTGTAAATCAAATACACAATAGAATTATTCAAATCATTCTGAGTTTTCTTGGTATCAGAGCAGAACGATTCTGCCTCTTCTTTTTTTCGTATCCTTTTCTCTGCAACTCTGCTTACATCATTCTTCTTCTTCCCTTCTTCCATGGCAACAACTTCCAACACCACTTTCCTACTCTCTAATGCTCACCACCTAGTCCCCATTAGACTCAATGGAGGAAATTATCTTCTATGGAAGTCTTTATTTGAACTAGTTCTCAAAGCCCATTCCTTACTAGGCTTTGTTGATGGATCTACCTCTTGCCCATCCCAATTCTACTTTGTTAGAGACAGTTCTCCCTTATGTGATTGGCCTCAAAAACCCCAAATCCATTTGGGATGCTCTTAGCAAGCGTTATTCTTCACTTTCTCGTTCTCATGTTCTCTAGTTAAAGAACCAACTCCAACATTTGAAGAAGGGAACTCTGTCCATGGAAGATTACCTGCGGCACATCAAAGTTCTTACAGACAAACTAGCCATGTTTGGCTCCCCTGTAAGTGAGGAGGATTTAATCCTCCATAGGCTAAATGTCCTCCCAGCACAGTATCGTCCCTTCCAAACATTAATTCGCACTCGGTCAGCAACTGATCTTGTCTCCATTGACGAGCTGCATGCAGTCCTTGTTTGTGAGGAACTCAATTTGGAAGATGACATTATTTCAGCAGTCACTGATGCAGCAACTTTCTTTTTGGCAAACAGAGCTAACACTCCCTCCAATCGTGGCCGTGGCTTTGGAGGTATAGGTGGACGTAGCCGTGGAGGTTGTGGCCGATATCAAAGTGGAAACCAGAACTCTCAACCAGGACCACACCAACAAGGTGGGCCACCGCAGCAAGGTGGGCCTTTGCATCAATATCAAACAGGACCTCCAACTCAGTATCAACAAAATGATCATTGCCCTCACTATCAGATTTGCCAGAAGGTAGGCCATACCACTCTAGATTGCTACCACATAATGGATTTTGCATATCAAGGCAGAATCCCTTCAAGTTGCCCGGTAGCTATGGTACCCTCACCTGGGTTTGATGACCAGTCCACTTGGTATACAAACGCCGGTGCCACTCACCACATCACTTCCAATCTCTCCAATCTTGATATTCACTCCAGGTATGGTGGATCTGACTCGGTTCAAGTTGACAACGGACATGGGCTCGCCATTGCACATACTGGTTCGGCTCTTTTACCCTCTCCTTCTAAACCTTTTTATCTCAAAAATATCCTGCATTGTCCAATTGCTGCCACTAATTTACCGTCTGTTCAAAAATTCTCTCTTGATAATCATTGCTACTTTTGCTTTGATGAATTTGGTTTTCTTGTAAAGGACAAAGCCACGGGGAGGACACTATACAAAGGAAGCATTGAACATGGCCTTTACCCATTTCATCCCACTTCATGTCGCCCTACAACCTTCCACAATCGTGTTTCCTTTGATTTATGGCATGCTCGGCTCAGTCATCCTTCACTTACCATCCAGAAGAATATTCGTAGAAATTTTAATTTTCCAATTTCCAATAAGCATTGATCGTTTTGTTTTTCCTGTCAGTTAGGTAAAAGCAAAAGATTACCGTTTCATTTATCTATTTCTTCTTTTTCTAGTCCTTTAGAAATTATTCACAGTGAGGACCCTCTCCTATTTCTTCTATTAATGGATATCGCTTTTATCTGCTTTTTGTTAATGATTTCACTAAATATTGTTGGATTTATCACCATAAGTCTGATGCTTTCCCCCTTTTTATTACATTCAAAAACATTGTGGAAAATACCCTGAATACCAAAATTAAAGTTTTTCGTTTAGACGGTGGAGGAGAATATGTCAACAAATCTTTTGAAATTTTTTTTGCCCATAATGATATCACTTATCAACTTTCTTTCCATATAGCTCAGAACAAAATGGGGTGGCCAAGCGGAAACATCGCCAAATCATTGAAACAAGTCTCACACTTTTAGCCCACTCACACGTGCCCACTAAATATTGGCTTGATGCATTTAACACTACAGTATTTCTTATAAATCGTATAGTTCTCACTCACTCATCTCCACAGTCCCCTTATGAAAAGTTGTTCTGTCATTCACCTGACTATTCGTCTTTACGAGTTTTTGGATGCGCTTGCTACCCATGGCTACGCCTTTATGTGACAAATAAACTATGCCTACGCTCCACAAAATGTATTTTTATCAGGTACAGCCCAGCCCATAAAGGATATTGTTGTCTTGATCCCATAACAGGCCGTGTATATGTGTCTCGCCATGTTACATTTGATGAGAACACTTTCCCATTGAATGAGTGCTCCTCCTCACGCTTGCCGGATCAACAAATTCCACAAGATTCATGGTATAGTGGGCCCCTATCCAGATGGTTACCTAGCCCTCACCCCTCTGTCAATCCCCAAGGTATCCTTCCTATTCCCATGAAACATTCTCTCTTCATCTACCCCTCTCACTCACTATGCTCCTATAGGCCATGAACCTTCTCTCATACAACTACCGCCAGTCCCAGCCTCTGTAGCATTTACACAGCTAGCCCCTGCACACCTAATGCCCACACACCCACAATCTGCATTACCTAATCCAAACCAAGCGCTGGTAGAGACCAGGAAGCCCAGACCCATCTTAGTCCTACAAACCTAGAGCATGAACCACCTTTAGGGGCCTCTATAGATACACAGGCCCAATGTTTTGAGTCAGGTGTCCCTTTACCTAGAATGACTACAAGGCCCTCCTGGCCCAACCCAAAATATTATAATCCAGATTTCGTCACTGGATTTAAAATGGCTAGCCTGCTGTCAACCTGCCATCCATATCCCACTGTGTTACTCGCTTCTCTTGCCGATAAGGAACCCAGTAACTATAGTGATGCGAAAAAATCGCCTGAATGGCGCCAGGCTATGGATGCTGAATTCAATTCTCTCCTAAGAACAGGAACATGGGCTTTAGTCCCTCCTAGACCCAATATGAACGTTGTGGGCTGTAAATGGGTTTTCCGAGTTAAACATCGACCTGATGGGTCCATTAGCCTCTACAAGGCCAGGCTTGTTGCTAAAGGATTTCACCAGCTTTCGGGTGTTGATTTTGTTGAGACTCTTAGCCCGGTTGTTAAACAAGCAACTATTCGGGTTGTTTTATCACTCGCTTTTACATATATATGCTAAGTTCGTCAACTTGATGTTGAGAGTGCTTTTCTCCATGGTGATCTTACCGAACAAGTCTTTATGGCTCAACCTATTGGATATGTTGACCCAACTCTACCATCTTTATGTCTGCCACATGCGTAAGGCTATCTATGGGCTTCGTCAAGCGCCGAGAGCCTGGTACACCAAGTTCACTGCATACCTCCTTGAGTTGGGCTTTGAAATTTCAAAAGCCGACCCATCACTGTTTGTCCTCCAAACAGCATCCATCATCACATATCTTCTTCTCTACGTAGACGGCATAATACTCACTGGTAATAACCTGGGCTTCACCGCAACTTTGTTAACCCAACCTTAGATCCAAACTTGCTGTCAAAGATCTTAGCCACCTCCATTATTTTTTGGGTATTGAAGTCCAACCTCACAATGGCGGCCTGCTGCTGTCACAAGCTAAGTACATAACTGATCTACTTCATTAAACCAACATGCTTGGCTCTCAGCCAGTTACGTCCCCAGTTTCTCACAGCAAGGCTAACCCTTCCAATGTGGCCTTATTATCTAATCCCACTGAATACAGGCAAATAGTTGGGGCTCTGCAATACATCACTATCACTCGGCCAGACATAACATTTGCTGTTAATCATGCATGCCAACATATGCATCAACCCACCACTCATCACATGGTTGCTGTCAAGAGAATTTTGCAGTTTCTAAAAGGCACTCCAACACAAAGTTTGCTTTTGCGGCCAGGTCCACTACATTTAGTGGCCTATTGTGATGCTGACTGAGCCGGTGACCCAATCGATCAACGATCTACAAATGCGTTTTGTGTGTTCTTCCATTATGCAAAATGCCTGTCATCTGGTGTGACAATATCAGTGCTATTTCCCTTGCCTCAAATCCTATCTATCATGTGCGCACGAAGTATCTTGAGGTCAATTACCACTATATCCGAGAAAAAGTGGTTAACAAAGAATTAGCGGTCCAGTATGTCTCAACCAATGAACAAATAGCTGATATTTTCACAAAAGGGTTGTCTTCGAAGAAAGTACGAGATCTTCAATCCAAGCTTTGTGTGTTCCCTAGACCCCACAGCTTAAGGGGGGCCAATAACATCATTCAACCGACCAGTTGAAATCATGCACAGCTACACGTGGTGGAGGAAATCATGTAGTCCATGATTTGTGGATCATCACAATTCAAATCTCCTGCAATCTCTTTCTTTATTTAATGTCATGAGTCACCATAATTCAAATCTCCTGCAATCTCTCTCTTTATTTAGTGTTTGTTTCCTTGTATATAGGATACAGTGTTGTTAAATACCAGTCAAATTGTAAATCAAATGCACAACATAATTATTCAAATCATTCTGAGTTTTCTCAAGGAACTGTATGTGGTGGAACCTAGAGGCTAGAGAGTCATTCTGAGTTTTTATTTGATTTGCAAGTTTTCAAACATCTATTTCTGTCCATTGGCACTTTTCATTACAAAATTCTTAAAATTTCAGCTTCTAAATTGATCGGAAGTCAGGAATTGTGATTCTAACAGAGAGCCACGTTTAAAATTTGTACAGTATCCTGCAAACAAACAGGCACTCAAACTGTTCAAAGTTATCCTAATAAACCATGAACTACTAATACGACTTGGGCTGATGAGATGTGCACAGGATTTAAGTAGAACACCACAGTCAAGTTCACCTTTTGAAATCTAAACTATTCAGAAAAAAAAAAATCACTTCTTGTTATGTTATTTGATAAAGTTTATCTCATAATAAAATTGAGCATATATAAAATGAATAATAATAAATCATATAGTTTATGCAATATCCATTATATTTATACATGCAATTTTACAAATGCGACAAATTCTTATTTGAGTATAAGAAAATAAGGGCATTTCCTTTAAACAATTTAGATTTATAACATGTAAGCCCAATTGTCACATTCCATGTGAATTCTTCAAGCATTTTATGGGTTCAAACGTCATGGGATTCGGGCTCACTATCATCTACAACTAAAGTTAAGAAATGTGAAGTCAAATCAAAGCTTCACATGTGATGAATTGGACTGTGCACACGTCATTGCAACTTGTTTGCACTTGTCTTCAGCCACTGACAGGTGTGGTGACATTTATTTTATTTTGGACTGTCAGTTTGGATTTCATAGTTTCAGAGAATCCTGATTCCATAAGTTTGGACACAATGTAGTTGTTAGTTTCTGGCTAGGTTTTAATCAAATTTCCGATATAGATGTGGTTTTTTTTTATATTTTGGTAAATTCGAGTATAGATGTTGATTGATCATGATGGTATGTAAGAGTGACCTCTAACAAGCTCACATAAGTATTTGTCTGAGGAGGGGTTGAGGGGCATTATCATGGGGACCTCAGATTTGTAGTTCTTGACCTCTGATTCATAAAACTGTGTTACCTTGTGGCGCATGGGTTTCATTATAGTTTCTCAAGTGAGAAATAAAACAAATGATAAATAAAGACCCCGATAAACCATGTCAGTTTTGTTTGTATAGGCAATATTCGGGAGAAACACGAAACCCCCCACCCCGATGGAAGGAGTTGTCTATCTCACACAACCGCTTATCTGAAAAATTAAGGCTTTACTTGACTTTTACTAATCTAGTAAAGTACCAAACGGGCCCTAAAAATATCCATCCCCGGAGGGGCAAGTTACCTCACATGTACTGTACCACAAACCTAATCTAGAGTTAAAAAAAAAAAAACATTATTATGTTTTTTTAATATAAAATATTAAAATTATCCTTAAAGAACTTCTCACCACACAAGAACTATTTGGGGGCTGTTTGTTTCATGTGATTAAGACTTTGGGAATTTTAAGGTTGTAAAATTAAGAGTTAGAATAATCTAATGGGGTTGATTTTCTTTACCTCATTTATCCGTGATGAGAGGTTTCCATCGCCTTATCATCAATGACTGGCGGGTCAAACTGTAATTTCTCCCGTTCAGTGGGCCTCGGATCAGGTAGGCGTATCTAATAGCAAGTATGCACTTAGTTTAAACATGACCATTTATTAACTTGGTTAGAATTGTCACTTGTAATGAATGCATCCCAAGCATGAAACTGTCACTCCAAACAATGTATTATTGGGCTTGGTTCACAGTTGAGTTTGACAGGTCAGTTTAGAATTTCCATCTCTACGCTTCTTATATGGGCTACCAGGCATGTTCATTCTACCAAAATTCAGTCGACTTAGATTTGTCCCAAACTGAGAAAAGAGGTTTCTTGGCCTTTTTTTTTTAACACCGACTATAGGGTGCTGGGAGAAACGCCCCCACTCCCCCATGGCAGTAGACCTTTGCGTGAGGTGAGGGAAATAGACCTTGGAAGAGGTGTCAAAGCCCTGTTGAGGGAATGTAGCCCAGGGTTCAGGTGAGAACTGCCGCCACTTACCGGTGGCCGCTCAAAATGAGGAAAGAGTTGAACTCGATTGTAGAGACGTTTTGGAACTATTAGAGGCAGTGGCTGGGAAACCTACAAGAAGACTGAACCTACTTGCTAGACTTCTTTCCAAGTCATTGGGCTTGGGCTGGGAAGGAGTATGGATCCCAGCATGTCCCCAACAAGTTTCTGGTGAGTGGGATGTGTGGAACTCAACCATGAAGCCCCACCTGTTGATAGTTCAAATTGTTAAAAATGAATCTTACTTTAATAGGAATGAGTCCCAGCACATGACTGATGATGTGATAAAAATAATCTTTAGACATTATCAAATTGTCAATTACACGGTCAATCTTAGGGTGGGGCCAATTCCTATGAAGGTAAGTATAAGGACAAGTAACTAGGGGAGATGAAATTCATTTTGAGTAGTCCAATTATCAATAGGTGGGCCTCACGGTGGAGTTCCACTCTCTTCGTATGGAAAATGGAACGTGAAAGTGCTCCTCTTCTTTCAAAGTCATTGCTTCTTTGCTCCTTTTTTTTTAGGGAGATTTTTAAATAAGGTCTTAGGTTTTTGTCTTATTTCGAAAAAGGACACACATTTCAAAACTTTTCAAAGTAGTCCCTAAGTTTTTCAATAAAACTTTGATTAAGGACATCTGGTCATTTAAAGGTATTCTTTATGGAATTTTCTCTCAATTTTTTAAAAATGCCCATAGTACCTTCATTCATAGTACCTTCATTTAAAGCCATGATATGGTTCTGATAGCCACTATATTTAGCCAAAGTACCTAGTTTTCCTCGATCACTATAAGGCTGCCAATAAAAAAAAAAGGAAGAAAATATAGAGGAAGTGAAGGGGGGTTTTATATCATTGGAGGATAATTTGGGTAGTTTAAGAAAATTGAAGAAAAAAGTTGCCGAAAAATAGCTTTATATGGTTGTATGTCCTTAATTGAAAACTTAGGGACTAATTTGAGAAGTTTTAAAACTTGTGTCCTTTTTTTAAATAAGGCACAAACTTAAGACTTATTTGAAAATTTCCCTTTTTCTTAATATGGTGAATGGGGGTATAAAAGTCACAGAGATGAGTCACTGTCTCGCCCATGATTCCTTCATTTGAGTGGAAGGAGTGGGACTTTAATACCAATTGAAATTTCAAGGTGCTTAGAATTGATGTCATACTTATGCATGGGATGTCATTAAATTTTACTCCAATCCAAGTTGGTCCCCCTTTATGATCCAGTATTCAATATTTAATAATTTGATTAACATAATCTGATGCATTATTAATCACATTATTAAGTCCAAACCTGGGCCAATTCACACCTAGCCTGCATCATACCCAACACGTGGCAGGTTTATAATTTGCATTACTAAACCGATTCCCTGGTTTGGGTGAGGTTATTTTAACATATTATTAATAAGTCTCCACTTTATATTCTCCATCCCTCTTCTCCTCAATAATCCTCATTCTACCATCTATGTATGTAATTCCATGAAAATCAAATCAGGCGCTTTCCTTTTTCTTTTTATTTTTATTCTTTCTGTGTTCTGCCAAGTTGGCCTAGTGGCCAAAGGAATCCATCCCTCATGGTAGGGTGGAAAGCAAGAGTTTTATCAACAGAGATAGCCTCTTATTCTCCAAACCAAGCCTTTTGTGTATTAAGAAGAGTAGAGCAAATTTAGGGATAGTCTGGTGGTAAAAGGCTCCCACTCCCATCCCACCCACCAGAAATTGATCCATGGTGCGTGGCTTCACTCCTCTCCAACTTGGCCACTAAGAAAAAAAAAAAAAAAAAAAGCAAACGTCTTAGAAGATATATCTGATTTATTTATTTATTATTATTTTTTTTTCAGATATCACTAGTACAGATATTTGGACGTTTGGGAGAGCTGAGACTTGAACTTTTCTGTTGGCCCAATCAATATACTTTATTAGCAAGCAGACTTATACATCTATACGCACATAATATATGTTGCATGCTGCATGCATACACAACGGTCAATCCTGCCCGTTTATCTTTTTCTCTCTAACTCTTACAGGCAAACCTCCTTTCATCCTCATTGTCAAAGAGAGCAAATGATCAGGACACTTATCCTTCCCCAACACATCAATATCAAATCTCTCCACCACACATGCAACGATCGACTTCATCTGTATATAAGCCATTTCCTTACCCAAACACATCCTAGGCCCCCCATGAAATGCGGGAAATCGATATGGACTCTCTGCCCGAAACATCCCCTTCTCATCCAACCATCTCTCCGGCACAAAACTGCTACAATCTCTCCCCCAAATCCCCACCAATCTCCCCATCGCATATGCATTATATGTCACAAAACACCCCTTCTTCACCACCGTCCCATCTGGCATCACATCATCTTCCTTACACATTCTCGCGTCCAGCGCTACTGGCGGATACAGCCTCAGAACCTCTGTGACGGCCGCATGCAGATACTGCATTTCTCGCATCTCTTCGTAATCAAACATCTCGAAAGGACCTTTCTGGAACTGGGTTCTTATCGATTTGAGCTCTCGAGTGATCTTTCGCTCGACTTGAGGTTTTGACGATAGCAGCCAGAAGAACCACGCTAGTGCAGAAGATGTAGTGTCTCGGCCCGCGAGGATGAAGCTTACGATGATGTCTCTTAGGAATTCATCTGAATTCTTATTACTATTATCATTGTTGGTTGAGAAGATGAATCGAGATAGAAGGTCAGTGTCCTGGGCGTTTTCTTTGTTGGAACTCTTTCTTGACCTTATAATGTTCATGGCGAAGTCGTGGACAGTGGAGATGGATTGCCCCAAGATGGTTTCAGAGCCAAGATTGAAGTGTTTCTTGATTTTCCAGAGGAAAGGGAGGGCATATCGGAAGCGCTCCGCGCTAAGGTTGGCAGCTCGTTCGAAGGCAAGAGCAAATGGGGAGGAGGAGAGGTTGCAGGAGGAATCGAAAACGAGGCACGAGGGGTCATGGTTGAAGGCGATCATGCAGACATTGTCAAATGCAAAGCGCTCAAAGATGTCTTGAAGGTCGATGGTTTTGTTGGTTTCGCTGGCTATTTGGAGCAGTGGGAGGAGGCGGTTTTGGATCTCCTGTTGTACAGTCTCCATGACAAAATTTCGGAGAGACCTCTTGCTGAATTCAAAGCTTGCTGTCTTCCTTTGTACCTGTGTAGAAAAATTTGAAACTTGAGAAGCCTTGCCTTTTGGGCTCACCTTTATACATGCAGATCAAGGATCCTAGACGAATTTTATTCACCCGATGGAGTATCTGTTACTACTTTATATACATTTTGAATCTTAAAATACAAAAAATATAGCGTGTATGTATCAAAAACCCAAAAGCCAAGAGATTCATCCATTATATCTCTACACGAGAGAGAGAGAGAGAGAGAGAGAGAGAGAGGGTTGAAAATAACCTTCCATAGCTCTCCATCTGAATTGAAGATGCCGCTTCCAAGGAAATCATGCAGTACATCAATGATCCAGTCACCTTTCGGATACTTCTCAAAGTTGGTCTTGAAAATGTGCTCTACATTCATCGGATTGGCAGTGATGATTACTCCCAAATCTCCAGCGCCTCGGACAAAAACAGTGTTTGTGGGGTGCTTGATCACAAGTTCGGTTGTCCATTTGAGCAATCGATGGCGGTTTTTGAGAAAATCAGGCAAGGTTCCAACAAATGGATAGGTTCTAAGGCCTGTGGAGATGCAGTGGTTTGACTGGTGTTTGCTGTGTAAGAAGAAAAGGAGAGAGAGAAATGAAAGGAGGGAGAAAAAGAGAGCTAGGAGAGACGAGAACTCCATATATCTATCTCCCTCCCTCTTATTGGGTTGGATGAGTAAGAGGACATATTATTTATATTATGGTTGGATCCTCTGCAGAGCTTTCTCCAACTTAAGGCATGTTTGTGGGGTCCACTAAACCCACTCAATAAAAGGATGGTCTTTAGATGAGTCATCTCATCTGTCAACAATTAGATCAACGAGACATTGTTAAATGTCCAACTTAAAGCAATGAAATGAACTACCAAATAGATAAAAGAGCACCATTTCGATTTCATGGCATTGGGTAGGACAGTTATTCTCTGCACCTCAGTTTTAACAAACAATGCATTAGAAGGCCTTCCTTCACCTAGTGAGGCCAATTGATCTCTTAATCATGCAAAGTGTTCACTATTGAAAATTCTGCAGAGGATTAGGACCCTTATACTGAATTATAATTGGCATAAAGGCTAATTTATAATTGGCATAAATGTTGTAGAGGATTTAGTCAATTCTCTACAACTGCCAAGGTAAGACCTGCCTTCTTAAATCCAAAGTCAAGTCAAATTTACAGTTTCCCCATGTAAGATACTAGGCCATATTTCACTACGATCATCAATGATAAAAATAATGGTTGCAGCAAGCATAGCAACCAGTGGCCAAAACACTACGTAGCAGGTAATACATTGCAGTTGTGGCAATACATAGCGGTGTATCAGTGTGATTTTATAAGTGGTCAAAAGATTTTGAATCTTATGTAGTAGCCAATACTAAGATGACTTTAGAAAAGGCTATTGAGGATAAAAAAAAATAGGAAAATCATGTTTTAAATTAAAACTACTTGGCTTTACTAGGTTTTAGACCGTAGCGCCTTTATTTTCAAAATAGCGTAGTGAACTCAACCGCTATGGCCAATAATGTGGACCCTATACTACGTAGTTGCTGCTATTTTGAACTACGATGATCATAATTAGATCTACAGATAAACTGACTTTGCATATTAGTTCTGGTCAAAATTCACTTCAACCAGAATTAACGTAACTTCAACTAGGATGAAATTTATCTTGGAATGAAGTAATTCAGTGAACACCAACAGGTGGGACATTTGTTAATTTTGAATGGTTCATATCATGATTTTATAACCAAATATAGGAGAGACCCATCAAAAGAGTGTAAAGATAAAAAAAAAAATGATAAAAGAAAAAAAATTTATAAAAACAAATCTCTAACTCAAGCAAGATTTTTAACAGGAGACAAATCTCTAACTCAAGTAAGTTTTTTAACAGAAGTTTGAGATCTAAGTCATTAAGAAGAGTTCACTGAATGAGTTAACAAACTTATCTTGAAGGGATGTATCATAAAACTCATTACCAATTTGTTAAACAGGATAAAAGGGATGTATATCACATTTCCAAAAAATTGATCAGGTTTGAAGAATATCCTGGAAAGGGAGTTTTTGAGTGTCAGAGAACAAAGGGTGTATGAGAAAAAAAAACTTTTCTAAGTTGAGAATAATGACTATAGTTATTTGTGAGGGCGTGTCTAGAAGAAGTCTTTGGTTCTTTGTTTTTAGTAGTGTTTTATAGTCTTTAAATTCAACTTTCTTAAATTGTGCATATTAAATACTATTTCATAAAACATATTTCTTGAAGTCATAAAGTTTTATAAAAAAAAATTCCAACGTATGATACGGATAATTGTGTATGAATTTGTATCTTTTAAAAGATACTGTCACAGGATTTTTTTTTTCTTTTTTTTCTTTTGAAAAATAATGTACATTATCATGTCATGGTGGATCTCAGTCTTCTCTAGCTTTCACAGTAGGATTGCTCATTGATGTATTTTTGAAGTAGGATAAATGGAAAAGTTTGCAAGAACCATGGGCCTACAACAATTAAGAGCATCATAAGGTTTAGTCAACTGGAGAGAGAAAAAGAGACACATATACAGACAGAGAGACCCCTCCTTACACTGCCAAGCATCCGCATACGCAACAAATAGTTGAGTGGAGAAAAGGTTTGGAACACATGTGCACCACACACAGAGAAAATCATGCAGGAATGATGCTATCATGTTGATGGCATGGCATTTTTCATGCTTACGGTTTGTGTTCTACTATTGTTTGACACAGCTGATAGAGGGAAGCTGCTGGTATAAACCAGTCTTTGAAAATCTGATATTATTCATTAATGTACTTTATAGCCCTTTCAGGTTGTATTTTGAATGTTGTGTTAATCTAATGAATCAATCACCTTTCCCCAAAAAAAAAAAAAAAAAAATAAAACTCTACCCAACCATATACTCAATGCCCTTATAATAAGGACACGTGTGTGTACCAAAGTGGAAAATACAATTCAACTTAACATATGCATACATACACTTGCACACACAAAATCGATGTTGACCTAATCATTTGTAATTGAATCTTGCAAATTGAGACACTCCAAATGGCAAAATGGCTGATTTCCTTAGTGAATCTGTCAATATCACCCTAGTTCATTGTGCAAAAAGAGTTATCTAGAGGTCCAATAGCAACAGTGGATGGTTTGGCCCATACTGGAGCCACTGTGGGTCCAACTACTGAGGCATGAAAATAACACAAAAATAAGAAATGGAAGCAATCAAAGCCAACTGGATTTGACATCAACCAAAAAGAGCACCTGCCAGGACAAAATCTATCTGGCTGACCTAGTCTGGCTTTTAAAAACACTGGTGAAAAGAAAGTCACATTGCGAAAAGTAAATTCTGTTTACCAATAAAGAAAAAGTAGAATCCATTTATAGGAAGTAAAATTGAAACTAAAATATAAAATCCATATATAGGAAGTAAAAGTGAAAATAAAATATATAACGACAGTGAGTAGAATCTAAGCGGCCTGTGCAAAACTGGGACAAAGCTAGCAGAGCACTATGTGATCATTGAGTGTGTCTTTGATTGAAGGGTCATTCTATAAGACAGCAATTAGACATGCTCTATTGTATGGAATTGAATGTTAGGCAATGAAAAAAGACAAGCTAAAGTTCGTATAAATGAAATCACATGCTAAGATGGATGTGTGGAGACACAATAATGGATAGAATTAGGAATGAGTTCATAAGTGAACCTACAAGTGGCTATAATTACAGATAAATTAATGAATGCCATTTAAGATGGTTTAAGCATGTGCACAAAACGTCAAAATCAGTTTTCTGCTTTGCGTTTTGACAGGTTGCAAATCCAAGGAACTAGATGAAGGAGGAGATCGATTAATGCATTGGATTAAGTAGTGAAAAAAAAAAAAGATAATGGAGTTATAGCGAGGGCTTTATGCTCTTCTAATAAGGCTGATTGGAAAAACTGACAAAGAAGACCAGAATAGATCAGGAACAAGCAATGGTGTCCACTAACTGGTCTATCCCACGCACACTTTAATCCATTTTTCTCTACCACTATTAGCATCTTCTGCACTCTTCGCCACACACACACAATTACATGCCTTAAGCCGACCCTTGATTGATAGAATAAGGCTAAAACGATGGTGATGAAAAGGTTTTAAGACTGTATGTGTGTGTGTTTGGGGGGGGGGGGGGGGGGGGGGGGGTGGGGGGGGTGTTTTGTTTATTCATGCTCATATCAAGTTTGTCCCTCTCCATATGGTGAGGGATAGATGCGCAAGAATGGATTGGTCAAGAAAAGGAGTGGGAGATAGAGAAACATGAGGGAGAAGAGGAAGAAAGAAGAAGACAACACGAGCAACGATATTGTTGCCTAACTGAAACGAGAGACGATATCGTCACTCGGTCAAAAAGGCTAAAAAAAAATAAGTTAAAATTGGTGGGAGGGCCTTTTCTGTGCAATTGAAACTATGACGTCTTTTTTCTTGCACGGGCCATTCAAGAGGTTTTTTTCATGTAAAATCCTCTAATAATAATAATAATAACAACATTATTATTATTATTTGTTGTTGTTAATGTTTGAGATGGTTCGTGCATGTTTACAGAGGGCTAGATATACATTGAAGGGTCACTACTGGGAGAAACTAGAAGGAAGAGACCAATCAAAACCTTGGGTGTAGTGAAGAAAGACATGGTATTATGTAAAGCAACAGAGAGTATGGCTTTGATAGGGTTGAGTGGAAGAGAAGATTTCACAAAGGTGATTGCAAATAGATTGTTTCACAACATTCTAGATGCGTCTAATGGGTCCTTGACAAGTCAGATGGGGGCATAAAAACAATTTGGTTAACTAGACAAAGTGATTCTCGCAAACATCAGACAGAGACCATATTTTCCTGCTATTATTTATAGGTAGGCTAGGCTTGGCTTGGCTGGAGTTTTAAAGAAGCCTTTTAGCTGATTCCAAATTGAAGGGATAAGGCTTTCATGGTGATGAAGATGATGGTTAATGACAATAATGCTATTAGGGTGGGTCCAGGAACTTACAGTACTTGTTACGCCCCTTAGGAGCTGTGGAATAAGAGAAACAAGAATCTGTTGTTAAACAGACATGGTAGTGATTTCCAAGACAATTGTTTTCAGAGCTATACTAGCAAGTCATGATGCTGATCCTTCCCATTTAACAACTAATCACCAAGCCTGTCAGCAATTTCCAAAATTCCATCCTCATTTACCTTCTTCACCAACATTGGCAAACTGAAGAAGAAAAATAATAATAATAATTTTTTAAATGACCAATAATATTAATAATAATTATCAAACACAATTCGAAGCAAAACTATGCTGTTAGTGGAAAGCATCGAATCAGTTTAGACAAGAATATAGAATCTAAAGAAACAAAATGCAGATTTGGCATCTTACCTTTCTAACAGCCTAGTAAACAGATGTAAGAAGCAGCAACATGAAGCAGACTTGTAATGCAAATACAGAAGCCTCGGAAATTTTTATTAGACTCTTTAGTACATTAATTGTTAAAAAAAACTCTTTTTCCAAGTGCATAACTTTACAGTCATAATACGTCACACATGAGAATAGAGAGTCGTTGTTATGGATAGCACACCCTCTCTCACAATTCCACCCATGGTCAGCACTAAGTCTAAAACCTAGTAGAAGCAAATAGCTTTTAATTTAAAACACTGTTTTTCCTATTTCTTCTCCTCAATAGCTTTTTTCTAAAGTTGTATCTACCCTTATAAGGTTCCAAATCACTAAAAAACACAAGATTGGCTGCTACAATGATTCGGATTTTTTTACCACTTAAGAAATTCACACAGCTATGCTGTTGCGTATCGCCCGCCGTAACCACTATTTTGATCCTTGGTTCCACCCAGATATTGATCCCAACATGGGTACGTTTCCTTACACTCCACTGGCCACTAGCCTAACTTGGCAATAATGATAATAATAATAATAATTCATAAATACTACATTGTATGTAATACATAACAAGTGGCATCATCCTCTATAAATGTCCTAAATCTTTATGATTTCCTAATATCAACAACTTCAAGTCTCCTGTTTCAATTTAACATGAATAAAAATATTCTGGGTTCTAGCCTGCAAGGTGAAGCAACAGAATGCTATGGTACTTGAACAATATCAACACACACAAACATCTAATAGTGAAAAGCATTGCATCTAACATATTTGCTAGTGACTTGTCAATTATATAATGAATGGATATTATCTTCCCAACACAAAGAAGCTTCCCAGCAAAACAACATCACCTGTAGGCAAATAGAGCTGCAAGTACTGCTGGTGTCAATGAGTTGGGTTAAATGGGTAACCCACCCCACTTGTGTGAGGCTGGGTGGTGGTAATGAACTATTAATGAGGTTGGTGCAGTATGGGTTCATAGCCAACCTAAGTTGGGTTGTGTGTGAATTTTCTCCTACGGGACACCTGATGCGGACATCCCTGTGGGTGCCTTTAATTGAGGAAGGCTCCTATTTTTTAACAGGGCCAGGGCCCCACCTCTTTAACAGTCGGATTGGGATGTCAGCATGCAGCCGTTTCTGCAGGAGAAAATTTCGCAGCAAAGGTGACATGTTCAGGCATCATCCAACTCACTTCCCCATTTACGACACATTTACCTGTTTTTAAATGAAAATATCATGTATGGAGGCATTTTAGAGGTTATGCAGTAATGTGCTAATGTCAGTAAATTCATATATAGAATTATGGAAATATATAGATAGACTAATGTTACTAAGGATTGATGTTAAAACTTCCCTCTCACAATGCTTAAGAAATTTATAGTTTATACTACGGGCTTTTCTTTGGCACAAAAAGATAATTTACCATTTTAAAAAGGATACATTTCAGGAGCCAAAGGGTACACTTTATGTCTTAGTCCACCTGCAATCAAAGGTGTCAATAACCATATATGGCCACAAGTGAAACTTTGGCCTAGATACTGGCCCATGTGAACTTTGGCCACACTACGACTCCGTTTGGTTTCTTCTGGAATAGGAATTTCAACAAAAAATTGATTTCCTCAGGCCGTCTGAAAATCTTGGACTTTAAAAAATCCCAAAATAAAAATCCCTGCAAATTCCAGCTACCAAATGAGCCCCAAGTCATCCTATTAAACACGAGAAATTAGTAAAATCAAACAGATGCTTTAAGGACATGTAAGTATCAAGTACTGAAATTCAATAGAGTAAGTTCACTGATAGCCACAGAAAGTTCTAGTTATAACAGAAAGCATCCTTGAAAGAAACAAAAAGGTTGACAAGATAATTCTTGATGAGGTTGGCATCTCTGATCTCAAAAATAATCTTATGCACACCTTTAAGATGAAGGATCTTGGCTCATTAACATACTTTCTAGGACTGTAAGCATAGTTGTCAAGTTCGTTTCGGACGCCGTTTCGGCTTGGCTCCAAAATGAAACATTTCAGTCGATTTGGACATTTCGCTTTCTAATTCGGAAATTCGTTTCGGATATATATATATATATATATTAAAGTCAAAAAAAAAAAAAATCAGAGAGAGGAGATGCACCAAGTATTTCACAAATTGGCAATAACTGGGCCTCAGGTGCATTATTAGTAGTCAATTGAGACATTTCAATGTTTATTGCAATAAATTGGGCCACACCATCAGGTTAAAGAAATATAGACATTTGAACAATGAAATATAAGTGGGCTTCATGTTCTGTAACTCATCAAGACCAATTGTTTAATAGAATATTTAATAACATCAAATAAAGTGTAAAAAAAATTCAGAGAGGAGTTGCACCAGCTACCAAGTATTTCACAAATCAATAGTCAATTGAGACTCAATGTTTATTGCAAAAACCAAATCAGAGAGATGCACCACGTTCAATATCAACAGTCAATTGAGACTACATAGAAATTGCAAAAAAGTGGGCCAATGACATGTAAGTGGGTCAAGGGTCGAACCGTTAGCATGTCAGCACACCCCTAGCATAAAGATTAACATCGTCCAATTTAGGCTTGCATGAGGCCTCACGTTCTCTTAGCCAAAAGGTAAAAACAAAATCAAGATAGTGGGCCCCACATTTTGGCATCATCACAACCCTCGCTTAAAAGGCAGCACCTCTATAAAACCTTCCTCATGAAACCCTTTTCGCAAAACCCAAAGGAAGACAACGAAAGGAAAAAAAAAAAAAAGAAGAAATGGAAAGAGTGGGAGAGATCGGACATACCTGGTTCTCCGGCGACATTTTAGCAAAGATATTTGTTGATGGCAGCGGCGACAACCTTATGCGGCGATGGAGAAAGCATCCAGCAGTCTCAAAAAGAGGAACGATCTCAAGAAATTGCAAGGTAAATAGGGCAATGGAGGATCTCGTGGTTGATATCTTCATATTAGAGTCCAATACTCCAATTTATAGATCGATTGGGAGTTTTGAAGTTGCATGCCGTTGAAGAAGATGAAACGAGGCGTCGGCTGTCTTGGTTGTCTCTCCTTGATGCTAGATAAAAAAGAGCTATGTCGAAAAGTTACCTTGGATTCGTCTGAATTAACAGTTTCGAATTGTGTTCGCCCGAAATTACAGGTTTCCAAACGAAACCCTATTATTTGGGCGAATTTAAACAAATTTTGAACCGAACATATTCAACCGAGATGTTTGGTTCATTTTTTGCTATGAAACGAGATCTATTGGACAATTCGTCCGAACGAAACCTAACAACTATGACTATAAGTCTCCAGGAATACGGATGGTATTCGGGTTACTCAAACCAAATATGCTGATGATTTAATTCAATCTACTTGACTAAGTGATGCCATAACAGTTGCAACCCCTATCGAGCTCAATGTTAAGTTCAACAAAGATGATGGTTATTCGCTTACAGATCCATCCCTCTTTCGGCAATTGGTTGGTGGCCTCCTTTATTTGATTATGACATGGTCAGATATCTCCTACGTTGTGCATTAAGTCAGTTTGTCAGCAATCCTCACAAAGCACACATCCATGTTGTTTATAGCATCCTTAGTTATATTAAAGGCACTTGTGATCGTGGCCTCTTCTATCCTTCGGTGTCTTCCTTACAATTGTAAGCCTATGCTGAAGTTGATTAGGCCGGTTGTCCCAATACCCGTCATTCAACAACAGGTTGGTGCATGTTTTTAGGAGCCTCTTATCTCGTGGAAGTGCAAGAAACAAACCACTATTTCAAAATCGACGGCCGAGGCTGAATATCGCTCTCTGTCATCCGTAAGTAATGAAATTATATGGCTTCGTCGCCTTCTTCGAGAGTTTGGTGTCTTCCTTAAAACTCTACACGATCACGAGTGCCTTTAATAGATCTAAGGATGCGATAAACAACATGGAGACGTGGTTTGTGAGGTTTGCTGACAAACTGACTTACTGTATGCACAGCATGGGACATATCTGGCGATGTCATAATCAAATATCTGACAAACTGACTTACTGTTTCGAGAATGTGTTGATTCTTTCTTTCTACAATCCCATTCTATTGTGGTGTGTGAGGAAAGGATTTTTTATGAATGATGCCTTTTTCTGTTAGAAAGGAGGTAAATTCGAAAGACATGTATTCTCCCCTGAGCCTGAACATTGGATCTTGATGGATTTTTGAAATTGGATGCTTACCATATTATAAAATTTTTGAAATATGGAAAAGACTTTATATTTATATTTTAAGAAATATATTCATGTGGCAGTGATCATCTATAAAAGTAATATAATACTTATACCCCAGTCTACTCAAGTGGGGTAATTCCCAAGACATCTGTGTGAAAAACATCAAAAGGTGCAGTTGCACATGAGTAATGAATGGGAAAAGGCAACACATGCCATTCACTCAAGCAACAAGATTCACATTTAGATTTTGCATAAGTAGAAAACATCATACTAGTAACAGTTTTGTTGAAACAACCAAGTTTAAATAAAGAAACTAAAGTAGCATTATTGAGGTGACCAAGGTGCCTAAGCCAAGTGGTCCACATGTTATTGAAACCATTCATAAAAGAAGCAAAGAATGAACTTTGTCCCATGTCCAAGAGAAACGGTCTGGCACGCTTACTCCCCTCCCTATCACCTTCCTAGTTTGTTGTTCCTGTATGACACAACCAGAGGGAAAGAAATGAACGAGATATCCACAATCAATAAGTTAGCCAACAAATATTAAATTTGCAGATAAGTGGGGAACAAAGTAAACATTGGACAAGGTGAGAGACCCCACGAAAGAAGTCTGAAGTTCAATAGATCCTTTACCAGAAATGGACAGTTGGTGACCATTTGTTGTAGTGACAGTGTCATGGGCAACATAAGGATGAGAACTGTGTAGATTTTGGTCTACAGATGTCATGTGGTTTGAGGCTCCAGAGTCGAGAAACCACGTGGAAGGTGTGACTAATGTGGATAGTGCAGTAGATGGATTAAAAGCGGGTAATGTAGTGACATTTTAAGACGGACCATTAATACCCATGGAGGTAAATGTAGAGGCAACAGAAGTATTTATCATCTCTCAAATCTAAGCAGTTGTCAGAGTTACTAAATCCGTAGCAGTGGATTGCATATCATTCTGGTTACTGCTTTGAACCTGGAGAGCAGTCGGACCATGCTTGAGGGGCTGTCTAGTTTTCCTATCAGGCCTTATTGTATAGTTTGCAATCACAAGCCACATGTCCATGCTGCTTACATTCGAAACACTGAGCTTTCTAGCCACGGGTGGTCAAAAAAGTTGTCTCATTTGCTAATGGCGGAACCGGTGCTGTAAGAAGCGCCTTGGGTTCGTCGGAAAGTGAATAATGTGACATAAGTCGAATTTCCTCAAGAAGAACCTCTTGAACACATGTATTCCGATCTGGGGATATTTCTCGATTCATAAGTGCAGCCCGAACAGGTTCAAATTCTGGATGAAGGCTCATGAGAAACTGGCTAACATGTTCTTCTTGAAGTTGAAGGGCCTGGGGAAGAAATTCTGCAAAAACAAACCGGAGAAGCATTTGATCCTTCTCAGTCCACAAAGTCAGAAAGCCATTGTAGTACTGCTGAACATTCTTGTCATTTTGGCAGTATTTAGCAAATTTCGTGTCTAGATGAAATCTCCTAGCTTTGTTTGTTTGATGATACATTTTCCGCATGTGTTTCCACATGTCAGAGGCCTCTGTAAAGGCCAGAAGTGCCATTGAAAGGACGGATCGACACAGTTGAGGATCCTAGTTACTACTTTGGCATTATGTTGGTTTGAAGTGGTGACTGCCTTGTCATTAGCAACTGTTGAGGCTATGTGTCACGACTCGGGCCCAAGTTCTGATTACTCCAGACAAACCCCGAGTCGCGAACTCCATACTTACTCCCGTAAACTCCGAATTAACCAACGTTAAAACGAAGTCCACAAGGGATAACACACACAACCTATCAAATGTACATCTTTGCAGAATACATATATAAATATATACATTGACGAACAATTAAAACTGTACTAGTTCTTTACATAAAATAAAGTTCATATACACATTTGGTCTCTCTATCTATATCAACCACTGCATATTCAAACACAATGCTGGTGACGACTATTTACATCTCAAAATGAATATACAATCATTTCTCAAAATGTTCCCAAAATGTCCTAATTCATTCCATGCTCGGACTCGTATCCACTCAATCAATCCTCTTCGAGGCATCTAATTGGCCTCCTCCGCAGGTGGCGCGGCCTCTGTAGGACGGGCCTGTAATGTCATCAATAACACTGTGAACACGACGGTTCAACAATGTATACACAGATCAATGATAGTATATGCTAATAAATCTATTTACCAATTCTATAATCAATAATCAGATCTAGACAATCCAAATCAATAACAATCAGAATCACAATTACTAGATGGCAACTACAATAGTATACATTTCATTCAGTTCTTCCCAAAAGGAAGCATTCAGTTATCCAATTAACGGAATTCAGTCAGTAATATATTCATTCAATTTTCATTGAGTACTCTTTATTAGGTAGCTTATCATTCAATATTTGTGGGATCTACCAGTGTCTTGATCAGAGATCACTGGCATCACCATGGGCTCTGGAACACCCCAGTCCATCCACTGCAGTAGGATTGTACAGTATTGCGTTCATTAATTCATTTAATTAATTCAATTCAGCTCTATAACGAGCTTAGAGAAATACTATGTAGTGCCAGACTCGAAAATCAATCAAATCAGTAAACCCTATTCAATTTTATAAACCAAACATTCACGTGAAACGTTAGTTATATAATGTATGTGTTATTCTCGATGACATCACTTTAATTGAAATTTACACATTATGATAACCTTAGCTAACACCTACGAAGGTTTAGGTGAAAACATCATTAACACTAGCCTTAGTCAATAAGCTTCTATTCAGAAAAATCAGACCTCAATCTAAGATTTCCTCAAGTTCGGTCACCTTGTCGGTAACCTGTAGGTTCACCGAATTCTGGAACACGGCTAACCGAACCACAAGTCAGTTAGCTTTCCAGAACTTTGCAATTTCTGACAAATCTTCTAAGTTCGGTCACGTGTTCGGTTAGCTATTCGGCTGACCGAATTCTCGAATTCGGTTATCCGAATATACTTCGGTCAGCTTTCCAGAAGCTTAACTTGTGATGAAAAATTCTGACAGGGATTTCGATCACCCTTCGGCTTGCCAAATTCATGAGTTCGGTTAGCCAAACATCGTCGGTCAGCTCACAGTCAGCTCTCTAGAAGCCGAACTTCTCTGCGAAAATCAACCCAAATGGGTCGATCAGCAGTTCGGCTAACCAAACTGCTCCTAGAAGTTCAGAAATTTCTGAACTGAAATTCGGAATTTGAGCTCCTTGAGCTCAAAAAAGTTCAATATCATCCTAAATCATAAGAGATGAGCATACTTGCCTTGTTTGGAGATTAATTAGCAAAAACCCCTTTGTTTAGCTTGATTCTTGGGATGAAGTCTCTTCAAGTCAAGCCTATTCCAACCTAAAACCAAAACCAATACACAAATAGAACTCCTATAAGTCCATTGTGCTAGAAACACTCTAAATCATTGAATAGAACTTGAAAGTTCTGTAATTAACCAAAGTACTTACTTGTAGTTCTAGGCTAAGAAGCACGGACACGGACACGAGACACGGACACGACACAACACGGACACGCCGACACGGCATTTCTCAAAAAAGTAGGACACGGACACGTTGGGGACACGTTAATATTTAATAATAATAATAATAATATTTCTAATCATATACTAAAAAGATAATATAATTTTAACTTTGTAATCAATTTAGCAATCAAATAGAAACGAAAATCAAGACATGTAATGTTTCAAAAGTATGATCTAAAGCTGTTAAAAAAACAATGAAACTTAAAAAAAATGAAATTAACTGGAAAGGATTCTACCTTGTTAAACTAAGTTGGATCTAAGTACTGAAATTTCATATATGTGTTACCTTGTCATGTTAAGTTTGAAAGGCAAGAGTCTACTAACAAATCCCCAGACCCAGTACTCAAATCAAAAAAAAAAAAAAAAAAGCAAATGCATTAAAGAAAACTCCACATGACCCACTACAGATATTACAATGCTAGGGAAATATAGAAGGAGCCCACAACAGGTCTTCACCCAAAACAAAAAGACCCAACAACAACAACAATAACAGATGTCAAAAACATAAACAGAAGTACAGAAACATAAACATAAACATATGTAAAAAAAAAAAAAAAAAAGAGCAGCAGATTACAACAAAACAGCAGCAGAAACAACAGATTTGATGAACCAAAAACAAAACAGCAGCGAGCAGTAGCAGAGAAAGAAAAAACGAGAAAGAAAAAAGAAGCAGCAGCAGAAGCAGTAGCAAAGAAAGAAAAAATGAACAGCAGCAGAAGCAGTAGCAGAGGAAGAAAAAAACAGAAAACAGGAAGCAGCAGCAGCATACCTGATGAGCAGAGAAAGAAAAACAGCAGCAGAAGCAATACCACAGGTGATCTTCTTCTTATTTTCTTTTCATCTTCCTTCTTCCTTTCTTTCTTCTTCTTCTTGTTCTTTCGTTAGGGCTTTTCTTCTGGGGCTGGAGCTGGACGTTTTTTTCTTCTCCCTTCTTCCTTTTCTTTCTTCTTCTTCTTCTTCTTCGTCTTCTACTTCTTCTTCTTTCGTTTGGGTTATTCTTCTGGAGCTGGGCTGGGGCTGGGGCTGGACGAAATAAAAGAGGCCTGGAGCCCTTTTCCTCTTTAAGTTTTAAGTTTTTACAAGAGCCCCTGCTGGACGAATTAAAAGAGGGCTGGAGCCCTTTTCCTCTTAAGTGATAAGTTTTTACAAACAGCCCCCTTTTCTTTTTTTGTTTTGCAATAAAAAGATGTCAGCCTGTCCCTGACATGTCCCCGTATGTCCCCAACGTGTCCGAAATACAAAATATTAAAAAATAAATAGGATACTCTTTTTGGCGTGTCCGACACGTGTCCAAGCGTGTCCGGAGAGTGTCCGTGTCCGACACGTGTCGGACACGGACACGACGGCTCCAGCGAGGTGTCCGTGTGTCGGACACGGACACGACGGCTCCAGTGAGGTGTCCGTGCTTCCTAGGTTCTAGGGTAAGGAAGTTTGAGCTTTCTCTCAAGCTTTAACTCCAAGGAAATGGAAAGACAGCTAGAGGAAGAAGATGAAGAAGATGAAGCTCTCTTCAAAAACCACTTTCACTAACTTACAAAGCTTCCAATCTTCACACTTAATGGAGAAAAATGAAAGGAAGAGGAAAAGAAAGGAGTCTAGGGTTTGTTTGGGGTGGAAATGAGTGAATGAACTCAAAGGAGTTCATCTCCACCTTATATAAGCCCCATTTTTCAGTTAAGCCCTCTACCTCATTTTCTATTTACAGTTTGAGTCAAATGAAAGGTCATTTGATCCAATTCAAGCTGAACAGAATCGCGCCTATTACGGAAGTTAAAGTACTCCTTGAGATACACGTTGTTATCAAGAGTGACCGTATTCGACGAAATACGCGAAAATTCATATTTACGAAAAAGTCCTTGTACCACATGGTTTAAGTCTAAAATCAATTCAAATCACTCGATCTCATTTAAATTCATTTCATTAGGCTCAAATCAATCATTTGAGACTAATTCAATTCAATGGGGTCATTAACCACAATTAGCTTAATTAACATGATTAACAGCATTAATTTCAATCAATTAGAGTTAATCTTGATTAACTCGGGACGGGGTGTAACACTATGCTTGTGCCGTCCTTGTTCTGAACTACTAATGGTTTTGGAGTAGTTCCATCCAAATATCCCAATGTACCCTGTCCTTCAATAAAAAATTTAAGATGAAAGGACCAACTCATGTAGTTGGTTCCATTGAATTTTACAGGGATAATATCAACTTTGTCCATGAGATCAGCAAAGATATTAATTTCTGATGATTTGCAAGAGAAAGAAGTAGTGTCCACAAGTAGACAGAAAATTCAGCCAGTAACGTGAACTGGGAGTCCATAATTTTTAGAGCAGAACTGAATATCTTGCTAGAACAAAATGTAACCTTCAATCAAACCAATAGAGGTGAAAAATGTACTAGTGTCGCACCAACTGGAAAAAGAATTACTCCAATCGAATGGTAGGATTTGATTTTCAAGCAACAAGAAGCAAACTTATGCTAAAAACTGGCGAATCAGAAATCAAAGTAGAAGATAGAAATTGACCTATGATGCTCAGAAAAAATCTGGAAAAATGCCCTAAAAATCCAATAATACCAGGCGACCAAGGAGAGGAAGAAATCTGGTAACTTCATTCATCGGGAGTGGGGCCCATAGGGTGACCGTTGATTCTGGATATTGTGAGACTGTCGACTGGGTTTAGAAATCTCAGAATATGGATTTCTGCAATGTTGTGATGCCCTGATGAAGTCTAGATGATTTATTCGAGAGATGTGGATGTCTCTATGGCTGATGAAGAGGGAACCTGCTTCCGAAACCATGAAGAGAAGATCGACAGAGAAAACTTGTAACAGAGAGAGAGGGGATTGGAATATTGGTTGTATCCCATAATGGGGATCGACTGTATATTAATATTGTACTATTGCCTTATCACAGGCTGAGATTACAATCTATTTACAACTGATTGAGAGGCAAAAATAGAAAATACAAATGTATATCAATGCACAGTATCTTGAACAGATCCCACACGTGGGATATTTTCTCTATGAGCCTAACTTGATGGATCTTTATTTCTACAAAAGCATCATTGAAATGAACAAAAAGGTCGACATGACAATCCACAAACATTATTTCCTTAAGACAACTTTTCGTTGGTTACTTATTTCTATAGGAAAACAAGGAACGAACCATTCCACAGCTAATCTTGAAACATCACAAGCTGCATCCTCAAGTTCGTGGAGTAGAAATGAAGTTGGGTTCCATAACCATTCCTCCTTAGAGTTCAGTCCTCTGAAAAATTCCATAACAATATTTATGATCTTCTCATGACCTTGTAGCCAATGACCTTCATCATGTAGAACACAGAGCATGTTCGCTCAGTTGCTTGCTGAAGCCACTCCATGAAAGAATTTAGTATTTTGCCCCACTCCTTTAGCCATTTGCTTCTCGATGATTTCTTCCTCCTTTACTCTTCCGAAGAACTAATTCTTCAAACTCAGCCTTTGGGCCGATTCAACTTCAGAAAGTTGGGCTGTTGCTGCCTTATGCCTATCTAGAGATTGGGTGTCCTACAAAAGATTAGCCTTAGCTTGTTCCAAAGTCTCAACATTTTGACTCACCCAGCCTTGTATTTTATCCTTGCGAATTTTCAGCTTCATTGCTAATTTGCGACCCGCCCACCCTTCCATTCTACCTCATTGTCTTTCCACCACGCCTGAATTAAGTGTGGAAATTTAGGAATTTCAGGCCACACAAGCTTGAACTGGATAGGGGTTGGACTACACCTCTCATTGCTAGAGTCGAGAAGAAAGGGACAATGATCACAGGCCATCTTTGGAAGCGCAGCCGGGCAAACAATGGGAAAAAAGAGCAGCCCACTCACCTAAAATGAGAAATATGTTTAATGATGGCATACCTGGGGGATTTTGATTGCTGGACCGTGTGATTCTCTCTCCACATATCTTCAAGCCCACGAGAAAAATTATCATTTGCTCAATAAGAGAAACCCCTCATTTCTAAAGAGATTCCTCCAGATATGTTATCATTTGTTCAATAAGAGAAACCCCTCATTTCTAAAGAGATTCCTCCAGACTTGTCTTTCACAGCAATTTTACTGGTCTCCCATATCATCAAGATTCCTCCAGCCACCTCCAAACAAGCCCACTCATGAAGTCTATCCCCCCCACACTTCTTTGACCACCCTGTGCTCCACAAGCCTCAATTTAGATCCTTGAATAAGCATGATATTGGCTTTGTATCTTCTGATCACATCCTTCACGATACCCTGCCGCTCAAGTGCTCAACACCCCCTAATCCATGCACATTCCATGATAGGATCTTCATTTGTAACCCTTCCTTTACACCCTTTGATTGTTGGTTTCTAAACCAAAAATCTGTGCTGCCTCATTAATGCCATCACATTTATCGTAATTGATAGAACAAGCAAGATCTTCATTTATAACGTTTCCCATACACACCTTTTGATTGTTGGTCTCTGAACCAAAAATCTGTGCTGCCTCATTTCTGACGTCACATTTATCATAATTGATAGAACAAGCAAGATTCTGAAACTCTGTTACTCCTTCGACTTCTTGCCACATCTTTCAGCCAAATGTTGTCTCTCTGTGGCTCGAGCAAATTCCATCCCTCACAATTCTGCTTTGTAGTAATACCGGCTACTCTCACATTCCATAATTTTATGAGGCAGCAATTGAGGTGACAGCTCTTCACCAAAGCGATCATCAGCTGAAACAAAAGGTAACATCTTACTTGGCATGGAAAACGAAATTGACTATGCTGCTTGGAGATTTACTTCTGTGGTGATTTGTTGGAAACAATCTCACTTTATCCAGATTAGCCTTCTCCTTAGTTATTGACACCTTAGATGCTGATTTATCACCCTCAACCATCACCTTCATTTTGTTTGGCTCCTTTGCATTAGGCAAAGATCTTAGACCCCTTCCCTTCAATCCTCCCAGATCAGAAGGCCTGGAATTTCAAGCCAAAACAAAGCTCTCCTTCATTGAAACCTCTCTCCCATGTAATATCAACTGATAAAGCCTCCAGAGTGCATATATATGCCTCTTTACTCCTCAATGGCCACGTCTACGGACTCTGATGACACGTGATAAGTACCATGACTAGCACTTTCCTACCCAAAATCCCATTCTGCTTGAAAGAAGAGATGTCGAGCAGCCACCAGAAACTACTTGTCTAGATGACCCACCTGCCCCATCCAAACCTCAGTTTCCTCCTATGTCTGGCGGCAACCTTAACCGGACTTGACTCGTCTCCTTGCACCTCGCACAATCATCATGAATTCTCTGGCCTTCATCAAAGATCAGAAGAAGAGAGTAGGGCATTCTCCTTTGACCTCCCTTGTATGAAGAAAGAATTGAACTGCTTTAAAGAGCCTGAAAGGCGATTAGAAACCTCCTCCGTGGGTTCATCCTTCAGCGACGAGCCCAGACAAGTAGGTCGCCTGGCACATTAGACCTTTGGCATTCCCCAATGACCATGGTTCGCTTCGTCACGTCGCAGTTCACAGGCAGCCTGTCACAACATGATTTTTTCGACCCAAAACATTCGAAAAAATATCCCAGAAACTCCATAATATTGAGAAATACTCGAAAGCAATGTTTTCTTTCATTAGTACACACTATTAACCAAAATATCGGCCCCTTAAGCCACAACACTTGTACTGTTGTTTAATCTTTGACCGTCAAATATGTTAAGATTTGGTATTTAATATTCAGACGCATCTGTATGATTTAAAATCCAAATAACTAAAAATAACTACCGCCCTTTATAATAGCTTTGTGAAAATTTTATTTAAATCAAAGTTGGATCCATTGTCAAATTAACCATGCCACGTGATTAGAATCAATGGCCTATCAGATACATTAAGTTTACTATCCATTTAATGACTTTAGATGGATGATTGGCAAGATTAGACAGAGTGGGAAGGGAGAATAAAGAGGGAAAGAAGTAATATTTTGTCTTCAGGCTGATCTTTTCAATATAATGGATAAAACTAATATTTTGACCAATATATTGAAACTATCAGCCAAGATGAGCAATATTTTGGAGAATTTTGGCAATACAAGAACGAGACCAGTAGGTTGTAAAATATCAAACTAGTCTCAGCCAATACTGGTATGTATCAGTCGATTCATATCGATAAGGGCTGATATTTTAAAACATACCAATGACCCATTCTCTCGACCCAAAATTATGAGCTCAAACTCATTGGATTTGAATTCAAAATTCATATCCTAGCTGTTGACATCATCCTCCTCTTTGATCAAACTTTTACATAGATTTTTCATGGCCCTCTCTTCCTGGCCGACGATCTGCACCGCCACAAACTACTTAGAAAAGGCATTTCTCTCATCTTCTTCAAAAGCGAGGTTAACAAAAAAAGATCAAATCACCAATTAGCAACTCAAATATTGGAAGGATCTTACTACAATCTTATATCAGCACACTGATCCTTCCTGCCCGGTCCCTCTCTACAAGGTCTGTTGGTCAACCTCAACAATCTTCCAAACCAATTACCTATCAGACAAAATAAGCCTTCCAACCACACAGCAAACTTGAGAAGTAGAACTCAGCACCTCCTATCCAATGTGATAAAAAGAGATGGGTCTGAATATGTAGAAGCTTCGAGAATCTCTTTAATCTCTTTATCAGATGATACTTGAATCCAAACCATCTAATCATTTTTCATCTCCATTGAAACTGGTGTTTTTTTTCCATACACGATCTATCCATTCCTCTGATGCATGTTCTCCATTGCTACAGTTTTTCAAAAAATCTACCAGGTTGCAATGCAGGGACAACTTCCCTTCTTCTGCAACCTAAGGAGCCACCTAATGGCTTTATGATCGCCATCCAACGTCATTACCAATCCTCTGAGGCTGTAGTTTGATTTTTGATTTGTCTCACAACACTTCTTTAAGCCGCCATAGACTCACAACACTTCTTTAAGCCGCCATAGATAGTTGTTGTGGCCTCTGCATCTCTTCTTTCTTCTTGTTGGGGTGAAGCTGTTGCGAGGATTTGGCTAGAGGTGTAGAGCTTATTTCTAGCCCAAAGCAACTTCACATAAATACGACAACCTCCCACAATCTTCCCTTTGCCACGTTTATAGCTCAATCTGCTTCTGTTGTCGTCCCAAAGCAGATGGATGCAAAGCTTAAGTTCCTCCTGCCAGTTCTATCCATCAGTATGAATGAGTCATTTACTCTTCCTAACCTGTGAAACATGGCAGCAAGGTCAGTCTTGGAGATCCTCTCAGACAGGTTGGAAACAAACACGGTAATCCCCTTCGCATCTCATCACAGGTTCTCTTGGGCATTTCTTTCTTGGACGAATCAGTTTCTTTCATCTCTCACTATGATAGAGTTTTTATGCTTTTCTCTCACTATTGCAAAACATCGTTAGATAAATTCTATATATTTTCTCCTTCATCTCTTATCTCTTCGTCCCTCCCATATCTCTCTACAGCACAATCAACAACCCCCTCATCGTGCTGCTAGTTCTTGTTTGGTTAAGAAAGGTAAAAGGCAAGAGAGATGAGATGTGTGTGAGAGAGAAACAGAGGAAAGATAGATAGGAGAAAAAGTGAGGTGATAAAATTAGGAGTGAAGCTAGTGGAGAGAAGAGACACTTTTTTGTGATTGGTTAGACACCACAATAGTACTTGTATGATGCTTGTATCTGATACTGCTTGTAAGGGGTCCTTACCCCCAACCACCCCACTACCCCTTCTCTGTCCCAACCCCCCCGACCAACCACCACACAAACTCACTCAAACAATGGCTATAACTCTCTTAAGGTACCCAAATGCCTCGTCATCTAAATAGTGACATACATAATTTAGTTTAACAATGGTCATTCTAGATGAAAACTTCAATGGCCATAATCATTCAATGACAACCTTAGTGTAGCCTCTCTTCGAATGGTTCCTTATTCAATGGCCACTTCGTTCAAGCAAGCATTGTGGTGGCCCCTTGTATGTCCCACTTTGTTGCCCCCATTCAGTTGCCCCACTATAAACAATTTATAAGGTTGAACAAAAGTAGGTTTGGAATCAAGCCAGCAGCTGACCATTAAAAAAAATTCGTCGGACTAAACATTGAATCAAGCAAGTAGCCAACCATTAAAAAACAAATGCACTCGACCAACCCCGCATTTGTAGGAAAAGTTTATAGCATACAGAGATGTATGTGAATAAAAGTAAAGCGTCCTTAAAAAGATGAAAAGAAAGAGAGTATCAAGGCCATCTATCACTTGCACACACTGTGCATGGAGCTCTCCATGTGCACCTCGTTGTGGGGCCCACCTTGGGTCCAACCTAGGGATGGAACCGAGGGGGATGGCAAGATCTAGGAGGGCCCTACCGTCATATGGTGTCAGGGACCCCAATGGCCCACAAATTGTCACCATTAAAAATGGACGCACAGTAAATCCAACAGTCTCAGTGCATTTGTATGGGTGTAAATCCAGGTGGGCGATGACTATCAAGGGGGTCCCTATGTGTGGTCCATTCGGATGGACCATCAAACAGGCCCCACCATGAGGTGCTCACAGGTGTGCACAGAAAAGAGGTGTGCGCTAGACAATTTCTGTATATATGTATATTATTAATTTGGGATTCGATGTAAAATATTGGACTAGGTTGGCCAACTGAGTTATTCAACAAAGAATACAAAAAGAACACCCAAACATGGACAAAGAGTACTGTGGTCCAATTCTATATAGACAAAGGTGATATTCAGAATTATAAAAATTGCCAAGTTATCAAACTTATGTGTCAAAAAATTGAACTTTAAAAGGGAGTAATAGAACAGCATCTACAATAGGAATCTAACCTTTTTGAGAACTAGTTTAGGTTTGTGCCGTATTGTTCCACAAGTCCACATGAAGAGTTTACCGGAAAAAAATTACAAACGTTTTTCATTGATCTAAAGAAACACTACATCTTGATGGTGAGGCAGCTAATTTATTACTGTTAACATACATGACTCATCCTCTCCATCCTAGAAATAGAACCCACAACATTATAAACATTCTCGCTCTAGCTGGTTTCCAATTCCTCAAATGTAGCCCCACTCAACTTTTCACCATAAACCTTATTTTTATCACCTGTCATCATAATTGTCTCACCATAAGAAAGTTCTCTGAATTTTCTCGAATCACTATACTACTGACACCGGAATCCTGAAAACATACAGGTAAATACACAGGTGATTTGGCAATAGTCAATTTAATGAGGATGATCAGAACTTCAAAAAGATAAATACTATCTTTTTCACATGGATAACTTTCCAAATTCCATCACCAAAGGATCCCAAATGTGATGGAACTGAGGAAGAGCCCTTGAAGGTACACCCAAATAAATTGGTGCCATAATGCACACCTTGCAGTTTGTTGAGCAGCCAAAGAATGCTCATTATCTTCTTGCATACAAACTTAGATGAAAGTGAGGTTACCCGTAGTGATTCTAAAGCAAAAACCACTTCAAAGCATCTCACAATACATTTAGACACCAAAATCTTCTCAAAGTCCACCACAAAAAAGAAATAATAATAAAAAAGAATTGCCTCAACCGCAAATTGCGCAAGTGTTATCCTTTTTCCTTTCTGAAAGTTTTCTGCCCACTCCAAAGCAATGTTAAAAACCCAACAACATAGTACTGCTCAGTAGTTAGCCAAACCTTCTCATCATCTTGATAGATAACTAGTCTATTTGTAACTATCAAAGACAATTCAATTGAAATAAGAATGCATTAAAAAACCTTTTGATTCAACAGCTTTTCCTTTTGAGTTGACCTTAAGTCTGTAACCCAAAATTTGCAGCCACAAAGAATGTTTTCTTAGAACAGTCATCAACTTCAATGAAGTCAGTCCTAAGTGTTGAAATGGAACCACATCATACCACATTCTTCTTTCTCAACTCCCACTTGATCATCAGCTACAGCAAGTTGAGCCGATTCAAAGTGCCTTCCAAAACTCAAAATTAATTTAAAAGAAAAATGCACGCTCCTACACACACATCAAAATGCGGACACGGCATCTACAAACCATCAAGATTAAAGGCAAGAAAAAAAAGTACCCAGAAAAATCACAGTTTTATATCCCAAAAAAAGAAATGGCATTCCAAAAACGGCACCCCACATAACAGGTTAAAAAAATAAATAAATAAATAAAAAATGAACATAACAAGTGGTCACTCAATAAGGTGAAAAGGGGCAGTTGGGTGACAGCCATTTGTGATTCTTGACCACCACCACTCCACCAGACAATATGCGCAAACAGTATCCTAGAGCTTGGTAGCCAAATTGGATAGCTATCCAATATTTGAACGTTCGCATTTAATCTAACCTAGCTGTATTTCTTTCTCAACCGCATGTAGAAGATGCTGATCGAAGAGCTAGGAGACATTCGCATCAGATAAGCTTCCAGGGCTTGTTCCTCAACAATGTGGCTCATCAATCCAAATATAGGACTATATACATGCCAAGTTAAATTCCAATGAATACCATACAAATCCTTAAAATCAAAAGATCATCCCCGGAAAACCCCCGTTTGCACAACAGAGTAAAAATCATATTAAGATCGAGTAAGATCCACAGCATCAGCGAAATAAATGTCAGAAAAGAGAATGGCAATGGCGGAAGAAGAAATGGAAAGTAGTTTCGTAGAATCTGGTTACCACATTACATTGCTTTTTGGAGCTAAAAGAAACGAGAACCAAGAGATTTATACACAGATATTCGTAGTGCAATACAAAGAAAGGAGAGATTGAAAATAGAGAGCAAGAACTTACGATCCTGGGTTCGTGTGCAGTAGAACGAAACCTAGCTTTTTGAGACCGAGAGCGAAAGGCCAACTGACAGTAGTACCACAACCTTTTTCAAACGTCGAATTTGAGGCCTGGAAATGGAAACGCTCCCTCTTCCCACAGTTTCTATTTTATTTTTTCTCATTATATATAGGGCACGTTTGTGGGTGCTTTGGAAAAACCGTTTCATTTGGAAAAACTTTTCATTTTCATTTAAACCCCAATGGAAAATTTTGTTTTTTCCCCGGAAAAAATGGTTGCACTAAATATAAAATAGCGTTTCTGTTTTCTAAATGTTTTAAATAGAAAAGCGATAGGATTTGATATAATTAATAAATTAATTAATAATACAGCAGGAAAGGAATGCGCAATTTATTTCCAACCGTTGTGAACAAAGATTGCCACAATAGAGTAAAACATGCAACAAAAAATAATAAATAAGAGCATCCCGCATCCTAGGACTGAGAAAACAACCCCACAATCAAGGCTAGGGAAAAAACTCATAGCTTATGGAATGCTACAAACAACATGAGAAAAAAGAGAAAGCAGAGGAGGAGAACCTCCAACTTTAGACAACTAACGTTAGAGAAACAGAGGCCCAAAAGAAAAATGGCAAGTATTCTCCAAGCTACCCGCAACAACCTCCTACTGCCTAAGCATTGAACTAGCAACAAACTAAATGTTAGCGGTTACCCGGATAACAAATCTTAGCCCTTTGGTGATTCTAGACCATCAAACAACCTCCTAAGAAGAAATACAACAATGAGTAGCACTGAGGATAGTAAGCAGGTCATTCAGCCTTCTTGCCTTAAAATGATTACTCCAAGGAGAGAGAGAGAGTGGTCAGCGAGGGAGTTTTGAGGTCCCCATTGTCTGTTGAAATGTGTATGTGAGCACAGTCCCTAGCAATTTCTATGTTGAGAATATGAGTTGTATAAAAAATGTTGTCTTGACATGGACCAAATAATTTCACTTTGATGATCTCTATATATATCCCAATAGCAAAACCACACTGAGAAGTGATAAAATAGTTCCAATTCTCTTTTCTCAAGAAAGTAGGCACCTCAGTTGACATTTTGTTATTCAAAGAAGGATCCCATTTTGCAGTATATGTGGATGGCACATAAATGTCCAAAAACAAAGCTCGAGCTCTCACCTGATAGAAAATATCCTTCAGAACCACGTTGTGAGTCCTTCCAAATGTTCCATATATGAGTAGAGAAACATAACTTGAATAGAGTAGTGATACCATCTTTACCTTGACTAGGTCACACCAAAAGTACACAACTTCATAATTCCCTCCTTCCTTAAAAAATTAAAAAAAAAATAAAAAATAAAAAAAAAAAAAAAAAGTCAAAAAGCAACCTCATTTATCCTCTAAATGACAAAAAGAACACCTACTTTTGATATAAAAAGTACAAAATATTCCTTACCAATCCACTAAAGAAAAAAAATACCATCATAACCCCTTATATATTATATTCTCTTGATTTGATGCTTTACTTTAACTTTATTTTACAATAAAATTACCAAACGGGCGAAAATAAAACACTGAATTACTAGGCTGAGAATCGACACCAAACTATAGAGCAATGTGGAATGCTTGGCCACAATAGTGTGATGTGTGCTCTCCTATCATGGGGAAAAGTACATTTGATCTTTAAAAAAAAATGTTAGATATCTAGCCCAAGTAGTCATGATACATTGCCGATGATCATTGTCTATATGTGGATCTGTCACCATTGCATTCTATTCTTTTTGAGTTTGTCGGTGTTGGTGGCCCACTAGAAGCATATCACTCCTTTTAAAACAATAGTAATTAGTTGAAATAATTGTGGACCCCTATCCATCGGGTGACCTTTCCATGTACCCCGCCATCTACTGGTAAGAAGGCATCCAAGTGGGCCCCACAAGCTGGACTGCATAGCATATGAAGTATGCTTGTAGGAGAACATTTGGCAGCTTATAACATTGTAAAGATTAAGCCAATACCACTTACTCATGATTGCACATTTCTTCTTATAAAAGGAATTTGTTGTCTTTAAACTGCTGGAAAAATTAACAAAGAAGAATGTGCAATCAAAGAAATAAATAGCAAACTATAAGAGATCATTAACAAAATATGAATGCAACTCACATCACTTAAGATGCTTTCTTAAAGACAACAAATTCCCCACATGTAGGTGGTTTTTGCAGAAAGTTCATCCTAGGAGACAACGCTTTTGTCTCTGCACTCTACACACCATGGACACCTAAATCAAAATTGCCCAATGCCAATAGAAGGAAAAAAAAAAACCACAGGAGTGGTTGTTATAAAATCAAAAGAAGTGTTGTAAAAAGATCACACCCATTAGTAAATAATTAATTTAACAAACAATGATATTTGACTTAATGCAAATCTTGACAAAATAATAATATCAAGCAATTTAAATTATACATAATCTTATGAGGATTTTACCAAAAAAAACACATTAGGTGACTACAATATTGAAAAGGTAATTTTAAGTGCCCTTGCACTAGGCTTGTCAATTTGGCCCTGAGAAAGGAGGCCGAGCCTGAGGAAGGGGGCCCGACCCTCAAAAGGCCCTTAAAATAAAGGAGTTTGTTTCTAATGAAAAGCCCTAGGGCCGGGCTTGGACAATTTTTTCCAGGCCCTAAGATTTAAGGGTCAGGCTTGGATAGTACTAGCCTGGCCCTGGCCCTGGCCTTCTTACTTTTATTTATTTTATATATAATATATAGAGGATTTTACCGGAAAATTTCTGGTAAATGGCCGTTGCACAAAAAGGTTCCCCGTAGTTGGGGACTTATGAAAGGGTACCTTCATCCCATTTCATTTTTTTTTTTTTTAAACTTTGAGAGGAGTGACGTCGCTCGTCTCTGACTTAAGCGATGCTAGCGTCGCTCCTCGACCCATCCGATTAGAAAGAGGGTTCCTTGGAAAAGCGGCACTGCAGGAGACGGCACTCAGGTGGTGTTCAACCAGACATGTTACATTTACATCACCCTACAGAATAAAAGTAGATTCAATCTCACACAAAGGGAACACCGTTTCGACGGGGGACACCTCAAGATATATGTATGGCAGCCGCTGTGGATGTAGGAGGTGGAGTTAGTGGATTTAGCGGCTACTGTAGGCTTGATGGAAACCATACTACTTGCTTGTGCCCAAATGGGGTACACTTACTTGGATGCTAATAACACCTATAAAGGATGCAAAGAGAACTTTGTCCTGCAAAGCTGTACAACTGATGATTCAGTAAAAGAGCCTTTGTTTGGCATGGAGGAAATGATTAACATAGACTGGCCATTGTCTAACTATAAACACTATAATTTTTTTAGAGATAACTTTTTCCCAGCCGGATGGGTGGAGGAGCGACGCTAGCGTCGCCTAAGTTAGAGACAAGCGACGCTAGTGTCACTCGTCTCAAAGTTATAAATAAAAAAAAAAACGAAAATGGGATGGCGGGACCCTTTCGTAAGGCCCCAACTACGGGGAATCTTTTCGTGCAACAACCATATACCGAGAACTTTCAGGTAAAATCCTCTAATATATACATATATGTAAATATATACTAAAATGCCCTTATCATAGTCATTTTACAGTAATATGGGGGATATGAAGGCAATTTCATACCCACTCACTCATTAAAAAATGTCCTAAAAACCCATACATACATGCATATTTGGTTTATTTCATCTATATTTAATTATTTAAGTTATGTATTGTACTTAATACATAATCAATAAGTGTTGCATGGTTGCTTCCAATCCCTTTCTTTTAGTTTTATTGCTTCTTATTTAGGCATTTTATATTATTTTTATAAATCATTGTTAGTGCAAAAGGGGGTATACTCATTTCTATTAATAATGATACACTTTTTCCTCTATAGAGTTGCTTGGGATGTCAACCAATTCATAGAGTTAGTTTGTATGTACATGGAACTTTTAAGGATATAGAGTGATCCAAACATCTTTTTAATTAGATAATTAAAACTCTCAATTCTTAAAAGTTTAAACTAATAGTATGTTTTAAGTACATTTATTTTTGTGACTGAAATCCAAGAATGCGTGATAGTCAGATTAGTGTTTAATTAAAAATAATGTCAATTGAAAAAAGGTATGTGAGTGCAAATGGTTTAAAACCCTCAAAGATAAGACACTGCTGAAATGATTTTATTTCTAGAAATTCATATGAAAGTCATATTAAAGGTGTTAAATAGATCATACTGTTTAACAATTTTCCTTCTTTGTCAAAATAAATAAAATCCTATGTCTGGAACCCAACCCAAGTTATCAAAGCATATATAACTTTATCCGATAAAAGAAAGTTTTTAGAGAAGAGTTATATTCTCTCGATATTTTCTTAATGGTTCGTTTGCAATTAAGATTAGACAAGATAACAGATGTTTTCTTAATGGATTATTTGCAATTGAGGTTGGACAAGATAACGCTCGATCACACTCATAATGCTCGGTCACACTCAGATTTTGGTAACAATGTTAAAAAAATAGTTTTCTTGTTTCGAAGCCCTGAGCCCTGCCCTGGTTCGGCCCTGGCCCTCGAGGGTAGGGTAAGGGACTAGACATGGTTTAAAATCGCGGTATCAGTCGCGGTCTCGGCCGGGCCGAAAAACCTATATGATATCGATATTGGTCGCGAATATTGGTCCGTCGCGGTCGTTGCAGTGTGAAATTTTTTTTAATAAAAAAAAATCACAAAAATATCCAAAAAATCCAGAGTATTAGAAAATGGTGTAAAACAATATTTTTTTCCATTAGTAACAACAATAAATAGAAATCTCGGTCACCTTAAGTTATGAGCCATGTTTGTATCGCAGTTCGCTGTCTTCTCCAGTATTTCATATAATGCAACCATTATTGATGCTCATAATCAATTTATTAGTGTAAAATATAAGAAAACAAAGATAATATAAAAATTATCTATACACTATTAATAAGCTATTAGTATTTACTATTTAGTAGCATAAATACTCCAACAATTATTTTTTTTTAAGTAGAATATTTAAAAAGCACCATTTTTCTATACCCAAAATCATATTTATAAGTAGATCTAGTATAAAAGTGTGTAGATCTAAGTGAAGAACACAACACAAACCAAAAAATGACATGCAAATGATCTTTTCATTCATTTTTATGCTTTATCTAAAAATAAAAAATAAAAAACACATAATAGTAAAAATAAGGTAGTTAAGTACTTGATTTTCTCTTACTAAATAAAATGATTTCTTCAAAAAATAGTTTTGGAATTTGGAAAACATGAGAGAATGAGTTATGGAGGCATGGTTCCTCTAAGGAGATGAGGGGAGAGGAGAAGAAAATTGGAGAATAGGGAAAAAGTTACAAAAAATTACTTTTTTTTACCATTATTCCATCGCAGTCCATCTCGGCCGATATTTTGAAAATATCGGCTGAGATATCGGTGAGATATCGGTAAAACCGATATTTTGACCACATCGGCCGAGATGAACCGATATTTTGGGGATATTTTGACCATATCGGCCTGACTCGGTATCGCTGCAAAATATCGTCGCAGTATCGGCCGATACCGGTTCATATCAGCCGATATGAACCGGTATTGGCCGAGATTTTAAACTATGGGACTAGATAGTAAAGGCCCTTCGAGGGCTTTGGCCCGCTCGGGCTCGGCCCAGCATAGCCCTTTGACAGCCCTACCTTGCACCAAATCAATCGTTTTGTTCGCAAACATAATGTTTTTTAACATTCTTTGCTAGGGTCCCTATCGACCTTTTTTTTTTTTTTTTTTTTAATGTTAAGGGTCCCTAGCGACCTTGTGTTCGACCCGTTCATACATTTTAGGGCTTAAAAGCCTGATTTTCTCTCTTGTTTGTTTCCTTCTTCTTCCTCAGCGTCGAATGCAACTCCACATCGGCTACCAGGCGTGTTCACAGTGGTTCTCAACGGTCCTCCATCGAGCCATTGTAGTCCCCTCCAACGCCCTCTTTGTTGAAGGTAAGTTCCCTAAAAAAACTCATTTTTTTTTTCATTTTCGTTTGTCATCTGATGGTAGGCTAGGTTGTGCCCTTGCCATCCCTTTCACGATATCGCCTTCCTCTTGCCACACACCTACTCTCCACTTGAGAATGAGATTCTAAAAGGGTGATTTACACCGGTTGTGTAACATAACTTGGAAGAAAAAAAAAAGCCCTAAAAATGGTTGAAACCCTTTCTGGAAGACAATGGGCAGAAAGCTAAAGAGGGGGATCTCATGCTTGCTGTTTTCACAAGGTTTTCAAACAGAAATGCTATGGCTTTTATCCACCATGACTTTGGGCATCGATTTGAATAGGCCAAACTCAATATTTGTTGCATTTGTGTCTAAAGTTGTCTCTAGTGTTTTCATTTGGTTTTTGTTCATTTATTTAAGGTCTAAAATATTGATATTAATTGAACACAGTCATTGGTATGAAAGCCCCATGGCCAAGGAAGGTTTTGATGAATCTGGATGGTGGAGATGAAAAAAGACTAAAATCATTTTGAATGCCTTAGAAATTTGTGGAGGAAAAGAGTGGAGACTTTGGGAGCTCTGAAATCATTTTGGTAGATGTAACATTCATATTATTAGGATTAAAGGGGTGTGGCTTTAATGGTCTTCAAGAGGTGGTTTCCAAGAACATGAAATGAGGGATGAGTTTCGTGCATTTATAAGCGTACACAGTAGCATCTATAGAGACCCTTAACATTATAAATAAAGGTCGATTGAGACCCTATAAGCAAAGTAAATGGGAGTTTGGTAAAGGTTAGGATGGACCGCAGGGTCTCAATCTACCCTTAACATTGCAAATGAAGGTCGATAGGGACCCTAGTACATAATGTTAAAAAGAAAAAAGGTTTTCGGGCAAAATGACCAATTTGGAACAAAGGCACTTAAAATTATATTTTCGGTATAGTGGTCACCTAATCTATTTTTTTCCGGTTAAGTTTCCTACTCTTATTTTAGAAAATATCGAGGAAATGGTGGAGAAATTTTTTTTGCAACTTAAATTTAAATTTATAATCGAAAAAAATTTCTTGTCTTTCTATGCTCACTTCTTCGCATCCAAACAACTTCTATTCGCATACAGATGTCGGATGCTCCCAAATAACTATTATAAAATAAAAATTTATCTCACTTTTTGGATTTTCAATGGAATAATACCCAAAAGATTCCTTAGCCTAAAGAGTGTTTCTGACACAAAGTTTTCCTTGTCATATCTATTCACATCTTACCAAGTGATAGGTAATACAAGGCGTCCCCTTTAAATGGCTTTATTGTGCCAAATGATTCCATTTGGACAGACCAAATGTTTACTGGACATATAGTGGGTGATGTTTAATTAATGCTGGTATCATTGAGATTTAAACCGTTGACAGAATACTTGCACCAGACTTAGCTGTGGTTCTCTACAGTCTTTGAGGTGGGGGCTCGATTTTTAAATCGAAACCATTCAAATTCATGGTATCGATGTATTGTTGCTGGCCAATTCTTCTTCATTCGAGCTAAATTTCACTCCATTTGGAGTTCGGTTACTTGCAATCAAGATGGAATTTAGCCTGATATTCATGCTTAAGATCAATTGAACGATGGGCCTAATTCTGATAGAAATAAGATTTGGCCCATGAGTTTGATCACATTAGATTTAAGGTGGGTCCCACGTAGGACCACAGAAAACTCTCTTAGGTCCAACTCATGTAGGGGATCTGGGTTCTTTGGTTCTGTCAAACTTTTTTGCCCATGATAATATAATAAAAGAGTCAGGATCTTCTCCGGCTTTCCGCATTGAAAGATGGTGACTTGTTTGTAAGAAGTGTTTTTTTTTAGATGTTAGCCATCTAACAAAAATAAAATATAGAAATAATCTTCAGCAAACCAATTTAAACCCATGAAATTTGAAGTAAACAAGCTAAAATAGAAGCCTTTTTGGCTTCAGCTAATTTTCTCATTTTGAGTAGATGACTAATCTAACTAATAACCTCACCTTTAATATCATTAAAAAGCATTTTCGCTGCTCCGAGATTTTGATAGGAATGACTAAATGAAGAAATTCAAGTTTATATCCGACCCAACCCTCTTGTAGTGCGCCCGGCGCCGAAGGGTATTCTCCCAAAATTATATCTTATGTTGGAAAAAGCCCCACAGGTTGATGTGTGGAGTGTGGACTCCGTGTTGAATAGGTATCACAAACAGCCATTGTGTATAAAAAGCATCTTACACAGCACTTGTACTCCACACATTTCAACGCCTCATCCAAACCAAAAGGAGAGAGATGGAGGAGTTCTTCTCTTTCCAAGCTCTCTTTTTCTCCCTCCTTTTTGCTATCTCTCTCTTTTTCTTCTTGCTCAGTAAGAATCTATCAAAAGGGAGCATCTCCACTGGCCTTAGAGCATATCCACTCGTCGGAAACTTGCCTGATTTTATCAAAAACCGCCACAGAATACTCGAATGGCTGACCGAAATCGTCATCGAGCACCCGACGAACACGGTCACCTTCCGACGCCCTGGAAAAGTCCAAGGGATCATCACGGCCAACCCAATGAATGTGGAACACATGCTCAAGACCAACTTCGAGAATTATCCGGAAGGCGAACGGTCCACGGCCTTGTTACATGACTTCCTCGGCACTGGCATCTTCAACTCAGACGGAGAGACTTGGAAGGTTATTTTCTAGCTTTTGTATGATCCTGCAATCTCAAGTTTTCTCTCTGAAGTTCTCTCTATTTCGTGCAGAGATATAGTAAATGGACTCCTTAGCTTTTGAATTCCCATCCAAAGACTCTAATAAAAAATAATAATAGAGAAACCAGATTTGTGTAATATGCAGGGGCGGAACCAGAATCCAGGCTAGGGGACGGGGTGGAGGGGGATTGTGGAAAAAAAAATAAAATAAATAAATTGGGGTGTGGGGGGCGGCGGGCGGGGGGCATGTGTAAAAATTGCTTTAGATTTTAAAAAAACTAAGGAGTCTTATTGTAATTTACGGGGGGCCATGGCCCCTTCCAGCCCCCCTAGTTCCGCCCTTGGTTATATATATCATCTTATAATTAATAGGAGATTTGTCCCAACTGCAGCTCAATTGGTTTGGAATATTGGAAGAGATTGAATGACTTCTATAGAGAAATTACTTTTCTCGTATTTGAATTGCCTTAATTATTTTTTTGCAACAATTAGTAAATATGATTTTCTCCTCAAAAAGATGGGTAAAACATCATTTCTTTGGTGATATCGATTTAAGAGGATTTCCCGGGAAAACTCCCAGTAGGTGACCGTTACACGAGAAGACCCACTTAGCTCAGTTACTACAAACAGGATCCGTCAAACCCTATTTGGTTTTTTTTCCTTTTTTAATGACACTTGAGAGAAGTGACTTTAGCATCACTCGTCTCTCATGGTGTCGCCCCCCATCTCTTCCTTGTCCAAGCCCTCCATTACCAGGTTAGATTCGGATTGTGGTCCAAATCATCAAGGATCTGTCCTCTATGTGGCAAATCGTGAAAGGGCCATAGAACATATTCAGATTGAGGATTGAGTTCAGTTTGCTGGGGTTGCCCTCTGTGTTGCAAATCGTGAAAGGGGCCAAAAAATGGATTCAGATTGAGGATTAATTGGGTTCGATTTACTGGGGAGAAGAAGGAAGAGGATCGGAGTTCAGGCTGTGGTAGTCTCGAACATGGAGAGTTGGTTTCTGTTGGGATCTCGTTCAAAACTGGGCCACTGATTTGCTACAAATTGAAAGGATCCGGACTTTTGCCTATTTGCAAGATGAAATAGATAAGGGGATCTCTGTCGAAGGAAACTTGAGGAGAGGGCCTCGGGTTTGGTTGGGTACCAAGACCGGAGAAGAGAGAGGCTGTCACATCCCCCAAAATAAGAATATGGGGAAAAACGTGAAAAATAAATCAAATTCAAACTCCTATGTTTAATACAACACCAGCTTCCAACAGTGGACCCACATACAAATTCAACCTGTGGTGAGTCAAAATAAACTTCATTAAATTCAACGGAAGCTTTATTCAATCGGTATTCAAGGTTCATAAATGAGACCCCACACAAAATCATATAAAAATTACTAGTTCAAATTGCAGAATAAATTAAACAGTTTCTAAAAGAAGTCTAATATTAAAAGAATGTTCATCTAAGGATTTCTAGATGACGTTCACTCATGTGTTGGCTTAGAAAGCTCCAAAGATATCTCATGTATCCCATTCGGGTTCATCAGTTGGCTTAAACGTTTGAAATGCTTGATCCTCCTCCGTTTCCTCGATAAAGCAGGGTTCGGTACCTATGCACCAAATATTACAAAATAAATAGAAAAAACATTATCATAATTCGAAATTAAAATATGATAACGAGATGAATATAGACAAGTGAGATTATAATGAAGCGATGATAATGATAACAACGAGAACGAACGTATGATATAAATCCAAATGACACAAGGGAGCAATAGATAATTCACATGGTGACAAGTGTTCTCGTTGTGGGTGGTCAGCCCTAAATAAATTAGGAAAGTCCGTCCATTACATCGGTGGTCATAAACTGATCAAAATATCAAAATAACATGTCTATAGTTCAAAGTGGATTATAAGTGATCCGGCCACATCGGTGATCAACCATCCATATATCGATCTGCAGTTATCCATAAATGACCCACATAAACACATAAACATATATTCATAATAGACCCAATTAATTATGCTACGACACAAGAATCCTAAGTCAAAATGAAGTACTGGCAGTTCCACATTCCATATCATATTCAAATCATTATTCATAATATGTGAAGCCACCTCATGGTCCATAAACAACATTATAGGGTATGCATCTAAAGGAATACATAACCTAAACCAAGATATGAATGCGAATTCAAAAGTTAGGACATAATCACAATCCAACCTAAAGTTAGACGTATGTTCATATACCCATCAACAAACAATGATAAATGCCAGTAAGCTAGGGACATTACATCTCTCAAAATTCATGGTGCATAGATCCAATGAAAGATTTCCATTAGAGATGTATTGACCCCTTTCTCGTTAAAATTCATTAAAATCATGCCAAGTATTTGAATCCTACGTCAATAAGACACAGTATGCCCAAAGATGGTTCTTTTGCAAAGTCCAGGTAGATAATTAATGTTATTAAATCCATATGAAGTCTCATACACGATACCATAATTCCCAAAACGATACCGAGTCAAAACAGTTGAAGGGAAACATAAATTACTCAAGTACACTGAATGTTCGAGGGCAACGGTCGAATGTTCAACGCCTCGGGTTTTTGGCTCAGGCCGAAGAAACTCAAACGTTCGAACGTTCAAGTGCAATGTTCGAATGTTCGATGTCCAGAACATTGGCTGAGTTCATGAATAGTCACGAAATTTTGCATTTTCCCCTTTTTCATCCCTTTTCCTCCCTGTACTAAAAGAGAGTCCCATCCACCAAACATACATACGAATCATATTTAATTGAAAGAGGAATGAAAACCCCTAATTCCATTATCCAAACACCAATGACACAAAACCAATAAGAAAACCTAATCCACCATTACCATTTAAAATGAGCATTTAAACAAATCTATATGCATAGTAACCATAATCAAAGATCAAACACATATTCAATATCAAATCATGATAATGTACTTGCCTTAATCCGAAGTTGATGAAAAGTGCAATAGGGGTCCTAACCAATACCTAAATTAAGATTCCCACGGCGCTCAAGAATAATCTTATCACCGATTTGACAAAGAAGATGGGAAAGAAATGCCCAGATGCTCAGATGAACAGATCTAGGGTACTCCTATCCAAATCTACCATTGAAAAGAAGAAAGAGATAACCCAAGAATAAATATTTACTCCTAATGATTCGGTGAGAGGGTTACCTGAGATAAGAAAGTTGAGCGAAGAATGATGGTATCCTCTAATCTTGATTCTGATGGCTGAATCCTACAGTTACAATGGCTTAGGAAGTTAAAAGAGGAAGAAGACAAAGAACCGGGAGGAGTTGCAGAAAGAAGTCGAAGAAAAGATAAGAACATGGGTTTTTAAAATGAGGATTAGGTTAAGAGAGAATATTCTCTGGGCTTAAGTTATTGAGTCAAACTGCGGGTCAGATCATCTACCCAATAGCCCAACTCACCAAACCAAGAATCTAATCAACGTGTGGCCTACATAACTCTAACAATTTAATTAACTAAAATACATTTAATTAAAATAACAATAATATTCTAATAATAAATATAATTAGCAGGGTCGGGATCTTACAAAGTCGTTGCTGTCGGTCGCAGTTACAGATCGGAGATACAAAGTGGTCTGTTGCAGGTCTAATCAGAGGAGAGGGATAGGTGGGCCACTGATCAAGCATCGGTTTAATCATTTGCATTTCAGTCTCATTCGAAGGGAGGTTCCCGTCACTGTTGCCGGAGAAAAAGACCTGAAGCGTAGATTGAACCGATTGAAACAGAGAAGTACGGGTTCTGTGCATACCAGAGAGGATGATCGGGATCAACTTGAAGGGGTTCTCTGTTTGGATTTCCTAAAGAGGAATCTCCTACTTATGCATATGCAATCGTCTTCTCCGGCTATGGCAGCCCTCTGTCACCTGTCGTTTCTGTTGACATAGAGGTGGGCTGCTTCGGTGATATTGTAGAGGAAGAAGAGGGTTTCACTGTTTTCTACTTCCGAGAGAATCCTGGTTGTTGCGCCGCATGAACGGAGAAAACGATAATGAAGGACTTGGATGAGGAAGAGATGAGATGCGCTCCTCTCAAGAGAGGCCTTTTTTGTATTGCCCGAGCTAGGAGGGACTTTTCATGTGATAGCCACCTACTGGGAATTTCGCTGTAAAATCCTCTTGATTTAATTAAAGTTTATATTTACCCAATTAATAATTATTTTTAAATAAAGTTTTTAAGAAATAGTTTCTCCTACATGTTTTCTCTAGTCAAACCCAAATTGAACAAGAGAAAATAGTTAATGTTATCTCAACTTCCTTCCTGTCATATCCACTCAACCTTGTACTCCATACATACTCTTCTTTTGATGTGCAACATTTTCAGCTCCTTAATGAAGAAAGGGAATCACTAGACTAAAAGTGACATTATTAGATCTTATTCGACTGAAATAGTGCACACGAAAAACGAATTGCATGAGAATGATGACTTTAATATATTTTGTCAACGCAAACCCAATAATAAGTACTTTCTATAAAGAAATAAAATCTCTTTCTACCATTGTATTATTACTTATATATAAGACTTGAAGGCCAAAATTGGACTCCAATACCAAAATTATACTGACAGGCCATGGGTGTATTTGTTTTATGGATACTTTAGTTTCAGACTAGGTTCCAAGTGGGGTTGGGCCAGCTTTTGTGTTTGGCCTTAGCCTAGAACGTTCTGTTGGTCAAACCGAAAGTTTTGATATATCAAGTTGAGCACATATTAAAAAATCCATGGCCCAATGCTTTGTCTATCAGCTCATGGACAGGTCTAGGTTCATGACAATATGGACATGGGTTTGCCCATATCTGGCTAAAGAGCCAACATACTGGATGATGGCCTCACATGTAGACATGTGAATTCAGCGCACTGGGCAACATATTGACCTACCCCTAACTTGGTCTGAATTGCATTTTAAGGAAAGCAAGGCTTGTGGCCTGAATTTAGGGTGAAAAATGGTTCCCTTTACTGAAGTAGCTAGAACCCAGACCCCATCAGAGTCCAGCCCATTAACATTGATAGTGGAAATGGATCCTGTTCACCTCATAATACTCTACGACCCTGACTCGGGCCTGACCTGTTAATGTCCCCAACAGAAATGTTAAACTTGACTGCTAAATGGGTCGGCCTGGACAAACTCTGCCCCTTAGATATCAAGCATTGGCTCAAACTACAGCCATTTTGTATGTATATGGAACATTTTCTGTGAAAACCAGTACCGAAAATTGTTTCTAAGAAAGAGTGATTTTCCATTGTTCTGTTTCCATGCCTTTCCTTTTCTCCAGTAAAAACAGTTTCAAAGGTTTGGAAAAAAAAAAACCCCTGAACCTGGAAATTCACTAGACAATGCATACCCATAAAATCTCACCATACCTCCAATCAGAGGAAATCCGCTCAAAATCTAAACTCACCTAAAATTTCTAAGCACTGACCAATCTAATCTTAGGCAGGGAATCATTTTCTATGGTTAGGAAAGAGAAATAAACACATATCACTGCGAAAAATGTTTCCACCTATAGCCATAACTGAAATCACTGTACAACCAAGATCATGATTTCAGTGGGCCATGGATTTCCAACACTCACAACTCAAATTCGTGTTTTCTGCACAGGCCCAAAGGAAGACTGCAAGCTTCGAATTCAGCAAGAGGTCTCTCCGAAACTTCGTCATGGAGACTGTCCAACAAGAGATCCAAAACCGCCTTGTGATGCCCCGGAGTCCCACATTGACTATAGAGAGGAAAGTGAATGGGTTTATATGTAGAGCCTACACCCTTACCTTGCATGAGGCCTTTTGATGGGTTATGGCCCATCAGAAACAAAACCGTGAGGCCCGTGGGCCAAAGCGGACAATATCATGCATGCGTGTAGGGTGGGGCGTGACAAATGGTATCAAAGCCGACTCTCGACTAGTTCGAGTGTGGGTCCCCTGCCGTGGTCTGGTGTAAGTGGGCGGGTTTCCATGTGGGCGGACCAAGAGGGCTGGCAGGCTACAGGGACTGGCAGGCTACTGCACAGGGACGTGCAGCCTTAAGGGGGGTGGATTGTGATGCCCCGGAGTCCCACATCGACTATAGAGAGGAAAGTGAATGGGTTTATATGTAGAGCCTACACCTTTACCTTGCATGAGGCCTTTTGATGGGTTATGGCCCATCAAAAACAAAACCGTGAGGCCCGTGGGCCAAAGCGGACAATATCATGCATGCGTGTAGGGTGGGGCGTGACACGCCTCCTCCCACTCCTCCAAATAGCCATGAAAACCAATAAAACCATCGACCTTCAAGACATCCTCGAGCGCTTCGCGTTCGACAACATCTGCATGGTCACCTTCAACCAAGACCCCAAGTGCCTCTTCTTCGACTCCTCCTGCAATCTCTCCTCCTCCCCCTTCGCTCGTGCCTTCGAACAAGCCGCCAACCTCTCCGCGGAGCGCTTCCGATACACCTTCCCATTCATCTTGAAAATAAAAAAACACTTCAATCTTGGCTAGAAAACCATCTTGAAACAATCCATTTCTACCGTCCACGACTTCGCCATGAACATCATAAGATCCAGGAAAACCTCTAATAACAAAGAAAACGCCCAAGAAACCGACCTTCTATCTCGATTCATCATCTCAACCAACAATGACACTATTAGTAACAATTCAGAGGAGTTTCTCAGAGACATCATCATAAGCTTCATCCTCGCAGGCCGCGACACGACGTCTTCAACACTAGCATGGTTCTTTTGGCTGCTATCATCCAATCCCCAAGTCGAGCGAAAGATCATTCGAGAGCTCCAATCAATAAGAGCCCAGTTCCAGAAAAGTCCTTCTGAGATGTTTGATTTCGAAGAGTTGCGAGAAATGCAATATCTGCATGCAGCCATCACTGAGGCTCTGAGGCTGTATCCGCCTGTAGCGGTAGACACGAGAGCCTGTAAGGAAGATGATGTGATGCCGGATGGGACAGTGGTGAAGAAGGGGTGGTTTGTGACGTATAATGCGTATGCGATGGGGAGATTGGAGGGGATTTGGGGGAGAGATTGTGGTAGTTTTTTGTGCCGGAGAGATGGTTGGATGAGAAAGGGATGTTTCGGGCTGAGAGTCCGTATCGGTTTCCCGCGTTTCATGCAGGGCCTAGAATGTGTTTGGGGAAGGAGATGGCTTATATACAAATGAAGTTGATCGTTGCATGTCTAGTGGAGAGATTTGAGATTGATGTTTTGGGGAAGGATAAGTGTCCTGATCATTTTCTCTCTTTGACGATGAGGGTCAAAGGTGGGCTGCCTGTGAGAGTCGGAGAGAGAAAAAGATGAAGGAACAGAATTGAATTTGATACATATATTATTCTATGTATGTCTTAGCAAAACCCCACACAGACAACGAACCACCAAATGCACCAACTTAAACGAATTATTTTTATTAAATTTATTAATTAGTAAACTTTTGAGTCCCTTTTTTTGCTAATTTGATCTTTGTGTGTTTTTTCAGATATTTTTATTCTTTATGTAAGGTTTAAATGGAGTTTGATTAAGCCTGGACAACAAAAATATTCCCCGTGGCCCGAAAGAGGCCTCTAATCTCCTAGTCTAGTTGGTGTTTTTGTTCTTCTTTTATTTGTTTGTTCTCCTTTTCTTTACCAGGAGAGAAAAAGAAAAACCTACAAGAAGTACTACTTATTCAATGTAGACTTCAAGCTTTCTATCACTTATTTTAAGACGGCCTAAATATTAAACGGGCCCAGGCATTAAGTGAGCACTCCTAGGGGGCAGGGTAAGTGTGAAACGAGGCAAACATCTAGATTTATCCAACCCCTCGCCATCCTGAAATTTCATTGTATTTGACTTCTACTGTAAATTCTAGCCCATAGGAAGATGTATACACTATACGATTTTAATAGTAGTCTGAATATACTGCAGTTTTGCTTTAAAAAAAAAAAAAAATCTCTCAGCAACATTTCTTTTTGGGGATTTAAAAAAAAAAAATCTACGTGGTCATTATACAAAAAGGTCACTTTAGCCAATTACCCACACCAAATCGGCATTCCCGCCCAAAAACCCTTCTTTTTTTACCAATTTTTTTTTCGAGAGTCAACGTCAACCTTCATTTTCTGTGTTGAGGCCGACATCGACCCTAGCTATAATGCACCAGGGTCGACGCCGACCCTGACATTCACATTCTGCCAACCTCTATCACTATCGACCATGACAGCGTCAAGAAGATTTAGAGGTAATTCGAATCTAAAATTAAGAATTGGGGTTTGATCGAGGTACCCCATTCATTCATAAAATAATAGTCTCAGGGCATTTATTCTGCTATTGTGGTGGGTCATAATCCATGTAATTTAGTTTGGGGACACACTACAGGATACTTATGACAAGGTGCCACTTCTGCTGCGAGAGCACCATCTGTTTTTTATTTGTTTTTTCATCTTTCATTTCTTTATATATTTTTTTTGGTACAAAGCTTTTTTATGTGAAAATTGCACCTATGTTCAGATTGTTAATAATTCATTACCCATTCCTATGGACATCAATCCACACCTGAAGCACTTGTTAGAATCACTTCTCTACAAAGGTGAGTTCTTAACTAAAGCGCTTTGACCCCAACCCTTTCTAGTTTCTTGAAATATTTATGTTACATACATACCCAAAACAACGGATTGTCTTAGAAGACGTTGTTGTGCATTCACGGGTGGTTCCATATGAAGGGTTGATTCCTCAATACTCGTGCCAGTGCAAGCACATGAATTTCAAAAGCACAGAGTTTGCTAATAACAAAACCAGTGTAGACGTGAGACACTAGACAGTTGTCCTCTCTTCCAATGTACAATGGCAAAGACAACTAAAGGATTTTGATCTCGGTAGTCTAATCTATGGTGAAACCTTGAGTTTCGGGACGAAACATTTGTAATTCTCAAGATGTGGGCAGTGAGAGCTATTTGTATCTCTGTGCATATTTTGGTTTATACAAGTTATTAACTTCAGTCATGGTGCATATTTATTGTTCTGATTTTAAGAGTACAAGCAGATTTCGAATTTGAGATTATTCGGTCATCTTCAATTTGGAAAATTCGAATGGATTACACTTAGGCACTCTAAAATCTCTCTCGTCTTTCCTATAAACCTTTCCAACGAAAATAGCAATAGTAGGTGGGAAGAAGGACTACTAATGTCACGACTCGAGCCCGAGATTAGGGTTACCACGGCTAAACCCCGAGTCGCAATCATCATACTTACTCCCGTAAATCTCGCATTACCGAAGTCAATACGAAATTCACAAGGGATCTTACAATCATACCCGTGCAATGTATAATTTGCGGAAATATATAAATACATTGACAATTAATTTAAACCGTATACGTTCTTTACATACAAGTAAAGTTTACTTACACAATTCACTACTGTTCAAGTCAACTCTGCACATTTAAAATACAATGCAAGAGACTATTTACATCTATTTCTCAAAATGTCTCCAAAACATTCTAAAACAATGGCCCTCCGATCTACGACCACTCATTTAGTCCTCCTAGAGGAAGCGGATTGGCCTCCTCCACTGGCGGCGCGGCCTCTGCAATATCGGGACAGGCAACTTGGCGTGTAATGTTATCAATAACACTGTAAACATGACGGTTCAACAATGTGTACACCATTCTATGATAACAATGTGTTTAGCAATGCTAAACAATGCAAGTCAATAAATCATTACAAATTCATTTGTTCATTCATGTAGTTCTTCCCCGAAGGAAGCATTCAATATCATTATATGTACACTTTAATAAGTGACTTTTCATTGTCTTCAATGGCATGGGTGGAAGGGTACACCATTCATGACCCAACCTTCAGAATGACTCATTTCATTTCATGGTACACACTTTATTAAGTGACTTTTCAAATGTGTGAGATTTACCAGTGTCTTGATAAGAGATCATCGGCATCACCACGGAGCTCCGGAATGCTCCATCTACTTCAGTAAACATATCCTTTAATTCATTTCATTGGTTCATTTATTTCACTTCACTTCCTTTCATTTCATTTCATTAATTAGATACATTATTCAACGGTAGCTCAACGAGGAGTATAACAGTACTAGACGTGAGAGGATAATCCAATTCAAGTCAAAATTAACTAAAGTTTCCTAAAACAACATTCGGGTGAAACGTTCGTTATGCAATATATGTGTTATTCTAGATGACATCACTTTTTAGTGAAAGTTACATTCACATAACCTTAGCTAACACCCATGAAGGTTTAGGAAAATATCAGAAATAAATTCTAAAACCTCAACAATGTCGATCACCTTATCGGTCACCTGTCGGTTGACCGAGCTCTAGATTTCGGCTGACCGAACTCTGTCGGTCGGCTTTCCAGAAGCTCAGTCTCCCTGATACAAATTCTGATATTTCTCCTAAGAAACTCGGTCAGGTGTCGGTCAACCGAGGTCACAGTGTCGGTTAATCGAGCTCGGTTCGGTTAACCCTCCAGTTCCAATTCCAAAGAGCTCAAAAGAGATCTTAGACAACTCGGTTAGGTAGCTCGGTCACCTGTCGATCGACTGAGGTGCAACGTCGGCTAACCGAACCCAGTTCGGTCAGCTTTCTAGAAACTGCAATCTCTTGAGAGATTTAGCCCAGAAAGCGTCGGTCAGGTGTCGGTTAGCCGATTGCTCCCAGAAGTTCAGAATTCTCTAAACAAAATTTTCTGGAATTGAACTCTTTGAGTTTCAACAAGTCCATTTACACGTTAAATCATGAGAATTGAGTATACTTGCCTTGTTTGGAGATTAATTAGCAAGAACCTCCTCTTCTAGCTTGAATTTGAGATGAAAACCCCTTTTGGAACCCTCTTCTGAACCTAAAACGATAACCAATCCATTCAAGAGAATTCCAATGAGTTTCTTATTCAAGAAACATTCAAATCACTAAACTACAACCTAAAATTTTGAATTTCATTCAAAGCACTTACTTGTAGTCCTTTTTGAGAGAATCCTTGAGACCTTCTCAAGCTTGAAACTCCAAGAAATCAAGGAAGGAGATGTAGAAGATGATGAAGATGAAGTATCCTTCAAAATCACCCAGAAAGCTCCACTCTTTGATAGAAAATGGAAGAAAGAATGAAGAAGTGCAAGAGAGAAAGAGAACAGGTCGGCTGGGATGGATGAATGAACTCAACTGAGTTCATTATCATCATCTTATAAGCCTAGTTTTGCACTTACACCCCTCTCAATTCCACTATTTACATATTGAGTCAAATGAAGGGTCATTTGATCCAATTAACGTCGAATGGAATCGCTACAATTATGGAAGTTAACGTACTACTCGAGATACAAGCGCAGGTATCAAGAGTTTCCGTATTCGACAAATACGCGAGAATTCGTATTTACGAAAAAGTCCTCGTATTCCTCAATCAAAGCCTAAAAGCATTTCAATTCATTCATTACCTTATTATTAAGCTTAAATCAATCATTTGGGACTTGTTCAATTCAATTTGGCCATTAAGCCACATTAATTCCTTCAAACACATTCAATTAGCACTAATCCCGATTAATTAGAGTTAATCTTGATTAACTCGGGACAGGGTGTTACAACTAATTAATGGGTTTTACGGTCCTACTTTTTTAAATTCAGACAGCTCATAGCCAACATAACGTGAATTGGCATTGTTTGAAAATTTACCTTTGAAAAGTCTGGCCCAAAATTAAATCGATCATAAATAAAACTAGTGTATTGTTATTCGTTTCTCTGTAGATATACATTCGCCCTTTTTTTTCATTGGGAAGGATATGGTCCTTTGATTGTTAAATTAGTTAGAGTGTAAGTAATCTATGGGGGTTCCATATAAAAAAAAATAGATTGATTACTTTACTATATAAGGAAAAAAATGATCTGTGCCCCCATTTTGTAAGGCATCGAGCAGATCTTTGATCTCTCTAGATGGAGATTCTTTTTGGCAAATATGTATAGCTTCTCTGATGCAATCGTGCCAATAGATCTAAGTTGATCAGAGTTGTTGCCTCATCTGATTATGGCTTTGCAAACACGAAAAAAAAAAAAGCAGTCTCCTAATTGAAATTTGCTCACTTTGCAATTCATGGTATGCCCTTCTTCTATACCCCAGAGGGGAGGGTTTGTTGGTATGAATTTGTTTAGGTTTCTTATATCAAGCAAATTGATATGAGAAAAACCTCAGAAAATCTTGAATATTGAGTTTAGTATTTGGATATACGCCTGTAGAATTTGAGGATGATTAAACTCAGTAGCACAATTGTAAAATGTTCAAACGTTAAATGACGTTGCTTTTACTCCTTGATGCCTCAAAAGTGGAAAATATGTATGCAAATATTTTAATTGCTATAAATTGTATTACTACATTGACTACTGTAATCAAATTTACCAAATAACAAAATCCAGTAAACCAATTTTGATTCTTAGGTTCCATAATATGAAACCCGGTCCCAGTGCCTTTTCCCCATAAAAATATTCTAATTGTATCCGGAAAACCAATTCAAATAAAAACATAAATTTGAAAAAACAAATCAGATCTTTCTCAATCCGAACCTGGTTAATTTGAATCTCACATACCTTTGTGGTTGTTTTTTAACTTGTTGATATGAGAGTGGTCAAATGCAGTACCAACTGTGTGAGGGAGGAAGTGAAGATTAGAAAGGGAAAGAAATGGAGAGAAAGAAAGAGGAGGGGAAGAGAGATATAACACCCTGTGCCGAGTTAATCAAGATTGACTCTAATTAATTGAAATCAATGCTAATTAACCATGTTTTCTTGGGCTAATTATGGTTAAGGACCAAGTTGAATTGAATTAGTCTCGATTGATTGATTTGAGCGAAATGAAATGATGATGAATGACACTGAATGCTTTGAATTGATTTTGACTTAAACCAAGTGATACAAGGGCTTTTTCGTAAATATGAATTTTTGTATATTTCGTCAAATACGGTCACTCTTGATACCAACGCGTGTATCTCGAGACGTACGTCAACTTTCGTAATAGGCGCAAATCCATTCAGCGTACATTGAATCAAATGACTTTTCATTTGACTCAAAGTGTAATTAGTGAAAGGAAGAGGGCTTATGTGCAAAATGGGCTTGTATATGTTGAGATGAACTCCTTTGAGTTCATTCACTCATTTACAGCACAAGACAACCCTAGAATCCTTTCCTCTTCTTCTTTCTTCATTTTCTCTCCACAAGTGCCAAGCTTGAGAGTTTTTTATGTGGTTTTGAAGAAGACATCATCTACTTCATCTTTTTCATCAAAGTCTTTCATTTCTTTGGAGTTTGAGCTTGAGAGAAAGCTCAAGACTTCTCTTCCAGAGGTTACAAGTAAGTGTTTTACTTGTTTACAGAACTTTCAAGTTCTATTTAGTGGGTTTTGAGTGTTTCTAGTGCAAAGAACTCATGGAAGTTCTATATTGTGGATTTGGTTTCGATTTTAGGTTCAAAGAGGGTTTTAAATTGGAGATTTCATCTCAAGATCAAGCAAAGCAAGTGATTTTTCTAATTAATCTCCAAACAAGACAAGTATACTTACCTCTTATGATTTAAGATGTTATTGGATTTGTTTGAACTCAAAGAGCTCAAATCCGGAATTTTCAGTTAAGAAATCTCTAAACTTCTAGGAACTATCGGCTGACCGACAGTTGACTGACTCTTTCTGAGCTGAATTTCGCATGAAAATCCAGCTTCTGGAAAGCTGACCGAACTGGGTTTGGTCAGCTGAACTCGCATTTCGGTTGACCGACAGGTGATCGAACTGCAGACCGAGCTCATCTGGAGCTCTCTGGATTGCGAACCGAAGGGTAACCGAACTATATTCGGTTAACCGACACTGTGAGTTTGGTCGACCGACAAAGTGACTGAATTTCCTTGAAAAGTGTCAGAAATTGTATTAGGAAAATGAACTTCTGGAAAGCTGACTGACAGTGTTCGGTTAGCCGAATTCATGAATTCGGTTCGCCGACAAGTAACCGACAGGGTGACCAAACTTGAGGAAATTTCAGATTTCAGGTCTGATTTTTTTTAATACAAAGCCTATTGACTCAGGCCAGTGTTAATGGTATTTTCCTTAAACTCTCATCGGTGTTAGCTAAGGTTATCGTAATGTGTAAAATTCAACTAAAGTGATGTCATCGAGAATAACACATGCACTAGATATCGAACGTTTCACTTGAATGTTGGTTTAGGGAATTGAATCAAGTTTATTGATTTGATTTGATTTCCGTGTCTAGCACTACATAATAAATTCTTAAGCTCATTTTGGAGCTGAAATGACTTAATGAAATGGATTAATGAAATGAATGACATGCATTAATGAACAATCCTACTGTAATAGATAGAATGGAGTGTTCCGGAGCTCTGTGGTGATGCCAATAATCTCTAATTAAGATGCTGGTAAATCCCACACATTTGATAATTCACTTAATAAAGTGTAACCACTGAAATAATTGAATGAATACTTCCTTAAGGCCTGAGTTATGAATGGTGCGCCCTTCCGCCTTGTGCCAATGAGGACATTGATACTGAATGCTTCCTTCTAAGAATAACTGAATGAATAAATATTAATGTAGTTGCCAATTTTTGTAAGTGTTATTATTATTGGTTCTAATGTATAGGATACTATTATTGGATTGATTTGTCTAGAATTATCAACTATATAATTGATGGATATTCTTAGCATATACTATCATATATTTGTGTATATATTGTTGAACCGTCGTGTTCACAGTGTTATTGATGACATTACAGATCAAGTTGCCCGTGCCGGTAATCCAGAGGTCGCACCGCCTGTGGAGAAGGCCAATCAGGTTCCTCCAAGAGGACCGATTGAATGGACATAGATCGGAGGGCGAGTGAATTGGAATAATCGGAAACATTTTGATAGTTTCTTTGTATATTCGTTTTGAAGTAAATAGTAGTCACCTGCATTGTATTTTTGAATATGCAGTGGTTGACTTAGATACAAAAATGAAATGTGTATATTGAACTTTACTTTTATTTAAAGAACTTGTACTGTTCTGATTCATTTGTCAATGTATACATATTTCCGTAAAAATGTTCATGTGACAGGTATATGATATCCTTTGTGGATCTCGTATTAACTTCAGTTAATTCGAAGTTTATGGGATTAAGTATGGTGATCGGGACTTCAGGTTTGTCCGTGGTAATCATAATCTCGGGCCAAGTCGTATCAAGAGATGATGAAGAGATTAGAGGGAGAGGAAGGAGAGAGAGGGGGGCATTGAAGAGAGGAAGGAGACAAGAAAAGTAAAAGAATAATGATGAGTCAGTTCAAATTAGTTGAGGTAGGTTTTTTTTTTTTTTTTTTAAATATGCCGACGTGGCTTAATGTGGATGGATTTAAACTCAAAAACGTATCTAAACCTCAACAACCGTTATTGAGCTTTCAAGAGAAAGAATGTCTCTATTTGATTTTAGAAGTATGTCCCTATGTGCTAATTTCATGTCTATTGGTATTTTCTTACATGAGTGGCATGAAAGTTTGTTCTATATGAGAGTTTAGAGCCTTGAGAGACTCTGTCAACTGAGTTGTGATCTTTGATTGTAGGAAAATTGATGAAAGATATTTAACTCTTTATAATTTCTTCTTATATGCCTTAAAGCTCTTGTATAATAACATCACAGTAATGAAAAATTTGTTAATTGGGATCAAAATTGCTCAAGCTGTTGAAATTGTTTGGAAATGCTTGGATTATAGAAGTAATGTTTTCGTCTCCTTTGAAAAAAAAGTATCTATATATTGGAAAATTCTAAAAAACGATTCACTTTAAAAACGCCCCTTTTTCCACCCCTCTTATTTTTTGTCACGGGGCCCATGTTGAGTCAATCTGATTTTTTCACATCCCCCCCATGAATAGTCACAAGTCCAAGTTTGACACTTATCCGACTTTTCTTCACCGTTGGATTGAAATAATGTAAAATGATGCCTCTAAACTAATAAATTTTAGGACCATGAATGAAAAGGTTAGGATGATCTTATGGACTTAAGATTTTGAATAAAGGTATGCCTTATATGGATCTTTTTATCCAATGGAACTTTACAATCATCATGCATCACAGTGGGCCCAATTAGGAGGGACGTTTTCTCCAAAAAAATGATCAGGCGCTGTGTAGCGCTCTCATATATATATATATATATGTATGTATTTTGTGTGTGACTTTTCTTAGGGAGTAGAAGAGGTTATGATGCGCTGACCCTTGATATACCTTGAAGAATGTTTTAACTCCCTTGAATGTAGCTAGCTTTGTTTCTTGCTGTCCATAGGGTATACAAATGAACTCTGCATGGAACTTTAATATTAATAATTTATACTGAGCTGGTTTCCAATAAATGATTATTAAGGAGGTAAGGAGTGAAGAGATACAAATGGATCTCTAATTTTTGTAAGACTCCTTTTACCAAAAAAATAAAAACTAAAAAACTTTTGTAAGATTTCATAAGTACTTCGGTGACAATTGGGTTAATTGGGTATTCATTTTTCATCTCACGTTAATTTAATTTTTATTAAAGGCGAAATTATTTTAAGACTTGTTTGACAGTGGTGTTGTTGGATCTCAGACTTGGGGCAAATTCAGCTTCTTAGTTGTCGTGAACTGTGATCTACCACACCTTCCATATTGCTTTTATGAAAAATATATTGTTTGACATGAAGTGTCGTTTCATCGGCGTTTTTAAAACCGGGTCAAGTACAAGGGAGGAAGAGGTATTCATAATTCATAAGCTGGCTCTGGCCCGATTGAAGCATATCTAAGGCTCAACCTGACTATAGACATAGACTTGTATCCAGCTCCAGCCCAACATGGCCCGTAACTGCATGGCTCAAGCCTGGCCCGCCTCAAATTATAAGTTCTAGGCTTAAGCCTGGCCCATCTAAAATATGTCAGGTCTAAGCGCGCCCATTTAGTTAATCGGGTTGGGCAAGACCAGACATTCTAACACTATTTTGGGCAAATTAGTCATTGAACTACAATGACTAATTATTCAAGCTGGACCTTGAGCTTTCTATCACTTACTCTAAACCCGGCCCACATATTAAACGAATACAGATTTTATTTTCTGATCCAAAAGCACTAAAAGACTAGCCCTGCCACAAGTACTCCCAGGCGCGGGATATGTGTGAAACGAGGCAAGTATGGATTTAACCAAACCCCTTCCCATCCCGGAATTTTATTGTAATTTATGTTTATAATAATTTCTAGCCTTTGATGTACTCACTTTGAATTTAGTGGTAGTATGAATATCCCGCAGCTTTGCTACAAAAAGCTCTGAGCAACATTTTTTTATAAATCTAATAAATGGTGCAAATTTCTATGGTTTATTATAATATGTTAAAGCCAAGGTTTCTAGGATTCAAATTTGACAGATTCCTTTCAATTTTGACCTTTTTTTATTGAGTCTTGGTAAAAAAAAACTAAAAAGGGAAAATTACCGTACGGACGTTCCAAAACCCCAAATTTACCCGAGACCAGATGAAAAAATACAAATTGCCTAACAGAAGATCGTACATAAAAGGACATCAAAGTGGGATAGTTTTACCCTTTATCCTGCGATATCCTAGGCCCTTTGGATATCCCAGGATTCGATATCTTGGGCCTCTAGGATATTGCACGGTTCGATATCCTACATATATAGGATATCTCTGTAAAATTTTCACCATTCTCCTTTCAACCTAGGTGAAACAGGGACAAAAATAACTTGGTAATAACCCATTTTACTATAATCTTCTTCTTCAATCCTCCAATGGTTTTTCCTCTATGTTCTTCTCATCGTCTTGCTATGGATATTGCAGGAACACAGCCTTTCACTCCATTCTCCTTCGTCAGTTGCTGCAATGTCATGGATCTTCAACTATGTCGGGTTTTACCGCGGGAAATATACCCACTCATCAACAGTTTAAGGTATGGGGAAGAAGTATTGTTTTTCCTTTATCTCTAGATTTGTTTGTCTTTTTTTTTTTTTGATTATGGCTTGTTTTAAGCCTGGGCATTTGGGTTTTTTTTTTTTTTTTTTTTTTTTGTTATTTGGGGGTTGCATCGTGTGATGTTGCTATGAATCTTATTTTTCTTCCACTCTCTGATTATTAGAGATCCCTTGCAAAAAAATTTGGTAGTGATGCTGTTGTTTGCATATTTTACCATTTTTCCATGGAAAACTTCGTTGCTCTCCATGTTTTACTTTCAGGCTTAAAAGGTTGAACACTCACAAAATGGTATACTAGCCAATTAAAAATTTTCAAGTACTACAGGGTAGTTTGAATGCTACTTCATTCAAAATTAGTCCAATAAATTGGTAAACAACTCCTGGTAAACTTCATAGCACATGTTATCCAAAAGTTTGCAAAAACGCTACAAAACGACCTTTATCAGGAGGCGAAAGTTCTCAGAGTGCCCTTCTACCTCCAAATTATTACTCCCACAGGGAAGGGGTCAATGTCTAAAGAAAAAAACAACCACCATGGCATGGCTCCCTGATTGATTTTTTGTCAGACCACTCTTAGAAAAATGGTGTATCGTGGCTTCAACCATTGAAATTATGTATAATATAATAACAACAAACATAGATCCAATTATTTGTGATTATAAGTACATGAAAATGACTGTCATAGCACTACTATTCTGATGTCTAAGTTGATTATGCTAGATTGTTTCTTTGGATGTTAGATTGGCTGTTAAATTGCATTCTATTTTTAGTCAATTGTTATTTCCACCTAATTCGAGTAATGCTTGGCAGATGGAACAATCTCAACCCGGTCCGATTGATGCATCTGTATTATCAGAACAAGATAATCACGTATCCACATCAATATGGAATGACAAGGAACCCTGTGTTTACCGATGTATTCCCGCTAACCCTAAGAGTGGATTTTGGAAATTAAATGATAGGCAATGTGACATTGTGAAAAGGACTGGCATCCACCATCTATCACAGATTTGCCACATGCGAATCGACCATGCTCTGATAAGTGCATTAATTGAAAGGTGGAGGCCAGAAACAAATACCTTTCACTTTTTGTCCGGAGAGGCCACTATTACACTTGAAGATGTGGCATATATTTATGGCCTACCCATTGATAGTCCGCCAATTATAGGTTGTACATACACGAAGAGACCCATCATTGAGGAAGTATGCAATTCACTCTTGGGAAAGGTGCCTAAACCCACGGACATCGAGGGTGGACAGCTCAAACTGACATAGTTTCATAAGAACTTCGTTGAGCCTCCCAGAGAATGCGTCTGAAGAGGATATTAATAGGTATACAAGGGCATATCCCTTTTGCCTTGTTTCAACCCAAATTTGTAGGTTTACGTCAAGGTCAAGGGGGCCTGCTTACCTTTTTGAATTATTTGAAACCTTCCAAGTGTATGCATGGGCTCCTGCTTACCCGCAAATTTATACAGAACACTGTCCAAGGCCACCCAAGTGAAGGATGGGATAAGAACAATATGTGGGGCCCTCCAACTTATTCAGGTAAATAATAACCACCACGTATATTGCTTGATTACAACAAATATTGAAAATCCAAGTTTATAAATTGATTATATTGTGACAAATATGGGCATATTCCCAAATGAAAATTGGACGTCCAATCAGACAAAATATTGATTCTATCAAATTTGATTTCCCACTTTTCAAAATGTGGGAAAATAGACTGAAAAATCACTTTTGGTTGACTACTATTGAAGAAGCTCGTCAACAACTCGATCAACAAGGCATTGATCAGGTAAGTTCTTTTAGTTATCTCTGTGTTCTTATCCATTTTTTCTCTCTTTGTATGGAATAATGAAAAAATGGGTGCAGTTTGAGTGGCAGCCTTACCTCCAATTTGCTGAAGAGTTGATTGAACACGTGTCAGAAGCATATAATTGTCTTTTTACAGCATGCACATAAATGATCTTTTACTCAATTGTTGAACCTCACAATGCGGGTTGTATATTGAAGCAATTTGCCAGGAGACAAATGCTACCTCCACCCCTCCATCCAACTCCTTGGAGAGATGAAAAAAGCTCAAATGTTACAATCGATTATAAAGTTAAGTTGAAACAAGAAGTAAAAGCATGTGAAAATAGAGTGTCATTAGTTACCGATGGAGAGTACGATGACTTGGTCGGTAGACATTCTGATAAGTACTTTGCTTGGTACCACCGTATAACTAGACTGCGTGTCGGGCGTCCACCCCATGGAAGGATTAATGCACAATATGAACATGTAGTCCAACAAGTTATTGTAGTTGCAACATTAGCTGCAAAAGTGGCATAAGCAATAAATTTATATTATTGATACGTCACTTTTTTTTTTTTGTTTAAAGAACATGTTACTCTGTCTTATTGATACATTACTCTGTTAGGAGCTAATCTTGACATATTCTATCATCAGATGGAAATCTTCCTCTAACATATTGTGGCTACCGCAGATAGTGTAGATGAGAAATATGATTCATGGTTCTTATATAAAATTATGCAAACAATTCAACACCAATGTCTGAAATTCTCGGCTACCTGCTCTGCTGGATTTGAAAACTTCAGCTTGAAGGAATGTATTAATAGTAGGTCATATGAGAAGATGGGCAAGGTTAGTTTTGATATATTAACAATTCTTTCATTGTATACTACAATTGTATTGACTTCCATTTGTTGTTTAACTCTGTTGTTGAATATAATATTATTGTGAGATATTTATGTTGTGTAACAGGAAAATCAAGAGGAAGAAATGGGACAAATGCCACCTGATGTCCACACACCCCAACCTTCCCCATTCGCAAACCTAAGTTCCACACCCCATCCACCCCCATTCGTAACCCCAAGCGCTAGACCCCGAACTTCTCCATATGTGGTTCCAAGTCCAACACCACAACCACCCCCGTTCGTACCCTCCAGCTCCACACCCAAGCCTTCTCCATATGTGATTCCAAGTCCAACAACATAACCACCCCCCTTCATACCGTCGAGCTCCACACCCCAACCTGAACCCTCTGTGATTCGGAGTCGAAAGCCCCAAGCAGTCCCTTTCATAACCCTAAGTCCCACACCCCGTCCACCTCCAATCATTATACTAAGTCCAACACATGATGTATCTTCAATGGTTGGCCAAGTGAAAGGTAATCCTAGGAAAAGAATTATTTCTCCAAGGTTCTCTCCATGTCTTGGGTCCAATAAGTAAACGCCCACGGCCCAACCCACAATATTCTCTTACACTAGAAGAAGATAAGATGTTAGATAAGTTTTGGAACAGTTATTATAAAAAGTATGTATGTATAATGTAATTTTTTAAGTTTGCATTATTGGATTGGGCAATACAAATACATAATGATCTTATATATGCAGAGTATCAGAATTAGATCAAATTTGTTCAAGGCTTTCTGCTGAGAGTCTGCGTCAGTGCCTGTGTAAACATTGGATCGATACCAATGTATGTCGCAATTATGGATATTAATATTGTATTTAATATTTATTTTTCCATGTAAATGAATAAATTATATTAGATGGGTTGATTATGGTGCATGTGTCTTAGATAATGGATTGCTGGTTTGAGATTCTTGAGGCCAAGGTCCCAACAACACATTTTGTGAGGCCCCACCCCTTGTGAGCCGTCAGTTTGAATTAAATAATTATTAATATGTTAGTTCCTATGTTAATATACTAATTATTAGGAATTAGTGGAGTAGATGGCTAATGTTCCTAAGTTCTAGAATTAGCTTGTTTACGTTTCGTAATAGATATTAGGTGTTTTCTTTTGGTTAATTTAATAGGTTTGGATTATATTAGGATTTGATTATCATTAACACTAATAGGAAGGGCTTTGAGGGTTAGAACATTCTAGAAACTCACCTAATTACCCAAATACCCATGGCCCCATTTCATTTTCATTTACAACTAAATTGCCCTTTTGGTAATTAGCCTAAACCCTAAGTTATAAAATCTAAACTATTGCAAACATTAGCCTAAACCCTAATTTCTACTCATCTCTCAATTACCTTATCTTCTTCCCCAAGCAACCCTAATTCCCCAAAAATCCAGCACAAGGAGGCTAGAGACCACCCCAATTTCATCAACAACACTAGTAGAAGCTTGGAATTCTCTTCTCTCTCTCTCTACACTATCACAAATTCTGAATTTAGACAAGTACCATATGCAATTTCATTAAATGCATGCTCTCCTTCCTTGTTTCTGTAATTACATTTCAATTAGATGATTATGCATTATTAGATCTTCTTTTGAACTTGTTTTCATGAAAAAATGGTCATTGATGGATGGGTTCTCCCATTTGGAAGATCAATGGCCCGGTTGGATGGTGGATAGAGATTATTGGAGTGTTTTTGTGTTTATCTGTGTATATGTGATGTATGGAGGTGATTAGGGATGAATTGAATGAAAAGTGGATTGAAAAGGGAAAAATCCCAGAAATCTGGAATTCAGTTATCTGCGTGTACCTGGTCGACCGGTGTCTCAGTCGACCGGGCACACTAAAAAGGTAGAAATCCAAGTCCCAATTATTTTCTTCTGAAATATGCATAGACAGTGTACCCGGTCGACCGGGCACACAGGGACTTGCAGGGGATAGCTGAGACATGGATTTCTCAGACAGAGTAGGAACTCTGTGTACCCGGTCAACATCACGACCATGATGTCGATCGGATACACAGTATTTCATGCAAAACCCCCAGCTGATTGACACTAGGTCCCAGTGGACCCGGTCGACATCACGACCATGATGTCGACCGGGGACACTGCAAGATGTCGACCTAGGAGGTCAACATTCAGTTCACCCGGTCAACATCCTAGGTTATGATGTCGACCGGGCAAGCTGTGAACAGTGAGATTTTCCAGATTTCTGTATTTGTGATGTATGATCATTTGTGGGGTCCATTGACCATCCAAATAGCCTTCCATCAAGTGTGCCACACACGAATCAATGGCATGGCTCAGCCTTGACTCGTAGGGTCCACCAAATGAGGCTTTGGGATTCGCATCGTCAATGATTCGACCCTTAATTATAGTACATGGTGTCCACAACTTCAGGAGCACCAGATTTATTATCTTTGACACCTGACACTACCGTTAAGGATCCAATCATGTGATGAGGTATGAACCAAGAGTGGACCATTACCTAGGATTGGTCATTTGTCTATTTCCACTTGATTCCATGTTTTGAGGATTTCTTGTGTTGTTCTTCTCTCTTATCCTTATTGTTGTCTTAAACTTGTTAATTAATGGAAATTGGTGGACCTGAACCTAGGATTACTTAGTGGTGACCCTATGTTGTGTTTGGAGATAAATGACCCATGTCTGTGGCTAGGCAGGCCTTCACATGGCCTAAGGTTGAGGATGTGAAACCATAGTATGAAGAGGTTAATTCTAATGGATTGGTTAGCTCATTGTGTATGAGCCTGGGTTGAATACTTGTGAAATGAACATGGTATGATACTTGTGTTACCTCAAGCCACGGTTGTGAGCCTTGGAGTGGATCCAATGATGTTGGACTTGGATATTGGACTGTGTTCCATGTTAATATACCTTAACCTCTTAGAGACTTGGTTAGGACCTTACCCACGCAAGACAAGCCTAGACAGACACAGACCCGTACTTGTTTCCAGAGTCGGCACTAAACATTCACTCAGTTGTTCTAAGTTCAGCCAGTTGACTGATCATCTCTGGTAGGGGCTATATTGGTTACTTAGAGCTATCTTGATGAGCTGTAATTAGACGGATGGTGTGATACCGCGTCCAGGTTAATCTGATAAATGGGTGTGATCGATGCGATAAAGGGGTGTGATCGGTGTTATTTATTGTATGTTATTATTATTTCAGAGTTGTTATCCCTTGCATGATTATTACCCTTTCCCCACCGCAAACTGTTTATGGTATGGGACATTTACAGTACGGGAGGGCCACGACATAATATCCCTTGGTGTATTTAGCTGGTGTGAATGTGCCCTTTGCTGTTTGATTAGATTAGTGTACTTTACATTTCTGATTCTAAACTACTATTACTGCTCAATTGCCTAGATCATGTACTTTGTTACTCTTATGATTACGTACCTGTCATTACTCTCTTTGTTGTATACATCTTTTGTTATCTGCATATGGTGCCTTGCCAGATCTTTGGATCTGACCCATCTTTGGTGCTTAGGTCCCGACCATGATCCTGCGGATGACGCGTTTTAGGAGGCGCCTGTAGTTGGTGACTACGGGTGGGAGCCGGCTGACCAGCTGGTCGAGCCGGAAGACGGAGTGCCTGCATAGGGGGACTGAGTCCAGTTATTTGTTTTTGGGATTTGAGAGGATTTTTGTAGTGAGACATGGATAGATAGTATGATGTGTATAAATACTTTGATAATTACACTTGAGATTTATATTAAACTTCCGCATTGTTACATCTGATTTATTTAATAATACTACTGCTTCCGCTATCTTTTGTTATGCTTCCGCAATACAACTGTTGATTATGATGTTGTTTAAAAAGTTTTAAAAATTTGACTTCACTACGGACTACGATTTTGGAAGTTCTCAGATTTTTCGGAAAATAGCGCACCAACTTCGGGTACCTTAGCGTTATCTTCGGTATTCGGAATTGGGGCGTTACACATTTCTTTCCATCTTCACTGGCAATATGGAAGTTTTTTGTCCTTAATGACTTATAATATTATGATGTCGGTCATAGTAACATTTTGTTTCTTTACCATGTAGCATTGGGAGCAGAACAATTTGACAGACTATTATTGTATTACATTTGAGAAAGAGGGACTTAGAGAGTAAAGTGAATATCAAATGCTGTCACTACAACAAAAATCAATTTCGCAACAAATATTCTGCGACTTTTTGAAATTTTGTCACTAAATGTTGTTTTTAGCGACGAAATATTCATCTCGTCGCCAAAAAAGAAAAGGAAAATTATTTAGAGACAAAAATTCTCAGTTGTTTTTTCCAATCTGGCATCAATCACATTTTCTCCTCCTAGTTGGATATCCAAAACGAGAAAAATGGGAGTTTTATAACAATTTGGATAACGATGCTGACTGGGAATATACTCGCCATTTCGTAAGTGTATCTCTACTTAAATATATTTATTATATATTTTAGAGTATCACGTCTTTGTGCATTGACATATGTAATATCATATGTACAGGTTTTATTCATTAAGAGTTGTTTCTCCCAACTTGGTTGGGACGATCCTGCACACTGGCCAACTGTACCTCATGCATGTCCTAAACAAGATAATGAGTGAGTGTTAGGAGCTAATGTTGGATGTTTGCATTATTGGATGATGGAATGCATGTTCTCATATGCGGAAATTTGTGCAGGGATGATTGTGGAGTATTTGTGATGGCATATGCTGAGCATCTAGTACTTGGCAGACCCATGCAGTTCACACAAAGCTACATGCTGTTTTATAGACAAAAGATCGTGCATGACGTATATTATGAGCAATGGGAAAATAGTGATTTCCTCGAATCTACCACAGATGATGAAGGGCATCCATGCTAAGAGAGTAGTCGAGGGATGTCGACACTGTATTAGTATATGGATTTTTTTTTTTTTTTTTTTGTATATGATAGGTTCCGTATGACGCAAAGAACAGTTCAATTTTGGTTTCAAATGCCAGGATCAGGCAAGGGAGTTTTTTTGTTCCATGTTATTTTGTTTAACTTGCAGCAATGTAAAGAACAGTTCAATCTTTAGTATACATGTATATGGAGTGTTTTAGTTCCATTTATTTTGTTTAACTTGCAGGGATGCACAAAATAGTTCAACTTTTAGTATACATGTATATAGAGTTTTTAGTTTCATTTATTTCATTTAACTTGCAGCAATGTAGAGAACAGTTCAATTTTTTTTCCTATTTGTTTGTTAAAAAAAATAATTGTGGAGGAGATAGTCACATATCCCCACTGTTCCCCTTTTATTCTCTGTTTCCAGAGGTTTTTTTTTTTTTTTTTTTTTTTTTTTTTTTTTTTTTTTTTTTTTTTTTTTTTTTTTTTTTTAAGTGGTGTATGGACAACTTATGCTGCATTTTCAAATTTTGGTGTCATCCATCTAGAGAACATTTATTAAGGAAAGTTAGAACATAAGATTGTCCACAAAGCATTCTACATGCATTTAAAAAGAAACCAAGAAAAAAAAGGATATGATTAAAAAAAAAAGTTGCCATGTCGTCATCTCTCCTTCTACTAGTGGTATCTTTATTCCTTTTGTTGTGCCGGTGGTTTCAACATTCCCTACTATTTTATTTTAATAGATGATTATTGAGTTTACCTTGTTGCTCTTTTTATTAATCTAGCAGTAAAATTGAGAACATAAATAGCCTTGCTACATTTATAGAGGAAGGACCACAATATCAGAAAATATTTGATATGAAAGATAAGTAGTTTTACCTTATAGTAAATTCACTTTATCATAACAACATGGATTACACACTACAAGAAGCACATCTATATAAATGGTGATATTATTTGATTTCATTCAACAAAGGTTCATATTAAATGTTGTGTTTCACCAGTCCATTGCATTAATTCAACCTTTAAAAATGTTGTTGGCAATAAAAAAAATTTTTTCTGAAGCATAACTAAATTTAGCATCATGTTAAACCCTTCATCAATTTTCTTTTCGTTTTTAATAGTAATAAAATATTACTCAATAGGCCAAATTAATAAATTGAAGATCCCATGAGAAAATTAATAAAATATTTTCTCTCACATACGAATAAGTCACATGACCTTATCATTTTAGTTTTTGGGATGACATACTCATGGACTAATTCAAAAGTCACATGCCCACAGTAAGAGTTCTTTGGATAATGATGCGAGAGAGAGAGAGTAATATTTTTTTTATTTTTTTTGCAGTGCATGTTGTAACATAGGAGGAAGATGTGACACCAAACTTACGTTGGAATAGAACCCTCAATCTCACTTTTTAGTCCCACTTGAGATTCTAATAATATTTTTGTCCCATAGTATGGTTTTGCTATAGTGAGACCACATCTCGCTATAGCGACCCAATAAGCGTATTTTCGAAAAGAGGAGCACTGGCCTCTGCCCCGCAGTGCTGGGAAAAAGTTCAAAGACTGGTCTCGCTATGCGAGAATAATCCAGAGAGTGGTCTCGCTCTTTTCTCGCCATAGCGAGAATAATCATCTAGCGTCCAGAGAGTGCTCTCGCTATAGCGAGAAAAGAGCGAGAATAGCAGCAGTAGGGAGTGGCAGAGGGAGGTCTCGCCTATTCTCGCTATAGCGACTCGTTATAGCGACGGTCTCGCTATAGCGAGACTTTTCTCGCTATAGCCGCCAAGAGGGGAATTTTTTGTCCTTGTAGATTAATGCTCATGTGATCCCATTCTCCACTCTGACTTTTGTGGATTAATGCCCATCTGATCCCTTTCTCCTCTCTGACTTTTCCTACCCACTTCTACTCTCATCACTTGTTTCTTTCATTTCCTTCTCTTATCTTCTCAGGTATGATCCCCTTCTCTTCTTCTCATGGGTATTTTTTTCTCTTACATTCACTCGTTTGGTTGTGGTTTTCTTGGGTTTTTTTGGATTTATCACAAACTTATGTATTTGGCATTTCACTTTACAGTGTGCACAAGGAAGGGGTTCTCTTGAGATCCACTCAGATCTTGGTCTAATTGAGATATTGTACACCTAAGTACTATGCAAATTGACTTAGTTAATAAAAATTATAATAATAGATATCAAGCAGTAATGTGATTTATTCCAAGCCTTAAACTTGGTGGTTGATGGTTTGTGGCAACACCATCACTTCTATGGATATACAGAAAGATAGGATCAACTCCATATTGAAATAATCTGAACATTCTCATGAGATCGTCATCACCTCTTAGGCCTATTAATGTAAAGTTCCGGCCTGTATAATATATGTATTGCATGTAAGGGCAGTCATTTCTCATCTCCCAATTAGTTTCTGCTACAACTTTTTCAATTATTGAATTGTAAGTTATGTTACTATAGACAAAGATAGGCTTCTGCTCTTCACCGTTATATATTGGATGTGCGCGATCCACATCTAGCTCTCTATCAAAGTGTAGTATAAGACACAAATCAACATTTGACATCCTAATTAAAACAATAAAAATATAATATATTGTATTAATAAAAATTGCATGGGTTGAAAATATGTAGTAATCATAGGAAGAATTTTACCATCAAATCCTTTGTTATGAGATTTATAGGAATAATATAATGCCACAATATTAGTACCTATAAAGGACTCGGAATGCCTTATTTTTTAGTGAGTAACAACTTCATATATTTTTTAATAACATAGAAATCCAAAAAAAAAAAAAAAAGGCTTCACCAATGGACTATTAAATAGGTTAATGGTGAAAGATACAAGAAGAGGGCGCAGTATATAAATTAAAAAAAAAAAAAAAACACATCAAATGCAAGAAGATGAACAAAATAATGCATTTCATGGAGGGATCTAAATCTTAATAAGTGATTTACGATTTCCATCATAAGAATCAAAGAAGAAAAAAGGTTTATCAATACTACATTTATTGGTTTTTTTTTAACGCATTTAGAAATTATATGTCCCACATACCTGTTGTGATGAATAAAATGTATAAAGTACGGATGAAAGAAGATGGAATGATAATATCCAATCAAAACCCACAAGCCAAAACGGAGAAGATGCAATAACGGAGGTCTTCACTTCGTGGAAACGGAGGTCTTCAGTTTATGGTTTAAAAATGTGTTATCTGTGGAAGTGGGAGTAGGTAATGGTGTGATATCCTACGAGCCTAGGATATCGAATCATGGGATATCCTACAGGCCTATGATATTGCAGGATAAAGGGTAAAACTGTCCCACTTTGACATCCTTTTATGTATGATCTTCTGTTAGGTAATTTGTATTCTTTCATCTGGTTTTGGGTAAATTTGGGGTTTTGGAATGTCCGTACGGTAATTTCCCCAACTAAAAATGTATGGTTGAGAGATTTAAACTCATGACAAATTGCCTTGTAAAAAATCAATCTAACTATTACACCACACAATACTTATTTATTATTATTTATAAGAAAATTTTCAAAAGTAATTAAATAGAGCATGGCCCCTAGCCCACGGGATATTATGCTAGTTATTATATTTGATAAAAGGGAAGTCCGGTAATTAAGCATCTCCAAAATCTCATATCCATTGGACAAGGTCAATTGTATGTTTGATGCAAGATCATGAAATAAATAATTACACTTCCTCTATAAACGAATCATGAGGAACGACCAATACATTCTCAGAAGTTGAAGTACGGTAACAGAGTAAAAATATGGGACAATTACCGTACAACAGGTACTAAACCTGACGATCATCCCAAAACTATCGGAAAATGTATAATTACAGCAGAACTGTTCATCTATAGGATATTGCACATTAATAGGATATCGCATTATGTGATATCCTATAACCATAGGATATCATAAGATTGCGCCCCCCCGCCCCCCCTAAAAATTTAGTATTATATAAGTCACGCGTTTTTGCAAATTTCTCAATAACCGTGATAGATCAACGGTTCAAATTTAGTGCCATGTTAGTTCTTACACTCATACAGTTATCCAACGGTTTGGATGGTGGTTTGGTGGTCCCACAGTCAAGGAAAAAAATAAAAAGAAACGGACAGGTCAAGTTTCATTTATTCTATTGTGATAATGTCACATGTGAAATCAACGATTTTATGGTTTTTCTTCAGTTTTCGTAGCTGAAAATTCTATGGCTAGCCTTTTTCAGTATTTCAAAGAAGATTTACGATCTTTATTGTGATTATAGGGCCCACAAAAGTTCAAAAAAATAGATATGTGGTTATTTGGTTTTTATCAAATATCTCAAGATCCGAGACAAATCAACGGTTGAAATTTGGTATATGGGCCGTGTTTGACCGGATTAATTTTTCCAACGGTTTGGATCATCATTAATGGTCACATAGTTTAACAAAAATTCAAAAAAGCGTTGAGGGAAGCATTACCGTCCATGGCACTGTAGCTCCACAAGTATTCCCGATTCATATAATGCTATATCATACACCCCTAGGATATCGCAATGTGGAATATCCTACGTACCTAGGATATAGCAATGTGGGATATCCTACGTACCTAGGATATAGCAATGTGGGATATCCTACAAATGAACAATTCTAAGGTAATTATACTTTTTCCGACAATTATGGGAGCGATTGTCAGGTTTTAGACCTGTTGAATGGTAATTGTCTCTAAAAGTAACCAAGATGCATGGCCAATGGAGTGGCCTAAACTTCAGTTTCAGTAGGTGATAGTAACAATTAAACCCAGACAAGAAAAATGATAGGTTGAGGACAGGCTGAAGATAGGCTGAGCCGTGTGTATTTTAGAAGCCCCAAACAAGATCAGATGATCATGGTCATTAAGTTTACATTTGGTATATAGAGGGGAATTCCTTCATTCTCCTTAAACGATGCTATCGGGAGGCATTCCATGTTTGAGAAACACCAAGGAGGAGTCATTCGTTGTACCTCAGGTGCTTCTTTGCCTCGATGACAAGATTCGATGGGGGGAGGTGGAGACTGAAGAAGAAGTGAAAGAGATGATTTTTGGTAGGTTGGATTCTTGGAACGATTTGAAAAATCCTCTCACTTTTCTTCTCTTCACCCAAATATGGGTTTTTCTCATTTTCCTCGGAATCAAGGAAAACCAAAGAGAATTTCTCTATGAGGACATTATCCAAACATGGCCTAAATGAATGTCCCCAATTTTCAAGAAAAATAATTTTTTAAAATGCTCGTCGTAACCAAACTATATAGGTCATGAATTAAACTTCACTGAGGTGAGCCACATAAAGTGGGTGAGTTAATCTATGGTACAAAAGGGTGGACTTGGTTATGTCTTAAAAAACTATATGTATCATCTTCCTTGTGGTTTTTAGATGAGCCAATAACTAACCAAGCTTGCCATAGTTCCACCCTCCTCTTCCAACTGGCTAAAATTCTTGATGTTGGGAATTTATAACATGATGTGAAAACTCATCCCTCTAGTTTTTCTAAATGACCTTGTTTCGTTCCAAAACTTTCACAATTCCAATCCACTTTAAAAGGTCAAAAAAACCTTTGGAATTCTCATAATTCCAACCACTTTCAAAATTCTGGAAGAGTAAGGAGGATTTTGGGATTCCAGAGGGAGCAACATTTGAGGAAGTCTAGAATCTAAATGCAAGAATTCATTGAATTATCCCGAAGAAACATGATTATTTGTGTAATTTACTTGTACAATAAAGTGAAGTCATGTGACCAAATTGCATGTGTAGTCTAGCTCTATGTGGTCCACTTGGGCCCACCTTTAATAGCATAATCTGCCACCTTTGATAGCATAACCTGATAATGTTTTGATCCTAAGAACTTGGCATTAGACAAAATTTTGGAGTCATTGAACTTTCATTCACCATTGGATTGAATTTTTTTTTTAAATTATGGTTAAGATTCCATTAAACTTTAACGCTGCTAAATCAAGGGCTATGATAATATGGCGGGGGTGATTTTTTTTTTACCCCCTTGTCCATAAGGAGACCTTTCCATCTGCCATTCTCCTATTGATAGGCATTCATCTAAATTGGCCTCACCAGATGAAATGCATATTAACTATACATATATTCCGTTCAAGAACAGTTCTCACCTGGGTGCCTAGGGTTTGAACCCTGGGTGCGCCACCTCTTTTTGCATATGTGGGCACCCTTCCTATTTGTGTGGGCTTTCTTCCCGTGTGTGCGTGCCCCTTTCCCACTTGACCGGGTTGCTTTCTCGTGTGTGTGTGGGCTATTTTTTGGGTCCTAACCCCCTTAGCTAGGGGTTGTGTGTCTCTATATATATATATATATATATAGCCAAAAGTAGGAGAACGTTTTCCCTAGTACTAATTATCTGTCTTCTCCTTTATCCATTATCCTTGTTAAGGGGGTGTTTGGATAACTATAGAATATAATATCACCAAATTTGAATATTGTAAGATTCCTTTATCAAATAATAAATAGTGTCATATTATAATATTGTGTCACTTATGGTGTTTGGCAATTTCTAAGAGTTTCAATATACTTATAAAATATTTGACAATTTATAAAATTTTCACTAGATGATGCATCGAAAACAATAAAGGAAGAGAGAAATAGGGATGTTAGATCCAAAGGGAACCCACTAATTAGTAATCACACAGGAGTGATTTAATATTGGTAACCAGAGTAGGGCCCATCTAATTATTAGGAAATTGCTGGACTAAAAGTTAAAAACCATGAGCAATGTTCTTTAATCAATGTGGGTCCACATGTTGAAAATCACAACGTAATACGTCTAATGGTGATTACAACAAAGGACCTATTAAGTCTAGGAAATTGCACCATTTTAGGGTGAATTAGCGACTTTATTTTTTGGGTTGGAATTAGGGACTTAATTAGGTTACATGCATCAATTTTTGTTTAATTTAATCATTTCATGCTGATAAATTCACAAAATCAGCAGTTAAAGTAATCATTTCATGAACAGTAGTGGACTTAATTAGGTCAATTCACATTCAATTGCATAAAATTCCATGATTTCACGCATTCATAAATTAAATTGGAAATTAGGTCAAAATGAGTAAAAATTGGTTCAGTTGCATGGTTTTCGTGAAATTAAGGTTTTGGGCCACATGATCACTCCACCAATTAGACTTTTTCTTATTATCAAGACTGCATTAATCCCTTGCATCATAATTTCATTGGACACATTGAAAAATTAGTTGGGTCCCATGCATGATTTTCATTAAGTCTCACAAAATTAATTACTTATACTATTTTTATTATTTTGCAGGAGACTATCACCTTGGGGGGGGGGGGGGGGGCGCGAAGGAATTGTTAAAAGAAGAAAATAAAGAAAAGAAATGCAAAAGGAGTAGGGACCACCCCATCTTTGGGCATGAATCCCTACGCACGCCCAAGGGAGGGGACCCACTTCCCACTTGTTGCAAAATTCCAAAGTTTGAAGAATCATCCTCTCCTTATGTGATAAATTTTCGAGACTCTCTCCTCTATCATGATTCAAATCCAAATTAAAGGAGATGTGTTTGAATAGGAGAGAGACAAAGAAGAGTTTGAAGATGATTTGAATTGTGAGAAGATGAAACCTAAGCCAACTAAGAGATGAAGATCCCAACTAAGAGATGAAGATCAAGGAAAGAAGATAGAGAAGACAACTAAGAGATGAAGCTAACTTGGAGTGGACGTCAAGGGGGTCCCACACATGCCTTGGACGGCCCACACCCTTAATGCACAAGAGAGTCCTTTCTCTCTCTTTCCATGTGAAGTTTTTAGAAGAGAAGAGCTATCCTTTGGTATGAGAAGATACGATGAAGTGTTCAAGTCTCTTTGAAATTCAAACTTGTTGCTTAGGGATCAAGTAAAGGAATGAGAGATCAAGTAGAAGAAGTCTCTCACCAAATAAAGAAGCCCAAAAACTATTTAAGGAGGAGCACACCTCCCCACAGGAAGTCCATACCCATTCCACATGTCCTCTCTCTCTCTCTCTCTCTCTCTCTCCATCTCACATGCAACCCACCCCCCCCCCCCAAAAAACATTCTCTCTATCTCTTCCCCCACCCAGGTCTAGATAGTGTTGGTCAAGACTTCAAGAGATGATGTATTCCATGCGTATGCTCCCTTGACTTTAATGTTTCGCGTAGCTAGAGTAATAGGTTAGTAGTTTATTTTCATTTTCTGATTTTCCAAGCTCCTGGTAATGTTTTCTTAGAGATGCTTATGGAATAAATAAAATTAATGAGTCGCATTAATGATTATTAATGGATCAACATAGTGTGTTTGAAGAAAGTGACAGGTTATGCTTGATGTTGTAGTTTTAATTTAATTCATTGGCCCTAAGCATGGAGTTTGGGTGTTGGAAATTGAAAATATGGATCCATATTTTATTTTTATTAATTCTGACTTTTATTATCTTGTTGATGATATTGATGTTCTCATCAATCTATTCTTTTGCAGTCTCTAGCGTTAGTATAGTCTAGGTTATTTTTAGATTGGGTCTTTTTATTCAAAATTGTAAATATTTGATGGGATGTAATTAATATAATTTTCAGACATTTATCTCAGTAGTTTAAAATTATGTATAGATTTTATTTAAGCTAGTTCTAGTTTTTATTAGGACAGGTATAAGTAAACAACTTGATGTGGATACGATCCGACACACCGGGTAAAACTACAAAATGGATGGTCTTGCACTTGGGGACCAACGATTAGATCACATGCATTTTTTCTTAGAATTTGGAATTTCCACATTTTTCACACATTTTCTGCATTATTTATTATTTTATACAATTTTTCTTAGAAGTGTCCTAGTTGAAGTAAAACTTCGTTCGGACGGGTCCCGCTTCAAGTTGAGCTCTTTAGGATTTTACAAGTTGAATTTGGATGTGTAGAAAATGTAGGACCTGCATAACCCTAGAAGACTTTAAGGACAGTCCTATGAGCATCAGGACTTTACAATGGCACCAACATCCCTATGGGATGTCCCACACTCTCTCCCCTCAACCAGGAAGATTCCAGAAGTCTCCAGATTATTCTTCTATCCCTATCTCTCAAGAAGCTTGAAAGTTGCAGAAATTATCAACAAAGAGAGAAAGATTGAGCAAACTGAAGCCAAAAGTGGGCCCCACCTCATCTTGGACGTCCCACTCCCCCTCTCTTTCTTATCTTGAGCATCAAAGAATTTTTCCTCTCTATCTTTCTCAATCCGATCCATTTTAGGCAATAAGATAAGAAAGAGAGATAGAGTTGGACTCAAACTGAAAGAATGTAGAAGAAACAAGGAAGCATAGTCCTATTGAAAGAAGAAAGTCAATCCCATTTTCCATAGGAAAGCCTATTGTAAAGTGACCATAACTTTCAATCCGACCGTCGGATCAATGAAACCAACCTACCATTAAAAACCTTATTCAGAGTAGATGTCCATTTTGCTGAAGATCATGCAAATCAAAGCTTAAATTAAAAAATTATGACCTTGGGAGGTCGGTTGTAGATTTTCCACTCGGGTTTACAATTAGTTACAATAAAAGTGGGCCCAATCTTTTTTTAAAATTCAAATTAATTCTAGAAATGTTAGGAGATTGGATCTATCTCTCATCTTATCTCATCCAAACTTGGAGTCCAAGAGATCATCATCTCTTAAAGAACATTGCAAGCAAGAAAAAGGATGAAGAAGGATTGTGTTAAAAAACTATTTAAGGAGAGCAACCCCCCTATGGACTAGAGGCCTTCTCCTCCCTTAGGTGGGACGACCACCATTTCACTCCCTCTCTTCTCCGCCTCTCTTTCCTCCATTATTTCTGATTTTATTTTTTAAAGGTATTCTGGAGCCTTGTTCCAGAAACTAGGATTTTTAGAAGAGAGATTTCTAAGAGACCATTGTAAAAGGAGATGTTATCAATGAAATTGCTTTTGAAGTTCTTTTCAATGACTGACTAGATTTATGAATTGGAGCATACAGATGAAGCTAAGTAGATCTTTGATTTAATCGATGCGATTTTTCTATTCTTTCTTGTCTCCTTTAAATGAATGCTCTATTAGAATAATAGATTTGTCTTAATGCCTTAGGCAGCCTTTCTTTTGATTTCTAATGAAAATAGTTTGATAATTTATGCTTATTTTGATAGATTATGCTTAGGGTTGAGATCCTTTGATAGTTTATGCTTAATTTGATGAGTCATGCTTTTGATTTTTCATTCTTTTATGAGGTGAAGGAGGTCTTAGGTGGTTGTCATGTTCCTTTGACTAAAAATTGGTTTTTACGAAACACAAATCCTCCAGATAAGAAACATTAATTTGTTTTTGATCCGAGTTATTTTAAGGCAAAGAGTAGAATAATTGCATGGGTAGATTAATTATCTTGCTTAGTGGGTTCTGGATGCTTTGATCTATTTTATATATTGAATTCTCTGTACTTTTGATTAGTTTATGTTTCAGACTTTTATTTTTTTTTTAGTTTTTATTGGATCTCAATTTGTTTTTTTTATTAATCTTTGATTTAAAAAAGGTTCAAATCTTTATTTTTTAACTAAGTGGCGCTCCCTGTGGGATCGACCTATATTTGCCATTGTCTCATTCAGACAATGGTGCACTTGTAGCGATTTAATTCACATCAGAACCCTATCAAGTGTTAGACATCATTGAGGAATCCATCTGTGAAAAATCAATGTGACACCCATTTGATGTTAATAGTCATATTAACAAAGCTAATTATAGCAATCATTAGGGGGGCACTAAATAATGATACTCATTTAATGATGACAAACTAATAATTACAACCCCACAATCCAATATTGATAATGAATTTGAGACCCACCTAATGTTGGTAGTCATAGTGGAAGTTACCTAATTCATCATAAGTAGGACCCACCTAATATTAATAACCAACAAGGGAACTATGTAATTATGACAAGGCTAAATGGCCCACATAAGATTTATAAAAATGGAAGAGCTCATCTAATAGAGAGTCATAGTAGGACTCCTACGAAAGCCATTAATGTTAAAACTTATAGTGGGCCACCATGGTAGTATTTGCTCAAGAACTTTCATTCGTGTTTGTAAAAACTCTCGATAGTTTTCTTAACGAAAGATTATTTTATACACCATATACTTGAATAGTTTAATGGAATATACTCTTGTGAGAGTAACTCTCACGGTACTATAAGAGTAAGGGGTGCGGGCCCTCGCATTTAGGCAGTTGGCATTAGATATGGATGTGAGGGTCCCCACCCTTAGAGCATCTCCCTATTTTAATAGGAAGGTTTTGTAAGAGAGTGAAATATTGTATGATACCTTTTAAATTATCCAAACATTTAGTTTTTAGGTGTGTATTTTATATTCTAAACTAAGAGATAATATAGTAAAATCTTTAAAAATATATGGTTTCCAAACACCCACTAAAAGGCATAAAAAGGACAAGTAAGATGCAAATGAAATTGAGATATGGCCAAATATTTTAATACCCACATAGATAATTTTCTTTAGAGCTTTTTGTATATACGCCCAAAAGGTTTGTAGGATTTGTAAATAGCCCCTTGAGGTTTTAGTATTTGCAAATAGCCCCTGCACTTTCTTTTTATTACCTTTTGTGTCCCCTAAATGAATAGACTTCCAGCCACCATAGGTTTTTATAGTGAAATGACACTTTTGTCCATCTCTTTTATCCTTATATGCATATTTTCAAAATCTTGGATTTTATTTATTTTTATATAAAGCATATAACATTAACAATTGTACTTAGTGGGAGAGAATAACCCTATATAAATTTACTACTTTTATAAATATGAGGCTCATTTCATTAAATCCACATTGATCTTGATTACAATAACACATGTACTTATAACTAGATATGATTTTACAATCCATACATGACCCACCTTTAGATTGATAAAAGTTTCAAACCACATGATTGTGCTTCATGTGTAGGAGGTGTAAAAGAAAAAGTGGGGGAATGGGCAAATGTAGAAAAAAAAATGTTAAATTTTAGAATATGTGAGGGAGGGTGGTGCTTGGCTCTATGTAAAAGTAATATTGAAGGGAGGGGCAAATGTTAAGAAAAATATATTAATTTTTAGAATGCGCAGAGGGAGGGTGGGGGGGAATCTTAAACTTTTCTCAAATATGGGTATGGGCTTAAGTCCCCAGGCCCCGACATTTTTATTTAATGGATATAGGGGCAAAGCTGTCATTTATATAAAAATTCAACACAAATCTCATGGTGGATGCCCATTCTTGTTAGGAAAATTGACTTTGAAGACATGAAAGGTATTAAAAAGAAAACGCATGGGCCTATTTACACATACTAAAACGTCAGGGCCCTATTCACAAATCCTACCAAGCTTAGGAGGGTCTATACAGCAAGCTCTTTTCTTTATTCGTAATTCCTTATCCACCATTGTTGTATGAGCAATTCTACGAGGTTTTAGGAACCGTATGATTAGGGATTCAGAATTTCTTTCTTCTTTCCCTCTAAAATCAGGTTAACTAAGACAAAACATATCACCTGGACATGATATTTTTGCCACACTAACATGGGTCCGAGTTTGACACCAATATACTTGAAACCATAGTATTATAGAACTCAGTTAAGAAAAAAAAATAATAATTGGCTACTGCAAAATGCTAGTGCAGGTTATACATACAACCTACGGAGCTGCTCAGAGAATCAATCATCAGCATTTCAATGAAATCAAGATGCCGACTCCACTGAGCCCTCAATGTACTGTGTTGGCCAGGTCATTGCTTACGTCAAAATGATCTTAAGCATAAATGATCTTGTGCGTATAATTCATTATCATTTTCTTTAGCAAATAACCAATCTCGAATTGACGTAAAATTTGAGGACACCCCGTATATATGGTGGGCGTTCATCTTAAGCCGTTTAGACTTTCGTACCTAGGCTCCATTGTGAAGTTCCACTATTTTAACTCATGATCTCTTTCGATTAAAACCTCACAGTATCAAGAGTGTACATTTTCAATCTTCCCATGACTTATTGTATGCCCAACAAAGGAAGGTCATTTGATGGTCATATTTTAATGTTCAGCTTTGGTTTTTTATTTTTAACCACTGGATGTGCACCCAGACCTTGATAAAATAGAATTGAAAATGTTCGGCGGGCCCATGTCCTGTACACACCTGTGACCTAAATGACAAATGAATATTATAAAAATATCAGTATACTTTTAGGTTTTTTTTTCTTTTTTTTATTTTTTTTTCTCATTCTGACCTCAGTATACCGTTAGTTGTTACATACTTTTTCTCATTACTTTATATTGCCTTAATGTCATGGGTTGGATAAATAATAAACAATAATGCCATGGTAATGTTCCCTAGTCCAAATCAAAATTAATGGCTTGGCCCCTGTAATCAATTTTCTTATTCGGTGGGATGTGTATGTGTCCGGGGTCCTTGCTGTCTTGACTCTTGACTCGACCCTAAGTCGACGTGGATCGGATTTTATAACATTTATAAAACGCTATAAAATGCTAAAGTAATGTGTCATTTATAAAAGGCACGAGAATGTTTCAAATAATATGAAGTGATAAACCACAAGATCACGTGCTATATTTATATCTTTACCATAAAATAAAATAAAAAAACCCTATATTCATAAATTGTATCAAGTTTTTTATTTTTTTTTCTTATGATTATATTAACAATGGTAAATGCATAGACAAATGCTCCATGATCCCCTTTTTTGGTGTTCTTTTTTTTTTTTATTTAATACATCTACGTCAAAAGGGCCTAAATACCACACCATTTACTTGTTAAAAATAATAGTTGGAAATACTCGTTTTTAATCCATAGTTTACAACTATTGTTGATGGAAAAACCACACGTACAGTTCATGTAGGAAAAATCATTAAAAATTACATCAGATTTAGACACTTGTTTAAGTAACATCTATCATAAACCCAATCTCTTGCAAATAAATATCTTCCCCTCTAAATTGGAAAAGTCCATGAGACAAATCAAGATCAAAATTGCTAATGATCTTATCACAATAAATTTGTAGGATGTGATCCTTTTAGGGGTTGAATGCTTGCACCGCACCCACTTATGTATGAGTTGTGAAAAGGTGTGCTAAATGAGTTTATTTTCATATGAAGATTTTCAATCTAAAAACGTGTGAAATTGCTTAACACCACTCTAACTAGAATGATGCTCGTATAATTTTTGCCTAGGCTAGGATGTGGTGTCTAATCTCATCATTGTCTTCTATTTTTTGAACTCCTATAGCTCCTATAGTTTTAACCCCATATCTTTTAAAATTCTGACTCATTAAACCTTAAAACATTTATTCCTCTTCTGATCTATGGATTTTGATTTAATTGAGGATTTTACTTATGCAATACAAACCTTTCAACAAATGGTGCTTCCAAACAAATGTGTAAAGTCCACATTACAAATTTTACATGCGTAAATCCTATTTTTCATATCCCTTAAGTGGACGGTGGACAGATATGAAGCAAACGTCGACGTATCCAATCACATCACCTTTTGTCATGCACCTGAATGGTGAGCATCAAAAGAATCCCAGTTTTGTTCAAAGCAGGAAATTGTAGGTAAGGACATAAATGTGCCTAAACTGAGTTGGGTAGCTTATAATCTCAAAGAAGAGACTCACTTTTCTTGACTTAAAACATAAAAGGAAGTTCCAGTAGTTTGACTTGGAAAAAAGGAAGCTCCAATTGTTTGATCCATATTTGAAGTCACGCCATTACGGTTTTTTTTTTTTTTAGCAAAAGGGAATATCAGGTTCGATCGATCCATGAAACTAGGTCTTGCAATTCCATTTTCTTTTTCCTTTTCACCCCACCCATGGGGGATGAGACCACCACGAGAGAGCTCACAAATATGGGAAAAGAGCCCACACGCACAAAATGAAAGAGCCCACATACATGGGACGAGAGCAAGCATAACTTGAGATTAAACCTACGCAGCTAGGTGAGAGACAGGATTGCTAAACACTTGAGCAAGTCATCGGCTCAACTTGAATATACTCATTTATCCCAGCAAAAAAACATGAAGAAACCCGTTTACCAAAAAAAAAAAGAAAAAATCAAACATGACAATACCCGAACCACATTGTAGATTCCCTGCCCAATAGAATAGGTCACGTTAGGTAGCCAATTTTTTTCGTTTCGCTTGCTTTGCAAAAGGGAATGAATATACTTTGGCAGTTTGGCTCTAATACCGTCGAGGTATTACGTATATAGATGTCAGAAGGGGTGTATAAAAAAAAAAAAATCTAAAACCGTCTAACCGACCAAACCGAACCATAAAGTATGGTTTGGTTAACCATTTTCATAAAATACACGGTTAACCGTACCATAACACTAATAGAAAAAATTGAAAGGCCTAACTGAAATCAAATGACTTAATTTAAGCCCAATTTCTCATTCTCTCCTATGAGAATACAATTATTTTGAGAGTTGAATTATACTCGTCTCATATTTCTTATAATTGTATTGCATAATAGATGTTTTATAGTATCATTTTAGACTTTTAGTTATATTTATTTTCATGGAAAATGATAGTGTTGTTTTGTTTGGTATGTGAAAAATGATAGTGTTATTCTGCATGCAGAGTCAAAGGGCAAAGATCTTGTTTTTTTTAGGTGACAATTAACCACAACCAATCGAACCGTCAAATACGTTTAACCTTTGTTCGGTTTTTAACTGTTTTTAATTATACGGTTACGGCTTTTAAAAACCGAAAGCCGTAAAATATGGTTTGGTTAACGGCTTTCTCAAAATAAATAGTTAACCGAAACGTTACACCCCTAGATGTCGGGAGTATAAATATAAACGTTTGCACACATCGTCCATAGATAAGTCGTGCACCCAAAGCCCAACCGACACATGACCCGAATCCCATCGGACCCATCCTCGTTACAAATATGGGCCACACCAACCAGCGACCGAACAGGCCCAACCTCCATTTCGCATTTGGTTGGGTTGGACAGGTTCAGGTTTGTCTTGACCCAAGTTGCACTCCTAGCATAGAGGATATGGACCTTCTAAAACATAGGACATTTCCGCTGATTGCGTGTCCACGTGCAACTCAAAAGGACCCATATCGAGGTTTGGTGGAAAAGTCTTGGGCCTAAACAGAAAAGTCAGGGTTTGGCAAGGGTCCAAGAGCCTGGATTCTAGCCTACCCAACAAGGGTTATGTGATGCTCAGGGCTCTGTAATAAAGGTGTGATCCCAGATCCACAGGAGCCTAAAGCAGTGGAGACTTGATAAAATTTTCAGTGATTAACATTTGGGACCCTGAACTGATGTCTCTGTCAAACCCATTTGGCCCATTGGAACTGATGGCTCAAGCTGTCTCATGCTGGACGGAGTTCTGTTGACAACCCTATTTTTTAACTTTGCCCTCCCATATAAGATTAAGACCAATTTTGCAGTAACATGTTTGGCAACTGTGCTCACTAGAGAGAGGAATCCTCTATGCAGATGGTTCCCTTGCTCCAAGGAAGCATGCTATCGTCATTGAGAATTTCTGAAAGAAAGAATCGTTGCATTTCATGTTTGGTAAACACCCAAGGTTCTGCCAACTGCCCTAAACTTTGTCCAATAAAAAAATATTTTTTTAACTAATTCCTCACAATCTGTGATGACTTAAGCCCTAAAATTTCACCCTGGGTCTTCTAAAGATCTTGAACGGCTCGGATCGTGTTTGTGGGGCCCATAAGAAGCCAAAAATGGGAAAGATGGGCTGCCCTGATATCCCTTTTCGTTACTATGACAGATTAATGGTTTTGAGTTTTACCGAGTTTCTCTCATGATATGAGGAATCAAGCTCCCAAAATATGACCCCGTTGCCCTTTTTTGCCTTTTGAAGAGGCTGAATGGTTTGGATTATGCGAATGGAGCCCACAGAAGTTGAAAAGCCATCATCTATTGGTCCAGACTTATTTTGAAAATGTCTCCAAATATAGGATGAATCATCGGCTGATATTGGACTCCATAGCCATTTTCAACATTGTGAAGATGATTAATGGTTCATATAATCATTTGTGGGTCCACAATATCGAAAAATCTAAAAAACACAGTCCTTCCCAAATGACCATGTTATTTTAATTTGTTGTTTTACTCGTATGGTAACCTTTAGTAGTAAATAACCACGTCGCGTGAAGAAAGTAGAAGAAATTCCCCACAGTTACTAACGCAGTTTTTATGGGCCACGATGCCTTTAAATTTCACTATATTGCATCAAATTATTATCTCTACGATGGTGCATAGATGAATTCCCTTATTAAATATTAACCCAATATATATGAGAGGGACTTTTGTGGGATATTGCATTAATTAAGAATTACAAAAAGTTTATATACTATATTGCTTGGTCAAGGGCATTATAGCCTATAAAATCTGCACCAATGCCTACAAAGAATTTTCTCAACTTTCATTACCACAGGTGGGGTTATCATGACCACAAAAACCCTTTAAAATTTTAAAACATTTGCATGGAAGGTAGGCACTTGCTAGGCAATAGATCCCAATCAACATAAGCAACACCATTTATTATTAGAATGAGGTGGTTAGAAGGTAGTTAACTATGGTTTTCATTCCATCATAAGTGCTGAGGGAAGCAGGAAGCTCCATAAATCAACAAAACCAAGAGCACTCCCATCGACTAAATGAAATAGCCAAACGTCAATCAATCAAAGTCGCCCGTACCCTATGTCATAAATGATCTCTAAAAATTTTACACCTGCTACCCTTCTGAGCGTCAAAAGTAAAACTCTCGCTGCCACATATTGGTCTAGGCTCTAGGTTAAGGCAAACCTTTCTCCAATAATGGCTAAGCCAGGCCAGATTGATAAAAATTTATATGTGACTCCAAACCTTTTTGTACTCTGTATTTCATACATATATATGGTAGTTAAATTTCAGGGTGGTACCTCCTCACCGGAGAAACTCTGTTCAAAGTCATTGCAAAAGGCAAGTCAATTATTTTGAGTAACTTGAATTATATATAAAGCCCAGGCAGGGGTTTTCTCTTCTTCCTGGCATCTGAGGATTCAAACTTTTCTTAGAACTAAAAGGATCTATTTGGACTTTTATTTATGTATTTATCATTACATTTTAGTTTTTGCTTTAGTCTGGAGCAGTGATATAGTACCCTGATAATAATTCACATGCCCAGGGAGTGATTTCTCTAATTAAGTTCTTCTAATTGATGACTTGATGTTATGAAAGCTAACTACTCAGAGAACATTGTAAAGTTCAAAGCCATGACAAGGAAGTTCAACTAATTTTTAAAAACTTCACTTGAGCCCATTTAATATTTGTTAATCCATCATAGGAGGAATAATGAAATGACGCTGCCTAACATTCATGACGCTGCCACATTGATCACAGTGGGGTCAATTAATCTGAAAAAATATTTAAAATAAAATCTTGTATGTCATGAATTGAACTTATAGGAAGCTTTTGAGCCCACTCAATTTAAGAGTTTCACCACCACGCATTAGCTAACTTTATACATTTTCTTTGTTATTGTGATAGTGAACAAAAGTCACCATAGAATACCAACCGGCTAAGTTAATGGGCCAACTGTCTATCAAAATATATAAAAAAAACTAATGGGCCCACATTGCTGATATGCGCTTTAGCAACAAGTTTTTAGAACTTAAAGAAATTAGAGACATTGCTAGAAAATTCGTAGAGACAAAGAAGGATATTGTATACCAATTGGTTTATTTGCTTCAAAAATTGGCTTTGATTAATTATAAGTAGCGACTGCGACGGTAGAAAGAGTTTTTTTAACAATGAAGTACGTAAATAACATCTTGCATAAACGAATGCGATATCAATGGATGAATGACTTTTTGGTCACATATATTGAAAAGGATGTGGTTACTAGTGTTGATAATGAAGTTATAATGCAATGATTTTAATACATGAAAACCTATTGAGGGCAACTGTAGGAGTTTATATATCTGGATTTTCTTTTTTTATTAAGAACAATTAATAACAATGTATAATTTTTTATTTTTTGAGAACTCAATATCATCTTTGTCAAATTATCAGAAATAGATTATTTAACAATTTTATATTATATTTGTCTAACTATTGAATGTAGATGACAGATGTTGATAAATGCGAAAATATATTTACTCTATTTGCAAAAGATAAGTCTTTTGTTGACCTTACTTATTCGAATTCCTGGAGCTGCCACTGCTGACATTGAGAATAATTGAAAAGGACCACATGTTGGTAAGATTAATCCATATAACTTGAAAGCTCATGATGTTATAGACTGTTAGTGCTTGGCCGGCTAGAAAGCTTGGGCCATTTGTTTTTAGTTATTAGTAGTGTTCTCTTTTCACTTATTAATAGTGTAGGTGATCACATTTGTTTGAGTTTTTTAGTGTGAAAATGGGGTGTAAATAAGATCGTTTTCATATAAAAATATTCACAATTTAAAAGGTGCGAAAGAATCATATATCTCGTCTTAAGAAGATGTTTTTACAAAAGAATGAATCCTTGAAATTCTTAGTTGATTCTTTAGACTCTAAAGTGCGTAGAGATGCCCAAAGACTTCATATATATAATCTAAGAAATGCACAAAATGTTCCGCATTTACTCATGTAAAAATGGTGCTTGCAAACATAGTGTTGTGTTTTACATGTGCAAGTTTTATGTATGCAAAATTAATATATGCAGATTTTCCATATTTAAGTTCCATTTTTATATCCCATTCATCAAAGTCAAGCGACCCATATAGTGTCACTTCATTCGTTCTAAGCACCTTAATATTAAATAAAAAAGCATCGTGGAAATTGCATGACCGGTTTGTTTGTCTTCTATGCATTGAATGTAAAAGTGGGAATTGCCTATATGAATATTTACACACTACCATATTTTTTTTCAAAAACAATTTTTACAAGAGAATTTTACCAAAAAAATAACTTTAAATGGCCACTGCACCAAATAGGGAACTTTAGCCAGTAGTGCACCAAACAAGAAATCTGTACAGAAAAAGTAACTTTTTTCACACTTTTTTTTTTTTTTTTTTTTTTTTTTTTTGTGGTTGCATTCAACCTCAATTTTCTATGTTATCGACCCTCGCTATAACAAGCGAGGGTCGCATTTGACCCTAAAAAGGCATAACCTCTTCATCTTCTTCCTCGAGTGTTTAAGTTTTCGATTAAAGGAAGAGAGAACTGGAAGATCTGCCACTTAAAATTTAATTTTTTGGTAAATTTCCATAGAGGATCCTTCCGGAAAAAAGCTCTTGCAATTTCAAACCCAAATTTCTAGCATGATATGGTTTTGTGGAACATCACGTGAAACAGATTTTGGTAAAATGACAGAATGGATTGGAGGAGCAATTCAAAAGCTAAGATCCACGCTCATTTGTGCTTTGGGTCAGAAAAATCATGCCCGTACAAGAAGATACTAATGACCTAAAATAAAAGATGCTACCAACAAGAAAACCAGAGATGAGGAAGATACAGGGCACCAGCAGTTCACATGATGCACAATCAATTGACAACATTTATTAGGGACCGAACCTTTCTTAAATTGACCAACCCACCAACAATATTTTTAAAGCCGATTGGCAATTTACTAGGTTAAATCTTCTAGTAATCTCTTTCTTTAATCGAAAACTCGAACACTCGAGGAAGAAGGAAGAAAATGAAGAGGTTATACCTGCTCAAGGTTGAATGCGACCCTTGCTATAACATGCGACCCTCACTTGTTATAGCAAGGGTCGCAGTCGACCCTCAACACAGAAAATGAAGGTCGAATGCGACCACCAAAAAAATGGTGAAAAAACTTACTTTTTCTGTGCGGACTCCCTGTTTGGTGCACTACTGGCTAAAGTTCCAAGTTTGATGCAGTGGCCACTTAAAGTTATTTTTTTGGTAAAATCCCATTTTTACAGTGAGTAAATGACATGGTGGTGGAAAGAGAGAGCAAGAAAGCATATATATATATATATATATATATATATAAGTTTTTTATACAAAGGATCGAGTGGGCTCCAGGACCCCGATAATTTCTTGCAAAGAAAGTGGTGGTTCTATTTTTTCACATACTTCCCATAATCTATGAGGGTTTAAGATAAGAAATTCCATGCATTTGGGTCTTCATAAATTTGGGTTTATCATATCTATGAGAATTTTGAAAAAAAATTATCATGGATTTTGGGGCGAAAAAATTAAGTGCAATTATTAGAAAGTAGGAGTTAGATGTTTTTGTATTTCTCATGTTTTCTTGATATTTATTAGGATTTCAGTTATGTAACCTTACATATTAGGGTTTACAATTTATATGAGAATATTGAATGGTTCATTTCATAAATTGGGAGCCCAAAAAATAAAAAAATTTAGGTTTTTTTTTATTATTTTATACTTTTTATGTTTTCTCAAAATCTATGAAAAATCTTAATGCACAAAAGTAAATAGTCTTGGGGTTTCTTTGTTCAATAAAAATGTTGGGCAATTTGGATTTCAAATTTAGGACCCAAAGGAATGCAAGAAAACAGAAGGCAGTTGATAGGTTATTTTAATTATCTAATTCCCATAGCGGGAAAAGATGAAGTGGGAGTTGTATTGGCGCCTTCTGAGGTTGGAGATTTGGAAAATTTTGGTTTGACATTGACATTATTTTTTTTGTAAAATCAATGACCTTATTTGCGCATCGTTTTCATGTCTTAGGTACGCATGTGATATGTAAATGAGTGCAAACAAACATGTGCGCACATTTGTAAATGGGTGAAAACAAATGACCCCTTAGTATTCATCCATTTTATTAAAAGAAACAGCTTATTCATATATATATATATATATATAAAACTATATATATATATATAACATGAAGAAAATCATTATATTGGATTGAATCTCATACACACACACTCTGTACAGCCTTATGATTACTAAGGAAACCACCAAAAAATACACAAAAAAAAAAAAAAAAAATCACACTTTACTAAGAAGCCAAGAAATCACTGATCCTAACATAAGAAAGCAGGACGAAAGGGGGACGCTATATATTCCAAATGTTAAGAGAGATGAGAGAGGATTTCTTCCACAGGAAGCTTGACTGCCTACAAGCAACTTACTCAGATCTTCCTAGATCTTAGAAAGGATTTAACCAAGGAGAGGCTTTCTACTGTAAAAAATGAGCCTATTCCTTCCTGACTAAGTTACAAAAAGAAGGGCAATAATAAGGACTGCTCTTTATACCCAACCTTGTTTTTTTTTTGTTCACAACCTCTAGGTAGGGAGAGCCACATAGAAGAGGCCGAGCGAGAAACTGGAGCAAAGATAAAAAGAGCGGTTTCGGTGGTTATAGTGGCCATTTGCTAAAATGCTGCGTAGCGGGAGATATGTAACGGCATACCGGTGTGAGTTTTTTAAGTGTTGACTTTTCTTTAATCTAGTGTAGCAATCAATCTTGTGTTTTTGTTGGCCACCTCCCTTAGTTTTACTCGGTGCAAGTAGATAGGAGGGTTTGCATATGCCCCTAACGGTTAGTTCTCTATTGTTCCGAATCGAGTGTCCCTCGAGCTCATGGATAAAGGCTCATGTACGGGGCTGAGCGGGAGAACCACCAGGTCATAAAAATAACAAATATATGTTTTTTAACTGATTTGGAGCCAAATAAGAGTGAAGACAACCATAAGAAAATCCATTGAGGAGAAGAAATAGAAAAAATAATATTATAAACTAGAACTACTTGGCTCTATTAGGTTTTAGACCGTAGTACCGCTATTTTCAAAATATCATAGCGGCTTCAACCGCTACGTCCAATAATGCGGCCACTATTTTGAACCATGAACTGGAGGAGGAGATAGCAACAGAGAAAATTCAATCCCATAAAATGCTATTAAAATTATATTTCAAAAATGAAATACTATTAAGATATTTACACCCTCACATACGAAACTATATCTAGCTAAGAATCAAAACTGAAAGTGTTTTTAAGATTAAAATACTACTCACCAATAAAAACATAGAAACACATTTAAGTATATATGATGAACTCTTTGCCCTAGACTTTTCAGATAAACTGTATTATTCCAAACAATATAGTAACTTTTGGCGATCCCTCTTTCAATGGAAGAACTAGCATCAAGCTCATGCAATGCAGGGGCCAAGTCTCACGCGGACTAAATAATAAGATAGAATTAATATATTAAACAATATTAATTAATAAGAAACACATTGCATGAATGATAAACCCATTTCATAATAATTAGAATATAAATCCATTCTAACACAATTAATTAAAAAGAAACTTGTATATAAGACTTCAATAATATGTAACCAAATATTTGTAAATTAGTTTGATATTCTTCCGGCTCAAACTTCTGACATATTTAGTTATATATTCACATATAAATCATACGCAGCCCATTTGTGAAATGACTCCTGAATTGCTAAAATGTCCTTTGGCTGATAATTAAGTCAAATGTTGAGATGCACCCACCTACATAAATAACCATTGTGGCATCACATGAATATTTTATGGCAGTGGAACCTCCTAATTAGCAGTGAGACCTATTGGTAAAATATCTAAACATGGAATCCTATAGAAGAGTCCAAATCTGATGTGGTTTTACGTCACGATGACAGTGAATGGAGAGGCTAAAAACGGTCCACCACATCACCATGGGGCAACCTGTCTTGCACGCAGAAAGGGTTGTCCACAATGATGTGGCCTGCCATGCTTTGTCCACCCATGATCACAATGGGGATTATCTCATAGGATCCTGATTCCCTAGTGGCATGGATGTGATGGTTCTTAAATATATCAAGACAAAGGATTGGATCCAATTTAAGTAAGGATGTGGACAAAAGTAAGCCCCGCATTATAAGCATGAACAATCCTATGCCACCAACATGATGGCATCATTCCTACGTGACTTTATTTTTGTGAGGTGCAGCGCGCTCTCTCTCTCTCTCACAATATATATATATATATATATGTATGAGAATATTTATATGCATATTTCCTTCACCATAGGGTGAGGGGCACTTTCCTTTTTGCACATAAAGACAAGGAAGTGTACTTATTCTATGTACTTGAAAAGTACATTTTGTACTTGAAAATGTCTAAAAAGGAGAGTGTCCCTCACCCTATAGTGAGGGAAAGATGCATATGAACATTCCCCATGTATATATATATATATTAGATATATTAGAAATCAAATACAAAAGCCTATCAAGATAGAAAATTGCAACCAATGAAATGAATAGATTCTATAAAAGTATAATTGATCATCTATCTTAGGACCTTAAATAAATAGCGAGCATTACTTAAATAAATTTTGTCCTTTTGGGACGAAACGTTATGGTCCTCTGAATGTGGAAGGTGTAGGCGTCACGAACTCTGCCCTTTTATTAAATCAACACAACAATGAGCATCTTGCTGCCAAAGAGAGAAGATCTGGATCCATGAGATGATAATGTACTTTCTTTTTTCTTTTTCTTTTTTTTTTTTTTTTGTTAAAAACATCCCGCAACAGTATCTTTTGAAAGATACAAATTCAAAAGGTCAGATTTCTTTAAAAAAATCATATTTGTCATGCATTTGACTTGTTTGATAAAGGTTTTATATAAATTCAAGAAACATCCTCTATAAAATAGTATTTAGTATGAAAAACTAAAGAAAGTTGTATTTAATAATTATAAAATACTAATAAGAAAAGAAGGAATTTTTCTAGGAAAAACCCATAAATTTGGATAAAACAACGGAGAGACCAAATACATACTATTGACTGCAGATTGGAGGGTTTCTTGTCACTTTTTATTCTTAATTTCCTGACATTTCTCCCATGAGTCATGGATGTTGTGCACATTATGTGATATTGTGAAATACGCATTCTTTCTCAACCAAATGTCAACTAATACACTTTGTTAGGTTTTTTAGTGTTGGCTAATTTATGGGTTGGACAAAACTCTAGATTCATTGAGTTGTAATTTTCATTTTTTAGATAGACCTACAATCGTTTGCGCAAAGTGGATTGAGTGCAAATCAGTGGTTAAGTGCATTACCCAATCGATCGGATAGATAGAGGTAACTGTAGTCCTTATATAGTGATTATTTGTGAGGGATTTGTGCATGTCTTGTAATTGCGAGATTCATAGTGCTTGATTATTGATCCAATTTGAATTTGTGATTTTTCACCTAGTTTGGATTTTCCACATTATATCTGGTATCCTTGTAGTGTATGCTTTTGTTATTTTATTTCCGCTGTATATTATTTTTTTTTTTTTTGCACACATTGGGCTATTGAGTTGAGCAATTTAGAGATCAATCCAACTCTACTTAGCCCAAGTGGACCTATAGCAGTAGAAATATGTTTCCACCGCTATACATGGACATTAGTAGTGGAAAAAAGAAGAAAAAGAAAAAGAAAAAAAACCTGCCACTAACACTCAATTAAAGCTCACATTTTTAGTGCATCCACCACAAAAGGCTTCCTACAAAATGCTAGAAAAATAGAAGGCTATTAGCAGCGGAAAAAAAAAAAAAAACAAAATAAAATAAAACTGCTGCTAAAATGTATCTATATTCTATAGTGGCGGTTTATTGTGTCGGCCACCAAAGAACTTCCTATAAAATGCTATAAAAAATCATGGATATAATTATCTTTAGCGGTGGAGTTTTTTTTTCCACTAATCAAGAACCATGACAAAGGCTCCCTTTTTAGTGAGTCAATTTTTAACAATATTATATGCATAAAATGACTGAATTTCATGATAAAATTGAGGATGACTTTCATGATAAAATGACTGAATTGTCCTTCAAGTTCACTTAGTTATCTCATTCAGTGAACTCAAAGTAACTTAAATCTAAAACTTCTATTACATATACTTACTTAAATTTGGGATTTTTTTTTTTTTTAAGTTTAGTTTATTTACTTTACATCCTTTTTGTAGTTCTCTCCTGCATTTGGTTATAAAATCATGATGCAAACCGTTTAACAGATATCCCATGTGTATTGGTGTTAGCTGAATCTTACTTCATTCTAGTTGGAGTTAGGCTAATTCCAGTTTAATTGGAATTTGACCAGCACGAATATACTGAATCAATTTATCTGTAGGTTTAATTAATTATGATCAGAGTAAAATATGGTCCAACATCATACACATGGATAACATAAATTTGACTACCTTTGAATTTATAAAGGTAGATCTCACATTGGCAACTGCATTGAATGTTCTATGGCCGGCCATTCATAGCATGTTTTGACAGATGATTTAGCTAAAGACCCACTTTTATCTATAAAGTGTGGTCAGTGGGCCCCACAAACCTGCATTAAATTGGAGAAGAACTGCGAAAGGATCCAAACCCAAATATAAATGGTCTCTCCTCTCTCAATCTTGATAGGCCTCACTAGAGAAAGAGGAGATATATGGAGTTCTTCTCTCTCCCAGCTCTCATCTTCTTCCTCCTTTCTGTTCTCTCTCTCCTCTTCTTACATACTAAAAACCAATCAAACCACTGCATCTCCACAGGCCTCAGAACCTATCCACTTGTTGGAACCTTGCCTGATTTTCTCAAGAACCGCCATCGATTTCTCGAATGGGTAACTGAAGTTTTGATCAAGCACCCCACGAACACCGTTGCCGTCCGAGGCCCTGGAGATGTGGGAGGGATTGTTACTGCCAATCCGATGAATGTAGAGCACATCTTAAAGACCAACTTTGAGAATTATCCCAAAGGTGACTGGATCACTGACGTGTTGCATGATTTCCTTGGCAGTGGCATTTTCAATTCAGATGGGGAGATGTGGAAGGTCATTTTCAAGCTCCTATCTTCTTTCTTACTGTTTTTCTTTTACGTCTCTCTCTCTCTCAGATGTAAATCGATGCTTATCTTTGGCTTTCGAATTTTTATACATAACACTATATATATTTTGCACTTTAAGATTCCTAGCTATATTCAAGATGGTACCAGAGCCAACTGGTCCTAAGTTCGAATCTTAGGAGGAACGACTCGGCCCAAAAAAGAAAAAATGCATGTCACCAAAAGTGCGACGCCCGGGTTCCACTTGAGGGGGAGTATTGAGGAATGGGCTCCACCCAATGAGGAATATTAAAAAGTATTTCCGCTGCTTCTACTAATGCTTTAAAGTTTTTGTAGAAATTGCTAGCTGAAGAAATTCAAGAATATATAGTAGCAACAGGGACTCCATCAGGTAATATCTATGGAAGTGCATCCCAAAACAATAAAATTCCTCCAAACAATGGTGGATCGATACAGGATTTTCATTTGGATGGCGCGGGCAATGATCAAGTTAAGAAGTTAAATAGTAAAACAAGAAAGTTTTAAGTGTCATTTAAGAAATTTCTCAAATCTCCGCAACCACGTCGCAACATGTAAGTCCGCCACTGCCTCTAGGGATCCTTGATCGGCATGTAAGTACGCCATTCCTATTTGAAAACCAGTTTTATGGGCTCACTTTGATGCATGTCAATTATGGGCCAAAGGAAATGGAGGAAAGGTCTATAAATGGAAAATGGATATTTAAAAAAAAATTAATATAACCACAATTTAATGAATATATGAATTTTGAGGCCTTGAGGATCAACGGCGGAAACATATAAAAAAGAACAGCTGTTTTTATCCAACGGTGAGAGACCCCTGAATTGAGTTTCAAATAAGGGTCACTGCCGATTCATGGGGCTAGAGAGTGAAGGGTAGCGTTGAACATTGATTGCCATGCAATCTTCAAAATTGGTTCTGTAAAAAGTTATGTGAGAGTGATTCTCATATTAAAGTTTACGTGTATGTCTTCCCAGTGTCTATGAACATGGTACATATTATAATGATTTTGTGTAAACCCTCCAACAATCATTCTCACATCAGTTTCCTTCTACGGGCATCCAGACTGTCACCAAAGGAGGAGCTCCTGAATTTCTTGGGATCTCACGTGACAAATGGTACCGATGTGTAGTGCACAGGAAAAAATAGTGGCACTCCCCTCACACTTTTTATATATCCCTTATAACTTACACAGAGAGATGATATGGCGGCTTTTTTTTTTCACAGCCTTAAATTGAAATGAGATGTTTCTGCCTCCTCTACACCTCCTCTGCGAGGTTCGCACCTGAGTTATATGCAAATGATACACAAGAAATCATCGCTCTCACTGTGTGTAGAGATATAGAGAGGAAGACTCAGCTGCATATGTTTCTACACTTAAAAACATGTGAACCCAAAGGGTTCATGTGAAGCATGAGTCCGGCTGCTGGGAGGACTTTTTCTACCGTAACTGTGAGTAGATCAATCAAGGTCTACTACATTACTGTGGACAGCCCTTACCTAGACATAAGGTAGGGGCTGCCCACGGTGACGTAGCTGACCTTGATCGGTCCACTCACGGTGACATGGCAGACCGTAATTGGTTCATTCACGGTCGTAATAGGAAAAACCCTCAGATGATCCCGATTCGTGATGCATCAAGCATGGCTATAACTGAATCGGGGTAAGACTAACCGTTGGTGTTTTAAAATAAGAAACAATAAGCCAATCCAACCCTGTTAAACTGGACATGCTAATTGTTGCGGTTTGGTTCAATCTAAACCTCTCGCCCCTACATGAGCCATGTGAGCCATGCAATTGAATCATCAAGCTATTCAAACCTTTGAACCCGATGAGTAAATTGAAATAAAAATGATGAACTGAATATAAAGTTGAGATTATTACTAGTTTGATTTTCCAAACTTCAAAAATAACATTCTTTATTATTTGTCTTTGAAATTGCCCATAAACGGGTAGCCCAAGTGGTGAGGCATCTCTCTATCCATTGATATAACCATCGACCTTCCCAGTGTCTATACGATCAGGACTTGCGTAGCATGAGTGTAGAGTGAGCGTGTGCGTGTGGGGAGGGGTGGGGTTAAGATAAATAAAAAATACTTTTCTTTTAACTTGAAGCACCTTGTTTTAATTAATTTAAGATTTTACATGATTTTGTGTATTTGAAAATTTTAAAATATTGTAAAAATAGAAATTTATTTATGATACCATTGAGGGCATGTTTGTGCAGCGCTGCAGAAAATCATTTTCGAGGAAGATTCATTTTATTTTCCACTAAAAACCTTTCCCAACCTTCCCCCATATGAAATAGTTTTCCACAAGATTAAGGATAAGGTAGTTCATTTTTCAGATTTTCCTGATAGCATATTTGTTTGTAAGCGGGGTGGAGTGGAATAAACTTATAGATGGATCAAATTAAGACAAAAAAAAAAAAAAAAAAAAAAAAAAAAAGAGGAGATAAAAAACAAAAAAGAGGAGATATATTTGGTATCTCAAACATCGTCTCAGTTGAAAATGATTGCACCCTTGGATTGACTATTTGATACAAAACGTAATGAATACATTCCTATGCATTTTCATAATCACATTTTTAGTCAAATGGTCAGTCCAACGGTGGGACCAACTCCGATTAAAATAAAGTTTTGGGACACCCCCATATACCTCAATGAAGTTTACTTTCAATGGTTCAGATTCCATTATATGGGAACTATGGTGGAGTTCTACACGTTTTGGTTATGATTTTTCTAACTCAATGTCTCATAGGATCCTAACTCGTTGTCAGGAACTCTTTTTCTGTTAGCCTAGTGTCGGTAGATGAGTCTTGCTTACTAAGAAGGCCCCAGCACAACAACTCCATCTCACGTGAAGACAGGATAAGTACTGTGTGAAACTAAAAACAAGAGAGAAACTAAAAACAGGAGTCGGCCGACTCCATGCCAACTCAACTCCTTCACTACCGAGTCTGAGATGAGTCAGTCGAGTCAACTCGTACTCGGACGGTTTTTAAAACCTTAAACTTGAGAGCCTAAGATATCAACCAGGTATCATTCTTGGAATTAATAATTTAATTAATTCTGAGAATGGAAACTTGTTTGGCAAGTATTTCGTGAGAGAAAATTTTTAATGGCATGCAGAAAGAGATAAAATGTCTGCCAAACAAGTTTTTTTTTTTTTTTTTTTTTTCATTCATACATTCTTAAAACAAAATATTCCTAGAATGATGTCAAACAAACAGGTAAACATTTCCAATCACCCCCTTTCCCTTGACTATCGGTTAACCCATGTGGGCCGACATGCCATGTGACACTGCTCAAAGTCTAATTGAGGCACTGATCACCCCCTCCATTCATTTTTTTTTTCTACCAACACAGGCACAAAGGAAGACTGCTAGCTTCGAATTCAGCAAGAGGTCTGTCCGAAACTTCGTTATGGAAACTGTCCAACAAGAGATCCAAAACCGCCTCCTCCCATTTCTCCAAACAGCCGCCAAAACCAACAAAACCATCGACCTTCAAGACATCTTCGAGCGCTTCACATTCGACAACGTCTGCATGGTTGCTTTCAACTATGACCCCAAGTTCCTCTTCTTCGACGACTCTTGCAATCTCTCCTCTTCCCCATTCGCTCTCGCCTTCGCACAAGCAGCTTACATCAGCGCCGAGCGCTTCAGGTACGCTCTCCCATTCCTCTGGAAACTCAAAAAACACTTCAAGATCGGCTCCGAAGCCATCTTGAAGCAATCCATCTCCACCGTCCACGATTTCGCCATGAACATCATAAGATCTAGAAGAAGCAGCTCTACTAACAAAGAAAACACCGACCTTCTATCTCGATTCATCATCTCAACCAACAATTCAGATGAACTCCTCAGAGACAACATTGTAGGCTTCCTCCTCGCGGGCCGCGAAACCACATCTACTACACTAGCATGGTTCTTTTGGCTGTTATCTTCCAAACCCCAAGTCGAGGGAAAGATCATTCGAGAGCTCAAATCGATAAGAACCCAGTTCCATAAAGATCCTTCAGACATGTTTGATTACCAAGAGTTGCAAGAAATGCAGTATCTGCATGCGGCCGTCTCTGAGGTTCTAAGGTTGTATCCGCCCGTAGCAGTGGACTCAAGAGAGTGTAAAGAGGATGATGTGATGCCGGATGGGACGATAGTGAAGAAGGGGCAGTTCGTGGCATATAATGCGTATGCGATGGGGAGGTTGGAAGCGATTTGGGGGAGAGATTGTGGCAATTTTGTGCCGGAGAGATGGTTGGGTGAGAATGGGATGTTTCGGGCTGAGAGTCCGTATCGGTTTCCGGTGTTTCATGGGGGGCCGAGGATGTGCTTGGGAAAGGAGATGGCGTATATACAGATGAAGTCCATTGTAGCTTGTGTGATGGAGAGATTTGAGATTGATGTTTTAGGGAAGGATAGGTGCCCTGAACATCTGTTGTCTCTGACGATGAGGATCAAAGAAGGATTGCCTGTTAGAATCAGAGAGAGACAGATGAAGGGACCGTATCGAATTTGATGGAGTATGTATGTATAAATGTTATACTACTTAGAGTACTACATCATACACTACTTATACTATGTATGTATCTATATAAGCGTAGGCCTGTGTATGAGTTGGTACATGTTGGGGCAACAAAAAATCAAGGCCCAGCTCATCCACGGTTCAAATATATATCCTGTATTGATCCTGTTGGGTGTTTAAGATATATAGATCTTAATTTGCTATGTCAATGTCATTTATGACTTTGGCTTAAAGTATTCGAATAGAAAAGGCCCATTTCTATGTGTGAAAATTTTATATTAAGAATTGATACTAAACTTGTTTCTAAGAAATGGCTATTGATGAGGCAATTAGGGAGAATGGCTTCTTACCCGATAAGGAGTGGCAGTTCTCACCTGGCTGCCAAGGTTTTGCTCTTCTGTGATTGGGGTTTCCGTGTGTATGCGAGCTCTAACTTGGGTCCCAGCCCCCTTGGCTGGGTTATCAAAAAAATAAATGAGGTAATTAGGAGTGAAGGATATGAGGTGGTGTTGTGGTGCTATAGATGGGTCTCAACTCTCTTCTAAGATTTTCATTCACTTGGGTGATGACAGGGTATTCATTTTCTATCATACTTTAGTTTAGCTTTTATTAACGTGTTTGACAGTTTAGTTGTTGGATATAGACAAGTATGGGTTTAAAGATTTTGCCCAGGCAGACATAGGGCAATTTTCAGGTTCTTGGTTGCCAACGATCCACCGCACCTGCCATATTGCTTTATAAAAAAAAAAAGAGATTTTTTTTTAAAGAATATTAAAGCATTTAAAATTTCTTTTAAAAGAAAAAATATTAAAATATATGATTTGGGGCCAGGCGACTCGAGTGTCCTTTGTGGGCGATTTTAGTTTCACACGTAAATTGGGTCAACTACAGGGAAAGCAGTGGTGTAAGGAAGTCAAATGGGTCGTGCCAACATGACTCAACAAGGCCTAGCACGGCAGTTAACGGCCTGTGGCCCGGCCCGCCAGGCACAACCCAGAGCATGGGCCGTGCTGTGCCAGGTAGGATTGGCACGGCCCGCCAGTGGCACGGCACGGCACGATATTTGATATTTTTAGCTTAAATATTAAAAATATAGTCTTTTATCTTTTTTATTTTTTTATTATCTGAAAAAAATTGGGAGGTTTTGAAGGTAGTCCTCTTAAAAAAAATCCAAATAGAAAAGATCCAAATAGTTTTCTTCTCAATGGAGTAGATCGAATTTAACAGAACCACTTAAATTTGTGTCCCACTCTTCTTTATGTGTATCTTTTTTTTTATTTTTTTAGTGTAAATATTTGTGTGGCACGATTGAGAAATCAAATACTGAAATTTGACTCTTTAGCTATTTATGGCCTTCTGTAGACGATGTAATTTATGGGTGCATAGGAAAAATACAAATAATAGATTGACTAAATATCAGGTGAACACAAGTGTAGCAGAACTGTATATATCCAACGATTTTTAGTTTTTTCAAATATTTCTCAAGAACCATGATGAATCATGACATTAAATTATTTTAACTCTTACAATATTCCAAAAAAGGTGAATGGTTGGATCGTCAATTAGGGGCCCACAAAAGTCTAGGAGAGCAGATCTAATGGTCTAGAGATTTGTACAAATTTCATAAAATTGTGATGAGTCAATTGTTGAAATCTGATCCCTAGACTTTTTTTTCCCCTTCTGGCTTTTTTGGCCTTCCGAAGAGGATGAATGATTCAAAATGTAATTTAGGGCCCATAGGAATGGAAAATTGGAAAAAAAAAAAAAAAAAAAAAAAGATTGCTCCAAAATCACATCATTTTCACCGTGAACAATTGGTGAAAAATTAGACACGTAACGGTTTACTAGGGTTTGGGATCCTTTTGGACTCAAAATCAACCAATTTTCGCACCAAGATTTACACGTGTGATGCATAAATGCTGCAAACAAACAAGGATGGATAACAGTTACTGCATGATATATACATTTATATATATATATATATATATAAATGGAAAATTTCTTGTACAGTAACCCAAAGTAAACAAAGCACATAGGTGGCTTCAACATGTCTCCAAATGGTTACACGTTAAATTTCAGGTCATTTCGACAATATTTGACCCAACTTTGCCGCTCGGAAGCAAAATTAGGCCTCTCAGCGGCGGAGCTTCCTGAGACCATGACATTTAAATCGGAGCTAATGGATCGTTTCAAAATTACTCCAATAGGCTCTCTGTCAAATTTCAGGTCAATCGGACATCGATTGACCGTACATCAAAGCGTGACATCTTCCTCGTGACAAAATCAAGTCTATTGGCGACGGGACTCCAAACAGCTTCAAAACTCAAATAAAAGCCCATGGTTGGTCCTATTTACTGCTCAGGAGGCTTCACCTCAAATTTCAAGTCATTTCGATATCGTTTGACCTAGTTTGGCTTCTGACGATAAATCGGCGACAAAGTCTTCGGATTTTCCAGAAAATAGGAAACTTTGTGCTCTGATTTGCACGGCTTCTTGTCAAGTTTTCTTTAGGAAAGTCAGGCCAAATAAGAAAAACCCGAAAAACGACGGAAAAACGGCGACCAAAAGGGGATAAAAAAACCCCATGGTCGCCGGCAACTATGGAGATCCAGGTCGCCGGATTTAGCCCAAAAGCCAGTTTTTTGGGTATTTTTCAAGTTGTTTGGCCCCTGTGGTTTCCCTAAAATCTGATTTTTGGAGCTCAAAATCCATTGATCTTTGTCAACATCACAGATCCGCCGCCAAGATCATTGGATCATCATCGGACGCTTCAAAATCATCAACCGGCCAACCAAGAAAGCACACTTTCTGCCCGATCGATCGAGATATCAACTGGATAGATGTTGCCGGCCCATTGTTATCAATCAATGTCTGAAGTTACATTGCCATTCGACATCAAACAACACATGGATCCATCGATGATCATTGCAAGCAGAATTCCAAAAGATGCGGTACTGCCCGCGACTCTTCAAGCACCCCGGCGACCACTTAATGTAGTCAAATGACCCATTTTATGACAAGTTAATGCGGCTATTAACTCATTATTTTGGACGGCCCAATCAGAAGCAAGGAAAAAAGGAGTTATAAGTCCAAGCAATCATGGCAATAAATCATGTAACTCCCCTTATCATAGAGTTTAAAAGCGATTAAACGCCCATCATTCTCCATCGGCCAATCTAAAGCCAAGAAAAAGGAGTTACAAAATCATAAAATAAAGACTTGTAACTCCTCCCATCATGAAGCATTAATGCAATCAATGCTCATAAACGCACCTAATGGCTACTAAAAGCCTATAAAAGGAGGGTCATTCTAAAAAGAACGTGTCCGGAAAAATCAATCGATCAAGATCCCAAAAATTCCCGGAAGAATCTCCAAAAAATCCAGACACTATGCAAAAGAAGCGCTGCTACTCTAAAGAAACTCCGCATCAACCAACAACACAAGGTGATCGTAGTCCCTTGGAGGGCCACCCCCCAAGGTCCCCTCTCCTTCTATCCAACATAGCTAAACGTGGCTCTTTAGCCCGTCTATTCGACTTTTTATTGGATATAAAACCTCCCCTTGGTCTTTATCCTCTAAAAATCTGAGGTCCAAGTCAAGCCAAGTGAATCAAAATATCATATGTTCTCATCTGAAGGACGATGGCGGAGTCCATACATGACTCGTGATCGTCAGTCTGAACGAGTTCCCACAATCTCCTGAGAAGTTAGAATTCATTTTCTCACTTTTCTGTTGTATTTTGTATTTTTTTTAGTGACAAAAAAATCACAATTCTTATCTTTTACATTTTGATGAGATTTGTAAATCGCCTTTTACGGCACAAAACCGCCTTTCACGGCAAACAAATGAAAAATCGCCTCTTACGGCATTTAAATATCATGTTTATTTTTTAAAAAATATATGTGCAATGGAAAGTTAGAAAAAAAAATTGATTTCCATTTTTACTTGTGAAGGTGAATCTCCGGACCACTACTTCCAAATTCCAAGTAAAATAAAAAATCTAGCATACCCATGCAAAAATATTAATGCTCGCTTTTCGTCCCCCTGACCCCGGTTGCCCCAGGGCTGAGGAAGGCAAAAGCTAGGTCCATCAAGATGAACTCTCTATTCTAAGTGGATTATTATTAGGAGTCTTATGCATGGATTTAGGGCTATATATTGGGTATTTCTCCCAACCCAAAGAGACACAGATCGTCTCTCAAGTTCTAAATTAGATATCTAATTGAAAGAAATTTTCTCTAGAGATTTTTTGAAGAGTTATGCTGCCAAGTATTCTAGAGAAAAAGTTTCATCTGCATCCCTTGTATAAGATCATCTTCTTACGTATAAGATTTGAGGAGTCAAGCGCTGGATTGAGTCTGTTGCAATCAACGGTGTGAAGTCGTTAAAGCGTGAAGTGACACAAGGTAACTTCAGTCCTTAGGTAAGGGATATCTAGGGAGGAAATATGAGTTTCTTTTAATTGCAAGATTTGTAGTATTTGATTGTTAATCTAGTTCGGATTCGTGGTTTTTCACCCGGTTAGGGTTTTCCAAGCCAAATCTGGTGTCCTTGTAGTATGTGCTTGTAATTCTATTTTCGCTGCATAGATTATTATTTTTTGCACACTATTGGGCTGATTTATTGAGTGGACCAATCTCTCGTACCCTAGACCTTTAAGCCTTTTTCAAATTTTTATTTCCATTATATTAGTGGTGGGGACTGAGTGTCATGGCCCCGGATCGGATTACTGTTCAACGGTGTGTCCATGCTCCAAAAGGCTGCAACTGTGTGCTAGGCATTGCTAGAAAATCCTACTCGTGCGCACTGGTGTGAGGAGATTCCAAATATCTCAAACCAAAGAAATTTACAGTGAAAGCTTGTTTAATCAACAATAGACATGATATCAAACATATATAGAAAGATGAATGTCAAAGTGCATAAATTCCAAAAGAGCATTTACGTTATAATTGCAACTAAAACATATACAAAAGATAATAAAAGTATGTTATTACAACTAGCACTAGCCATACAAAAACAAGGTCACTGATGTCAAAAAGATATACAAAAGTATCATAAAAGCTCGCTCGAAAACACTCAAGATGTGATACGTAAGCTCCTGTCAGGTGCCATATTTAAATGACATCATCTACACATCATTAACCTACGTCCAACAGCTCCTCAGCCGCCGTCTCCGGTTCGGGGGCAGGGATAGGAAAGTTAGGTCACCTACAACACCAAGTGTTGCTAAGACAGGTTTAAGATAACTTGACAAGTAGTTAACATTGCATATTTCTCCAAACAAGAGTAAATGACGTATAATGATAAGCGAATTTCAATGTAAGTAAATGAGAGGCAAATCATACTTGACTGATGATAACAAATGCATTAAGCATCGAGATAGGAAAAATCTAACTCAATATATAATCTTAGCAAATTGGCAACCATGTCAGCTAAATTCTCTCAACTATACAATTGTGCGGCGTTACCATGGAGATGGAAAGCTCACTAAAAAGGTCAAACTCGCGTGGTTGCAATGGCGTGACCACGGAGAGGCTAAATCCCAACTTTCATGGCTGCAGCGATGTAATCTATAAATGGGTTAAATGAAAATTAACTACAGTAATGCTAAAATGTCTAAATCCCAAAGCATTCAGGCCGATTGAAAGGGACTCGAAATTAAGTGGTACCGACTCCAAAAATTGGTATAAACTGGTCTAATTGAAGTCTTGCAAAAATATACCAACGAATAAGGGAACTACTCCGAGTAACGGGAAAATCTAACTAAAGTGTTGTATATTAATGAGTAGCCCTTAAAGAGATATCATGTTGGCTAAATTTGATAAATCAGTATGACTTGTCTAAAGCAGATAAGACTAAACAAGCTAAAACATTCTCCTTGACAAGACGAAACAGACGGAGTGGGAGTACGGTTTTTCCTATTTTGGAATCTTCTTGTAGAACGAGAGGGAAAGAGGGGAAAGTCGTTTGTTTATTTATACAAAGAAGGGAAAGAGAAACGCCGTGGTCCGTTCATGTGAGCCAAGTACGTGGTCTGGCATGAGATACGTATGGTGAGGAATTCGAATCTGGTGAGGTAAAACCCCACAGTGACTTGATCATGAATGGATCATTTATGGTCCGCCACATCAGACAGACCGCCGTGCATCCAAAGAACAGGAACATGGGATTTAGTCCCTCCTAGACCCAATATGAACGTTGTGGCCTGGAAATGGGTTTTCTGAGTTAAGCATCGACCCGTTGGATCCATTAGCCGCTACAAGGCCAGGCTTGTTGCTAAAGGATTTCTCCAACTTCCGGGTATTGATTTTGTTGAAACTTTTAGCCCGGTTGTCAAACAAGCAACTATTCAGGTTGTTTTATCACTCGCTTTGACATATAAGTGGCAAGTTCGTCAACTTCATGTTGAGAGTGCTTTTCTTCATGGTGATCATACTGAACAAGTCTTTACGGCTCAACCTATTGGATATGTTGACCCAACTCGACCATCATATGTCTGCCACATGCGTAAGGCTATCTATGGGCTTCGTCAAGCGTTGAGAGCCCGTTACACCAAGTCCACTACAAACCTCCTTGAGTTGGGCTTTGAAAATTTCAAAAGCTAACCCATCACTATTTGTTCTCCAAACAGCACCCATCATCACATATCTTCTTCTCTACGTAGATGACATAATACTCACTAGCAACAACCCAGGCTTCATCGCAACTTTGTTAACCCAACTTGGATCCAAATTTTCTATCAAAGATCTTGGCCACCTCCATTATTTTTTGGGTATTGAAGTCCAACCTCACAATGGTGGCCTGCTACTGTCACAAGCTAAGTACAAAACTGACCTACTTCACCGCACCAACATGCTTGGCTCCCAATCAGTTATGTCCCTAGTTTCTCACAGCAAGGCTAACCCTTCCAATGTCGCCTTATTATCTAATCCCACTGAATACAGGCAAATTGTTGGGGCTCTGCAATACATCACTATCACCCGGCCAGACATAGCAATTGCTGTTAATCAAGCATGCCTACATATGCATCAACCCACCACTCATCACATGGTTGCTGTCAAGAGAATTTTGCAGTTTCTAAAAGGCACTCCAACACACAGTTTGCTTTTGCGGCCAGGCCCACTACATTTAGTGGCCTATTGTGATGCCGACTGGGCAGGTGACCCAATCGATCGACGATCTACAAATGGGTTTTGTGTGTTCTTTGGGTCTTCACCTGTCTCATGGGGTGCAAAGAAGCAACCCACAGTTTCAAGGTTATCTACGGAAGCAGAGTATCGATGCCTTGCTCTCACAGCTGTAGAATTATCGTGGCTGAGGTCTCTATTAAGAGATCTACATATTCCATTATGTAAAATGCCTGTCATCTAGTGTGACAATATCAGCGTTATTTCCCTTGCCTCAAATCCTATCTATCATGCGCACATGAAGCATCTTGAGGTCGATTACCACTATATCCCAGAAAAAGTGGTTAACAAAGAATTAGCGGTCCAATATGTCTCAACCAATGAACAAATAGCTGATATTTTCACAAAAGGGTTGTCTTCGAAGAAAGTATGGGATCTTCAATCCAAGCTTTGTGTGTTCTCTAGACCCCACAGCTTGAAGGGGGCTAATAACATCATTCAATCGATCAGCCAAAATCATGCAGCTACACGTGGTGGAGGAAATCATGTAGTCCATGATTTGTGGATCACCACAATTCAAATCTCCTGCAATCTCTCTCTTTATTTACTGTCACGAGTCACCACAATTCAAATCTCCTGCAATCTCTCTCTTTATTTACTGTTTGTTTCCTTGTATATAGGATACAGTGTTGTTAAATACCAGTCAAATTGTAAATCAAATACACAACAGAATTATTCAAATCATTCTGAGTTTTCTCAGGGAGCTATATGTGGTGGAACCTAGAGGCTATAGAGTCATTATGAGAGTTTTTATTTGATTTGCAAGTTTCCAAAACATCTATTTCTGTCCATTGGCACTTTTCATTACAAAATTCTTAAAACTTCAGCGTCTAAATTGCTCGGAAGTCAGGAATTGTGACTCTAACAGGGGACCACGTTTAAAATTTGTAAAGTATCCTGCAAACAAACAGGCACTCAAACTGTTCAAAGTTATCCTAATAAACCATGAACTACTAATACGACTTGGGCTGATGAGATGTGCACAGGATTTAAGTAGAACACCACAGTCAAGTTCACCTTTTGAAATCTAAACTATTCAGAAAAAAAATTCACTTCTTGTTATGTTATTTGATAAAGTTTATCTCATAATAAAATTGAGCATATATAAAATGAATAATATAAAAAATAAATCATATAGTTTATACAATATCCATTATATTTATACATGCAATTTTACAAATGCGACAAATTCTTATTTGAGTATAAGAAAGAAAGGGCATTTCCTTTAAACGATTTAGATTTATAACAGGTAAGCCCAATTATTGGATTCCATGTGAGTTCCTCATGCATTTCATGGGTTCACTATCACCTACAACTAAAGTCAAGAAATGTGAAGTCAAATCAAAGTTTTACATGTGATCAATTGAACTGTGCACACGTCATTGCAACTTGTTTGCACTTGTCTTCAGCCACTGAAAGGTGTGGTGACATTTATTTTATTTTGGACTGTCAGTTTGGATTTCATAGTTTCAGAGAATCCTGATTCCATTAGTTTGGACACAATGTAGTTGTTAGTTTCTGGCTAGGTTTTAATCAAATTTCCGATATAGATGTGGTTTTTTTTTATATATATTTTGGTAAATTCGGGTATAGATGTTGATTGATAATGATGGTATGTATGTATGTAAGAGTGACCTCTAACAAGCTCATATAAGTATTTGTCTGAGGAGGGGTTGAGGGGCATTATCATGGGGGACCTCAGATTTGTAGTTCTTGACCTCTGATTCATAAAACTGTGTTACCTTGTGGCCCATGGGTTTCATTATAATTTCTCAAGTGAGAAATAAAACAAATGATAAATAAAGACACTGATAAACCATGTCTGTTTTGTTTGTATAGGCAATATTAGGGAAAACACGAGACCCCCCGATGGAAGGAGTTGTCTATCACACAACCGCCTATTTGAAAAATTGGGGCTTTACTTGACTTTTACTAATTTAGTAAAGTGCCAAACGGGCCCTAAAAGTATCCATTCCCGGAGGGGCAAGTTACCTCACATGTACTGTACCACAAACCTAATCTAGAGTTAAAAAGAAAAAAAAATATTATTATGCTCTTTTAATATAAAATAGTCAAATTATCCTTAAAGAACTTCTCACCACATAAGAACTATTTGGGGGCTGTTTGTTTCATGTAATTAAGACTTTGGAAATTTTAAGGTTGTAAAATTAAGAGTTAGAATAATCTAATGGGGTTGATTTTCTTTACCTTATTTATCCGTGATGAGAGGTTTCCATCGCCTTACCATCATTGATTGGCGGGTCAAACTGTAATTTCTCGCTTTCAGTGGGCCTCGGATCAGGTAGGCGTATCGAATAGCATGTACATTGTTTAAACATGACCATTTATTAACTTGGTTAGAATAGTCACTTACAATGAATGCATCCCAAACATGAAACTGTCACTCCTAACAATGTATTATTGGGCTTGGTTCACAGTTGAGTTGACGGGTCAGTTTAGAATTTCCATCTCTACGCTTCTTATATGGGCTACCAGGCATGTTCATTCTACCAAAATTCAATCATCTTATATTTGTAGTCCCAAACTGAGAAAAGAGGTTTTTTTAACACCAACTAGAGGGTGCTGGGAGAAACACCCCCACTCCCCCAGGGTAGTAGACCTTCGTTTGAGGTGAGGGAAATAGACCTCGGAAGAGGTGTCAAAGCCCTGTTGAGGGAATGTAGCCCAGGATTTAGGTGAGAACTGCCGCCACTTACCAGTAGCCGCTCAAAATGAGAAAAGAGTTGAACTCCATCGTAGAAACATTTTGGAACTATTAGAGGCAGTGACTGGGAAACCTACAGGAAGACTGAACCTACTTGCTAGACTTCTTTCCAAGTCATTGGGCTGGGGCTGGGAAGGAGTATGGATCCCGGCATGTCTCCAACAAGTTTCTGGTGAATGGGAGGTGTGGAATTCTACCATGAAGCCCCACCTGTTGATAGTCCAAATTGTTAAAAATGAATCTTACGTTAATAGGAATGAGTCCCAGCACATGACTGATGATGTGGATAAAAATAATCTTTAGACATTATCAAATTGTCAGTTACATGGTCAATCTTAGGGTGGGGCCAATTCCTATGAAGGTAAGTATAAGGACATGTAACTAGGGGAGGTAAAATTCATTTTGAGCAGTCCAGTTATCAATAGGTGGGCCTCACAGTGGAGTTCCACACTCTTTATATGGAAAATGGAACATGAAAGTCCTCTTCTTTCAAAGTCATTGCTTCTTTGCTCCTTTTTTTCTTATTGTGGTGAATGGGCGGATAAAGTCATTGCTTTTTCAAAACGTTTTTTTCACAAGAAGAACTCGCATACACGGGAGACCTCCCAGTGAGAACTTACTTACTCACTTCTTCTGTACTTAGTACTTACGAAAGATGAGTCACTGTCTCACCCATGATTCCTTCATTTGAGTGGAAGGAGTGGGACATTAATACCAATTGAAATTTCAAGGTGCTTAGAATTGATCTCATACTTATGCATGGGATGCCATTAAATTTTACTCCAATCCAAGTTCACCCCCACTTTATGATCGAGTATTCAATATTTAATAATTTGATTAACATAATCTGATGCATTATTAATCACATTATTAAGTCCAAACCTGGGCCGATTCACACCTACCCTGCACCATACCCAACACATGGCAGGTTTATAATTTGCATTACTAAACCGATTCCCTGGTTATTTTAACATATTATTAATAATTCTCCGCTTAATATTCTCCATCCCTCTTCTCCTCAATAATCCTCATTCTACCATCTATGCATATAATTCCATGAAAATCAAATCAGGCCCTTTCCTTTTTCTTTTTATTTTTATTCTTTCTGTCTTCTGCCAAGTTGGCCTAGTGGCCAAGGGAGATTGAATAAATTCAGCCACCCAGGAATCGATCCCTTGTGCCACGGTGGAAAGCAAGTGTTTTATCAACCGGGATAGCCTCGTATTCTCCAAATCAAGCCTTTTGTGTATTAAGAAAAGTAAAGCAAATTTAGGGATAATATAGTGGTAAAGGCTCCAACTCCCATCCCACCCACCGGGGATTGATCCATGGTGGGTGGCTTTACTCCTCTCCAACTTGGCCACTAAGATTAAAAAAAAAAAAAAAGAAGCAAACTTCCTAGAAGATATTTCTGATTTTTTTTTTTTTTTTTTTTCAGATATCACTAGTACAGATATTTGAAGCTTTGGGAGAGCTGAGACTTGAACTTTTCTGTTGGCCCAATCTATATACTTTATTAGCACGCAGACTAATACATCTATACGCACATAATACATGTTGCATGCAGCATGCATACACAACAGTCAATCCTGCCCGTTTATCTTTTTCTCTCTAACTCTTACAGGCAACCCTCCTGTCATCCTCATTGTCAAAGAGAGCAAATGATCAGGACACTTATCCTTCCCCAACACATCAATATCAAATCTCTCCACCACACATGCAACAATCGACTTCATCTGTATATAAGCCATTTCCTTACCCCAAACACATCCTAGGTCCCCCATGAAATGCGGGAAATCGAAATGGACTCTCTGCCTGAAACATCCCCTTCTCATCCAACCATCTCTCCGGCACAAAACTGCTACAATCTCTCCCCCAAATCCCCACCAATCTCCCCATCGCATATGCATTATATGTCACAAAACACCCCTTCTTCACCACCGTCTGGCATCACATCATCCTCTTTACACATTCTCGCGTCTAGCGCTACTGGCGGATACAGCCTCATAACCTCTGTGACGGCCGCATGCAGATACTGCATTTCTTGCATCTCTTCGTAATCAAACATCTCGAAAGGACCTTTCTGGAACTGGGCTCTTATCGATTTGAGCTCTCGAATGATCTTTCGCTCGGCTTGGGGTTTTGACGATAGCAGCCAGAAGAACCACGCTAGCGCAGAAGATGTAGTGTCTCGGTCCGCGAGGATGAAGCTTACGATGATGTCTCTTAGGAATTCATCTGAATTCTTATTACTATTATCATTGTTGGTTGAGAAGATGAATCGAGATAGAAGGTCAGTGTCCTGGGCGTTTTCTTTGTTGGAACTCTTTCTTGACCTTATAATGTTCATGGCGAAGTCGTGGACGGTGGAGATGGATTGCCCCAAGATGGTTTCAGAGCCAAGATTGAAGTGTTTCTTGATTTTCCAGAGGAAGGGGAGGGCATATCGGAAGCGCTCCGCGCTAAGGTTGGCAGCTCGTTCTAAGGCAAGAGCAAACGGGGAGGAGGAGAGGTTGCAGGAGGAATCGAAAACGAGGAACGAGTGGTCATGGTTGAAGGCGATCATGCAGACATTGTCAAATGCAAAGCGCTCAAAGATGTCTTGAAGGTTGATGGTTTTGTTGGTTTCGCTGGCTATTTGGAGCAGTGGGAGGACGCGGTTTTGGATCTCTTGTTGTACAGTCTCCATGAGAAAATTTCGGAGAGACCTCTTGCTGAATTCAAAGATTGTTGTCTTCCTTTGCACCTGTGTAGAAAATTTTGAAACTTGAGAAGCCTTGCTTTTTGGGCTCACCTTTATACATGCAGATCAAGGATCCTAGAGGAATTTTATTCACCCGATGGAGTATCTGTTACTACTTCATATACATTTTGAATCTTAAAATACAAAAAATATAGCGTGTATGTATCAAAACCCAAAAGCCAAGAGATTCATCCATTATATCTCTACACGAGAGAAAGAGAGAGAGAGAGAGAGAGAGAGAGAGAGAGAGAGAGAGAGAGAGAGGGTTGAAAATAACCTTCCATAGCTCTCCATCTGAATTGAAGATGCCGCTTCCAAGGAAATCATGCAGCACATCAATGATCCAATCACGTTTCGGATACTTCTCCAAGTTGGTCTTGAAAATGTGCTCTACATTCATCGGATTGGCGGTGATGATTACTCCCAAATCTCCAGCGCCTCGGACAAAAACAGTGTTTGTGGGGTGCTTGATCACAAGTTCGGTTGTCCATTTGAGCAATCTATGGCGGTTTTTGAGAAAATCAGGCAAGGTTCCAACAAATGGATAGGTTCTAAGGCCCGTGGAGATGCTGTGGTTTGACTGGTGTTTGCTGTGTAAGAAGAAAAGGAGAGAGACATGGAAGGAGGGAGAAAAGAGAGCTAGTAGAGACAAGAACTCCATATATCTTCCTCACTCTTATTGGGTTGGATGAGTAAGAGGACATATTATTTATATTATGGTTGGATCCTCTGCAGAGCTTTCTACAACTTAAGGCATGTTTGTGGGGTCCACTAAACCCACTCAATAAAGAAAGGATGGTCTTTAGATGAGTCATCTCATCTGTCAAAAATTAGATCAATGAGACATTGTTAAATGTCCAACTTAAAGCAATGAAATGAACTACCAAATAGATAAAAGAGCACCATTTCGATTTCATGGCATTGGGCAGGACAGTTATTCTCTGCACCTCAGTTTTAACAAACAATGCATTAGAAGGCCTTCCTTCACCTAGTGAGGCCAATTGATCTCTTAATCATGCAAAGTGTTCGCTATTGAAAATTCTGCAGAGAATTTGGACCCTTATACTGAATTATAATTGGCATAAAAGCTAATTTATAATTGGCATAAATGTTGTAGAGGATTTAGTCAATTCTCTACACCTGCCAACTTAAGACCTACCTTCTTAAATCCAAAGTTGAGTCAAATTTAGAGTTTCCCCGTGTAAGATACTGGTCCATATTTCACTATGATCATCAATGATCAAAATAGCGGTTGCGGCAAGCGTAGCAACCAGTGGCCAAAACACTATGTAGCAGGTAATACGTTGCAGTTGTGGCAACACATAGCAGTGTAGCAGTGTGATTTTATAAGTGGTCAAAAGATTTTGAATCTTATGTAGTAGCCAATATTAAGATGACTTTAGAAAAGGCTATTGAGGAGAAAAAATAGGAAAAGAATGTTTTAAATTAAAACTAGTTGGCTCTACTAGGTTTTAGACCGTAGCACCGTTATTTTCAAAATAGCGTAGTGAACTCAACCGCTATGGCCGATAATGTGGCCCCTACACTACGTAGTGGCTGCTATTTTGAACTATGATGATGATAATTAGATCTACAGATAAACTGACTTTGCATATTAGTTCTGGTCAAAATTCACTTCAACCAGAATTAACATAACTTCAACTAGGATGAAATTTATCTTGGAATGAAGTAAGATTCAGTGAACACCAACAGGTGGGACATTTGTTAATTTTGAATGGTTCATATCATGATTTTAAAACCAAATATAGGAGAGACCTGTCAAAAGAGTGTAAAGATAAAAAACAAAAAAAAAAAAAAAATGATAAAAGAAAAACATTTATAAAAACAAATCTCTAACTCAAGCAAGATTTTTAACAGGAGACAAATCTCTAACTCAAGTAAGTTTTTTAACAGGAGTTTGAGATCTAAGTCATTAAGAAGAGTTCACTGAATGAGTTAACAAACTTATCTTGAAGGGGAGTTCAGTCGGTTTATCATAAAACTCATTACCAATTTGTTAAACAGGATAAAAGGGATGTATATAACATTTCCAAAAAGTTGATCGGGTTTGAAGAATATCCTGGAAAGGGAGTTTTTGAGTGTCAGAAAACAAAGGGTGTATGAGAAAAAAAAACTTTTCTAAGTTGAGAATAATGACTATAGTTATTTGTGAGGGCGTCTAGAAGAAGTCTTGGGTTCTTTGTTTTTAGTAGTGTTTTATAGTCTTTAAATTCAACTTTCTTAAATTGTGCATATTAAATACTATTTCATAAAACATATTTCTTTAAGTCATAAAGTTTTATAATAAAAAATTCCAACATATGATACGGATAATTGTGTATGAATTTGTATCTTTTAAAAGATACTGTCACAGGATTTTTTTTTTCTTTTTTTTTTTTTGAAAAAAAATGTACATTATCATGTCATGGATCTCAGCCTTCTCTAGCTTTCACAGTAGGATTGCTCATTGATGTATTTTTGAAGTAGGATAAATGGCAAAGTTTGCAAGAACCATGGGCCTACAACATTTAAGAGCATCATAAGGTTTAGTCAACTGAAGAGATAGAAAGAGAGATGCATATACAGACAGAGAGACCCCTCCCTACACCGCCAAGCATCCGCATACACAACAAATAGTTGAGTGGAGAAAAGGTTTGGAACACATGTGCACCACACACAGAGAAAATCATGCAGGAATGATGCTATCATGTTGATGGCAAGGGATTTTTCATGCTTATGGTGTGTGTTTTACTATTGTTTGACACAGCTGATATTGGGAAGCTGCTGGTATAAACCAGTTTTTGAAAATCTGATATTATTCATTAATGTACTTTATAGCCCTTTCAGCTTGTATTTTAAATGTTGTGTTAATTTAATGAATCAATCACCATTTCCCCAAAAAAAATAATAATAAAATAAAACTCTACCCAACCTTATACTCAATGTCCTTATAATAACAACACGTGTGTATACCAAAGTGGAAAATACAATTCAACTTAACATATGCATACATACACTTGCACACACAAAATCGATGTTGACCTAATCATTTGTAATTGAATATTGCAAATTGGGACACTCCAAATGGCAAAATGGTTGATTTCCTTGGTGAATCTGTCAATATCACCCTAGTTCATTGTGCAAAAAGAGTTATCTAGATGTCCAACAGCAGCAGTGGATGGTTTGGCCCATACTGGAGCTACTGTGGGTCCAACTACTGAGGCATAGAAATAACACAAAAATAAGAAATGGAAGCAATCAAAGCCAACTGGATTTGACATCAACCAAAAAGAGCACCTGCCAGGACAAAATCTATCTGGCTGACCTAGTCTGGCTTTTAAAAACACTGGTGAAAAGAAAGTCACATTGCGAAAAGTAAATTCTGTTTACCAATAAAGAAAAGGTAGAATCCATTTATAGGAAGTAAAATCGAAAATAAAATATAAAATCCATATATAGGAAGTAAAAGTGAAAATAAAATATATAACGATTAACGACAGTGAGTAGAATCTAAGCAGCCTGTGCAAAACTTGGACAAAGCTAGCAGAGCACTATGTGATCATTAAGTGTGTCTTTGATTGAAGGGTCATTCTATAAGACAGCAGTTAGACATGCTCTATTGTATGGAATTGAATGTTAGGCAATGAAAAAAGACAAGCTAAAGTTCATATAAATGAAATCACATGCTAAGATGGATGTGTGGAGACACAATAATGGATAGAATTAGGAATGAGTTCATAAGAGAACCTACAAGTGGCTATAATTACAGATAAATTAATGAATGCCATTTAAGATGGTTTAAGCATGTGCACAAAACGTCAAAATCAGTTTTCTGCTTCGCGTTTTGACAGGCTGCAAATCGAAGGAACTAGATGAAGGAGGAGATCGATTAATGCATTGGATTAAGTAGTGAAAAAAAAAAGATAATGGAGTTATAGCGAGGGCTTTATGCTCTTCTAATAAGGCTGATTGGAAAAACTCACAAAGAAGACCAGAATAGATCAGGAACAAGCAATGGTGTCTACTAACTGGTCTATCCCACGCACACTTTAATCCATTTTTCTTTACCACTATTAGCATCTTCTGCACTCTTCGCCACACACACACAATTACATGCCTTAAGCCGACCCCTGATTGATGAAATAAGGCTAAAATTGGGGGGGGGTGGGGGGGGGGGGTGTGGGGTGGGGGGTGGGGGGGGGGGGGGGGGTGGTGGGGGTGTGGTGTTGGGGTGGTGTTTCATGCTCCTATCAAGTTTTTCCCTCTCATTATGGTGAGGGATAGATGCACAAGAATGGATTGGTCAAGAAAAGGAGTGGGGAGATGGAGAAACATGAGGGAGAAGAGGAAGAAAGAAGACAACACAAGCAATGATCTTGTTGCTTAACTGAAACGAGAGACGATATCGTCACCCAGTCAAAAAGGCTAAAAATAAAAAGAAGTTAAAATATTTGGGAGGGCCTTTTCTGTGCAATTGAAACTATGACGTCTTTTTTCGTGCACAGGCCATTCAAGAGGTTTTTTTATGTAAAATCCTCTAATAATAATAATAACAACATTATTATTATTATTTGTTGTTGTTAATGTTTGAGATGGTTCGTGCATGTTTACAGAGGGCTAGATATACATTGAAGGGTCACTATTGGAAGAAACTAGAAGGAAGAGACCAATCAAAACCTTGGGTGTAGTGAAGAAAGACATGGTATTATGTAAAGCAACAGAGAGTATGGCTTTAGATAGGGTTGAGTGGAAGAGAAGATTGCACAAAGGTGATTGCAAATAGATTGTTTCACAACATTGTAGATGCGTCTAATGGGTCCTTGACAAGTCAGATGGGGACATAAAAACAATTTGGTTAACTAGACAAAGTGATTCTCGCAAACATCAGACAGAGACCATATTTTCCTGCTATTATTTATAGGTAGGCTAGGCTTGGCTTGGCTTGGCTGGAGTTTTAAAGAAGCCTTTTAGCTGATTCCAAATTGAAGGGATAAGGCTTTCATGGTGATGAAGATGATAGTTAATGACAATAATGCTATTAAAGGGTGGGTCCAGGAACTTACAGTACTTGTTACACCCCTTAGGAGCTGTGGAATAAGAGAAACAAGAATCTGTTGTCAAACAGACATGGTAGTGACTTCCAAGACAATTGTTTTCAGAGCTATACTAGCAAGTCATGATGCTGATCCTTCCCATTTAACAACTAATCACCAAGCCTGTCAGCAATTTCCAAAATTCTGTCCTCATTTACCTTCTTCACCAACATTGCCAAACTGAAGAAGAAAAATAATAATAATAATTTTTTAAATGACCAATAATATTAATAATAATTATCAAACACAATTCGAAGCAAAACTATGCTGTTAGTAGAAAGCATCGAATCAGTTTAGACAAGAATATAGAATCTAAAGAAACAAAATGCAGATTTGGCATCTTATCTTTCTAACAGCCTAGTAAACAGATGTAAGAAGCAGCAACATGAAGCAGACTTGTAATGCAAAATACAGAAGCCTTGGAAATTTTTATTAGATTCTTTAGTACATTAATTGTTAAAAAAAAACTCTTTTTCCAAGTGCATAACTTTACAGTCATAATACGTCACACATGAGAATAGAGGGTCGTTGTTATGGATAGCACACCCTCTCTCACAGTTCCACTCATGGTCAGCACTAAGTCTAAAACCTAGTAGAACCAAATAGTTTTTAATTTAAAACACTGTTTTTCCTATTTCTTCTCCTCAATAGCTTTTTTCTAAAGTTGTATCTACCCTTATATGGTTCCAAATCACTAAAAAACACAAGATTGGCTGCTACAATGATTCGGATTTTTTTACCAGTTAAGAAATTCACACAGCTATGCCGTTGCGTATCGCCTGCCATAACCACTATTTTGATCCTTGGTTCCACCCAGATATTGATCCCTACATGGGTAGGTTTCCTTACACTCCACTGGCCACTAGCCTAACTTGGCAATAATGATAATAATAATAATAATTCATAAATACTACATTGTATGTAATACATAACAAGTGGCATCATCCTCTATAAATGTGCTAAATCTTTATGATTTCCTAATATCAACAACTTCAAGTCTCCTGTTTCAATTTAACACGAATAAAAATATTCTGGGTTCTAGCCTGCAAGGTGAAGCAACAGAATGCTATGGTACTTGAACAAAATCAACACACACAAACATCTAATAGTGAAAAGCATTGCATCTAACATATTTGCTAGTGACTTGTCAATTATACAATGAATGGATAATATCTTCCCAACACAAAGAAGCTTCCCAGCAAAACAACATCACCTGTAGGCAAATAGAGCTGTAAGTACTGCTGGTGTCAATGAGTTGGGTTAAATGGGTAACCCACCCCACTTGTGTAAGGCTGGGTGGTGGTAATGAACTATTAATGAGGTTGGGGCAGTATGGGTTCATAGCCAACCTAAGTTGGGTTGTGTGTGAATTTTCTCCTACGGGACACCTGATGCGGACATCCCTGTGGGTGCCTTTAATTGAGGAAGGCTCCTATTTTTTAACAGGGCTGGGGCCCCACCTCTTTAATGGTCGGATTGGGATGTCAGCATGCAGCCATTTCTGCAGGAGAAAATTTCACAGCAAAGGTGACATGTTCAGGCACCCTCCAACTCACTTCCCCATTTACGACACATTTACCTGTTTTTAAATGAAAATATCATGTATGGAGGCATTTTAGAGGTTATGCAGTAATGTGCCAATGTCAGTAAATTCATATATAGAATTATGGAAATATATAGATAGAATAATGTTACTAAGGATTGATGTTAAAACTTCCTCTCTCACAATGCTTAAGAAATTTATATTTTATACTCCGGGCTTTTCTTTGGCACAAAAAGATAATTTACCATTTTAAAAAGGATACATTTCAGGAGCCAAAGGGTACACTTAACGTCTTAGTCCACCTGCAATCAAAGGTGTCAATAACCATATATGGCCACAAGTGAAACTTTGGCCTAGATACTGGCCCATGTGAACTTTGGCCACACTACGACTCTGTTTGGTTTCTTCTGGAATAGGAATTTCAACAAAAAATTGATTTCCTCAGGCCGTCTGAAAATCTTGGACTTTAAAAAATCCCAAAATCAAAATCCCTGCAAATTCCCGCTACTAAATGAGCCCCAAGTCATCCTATTAAACACGAGAAATTAGTAAAATCAAACAGATGCTTTAAGGACATGTAAGTATCAAGTACTGGAATTCAATAGAGTAAGTTCACTGATAGCTACAGAAAGTTCTAGTTATAACAGAAAGCATCCTTGAAAGAAACAAAAAGGTCAACAAGACAATCCTTGATAAGGTTGGCATCTCTGATCTCAAAAATCATCTTATGCACACCTTTAAGATGAAGGATCTTGGCTCATTAACATACTTTCTGGGACTGTAAGCATAGTTGTCAAGTTCGTTTCGGATGCCGTTTCGGCTTGGCTCCAAAATGAAACATTTCAGTCAATTCGGACATTTCGTTTTCTAATTCGGAAATTCATTTCGGATATATATATTAAAGTAAATAAAAAAAATTCAGAGAGAGGAGATGCACCAAGTATTTCACAAATTGGCAATAACTGGGTCTCAGGTGCATTATTAGTAGTCAATTGAGACATTTCAATGTTTATTGGAATAAATTGGGCCAGATCATCAGGTTAAAGAAATGTGGACATTTGAACAATGAAACATAAGTGGGCTTCATGTTCTGTAACTCATCAAGACCAATTGTTTAATAGAATATTTAACAACATCAAATAAAGTGTAAAAAAAAATTCAGAGAGGAGTTGCACCAGCTACCAGGTATTTCACAAATCAATAGTCAATTGAGACTCAATGTTTATTGCAAAAACAAATCAAAGAGATGCACCACGTTCAATATCAACAGTCAATTGAGACTACATAGAAATTGCAAAAGTGGGCCAAGGGTTGAACAATGACATGTAAGTGGGTCGAGGGTCGAACCATTAGCATGTCAACACACCCCTAGCATAAAGATTAACATCATCCAATTTAGGCTTGAATGAGGCCTCACGTTCTCTAAGCCAAAAAGTAAAAACAAAATCAAGATAGTGGGCCCCACATTCTGGCATCATCACAACCCTCGCTTAAAAGGGCGGAATCTCAGCACCTTTATAAAACCTTCCTCATGAAACCCTTTTCGCAAAACCCAAAGGAAGATAACGAAAGAAAAGAAAAAAAAAAAAAAAGAAGAAGAAGAAATGGAAAGAGTGGGAGAGATCGGACATACCTGGTTCTTCGGCGACATTTTAGCAAAGATATTTGTTGATGGCAGCGGCGACAACCTTATGCGGCGATGGAGAAAGCATCCAGCAGTCTAAAAAAGAGGAACAGTCTCAAGAAATTGCAAGGTAAATAGGGCAATGGAGGATCTCGTGGTTGATATCTTCATGTTAGAGTCCAATTTATAGATCGATTGGGAGTTTTGAAGTTGCACGCCGTTGGAAAAGATGAAATGAGGCGTCGGCTATCTTGGTTGTCTCTCCTTGATGCCAGATAAAAAAGAGCTATGTCGAAAAGTTACCTTGGATTCGTCCGAATCAACAGTTTTGAATTGTGTTCGCCCGAAATTATGGGTTTCCAAACGAAACCCTATTATTCGGGCGAATTTAAACAAATTTTGAACCGAACATCTTCAACCGAGATGTTCGGTTCATTTTTTGCTACGAAGCGAGATCTATTGGACAATTCGTCCGAACCGAGCCTAACAACTATGACTGTAAGTCTCTAGGAATACGAATGGTATTCGGGTTACTCAAACCAAATATGCTGATGATTTAATTCAATCTACTTGACTAAGTGATGCCATAACAGTTGCAACCCCTATCGAGCTCAATGTTAAGTTCAACAAAGATGATGGTTATTCGCTTGCAGATCCATCCCTCTTTCGGCGATTGGTTGGTGGCCTCCTTTATTTGATTATGACACGGCCAGATATCTCCTATGTTGTGCAGTAAGTCAGTTTGTCAGCAATCCTCACAAAGCACATATCCATGTTGTTTATAGCATCCTTAGTTATATTAAAGGCACTCACGATCGTGGCCTCTTCTATCCTTCGGTGACTTCCTTACAATTGTAAGCCTATGCCGATGTTGATTAGGCTGGTTGTCCCGATACCCGTCATTCAACAATAGGGTGGTGCATGTTCTTAGGAGCCTCTCTTATATCGTGGAAGTGCAAGAAACAAACCACTATTTCAAAATCGGCAAGTAATGAAATTATATGGCTTCGTCGCCTTCTTCGAGAGTTTGGTGTCTTCCTTAAAAACTCTACACGATCACGAGTGCCTTTAATAGATCTAAGGATACGATAAACAACATGGAGACGTGGTTTGTTAGGTTTGCTGACAAACGGACTTACTGTATGCACAGCATGGGACATATCTGGCCATGTCATAATCAAATATCTGACAAACTGACTTACTGTTTCGAGAATGTGTCGATTCTTTCTTTCTACAATCCCATTCTGTTGTGGTGTGTGAGGAAAGGATTTTTTATGAATGATGCATTTTTTTGTTAGAAAGGAGGTAAATTCGGAAGACATGTATTCTCCCCTGAGCCTGAACATAGGATCTTGATGGGTTTTTGAAATTGGATGCTTACAATATTATAAAATTTTTGAAATATGGAAAAGACTTTATATTTATATTTTAAGAAATATATTTATGTGGCAGTGATCATCTATAAAAGTAACATAATACTTATACCCCAATCTACTCAAGTGGGGTAATCCCCAAGACATCTGTGTGAAAAACATCAAAAGGTGCAGTTGCACGTGAGTAATGAATGGGAAAAGGCAACACATGCCATTCACTCAAGCAACCAGATTCACATTTAGATTTTGCAAAAGTAGAAAACATCATACTAGTAACAGTTTTGTTCAAACAACCAAGTTTAAATAAAGAAATTAAAGTAGCATTATTGAGGTGACCAAGGTGCCTAAGCCAAGTGGTCCATATGTTATTGAAACCATTCATAAAAGAAGCAAAGAATGAACTTTGTCCCATGTCCAAGAGATACAGTCTAGCACGCTTACTCCCCCTCCCTATCACCTTCCTAGGTTGATGTTCCTGTATGACACAACCAGAGGCAGAGAAATGAACGAGATATCCACAATCAATAAGTTAGCCAACAACTAGTAAATTTGCAGATAAGTGGGGAACATAGTAAACATTGGACAAGGTGAGAGACCCCATGAAAGAAGTCTGAAGTTCTATAGATCCTTTACCAGAAATGGACAGTTGGTGACCATTTGTTGTAGTGACAGTGTCATGAACAACATAAGGATGAGAATTGTGTAGATTTTGGATTACAGATGTCATGTGGTTCGAGGCTCCAGAGTCTAGAAACCACATGGAAGGTGTGACTAATGTGGATAGTACAGTAGATGGATTAAAAGCGGGTAATGTAGTGACATTTCGAGACGGACCATTAATACCCATGGAGGTAAATGTAGAGGCAACAGAACTATTTATCATCTCTCGAATCTAAGCAGTTGTCAGAGTTACTAAATCCGTATCAGTGGATTGCACATCATTATGGTTACTGCTTTGAACCTGGAGAGCAATCGGACCACACTTGAGGGGCTGTCCAGTTTTCCTATTAGGCCTTCTTATACAGCCTGCAATCACAAGCCACATGTCCATGCTGCTTACATTCGAAACAATGAGCTTTCTAGCCATGGGTGGTCAAAAAAGTTGTCTCATTTGCTGATGGCGGAACCGGTGCTGTAAGAAGCGCCTTGGGTTCGTCGGGAAGTGAATAATGTGACATAAGTCGGATTTCCTCAAGAAGAACCTCTTGAACACATGTATCCCGATCTGGGGATATTTCTTGATTCATAAGTGCAGCCCGAACAGGTTCAAATTCTGGATGAAGGCTGATGAGAAATTGGCTAACATGTTCTTCTTGAAGTTGAAGGGCCTGGGGAAGAAATTCTACAAAAACAAACCAGAGAAGCATTTGATCCCTCTCAGTCCATAGAGTCAGAAAGCCATTGTAGTACTGCTGAACATTCTTGTCATTTTGGCAGTATTTAGCCAATTATGTGCCTAGAATCTAGATGAAATCTCCTAGCTTTGTTTGTTTGATGATACATTTTCCGCATGTGTTTCCACATGTTAGAGGCCTCTGTAAAGGCCAGAAGTGCCATTGAAAGGACGGATCGACAGAGTTGAGGATCCAAGTTACTACTTTGGCATTATGTTGGTTCGAAGTGGTGACTGCCTTGTCATCAGCAACTGTTGAGGCTATGTGTCACGACCCAGGCCCGAGTTCCGATTACTCCAGACAAACCCCGAGTCGCGAACTCCATACTTACTCCCGTAAACTCCGAATTAACCAACGTTAAAACGAAGTCCACAAGGGATAACACACACAACCTATCAAATGTATATCTTTGCGGAATACATATACAAATATATACATTGACGAACAATTAAAATTGTACTAGTTCTTTACATCAAATAAAGTTCATATACACATTTGGTCTCTCTATCTATGTCAACCACTGCATATTCAAACACAATGCAGGTGACGACTATTTACATCTCAAAAAGAATATACAATCATTTCTCAAAATGTTCCCAAAATGACCTAATTCATTCCATGCTCGGACTCACGTCCACTCAATCAATCCTCCTTAAGGCATCTGATTGGCCTCCTCTGTAGGCGGCGCGGCCTCTGCAAGACCAGCAAGGGCAGCTGGGCCTATAATGTCATCAATAACACTGTAAACACGGCGGTTCAACAATGTATACACAAATCTATGATATTACATGCTAATAAATCTATTTACCAATTCTATAATCAATAATCAGATCTAGACAATTCAAATCAATAACAATCAGAATCACAATTACTAGATGGCAATTACAATAGTATACATTTCATTCAGTTCTTCCCAAAAGGAAGCATCCAGTTATCCGATTAACGTAATTCAGTCAGTAATATATTCATTCAGTTTTCAATGAGTACTCTTTATTAGGTGGCTTATCATTCCATATATGTGGGATCTACCAGTGTCTTGATCAAAGATCACTGCCATCACCACGGAACTCTGGAACACCCCAGTCCATCTATTGCAGTAGGATTGTACATTAATGCGTTCATTAATTCATTTCATTAATTCAATTCAGCTCTATAACGAGCTTAGAGAACTACTATGTAGTGCCATACTCGGAAATCAATCAAATCAGTAAACCCTATTCAATTTTCTAAACCAAACATTCAAGTGAAACGTTCGTTATCTAATGTATGTGTTATTCTCGATGACATCACTTTAATTGAAATTTACACATTATGATAACCTTAGCTAACACCTACGAAGGTTTAGGTAGAAACATCATTAACACTAGCCTTAGTCAATAAGCTTCTATTCAGAAAAATCAGACCTCAATCTGAGATTTCCTCAAGTTTGGTCACCTTGTCGGTTACCTGTCGGTTAACTGAATTCTGGAACACGGCTAACCGAACCACAAGTCAGTTAGCGTTCCAGAACTTTGCAATTTCTGACAAATCTTCTAAGTTCAGACACCTGTTCGGTTAGCTATTCGGCTGACCCTTCTCGAACTCGATTAGCCGAACACACTTCGGTCAGCTTTCCAGAAGCTTAACTGCAGATGAAAAATTCTGACAGGGATTTCGGTCACCCTTCGGCTAGCCAAATTCATGAGTTCGGTTAGCCAAACATCGTCGGTCAGCTCACGGTCAGCTTTCCAGAAGCTGAACTTCTCTGTGAAAATCAACCCAGATGGGTCGGTCAGCAGTTCGGCTAACCAAACTGCTCCCAAAAGTTCAGAAATTTCTAAACTGAAATTCGGAATTTGAGCTCCTTGAGCTCAAACAAATTCAATATCATCCTAAATCACAAGAGATGAGCATACTTGCCTTGTTTGGAGATTAATTAGCAAAAACCCCTTTGTTTAGCTTGATTCTTGGGATGAAATCTCTTCAAGCCAAGCCTATTCCAACCTAAAACCAAAACCAATACACAAATAGAACTCCTATGAGTCCATTGTGCTACAAACACTCTAAATCATTGAATAGAACTTGAAAGTTCTGTAATTAACAAAAGTACTTACTTGTAGTTCTAGGGTAAGGAAGTTTGAGCTTTCTCTCAAGCTTTAACTCCAAGGAAATGGAAAGACAGCTACAGGAAGAAGATGAAGAAGATGAAGCTTTCTTCAAAAACCACTTTCACTCACTTACAAAGCTTCCAATCTTCACACTTAACGGAGAAAAATGAAAGGAAGAGGAAAAGAAAGGAGTCTAGGGATTGTTTGGGGTGGAAATGAGTGAATGAACTCAAAGGAGTTCATCTCAAGGAGTTCATCTCCACCTTATATAAGCCCCATGTTTCAGTTAAGCCCTCTACCTCATTTTCTATTTACAGTTTGAGTCAAATGAAAGGTCATTTGATCCAATTCACGTCGAATGGAATCGCGCCGATTACGGAAGTTAATGTACTCCTTGAGATACACACGTTGGTATCAAGAGTGACCGTATTCGACGAAATACGTGAAAATTCGTATTTATTAAAAAGTCCTTGTACCACATGGTTTAAGTCTAAAATCAATTCAAATCACTCAATCTCATTCAAATTCATTTCATTAAGCTCAAATCAATCATTTGAGATTAATTCAATTCAATGGGGTCATTAACCACAATTAGCTTAATTAACATGATTAATCAGCATTAATTTCAATCAATTAGAGTTAATCTTGATTAACTCGGGACGGGGTGTAACACTATGCTTGTGCTGTCCTTGTTCTGAACTGCTAATGGTTTTGGAGTAGTTCCATCCAAATATCCCAACATACCCTGACCATCAATAAAAAATTTAAGATGAAAGGACCAACTCATGTAGTTGGTTCCATTGAATTTTACAGGGATAATATCAACTTTGTCCATGAGATCAGCAAAGATATTAATTTCTGATGATTTGCAAGAGAAAGAAGTAGTGTCCACAAGTAGACAGAAAATTCAGCCAGTAACGTGAACTGGGAGTCCATAATTTTTAGAGCAGAACTGAATATCTTGCTAGAACAAAATGTAACCTTCAATCAAACCAATAGAGGTGCAAAATGTACTAGTGTCGCACCAACTGGAAAGAGAATTACTCCAATCGAATGGTTGGATTTGATTTTCAAGCAACAAGAAGCAAACTTATGCTAAAAACTGGCGAATCAGAAATCAAAGTAGAAAATAGAAATTGACCTTTGATGCTCAGAAAAAATCTGGAAAAATGCCCTAAAAATCCAATAATACCAGGCGACCAAGGAGAGGAAGAAATCTGGTAACTTCATTCATCGGGAGTGGGGCCCATAGGGTGACCGTTGATTCTGAATAGTGAGAATGTCGACTGGGTTTAGAAATCTCAGAATATGGATTTCTGCAATGTTGTGATGCCCTGATGAAGTCTAGATGATTTATTCGAGAGATGTGGATGTCTCTATGGCTGATGAAGAGGGAATCTGCTTCCGGAACCATGAGAAGATCGACAAAGAAAACTTGTAACAGAGAGAGAGAGGGGATTGGAATATTTGTCGTATCCCATAATGGGGATCGACTGTATATTAATATTGAACTATTGCCTTATCACAGGCTGAGACTACAATCTATTTACAACTGATCGAGTGGCAAAAATAGAAAATACAAATGTATATCTATGCACAGTATCTTGAACAAATCCCACACGTGGGATATTTTCTCTATGAGCCTAACTTGATGGGTCTTTATTTCTACAAAAGCATCATTGAAATGAACAAAAAGGTCAACATGACAATCCACAAACACGATTTCCTTAAGACAACTTTTCGTTGGTTACTTATTTCTATAGGAAGGAACGAACCATTCCACAGCTAATCTTGAAACATCACAAGCTGCATCCTCAAGTTGGTGGAGTAGAAATGAAGTTGGGTTCCATAACTGAACAACCCCATTCCTCCTTAGAGTTCAGTCCTCAGAAAAATTCCATAACAATATTTATGATCTTCTCATGACCTTGTAGCCAATGACCTTCATCCTGTAGAACACACAGCATGTTCGCTTAGTTCCTTGCTGAAGCCATTCCATGAAAGAATTTAGTATTTTTGCCCCCCTCCTTTTGCCATTTGCTTCTTGATGATTTCTTCCTCCTTTACTCTTCCGAAGAACTAATTCTTCAAACTCAGCCTTTGGGCCCATTCAACTTCAGAAAGTTGGGCTGTTGCTGCCTTATGCCTATCTAGAGATTGGGTGTCCTACAGAAGATTAGCCTTAGCTTGTTCCAAAGGTTCAACATTTTGACTCACCCAGCCTTGTAATTTATCCTTGTGAATTTTCAGCTTCATTGCTAATTTGTGACCTGCCCACCCTTCCATTCTACTTCATTGTCTTTCCACCACCCCCGAATTAAGTGTGGAAATTTAGGAATTTCAGGCCACACTAGCTCGAACTGGATAGGGGTTGGACTCCCCCTCTCATTGCTAGAGTCGAGAAGAAAGGCTGAAAGGGGCAATGATCACAGGCCATCTTTGGAAGCGCAACCGGGCAAACAATGGCAAAAAAGAGCAGCCCACTCACCTAAAATGAGAAATCTGTTTAATGTTGGCATACCTGGGGGATTTTGATTGCTGGACCGTGTGATTCTCTCTCCACATATCTGCAAGCCCATGAGAAAAATGATCATTTGTTCAATAAGAGAAACCCCTCATTTCTAAAGAGATTCCTCCAGATATGTTATCATTTGTTCAATAAGAGAAACCCCTCATTTCTAAAGAGATTCCTCCAGACTTGTATTTCACAGCAATTTTACTGGTCTCCCGTATCATCAAGATTCCTCCAGCCACCTCCAAACAAGCCCACTCATGAAGTCTATCCTCCCCACACTTCTTTGACCACCCTGTGTTCCACAAGCCTCAATTTAGATTCTTGAATAAGCATGATATTGGCTTTGTATCTTCTGATCACATCCTTCACAATACCCTGCCGCTCAAGTGCTCAACACCCCCTAATCCATGCACATTCCATGATAGGATCTTCATTTGTAACCCTTCCTTTACACCCTTTGATTGTTGGTCTCTAAACCAAAAATCCGTGCTGCCTCATTAATGCCATCACATTTATCGTAATTGATAGAATAAGCAAGATCTTCATTTATAATGTTTCCCATACACCTTTTGATTGTTGGTCTCTGAACCAAAAATCTGTGCCGCCTCATTTCTGACGTCACATTTATCATAATTGATAGAACAAGCAAGATTCTGAAACTCTGTTACTCCTTCGACATCTTGCCACATCTTTCAGCCAAATGTTGTCTCTCTGTGGCTCGAGCAAATTCCATCCCTCACAATTCTGCTCTGTAGTAATACCGGCTACTTTCTCACATTCCATAATTTTATGAGGCAGCAATTGAGGTGACAGGTCTTCACCAAAGCGATCATCAGCTGAAACAAGAGGCAACATCTTACTTGGCATGGAAAACAAAATTGACTATGCTGCTTGGAGATTTACTTCTGTGGTGATTTGTTGGAAACAATCCTACTTTATCCGGATTAGCCTTCTCCTTAGTTATTGACACCTTAGATGCTGATTTATCACCCTCAACCATCACCTTCATTCTGTTTGGCTCCTTTGCATTAGGCAAAGATCTTAGACCCCTTCCCTTCAATCCTTCCAGATCAGAAGGCCTGGAATTTCAAGCCAAAACAAAGCTCTCCTTCATTGAAACCTCTCTCCCATGTAATATCAACTGATAAAGCCTCCAAAGTGCATATATATGCCTCTTTACTCCTCAATGGCCACGTCTACGGACTCTGACGACACGTGATAAGTACCATGACTGGCACTTTCCTACCCAAAATCCCATTCTGCTTGAAAGAAGAGATGTCGAGCAGCCACCAGAAACTACTTGTCTAGATGACCCACCTGCCCCATCCAAACCTCAGTTTCCTCCTAGGTCTGGCGGCAACCCTTAACCGGACTTGGCTCGTCTCCTTGCACCTCACACAATCATCATGAATTCTCTAGCCTTCATCGACGATCAGAAGAAGAGACTAAGGCACTCTCCTTTGACCTCCCTTGTATGGAGAAGAATTGAACTGCTTTAAAGAGCCTGAAAGGCAGTTAGAAACCTCCTCCGTGGGTTGATCCTTCAGCAACGAGCCCAGACAAGTAGGTCGCCCAGGAGCTTGGCACATTAGACCTTTGGCATTGCCCAATGACCATGGTTCGCTTCCTCACGTCGCAGTTCGCAGGCGGCCTGTCACAACATGATTTTTTCGACCCAAAACATTCGAAAAAAATATCCCAAAAGCTCCATAATATTGAGAAATGCTAGAAATCAATGTTTTCTTTCATTAGTACACACTATTAACCAAAATATCGGTCCCTTAAGCCAAAACACTTGTACTGTTGTTTAATCTTTGACTGTCAAATATGTTAAGATTTGGTATTTAATATTCAGACGCATCTGTGTGATTTAAAATCCAAATAACTAGAAAATAACTACCGCCCTTTATAATAGCTTTGTGAAAATTTTATTTAAATCAAAGTTGGATCCATCGTCAAATTAACCATGCCACATGATTTGAATCGATGACCTATCAGATACATTGAGTTTACTATGCATTTAATGACTTTAGATGGATGATTGGCAAGATTAGACAGAGTGGGAAGGGAGAATAAAGAGGGAAAGAAGTAATATTTTGTCTTCAGGCTGATCTTTTCAATATAATGGATAAAACTAATATTTTGACCAATATATTGAAACTATCAGCCAAGATGAGCAATATTTTGGAGAATTTTGGCGATACAAGAACAAGACCAGTAGGTTGTAAAATATCAAACTAGTCTCAGCCAATACTGCTATGTATCAGTCGATTCATATCGATAAGGGCTGATATTTTAAAACATGCCAATGACCCATTCTCTCAACCCAAAATTATGAGCTCAAACTCGTTGGATTTGAATACAAAATTCATATCCTAGCTGTTGACATCATCCTCCTCTTTGATCAAACCTTTACAGGGATTTTTCATGGCCCTCTCTTCCTGGCCAACAATCTGCACCGCCACAAACTACTTAGAAAAGGCATTTCTCTCATCTTCTTAGGCATTTCTCTCATCTTCTTCAAAAGCGAGGTTAACAAAAAAAGATCAAATCACCAATTAGCAACTCAAATGTTGGAAGGATCTTACTACAATCTTATATCAGCACACTGATCCTTCCTGCCCGGTCCCTCTCTACAAGGTGTGTTGGTCAACCTCAACAATCTTCCCGAACCAATTACCTATCAGACAAAATAAGCCTTCCGACCACACAACAAACTTGAGGAGTAGAACTCAGCACCTCCTATCCAATGTGATAAAAAGGGATGGGTCTGAATACCTAGTAGCTTCGAGAATCTCTTTAATCTCTTTATCAGATGATACTTGAATCCAAACCATCTAATCATTTTTCATCTCCATTGAAACTGGTATTTTTTTCCATACACAATCTATCCATTCCTCTGATGCATGTTCTCCATTGCTACAGTTTTTCAAAAAATCTACCAGGTTGCAATGCAGGGACAACTTCCCTTCTTCTGCAACCTAAGGAGCCACCTAATGGCTTTATGATCGCCATCCAACGTCATTACCAATCCTCTGAAGCTGTAGTTTGATTTTGGATTTGTCTCACAACACTTCTTTAAGCCGCCATAGATAGTTGTTGCGGCCTCTGCATCTCTTCTTTCTTCTTGTTGGGGTGAAGCTGTTGCGAGGATTTGGCTAGAGGTGTAGAGCTTATTTCTAGCCCAAAGGAACTTCACATCAATACAACAACCTCCCACAATCTTCCCCTTGACACGTTTATAGCTCGATCTGCTTCTGTTGTCGTCCCAAAGCGGATGGATGCAAAGCTTATGTTCCTCCTGCCAGTTCTATCCATCAGTATGAATGAGTCATTTACTCTTCCTAGCCTGTGAAACATGGCAGCAAGTTCAGTCTTGGAGATCCTCTCAGGCAGGTTGGAAACAAACACGGTAATCCCCTTCGCATCTCATCACAGGTTCTCTTGGGCATTTCTCTCTTGGACGAGTCAGTTTCTTTCATCTCTCACTATGATAGAGTTTTTATGCTTTTCTCTCACTATTGCAAAACATCGTTAGATAAATTCTATATCTTTTCTCCTTCATCTCTTATCTCTTCGTCCCTCTCATATCTCTCTACAGCACAATCAACAACCCCCTCATCCCGTGCGCCGCCACCCCCCCCCCCCCCCCCCCCCCCCCCCCCCGCACAACACACACACCCAAAAAAAAAAAGAAGGAAAAATGGTTTATGAGGGGATAAAAAATATGACAAAAGTCAAGTTATTGGAAAGCATTGGTTATTCTTTCAGAACTAGAATCAGTGATTTTGAGGAAATCAGCGGTTTTGGTTAGCAAATTGGCATCGTGCTGCTAGTTCTTGTTTGGTTAAGAAAGGTAAAAGGCAAGAGAGATGAGATGTGTGTGAGGGAGAAACAGAGGAAAGATAGATAGGAGAAAAAGTGAGGTGATAAAATTAGGAGTGAAGCTAGCGGAGAGAGGAGACACTTTTTTGTGATTGGTTAGACACCACAATAGTACTTGTATGATGCTTGTGTTTGATACTGCTTGTAAGGGGTCCCTACCCCCAACCACCCCACTTCCCCTTCTCTGTCCCAACCCCCCGACCAACCACCACACAAACTCACTCAAAGAATGGCTACAACTCTCTTAAGGTACCCAAATGCCTCGTCATCTAACTAGTGACATACATAAATTAGTTTAACAATGGTCATTCTAGATGAAAACTTCAATGGCCATAATCATTCAATGACAACCTTAGTGTAGCCTCTCTTCGAATGGTTCCTTATTCAATGGCCACTTCGTTCAAGCAAGCATTGTGGTGGCCCCTTGTATGTCCCATTTTGTTGCCCCCATTCAATTGCCCCAGTATAAACAATTTATAAGGTTGAACAAAAGTAGGTTTGGAATCAAGCCAGCAGCTGACCATTAAAAAAAAAAATCGTCGGACTAAACATTGAATCAAGCAAGTAGCCAACCATTAAAAAACAAATGCACTCAACCAACCCCGCATTTGCAGGAAAAGTTTATAGCATACAGAGATTTATGTGAATAAAAGTAAAGCGTCCTTAAACAAGATGACAAGAAAGAGAGTATCAAGACCATGGAACAAAAAATCGGTCGATACCGATACGATATATTGCCTGCGATACCGATATATCGCCAAAATATCGATGATATCGGCCGATATTTTGAAAATATCGGCAGAACCGATATCTCGGCCGATATTTGGCAAAATATCGGCCGAGATGATATATAATGGAAAAAACCCTACTTTTTTGTTAAAAAATCCCCAATCTTCCTCTTCTTTTCCTCTCCTCTCATCTCCTTACTCCTTAAGGGCTGCAACTACTCTCCATCTTGCATCTTTTCAAATCTCAAATTTATGTCTTAAAGAAATATTATTCAAGCCTCAAGGTAAGAGAAAATCAATTTATACCATTTTATTATGTGTTTTTTGTTTTTTAGTTTTAGATGAAGCATAGAAATCATTTGGTTTGTTACTTTGGTTGTGTTCTCCACTTAGAGGTTAGATCTACATACTTTCATGCTAGATCTACTCATACACATGATTTTTAGATTTTTATTTTAATTATTTTATTTTCGGATTTTTCAATATTTGAATTATAATATATTATTTTTTGGGGATTTCATCATAAATATGTTATTTCAATGATTCATGATCATTGTGTGGTTTATAAATGATTGATTTACACACTTTTATGCTAGATCTATATATTTAGTATTTTGAAAATGATTTTATTAAATTTTGATTTTTCTAAAAATAATTGTTTCTACTTGTTAGAGCATTTATGATACCAAAGGCTTATTAATAGTGTGTAGATGATAGATCTACATCTACTCATAGTCATAAACATGATTTAGGTTTTTATTTTAATTATTTTATTTTCGGATTTTTCAATATTTGAATTATAATATATCATTTTTTGGGGATTTCATCATAAATATGTTGTTTTAATGATTTATGATCATTGTGTGGTTTATAAATGATTGATTTACACACTTTTATGCTAGATCTATATATTTAGTATTTTGAAAATGATTTTATTAAATTTTGATTTTTCTAAAAATAATTGTTTTTACTTGTTAGAGCATTTATGATACAAAAGGCTTATTAATAGTGTGTAGATGATAGATCTACATTTACTCACAGTCATAAACATGATTTAGATTTTTATTTTAATTATTTTATTTTCGGATTTTTCAATATTTGAATTATAAAATATCATTTTTTGGGGATTTCATCATAAATATGTTGTTTTAATAATTCATGATCATTGTGTGGTGTATAAATGATTAATTTACATACTTTTATGCTAGATCTATATATTTAGGAATTTCAAAATGATTTTATTAAATCTTCTACTTTTTCTAAAAATAATTGTTGTTAGAGTATTACTATTACATGAATTTCTTATTTTATAGGAAGTTAGGAACAATGGTGCGTGACTTAGATCCAGCTTGGAGCCATGGTGAAGCAGTTGGAAGCAAAAACAAAGTAAAATATAATTATTGTGGACGAGTGCTCAATGGGGGGATTACCCGATTGAAACAACATTTGGCACATGTATCAGGACAGGTGACAAAATGTCATAAAGTGCCACCAAATGTGAGGGCTGAAATGTATGAGCTCCTTGATGCACCTGCAAAAAAAAAAAAAACAAGTACAAGCAAGAAGAATAACTGAGGAACTTGATGCATGCAGAGAAGAAATATTTGGTTCCTCCGATGATGACGATGAAGACCCAGAAATGAGGAGGGCTAGGAGAGAAAGTGTGAGGTCACTTCAAGAGGAGGAAGAGAGGAGAAGAATGCAATATAAAGCAGCCGCTAGAGGTAGCCAATATGAGCATGGTGGTGGGTCATCTGGACTGGGGGCAGCGAGTTTGCGTCGGGCAGTTAGTCAAAAACAACCCCGTGTCCGTGAAGATCCAGACATTGAGGAGGTTGAACCTCCTACACATGCACCTCGTAGGCCAGATGTGGTGGGGCCAACAGACCCATTTGCTTATAGAAAACCAACTTCCAAGCAGCCCGGCATTATGAAAGTTCTAAAGGGCAAGTTTGGTAAAGCAAGAGAACATCTAGTAAGGGAAGGGCTACTGGGAAGTTTTTTTTGCATGGAGGCATCCCACCCAACAAGGCATCTTCTCCTTATTTCACCACCATGTTAGATGCGGCTGCAGAACATGGTACAGGTTTAAAGGCACCCACCCCTTATGAGATTGGGCATGTCTGTGTTGAGAAAAAGTATGAGGAATTGCAGGCTTGGGTGCAAACTTTCAAATGGGCATGGAGGGAAAGAGGTTGCACACTAATGTGCGATGGGTGGACGACCATCACACATCGTCATCTCTTGAATTTTCTAGTCTATTCATCTATGGGCACAGTGTTTATCAAATCAGTTGATGCAACTGATTACATCCAAGATGCAAAATATATTAGTAGGTTATTGAATGAGGTGATTGAAGAAATTGAGGCAGATTGTGTAGCTCAGGTTGTTACTGACAATGCTGCAAACATGAAGGCTGCAGGAATGTTGCTTATGAAACAAAGGCCAAGGATTTTCTGGTCTCCATGTGCAGCACATTGCCTAGATTTAATGCTTGAAGATATTGCAAAAGGAAAAGTCATGATGCAAGTGATTGGTAAGATAAAGAAGATCACAAATTTTTTTTATCAGTCATATAGACTCATTTCTATGATGAAAACGTATACAGACAACCATGAACTACTGCGACCTGGCATCACTAGATTTGCCACCCACTTCATTGCCATCGAATGTGTTTACAAGTATAGAGATGGACTTCTCCAATTGATAAAATCACAAGAGTTCATGAATTCAAAATGGGGAAAGAGGCCAAGTCCCATTACAACAGAAGCATGTAAAACAATTGAGTCCAACAAATTTTGGCCTCATGTGAAGGGTGTTTTGAATGTTTTTGATCCCCTAATAAAGGTTCTTCGATTGGTTGATGGCGATGATAAGCCAACAATGGGCTTCTTACATGAGGCCATGGAGAGATCAAAGTTGGCTATTCAAGCAGATTGTAGATATTATAAAAAGTATTGGAAGATCATTGACGATCGATGAAGACGACAATTGAAACATGATTTACACTCTGCTGGTAAGTGAAGGCTATTTACTTTAATGCTTGAATTATTGTATTTAATTCTTCTCATTATATTAATTTATCATTGACTAAAATTCCTTGGTTTTACACTTTTATAGGATACTTCTTTAATCCACAATTTACGAATGGGCACATATCTGATGAAATCCGTTTGGGACTAAAAAATGTGATTGAAAGACTAGCAGAGAATACAGATGAAGCAATTTGGGCTACAAATCAGGTAGGCAGTAGGCTAATTAAGGGAAAAACCGAAAAAGTATAACATTGTAAGAATGTAAATTCTCTAATTTATTTCTCTACTTCAACGTCTTCAGATTGACATATACAATGTACGTGCCGGAAGCTTTGGAACGACAACTGCGCGAAGAACCATCACACAGACCAATCCCAGTATTGATTGTAAATTGTAATGTCATCTCTATATTATTCAAGGACTCTAATTATTATTTTATTGACTCTAATATCATTTTTATTTTTATTTTCAGCTGAATGGTGGTTGAATTATGGAGAGAGTGCTCCGACACTAAGGACGATTGCTATTAAAGTCCTTAGTCAAACTACATCGTCTTCTAATTGTGAAAGAAATTGGAGCACCTTCTCATTTATCCACACAAGACCAAGAAATAGATTAACAATGCAGAAGCTAAATAAATTGGTCTACATCCACTACAACCTCAAGCTCCGGAGTAGAAATAGAAAGAGAAGACAGTTTGAGGATCAACGGGATTATTTTTGTCCAATTAATTTAGACTATATCTTTTCAGAAGAGGATACAGTGTTAGGTGAATGGTTGGAGGAACAAGAAGAACCAATGTTAGATAAAGACCCTGAGTTTGAGGAGTTGATGGAGGAATTGACTGGGGATAGGCCTGAGCCAGTAAGGGCGTCAGAAAGGATGGAAGAAATAAACTTAACAATGCAACAGGGGCGCGCACCTAATACAAGTCAACCAAGGGGAAAGCAGGTGGACGAGGAGAGTGGGTCAAGTATTTCTACTTCATCATCATCAGCAGGAATTCCACCTGACTCTCCCGGGGATGAGGGTCATTATAGAGATGATGAGCCTCTCACTTATGAGATAGTTGAGCATTTTTCTGGTGCTACTGAGTTAGATCCTCGTCGTGGCTATGTCAGGCATGTTGGAGGGACCGAGGCAAGGAGTAGTAGTGGGACGGGCACTGCTGGACAAGGAGTAGGGGAAGGTACTCGTGGTCATTATGGGGGTTATGTTGGCCAACAAGGTGCTATGTATGGACAGTATGAGGATTATTCATATGACCCTAATTGGGTACCCCCTTCACCAACACCGGTACTTTCTATCGAACAGATATTAATTGAGCAAGGAAGGCTTCCCCCACGACTTCCCCCAACGACCCATTCATGCCCCTCATTTTTATTTCATGCCATTGGATTACAATTAGCCATCTCAATCTACAGGGGATCAACATAGTTCATCATCTTATCAGGAACAATCTGAATATGGTCATGGGTATGATAGTGCTACACATCAGTATGGAGCATATCTTTTTAACCAATACCAGAGAAATGATGATGATGATGATGATATCGAGCCTGGGCGACACTCCACTTGGAATTAGGCTATCAATCTGTCAATCTGTCATACACTCATGGTATTGAATTTCTTAACTTATTTGATGATTGAGTTAGTATTAAATGATGATTGGTATGTTATCTTTATTTTCTTATATTTTACACTAATAAATTGATCATGAGCATCAATAATGATTGCATTATATGAAATACTGGAGAAGACAGCGAACTGCGATACAGACAGGACTCATAACTTAAGGTGACCGAGATTTTGATTTATTGTTGTTACTAATAGAAAAAAATATTGTTTTCCAGCATTTTCTAATATTCTGGATTTTTTGGATATTTTTGCGAATTTTTGTGTTAAAAAAAAAATTCACACTGCGACGACCGCGACAGACCGATATCCGCGACCGATACCGATATCATATCAGTTTTTCGGCCCGGCCGAGACCGCGATCGAAACCGAGATTTTAAACCATGATCAAGACCATCTATCACTTGCACACAGTGTGCATGGAGCTCTCCATGCGCACCTCGTTGTGGGGCCCACCTTGGGTCCAACCTAGGGATGGAACCGAGGGGGGTGGCAAGATCTAGGAGGGCCCTATTGTTGTATGGTGTCGGGGGCCCCAATGGCCCACAGATTCTCACCATTAGAAATGGACGCACAGTGAATCCAACAGTCTCAGTGCATTTGGATGGGTGTAAATTCAGGTGGGTGATGACTATCAAGGGGGTCCCTATGTGTGGTCCATTCGGATGGACCATCAAACAGGCCCCACCATGAGGTGCGCACAGGTGTGCACGGAAAAGAGGTGTGCACTAGACAATTTCTGTATATATGTATATTATTAATTTGGGATTCGATGTAAAATATTGGACTAGGTTGGCCAACTGAGTTATTCAACAAAGAATACAAAAAGAACACCCAAACATGGACAAAGAGTACTGTGGTCCAATTCTATATAAACAAAGGTGATATTAAGAATTATAAAAATTGCCAAGTTATCAAACTTATGTGTCAAAAAATTGAACTTTAAAAGGGAGTAATAGAACAGCATCTACGATAGGAATCTAACCTTTTTGAGGACTAGTTTAGGTTTGTGCTGTATTGTTCCACAAGTCCACATGAAGAGTTTACCGGACAAAATTTACAAACGCTTTTTATTGATCTAAAGAAACACTACATCTTGATGGTGAGGCAGCTAATTTATTACAGTTAACTTACATGACTCATCCTCCATCCTAGAAATAGGACCCACAACATTATAAACATTCTCGCTCTAGCTGGTTTCCAATTCCTCAAATGTAGCCCCACTCAACTTTTCACCATAAACCTTATTTTTATCACCTGTCATCATAATTGTCTCACTATAAGAAAGTTCTCTAAATTTTCTCAAATCACTATACTACTGACACCGGAATCCTGAAAACATACAGGTAAATACACAGGTGATTTGGCAATAGTCAATTTAATGAGGATGATCAGAACTTCAAAAAGATAAATACTATCTTTTTCACATGGATAACGTTTCAAATTCCATCACCAAAGGATCCCAAATGTGATGGAACTGAGGAAGAGCCCTTGAAGGTACACCCAAATAAATTGGTGGCATAATGCACACCTTGCAGTTTGTCGAGCAGCCAAAGAATGCTCATTATCTTCTTGCATACCAACTTAGATGAAAGTGAGGTTACCCGTATTGATTCTAAAGCAAAAACCACTTCAAAGCAACTCACAATACATTTAGACACAAAAATCTTCTCAAAGTCCACCACAAAAAAGAAATAATAATAAAAAAGAATTGTCTCGACCGCAAATTGCGCATGTGTAATCCTTTTTCCTTTCTGAAAGTTTTCTGCCCACTCCAAAGCAATGTTAAAAACCCAACAACATAGTACTGCTCACTAGTTAGCCAAACCTTCTCATCATCTTGATAGATAACTAGTCTATTTGTAACTATCAAAGACAATTCAATTGAAATAAGAATGCATTAAAAAACCTTTTGATTCAACAGCTTTTCCTTTTGAGTTGACCTTAAGTCTGTAACCCAAAATTTGCAGCCACAAAGAATGTTTTCTTAGAACAGTCATCAACTTCAATGAAGTCAGTCCTAAGTGTTGAAATGGAACCACATCATACCACATTCTTCTTCTCAACTCCCACTTGATCATCAGCTACAGCAAGTTGAGCCAATTCAAAGTGCCTACCAAAACTCAAAATTAATTTAAAAGAAAAATGCACGCTCCTACACACACATCAAAATGCGGACACGGCATCTACATACCATCAAGATTAAAGGCAAGAAAAAAAAGTACCCAGAAAAATCACAGTTTTATATCCCAAAAAAAGAAATGGCATTCCAAAAACGGCACCCCACATAACAGGTTAAAAAAATAAATAAATAAATAAAAAATGATCATAACAAGTGGTCACTCAATAAGGTGAAAAGGGGCACTTGGGTGACAGCCATTTGTGATTCTTGACCACCACCACTCCACCAGACAATATGCGCAAACAGTATCCTAGAGCTTGGTAGCCAAATTGGATAGCTATCCAATACTTGAACGTTCGCATTTAATCTAACCTAGCTGTATTTCTTTCTCAACCGCCTGTAGCAGATGCTGATCTAAGACCTAGGAGACATTCCCATCAGATAACCTTCTAGGGCTTGTTCCTCAACAATGTGGCTCATCAATCCAAATATAGGACTATATACATGCCAAGTTAAATTCCAATGAATACCATACAAATCCTTAAAATCAAAAGATCATCCCCGGAAAACCCCCGTTTGTACAACAGAGTAAAAATCATATTAAGATCAGAGTAAGATCCACAGCATCAGCGAAATAAATGTCAGAAAAGAGAGTGGCAATGGCGGAAGAAGAAATGGAAAGCGGTTTCGTAGAATCTGGTTACCACATTACATTGCTTTTTGGAGCTAAAAGAAACGAGAACCAAGAGATTTACACAGATATTCGTAGTGCAATAGAAAGAAAGGAGAGATTGAAAATAGAGAGCAAGAACTTACGGTCCAGGGTTCGTGTGCAGTAGAACGAAACCTAGCTTTTTGAGACCGAGAGCGAAAGGCCAACTGATAGTAGTATCACAAACTTTTTCAAATGTCGAATTTGAGGCCTGCAAATGGAAACACTCCCTCTTCCCACATTTTTTGTTTTTTTCTTCATTATATACAGGGAACGTTTGTGGGTGTTGTGGACAACCGTTTCATTTGGGAAAACTTTTCATTTTCTTTAAAACCCCAATGGAAAATTTTGTTTTTTCCCCAGGCAAAAGTGGTTTCTACTTTCCAAATATTTTCAAAAGAAAAGCGATACTAATAAATAAATAAATAATACAGCAGCAAAGGAATGCGCAATTTATTTTCAACTGTTGTGAACAAAGACTGCCACGATTGGATTTGGCTCAAAAAATAATAAAGAAGAGCATCCCGTGTCCTAGGACTCAGAAAACAACTATTGGATTTGGCTCAAAAAAGTCCATTGGGGCTTGATAAGTAGTTTACTTGGGGCCCAATTCTTTACATATACTCTCTAAGGTTATTCCTTGAAAAAGAGAGAACACAAAATGAATACAAGCAAGGAAAAACAAGAGAGCATTGTAAGGGGAGAGGATGTGAGAGCAAGATTAAAATCTATTGGGTGAGAGAGCAGGCTAAGTGTTAGAGGAACAGAATCCTTGTAACGAGTTGTCCAGTTTCCTGCATAGTGAAATCGAGTGGAACGCTCATAGCCTCGTGGACGTAGGCAATTGCCGAACCACGTAAATCTCTCGTGTTTGTGTGCTTGTGATTGATTGTGCGTAATTTGCCCTAGTTAATTTCCTAACAACAACTACCCCAAAATCAAGGCTAGGGAAAAAACTCATAGCTTAGGGAATGCTACAAACAGCATGAGAAAAGGAGAGAGCAGAGAAGGAGAACCTCCAACTTTAGGCAACTGACGTTAGAGAAACAGAGGGCCAAAAGAAAAGTGGAAAGTATTCTCCAAGCTACCCGCAACAACCTCCTACTGCCTAAGCATTGAACTAGCAACAAACTAAATGTCAGCGGTTACCGGGATAACAAATCTTAGCCCTTTGGTGATTCTAGACCATCAAACAACCTCCTGAGAAGAAATACAACAATGAGTAGCACTGAGGATAGTAAGCAGGTCATTCAGCCTTCTTGCCTTGAAATGATTACACCAAGGAGAGAGAGAGAGAGTGGTCAGCGAGGGAGTTTTGAGGTCCCCATTGTCTGTTGAAATGTGTATGTGAGCACAGACCCTAGCAATTTCTATGTTGAGAATATGAGTTGTATAAAAAATGTTGTCTTGATATGGACCAAATAATTTCACCTTGACGATCTCAATAGCAAAACCACACTGAGAAGTGATAAAGTAGTTCCAATTCTTTTTTCTCAAGAAAGTAGGCACCTCAGTTGACATTTTGTTATTCAAAGAAGGATCCCATTTTGCAGTATATGCGGATGGCACATAAATGTCCAAAAACAAAGCTCGAGCTCTCACCTGATAGAAAATATCCTTCAGAACCACGTTGTGAGTCCTTCCAAATGTTCCATATATAAGTAGAGAAACATAACTTGAATAGAGTAGTGATACCATCTTTACCTTGACTAGGTCATAGCAAAAGTATACATCTTTAGAATTCCCTCATTCCTCAAAAAAAAAAAAAATAGTAAAAAAGTAACCTCCTTTATCCACTAAATGACAAAAAAACCCACTTTTGATATAAAAAGTAAAAAATATTCCTTACCAATCCACTAAAAAAAAAAATACCATCGTAACTCCTTGTATATTATATTCTCTTGATTTAATGCTTTACTTTTACTTTATTTTACGATAAATTACCAAATGGGCAAAAATCAAACACTGAATTGCTAGGCTAAGAATCAACACCAAACTATAGAGCGATGCGGAATGCTTGGCCACAATAGTGTGATGCGTGCTCTCCTATCATGAGGAAAAGCACATTTGATCTTTAAGAAAAATGTTAGATATCTAGCCAAAGCAGTCATGATACATTGCCGGTGATCATCGTCTATATGTGGATCCGTTAGCATTGGATTCTGTTCTTTTTTAGTTTGTCGATGTTGGTGGCCCACTAAAAGCATATCACTGCTTTTAAAACAAAAGTAATTAGTTGAAATAATTGTTCCACCATAAATTAAGGTTCCCATCTTCCCCATTTAAGAAACCTTTCCCTTTGCAATCTCTCTCTCTCTCTCTCTCTCTCTCTCTCTCTCTCTCTCTCTCTCTCTCCTCTGGATATAAAATGGATGATAAGAATTAAAACTGTGAGTGGAGTAGTGATTTTATAAAAAAATGGATGGCGATGATTTTAATATTAAGGGTTCATTTGTGTCACGAGAGGAATTTGCATTAGAGTTTACTGCATGAAGTCCATTTCCCTATCATCTGGTGCAGCACATTTTTTTCATGGAAAAGAAAAAAAATGAACTAGTTTTTTTTTTTTTTTTTTTTGAGAAAACAAGCTTTCTTCAATAGGGAGGAGGATTTCAATCTTCTATGTAGGAAAGCAATCCTAAAAAGTCAAGTTTGTGTATGTCCACAGAAATTAGTTCTACGGACTTTTTCCTCTTTTGCTGATTTTTTTTTCCCTTACCCTCCACAAGAACAGGTTTTCCGCGAATTTAAAGAAATTTAAGATTTTTTCCTTGCATTTTTTCTCATTGATAAGAAGCCAGACCAAACCTACTTTTTACCATGGCATGGAAAAGCATTTCCACAATCCTTATTTTTTCTGAATAAAATAAGATGCACAAAGTTGCTACCAAACAATTATTTGCCCAAAAACTCCATGTTTATTTACCCTTGAAAGCACTGCTCCCTTTGGCCATAATTGTGGCCTCGATTTTGCACCTATACCTCAATGCATTAGGTTGGCAAAAAGTTCAAGTGGCGACATGCAACTACAGCTGCTTCCAGACTCCAGTAAATATCAAAAGCCAAATGACTAAAATGAGCCAGCAGTATGCACTCCAAAATACGCCTGCATAATACTAAAATTTCAATTATACAACATAATCAGATCTCCATCTTGCCACATCTGTTGCCACCAAAATGGCACGGCTGCTAGGCATCCGCATTATTAGACATCATGTCGTACTAAGACACCATGGATGTCCAGCCAAATGGTATCATCATAATTCACTGTGGAAATGATATTTCTCCATGCCACCCGAAGCATTTTATATCCTCATTGCACCAATGTTCATTTGGAGGTTGAAGCTGTGGAGCAGAATCTGTCCATTTCACTTATTTTCACTGGTTCTCTAGCAGAGACTTCAAGGCCATTCAAGGAATGCAAAGAAGGCTCCAAATGAATGCTATTAAACACACACTTGTCAATCCCAGACAATTGGATTTTGCCGATGCGAAGAACACTGAGATAAGCCATTGATCACTGCCCACAGTCACAAAAATCAATATAAGAATGAAATAGAAGACTCCACATAAGGGAAGGGGATGGGATGATCTCATTGGAAAATATTACTCATCATATAGTGAGAATTGTTCTCCTCCTAGCAACAACACATGCAGTTCAGTCCCGTGGGCCCACTTAGGCCCGTCTTTGATTGGGTACTTTGCCCAATTTCACTCTCATCAAACCTTTATCTATCATTAAATTGAATCTCCAAAAAATCTATGGTCAACAGACCACTAAACTTTAATGCTATTAAATTTAGTGCTTGGATGATCTGATGGGATTTTTGTTTGTGGACCCCTATCCATCGGGTGACCTTTCCATGTACCCCGCCATCTACTGGCAAGAAGGCATCCAAGTGGGCCCCACAAGCTGGACTGCATAGCTTATGAAGTACGCCTGTAGGAGAACATTTGGCAACTTATAACATTATAAGCCAATACCACTTACTCATGATTGCACATTTCTTCTTATAAAAGAAATTTGTTCTCTATAAACAGTTGGAAAAATTAACAAAGAAGAATGTGCAATCAAAGAAGTAAATAGCAAACTATAATAGATCATTAAGAAATAAGAATGCAACTCACATCACTTAAAATGCTTTCTTAACGACAACAAATTCCCCGCATGTAGGTGGTTTTTGCAGAAAGTTGATCCTAGGAGACAATGCTTTTGTCTCTGCACTCTGCACACCAAGGACACCTAAATTAGAATTGCCCAATGCCAATAGAAGGAAAAAAAAAAAAAAAAAAAACAGGAGTGGTTGTTATAAAATCAAAAGAAGTGTTGTAAAAAGATCACACCACGAAATGACATTTGACTTAATGCAAATCTTGACAAAATAATAATATCAAGCAATTTAAATTATACATAATCTTATGAGGATTTTATTGGAAAAACAGATTAGGTGACTACAATATTGAAAAGGTAATTTTAAGTGCCCTTGCACTAGGCCTATCAATTTGGCCCTGAGAAAGGAGGCCGAGCCTAAGGAAGGGGTCAAAAGGCCCTTAAAATGAAGGCGTTTGTTTCTAAAGAAAATCCCTAGGACTGGGCTTGGACAATTTTTTTCAAGCCCTGAGATTTAAGGGCCAGGCTTGGACAGTACTAGCTTGGCCCTGTCCAAGCCCGGCCCTGGCCCTCTTACTTTTAGTTATTTTATATATAATATATAGAGGATTTTACTGGAAAATTCCTGGTAAATGGCCGTTGCACAAAAGGGTTCCCCGTAGTTGGGGACTTATGAAAGGGTTCCTTCATCCCATTTCATTTTTTTTTTTTAACTTTGAGAGGAGTGACGCTAGCGTCCCTCATCTCTGACTTAAGCAACGCTAGCGTCGCTCCTCAACCCATCCGACTAGAAAAAGGGTTCCTTCGTCCCAGCAAAAACCCATATGAAGCTCATTGGAAAAGCGGCATTGTAGGAGATGGCACTCAGGTGGTGTTCAACCAGATAGGTTACATTTACATCACCCTACAGAATAAAAGTAGATTCAATCTCACACAAAGGGAACACCGTTTCGACGGGGAACACCTCAAGATATATGTATGGCAGCCGCTGTGGATGTAGGAGGTGGAGTTAATGGATTTAGCGGCTACTGCAGGCTTGATGGCATGGAAACCAGACTACTTGCTTGTGCCCAAATGGGGTTCACTTACTTGGATGCTAATAACACCTATAAAGGATGCAAAGAGAACTTTGTCCTGCAAAGCTGTACAACTGATGATTCAGTAAAAGAGCCTTTGTTTGGCATGAAGGAGATGATTAACACAGACTAGCCATTGTCTGACTATGAACACTATAAACTCGTGAATGAAACCCAGTGCAGAGAAGCTTTCTTGGGAGATTGTCTCTGTGCAGTCGAGAAGTTGAAGGAGAGACGACAGCAAAAGTTGAAGGAGAGACGGCTCGTGGTCGACTTTGTTTTGTGTGTACTTGAAATGAGTTGGTTTGGAGAGGGTTATATGGGGATAGGAGAAAGGTAGGAAGATGTAGTATTATATCAGATGAGGGGGTTCCAAGGCGATATTTCACTTTTTTTCAGAGATAACTTTTTCCTAGTCGGATGGGTCGAGGAGCGATGCTAGCGTCGCCTAAGTCAGAGACAAGCGACGCTAGCGTCACTCGTCTCAAAGTTAAAAAAAAAAAAAAAACGAAAATGGGATGACGGAACCCTTTTGTAAGGCCCCAACTACGGGGAACCTTTTCGTGCAACAGCCGTATACCGAGAACTTTCCGGTAAAGTCCTCTAATATATACATATATGTAAATATATACTAAAATGCCCTTATCATAGTCATTTTGTAGTAATATGGGGGATATGAAGGCAATTTCATACCCACTTACCCATTAAAAAATGTCCTAAAAACCCATACATACATGCATACTTGATTTATTTCATCTATATTTAATTAGTTAAGTTATGTATTGTACTTTATACATAATCAATAAGTGTTGCATGGTTGCTTCCAATCCCTTTCTTTTAGTTTTATTGCTTCTTATTTAGGCATTTTATATTATTTTTATAAATCATTGTTAGTGCAAAAGGGTGTATACTCATTTCTATTAATAATGATACACTTTTTCCTCTATAAACTTGCTTGGGATGTCAACAAATTCATAGAGTTAGTTTGTATGTGAATGGAACTTTAAGGATATGGAGTGATCCAAACATCCTCTTAATTAGATAATTATAACTCTCAATTCTTAAATGTTTAAACTAATAGTATGTTTTAAGTACATTTATTTTTATGACTGAAATCTAAGAATGCGTGATAGTCAGATTAGTGTTTAATTAAAAATAATGTCAATTGAAAAAAGGTATGTGAGTGTAAATGGTTTAAAACTCTCAAAGATAAGACACTGCTGAAATAATTTCATTCCTAGAAATTCATATGAAAGTCATATTAAAGGTGTTAAGTAGATCTACTGTTTAACAATTTTCCTTCTTTGTCAAAATAAATAAAATCATATGTCTGGAACCCAACCCAAGTCAACAAAGCATATATGACTTTATCCGATAAAAGAAATTTTTTAGAGAAGACTTATATTCTCTCGATATTTTCTTAATGGTTCGTTTGCAATTAAGATTAGACAAGATAACAGATGTTTTCTTAATGGTTTCTTTGCAATTGAGGTTGGACAAGATAACGCTTGATCACACTCATAATGCTCGATCACACTCAGATTTTGGTAACAATGTTAAAAAAATAGTTTTCGTGTTTCGAAGCCCTGAGCTCTGCCCTGGCCCTCGAGGGTAGGGTGAAGGACTAGATAGTAAAGGCCCTTCGAGGGCTTTGGCTCGCTCAGGCCCGGCCCAGCCCGGCCCTTTGACAACCCTACCTTGCACCAAATCAATCATTTTGTTCACAAACATAATTTTTTTTAACATTCTTTGCTAGGGTCCCTATCAACCTTTTTTTTTTAATTGTTAAGGGTCCCTGGCGACCTTGTGTTCGACCCGTTCATACATTTTAGGGCTTAAAAGCCTGATTTTCTCTCTTGTTTGTTTCCTTCTTCTTCCTCAGCGTCGACTGCAACTCCACATCAGCTACCAGGCGTGTTCAGAGTGGTTCTCAACGGTCCTCCATCGAGCCATTGTGGTCCCCTCCAACACCCTCTTTGTCGAAGGTATGTTCCCTTAAAAAACTCATTTTTTTTTTCATTTTCGTTTGTCATCTGATGGTAGGCTAGGTTGTGCCCTTGCCATCTCTTTCACGATATCGCCTTCCTCTTGCCACACACCTACTCTCCACTTGAGAATGAGATTCTAAAAAGGTGATTAACACAGGTTGTGTAACATAACCTGGAAGAAAAAAAAAAGCCCTGAAAATGGTTGAAACCCTTTCTGGAAGACAATGGACAGAAAGCTAAAGAGGGGGATTTCATGCTTGCTGTTTTCAAAAGGTTTTCAAATAGAAATGCCATGGCTTTTATCCACCATGACTTTGGGCATCAATTTGAATAGGCCGAACTCAATATTTGTTGCATTTGTGTCTGAAGTTGTCTCTAGTGTTTCCATTTGATTTTTGTTCATTTATTTAAGGTCTAAAATATTGATATTAGTTGAACACAGTCATTGGTATGAAAACCCCATGGCCAAGGAAGGTTTTGATGAATCTGGATGGTGGAGATGAAAAAGGGCTAAAATCATTTTGAATGCCTTAGAAATTTGTGGAGGAAAAGAGTGGAGACTTTGGGAGCTCTGAAATCATTTTGGTAGATGTAACATTCACATTATTAGGATTAAAGGGGTGCAGCTTTAATGGTCTTTAAGAGGTGGTTTCCAAGAACATGAAATGAGGGATGAGTTTCGTGCATTTATAAGCGTACACAGTAGCATCGATAGAGACCCTTAGCATTATCAATAAATGTCGACTGAGCCCCTATAAGCAGAGTAAATAGGAGTTCTGTGAAAGTTAGGATAGACTGCAGGGTCTCAATCTACCCTTAACATTGCAAATGAAGGTCGATAGGGACCTTAGTAGATAATGTTAAAAAAATAGGTTTTCGGGCAAAATGACTAATTTGGAACAAAGGCATTTAAAATTATATTTTCGGTATAGTGGTCACCTAATCTATTTTTTCCGGTGAAGTTCCTTGCTCTTGTTTTAGAAAATATCAAGGAAATGGTGGAGAAATTTTTTTTGCAACTCAAATTTAAATTTATAATCGAAAAAAATTTCTTGTCTTTCTATTCTCACTTCTTCGCATCCAAAGAACTTCTATTCGCATACAGATGTCGGATGCTCCCAAATAACTATTATAAAATAAAAATTTATCTCACTTTTTGGATTTTCAATGGAATGATACCCAAAAGATTCCTTAGCCTAAAGAATGTTTCTGACACAAAGTTTTCCTTGTCATATCTATTCACATCTTACCAAGTGATAGGTAATACAAGGCGTCCCCTTTAAATGGCTTTATGGTGCCAAATGATTCCATTTGGACAGACCAAATGTTTACTGGACATACAGGGGGTAATGTTTAAGTAATGCTGGTATCATTGAGATTTAAACTGTTGACAGAATACTTGTACCAGACTTAGCTGTGGTTCTCTACGGTCTTTGAGGTGGGGGCTCGATTTTTAAATCGAAACGATTCAAATTCATGGCATCGTTGTATTCTTGCTGGCCAATTCTTTTTCATTCGAGCTAAATTTCACTCCATTTGGAGTTCGGTTACTTGCAATCAAGATGGAATTTAGCCTGGTATTCATGCTTAAGATCAATTGAACGATGGGCCTAATTCTGATAGAAATAAGATTTGGCCCATGAGTTTGATCACATTAGATTTAAGGTGGGTCCCACGTAGGACCACAGAAAACTCACTTAGGTCCAACTCATGTAGGGGATCTGGATTCTTTGGTTCTGTCAAACTTTTTTGCCCATGATAATATAATAAAACAGTCAGGATCTTCTCCGGCTTTCCGCATTGAAAGATGGTGACATGTTTGTAAGAAGTGTTTTTTTTTAGATGTTAGCCATCTAACAAAAATAAAATATAGAAATAATCGTTAGCAACCCAATTTAAACCCATGAAATTTGAAGTAAACAAGCTAAAATAGAAGCCTTTTTGGCTTCAACTAATTTTCTCATTTTTAGTAGATGACTAATCTAACTAATAACCTCACCTTCCACGTTATTGAAACGTATTTTCGCTGCTATGAGGTTTTGATATGAATGGCTAGATGGAGAAATTTAAGATAATATCAGACCCAACTCTCTTGTAGTGCGCCGAGCCGAGGGGTATTCTCCCAAAATTATATCTTATGCCGGAAAAGGCCCCACAGGTTGATGTGTGGAGTGTGGACTCCGTGTTGAATAGGTATCACAAACAGCCATTGTGCATAAAAAGAATCTTACACAGCACTTGTACTCCACACATTTCGACTCCTCATCCAAACCAAAAGGAGAGAGATGGAGTTCTTCTCTTTCCAAGCTCTCTTTTTCTCCCTCCTTTTTGCTATCTCTCTCTTTTTCTTCTTGCTCAGTAAGAATCTATCAAAAGGGAGCATCTCCACTGGCCTTAGAGCATATCCAATCGTCGGAAACTTGCCTGATTTTATCAAAAACCGCCACAGAATACTCGAATGGCTGACCGAAATCGTCATCGAGCACCCGACGAACACGGTCACCTTCCGACGCCCTGGAAAAGTCCAAGGGATCATCACGGCCAACCCAATGAATGTGGAACACATGCTCAAGACCAACTTCGAGAATTATCCGAAAGGCGAACGGTCCACGGCCTTGTTACATGACTTCCTCGGCACTGGCATCTTCAACTCAGACGGAGAGACTTGGAAGGTTATTTTCTAGCTTTTGCATGATCCTGCAATCTCAAGTTTTCTCTCTGAAAGTTCTCTCTATTTCGTGCAGAGATATACTAAATGGACTCCTTAGCTTTTGAATTCCCATCCAAATTAAGACTCTAAGAGTATAACATATGTACAGTATTTTAGCAGTAATAAATATTCTAAAATAATAAGACCTAATAAAAAATAATAATATGAGAAACCAGATTTGTGTTATATGCAGGGGCGGAACCAGAATCCACGCTATGCGCGCCCGCCCCCCCCCCCCGCGCCGTTCCACCCTTGGTTAAATGTATCATCTTATAATTAATAGGAGATTTGTCCCAACTGTAGCTCAGTTGGTTAGAAATATTAGAAGAGATTGAATGACTTCTATAGAGAAATTACTTTTCTTGTATTTGAATTGCCTTAATTATTTTTTTGCAAAAATTGGTAAATATGATTTTCTCCTAAAAAATATGGTAAAACATCATTTCTTTGGTGATATTGATTTAAGAGGATTTCACTGGAAAACTCTGGGTAGGTGACCGTTGCACGAAAAAGTCCCTCTTAGCTCGGACAGTATAAACGGGGTCCATCAAACCTTATTTGGTTCTTTTTTTTTTTTTTATATTTATTTATTTATGAAACTTGAGTGGAGCGACTTTAGCGTCCCTCGTCTATCATAGTGTCGCCGCCCATCTCTTCCTTGTCCTAGTCCTCCATTATCGGGTTAGATTCGGATTGTAGTCCAAGTCATCGTGGATCTGTCCTCTGCGTTGCAAATTGTGAAAGGGGCCATAGAATAGATTTAGATTGAGGATTGGGTTCAATTTGCTGGGGTTGTCCTCTGTGTTGCAAATAGTGAAAGGGGCCACATAATAGATTCAAATTGAGGATTAATTGGGTTCGATTTGCTAGGGAGAAGAAGGAAGAGGGTCGGAGTTCAGGCTGTGGCAGTCTCGAACATGGAGAGTTGGTTTCTGTTGGGATCTCGTTCAAAAGTGGGCCACTGATTTGCTGCAAATCGAAAGGATCCAGACTTTTGCCTATTTGCAAGATGAAACGGATGAGGGGATCTCTGTTGCAGGAAACTTGAGGAGAGGACCTTGGGTTTGGTTGTATACTGAGACCGGAGAAGAAAGAGGCTGTCACGTCCCCCAAAATAAGAATTTGGGGAAAAACGTGAAACATAAATCAAATTTAAATTCCTGTGTTTAATACAGCACCAGCTTCCATCAGTGGACCCACATACAAATTCAACCCGTGATGAGTCAAAATAAATTTCATTAAATTCAACGGAAGCTTTATTCAATTGGTATTCAAGGTTCATAAATGAGACCCCACACAAAATCAGATGAACATTAATAGTTCAAATTGCAAAATAAATTAAGAAATTTCTAAAAGAAGTCTAATATTAAAAAAAAAATTCATCTAAGAATTTCTAAATGACGTTCACTCATATGCTAGCTCAGACGGCTCCAAAGCCATCTCCTGCATCCCACTCGAGTTTGTCAGTTGACTCAAACGTTTGAAACGTTTGATCCTCCTCCATTTCCTCGGTAAAGTAGGGCTCAGTACCTATGCACCAAATATTACAAAGTAAATAATAAGAACATGAGCAAAAATCGAAATTAAAATACGATAACAAGATGAATATAGACAAGTGAGATCATAATGAAGTGATGATAATGATAACAATGAGAACGAACGTATGACATAAATCCAAATGACACATGGGAGCAATAGAGAATTCACACGGCAACAAGTGTTCTCATTGTGAGTGGTCAGCCCTAAATAAATTGGGAAAGCCCGACCAAAACGTCGGTGGTCATAAACCGATTAAAATATCAAGATAACATGTCCATAGTTCAAAGCAGACTATAAGTGATCCGGTCACATCGGTAATTAACCGTCCATATATCGATCTGCAGTCGTCCATAAATGACTCACATAAACATATATTCATAATAGACCTGATTAATAATGCTCCGACACAAGAATCCTAAGTTAAAATGAAGTGTTGGCCGTTCCACATTCCATGTCATATTCAAATTATTATACATAAATTGCCAAGCCACCTCATGGTCCATGAACAATATTATAGGGTATGCATCTAAAGGAATACATAACCTAAACCAAGATATGCATGCCAATTCGAAAGTTGGGACATAATCACAATCCAACCTAAAGTTATACGTATATTCATATACCCATCAACACACAATGATAAATGCTAGTAAGCTATGGACGTTACATCTCTCGAAACTTATGGTGCATAGATCCAATGAAGGATTTTTATTAGAGATATATTGACCCCTTTCTTGCTAGAGTTCATTAAAATCATGCTAGGCATTTGAATCCTACGTCAATAAGACACTAAACGCCCCAAGACGGTTCTTATACAAAGTCCAGGTAGATAATTAAGGTTATTAAACCCATATGAAGTCCCATACACGATACCATAATTCCCAAAATGATACCGAGTCAAAACAGTTGAAGGGAAAAATAAATTGTCCAAGGACACTGAACGTTCGAACGTTCAACACCTTGGGTTTTTAGCTCGGGGCGAAGAAACTCATACGTTCGACTATTCATGGAGCACGTTCAAATGTTTGACGTCTCTGCCCTTTTTGGCCCAGAAGAACCTGGATTCGAACATTCAAGTGCAACGTTCGAACGTTCGACATCCATAACGTTGGCCAAGTTCGTGGACAATCGCGGGATTTGGTATTTTCCCCTTTTTCATCCCCTTTCCTCCCTGTACCAAAAGAGAGTCCCATCCACCAAACATACGCACGAATCATATTTAATTGAAAGAGCAATGAAAACCCCTAATTCCATTATCCAAACACCAATGACACAAAACCAATAAGAAACCCTAATCCACCATTACCATTTAAAATGGGCATTTAAACAAATCTTTATGCATAGTAACCAGAATCAAAGATCAAACACATATTCAATATCAAATTAATCATGACAATGTACTTGCCTTAATCCGAAGTTGATGAAAAGTGCAATAGGAGTCCTAACCAATATCCAAACCGAGATTCCCACGTTGCTCAAGAATAATCTTATCACCGATCTGACAAAGAAGATAGGGAAGAAATGCTCGGATGAACATATCTAGGGTACTCCTATCCAAATCTACCATTGGAAAGAAGGAGATAACCCAAGAAAAAAGACTTACTCTTAATGATTTGAGGAGAGGGTTGCCTGAGATAAGAAAGTTGAGCGAAGAATGATGGTATCCTTTGATTTTGATTTTGATGGCTGGATCCTACCATTGCAATGGCTTGGGAAGTTGAAAGAGGAAGAAGACGAAGAACCGAGAGGTGTTGTAGAAAGAAGTGGGAGAAAAGATAAGAGAGTGGGTTCTTAAAATGAGGATTAGGTTAAGAGAGAATATTCTCTGGGTTTAAGTTATTGAGTCAAACTGCAAGTCAGGTCATCTACCCAATCGCCCAACTCGCCGAACCAAGAATCTAATCTAACGCGTAGCCTACTTAACTAGAACCACTTAATTAACTAAAATACATTTAATTATAATAATAATAATATTCTAATAATAAATATAATTAGTGGGGCTGGGATCTTATAGATCGGAGACACAAGGTGGTCTGTTGCACGTCTAACTGAGGAGAGGTATAGGTGGGCTACTAATCAAGCATTGGTTTAATCATTTGCATTTCAGTCTCATTTGAAGAGAGGTTCCAGTCACCGTTACCAGAGAAGAAGACCTGAAGCATAGATTGAACCGATTGAAATAGAGAAGTACGGATTCTGTGCATACCGGAGAGGATGATCAGGATCAACTTGAAGGGGTTCTCTGTTTGGATTTCCTGAAGAGGAATCTCCTACTTATGCATATGCAATCGTCTTATTCGGCTATGGCAGCCCTCTGTCACCTGTCGTTTCTATTGACATAGAGGTGGGTTGCTTCGGTGATATTGTAGAGGAAGAAGAGGGTTTCACTGTTTGCTACTTCCGGGAGAATCCTGGTTGGTGCGCCGCGTGAACGGAGAAAACGATAATGAAGGACTTGGATGAGGAAGAGATGAGATGCAATCCTCTCAAGAGAGGCCTTTTTTGTATTGCCCGAGCTAAAAGGGACTTTTCATGTGATAGCCACCTATCGGGAATTTCGCTGTAAAATCCTCTGGATTTAATTAAAATTTATATTTACCCAATTAATAATTATTTTTAAATAAAGTTTTTAAGAAATGGTTTCTCCTACATGTTTTCTCTAGTCAAACCCAAATTGAACAAGAGAAAATAGTTAATGTTATCTCAACTTCCTTCCTGTCATATCCACTCAACCTTGTACTCCATACATACTCTTGTTTTGATGTGCAACATTTTCAGCTCCTTAATGAAGAAAGGGAATCACTAGACTAAAAGTGACATTATTAGATCTTATTCGACTGAAATAGTGCACACTAAAATCGAATTGCATGAGAATGATGAGTTTAATATATTTTGTCAACGCAAAACCAATAATAAGTACTCTCTATAAAAAAAAATAAAAAAAAATCTCTTTCTACCATGTTATTATTACTTATATATATGACTTGAAGGCCAATATTGGACTACAATACCAAAATTATATTGACAGGCCATGGGTGTATTTGTTTTATGGAGACTTTAGTTTCAGGCTAAGTTTCAAGTGGGGTTGAGCCAGCTTTTGTGTTTGGCCTTAGCCTAGAACGTTCGGTTGGTCAAACCGAAAGTTTTGATATATCAAGTTGATCACATAATAAAAAATCCATGGCCCAATGCTTTGTCTATTAGCGCATGGACAGGTGTAGGTTCATGACAATATGGACATGCGTTTGCCCATATCTGGCTAAAGAGCCAACATACTGGATGATGGCCTCACATGTAGACATGTGAATTCAGCGCACTGGGCAACATATTGACCTACCCCTAACTTGGTTTGAATTGCATTTTAAGGAAAGCAAGGCTTGTGGCCTGAATTTAGGGTGAAAAATGGTTCCCTTTACTGAAGTAGCTAGAACCCAGACCCCATCAGGGTCCAACCCATTAACATTGATAGTGGAAATGGATCCTGTTCACCTCATAATACTCTACGACCCTGACTCGGGCCTGACCTGTTAATGTCCCCAACAGAATAGTTACTAAGGTAATGCTTGATATCTAAGGGGCAGAGTTTGTCCAGGCCAACCCATTTAGCAGTCAAGTTTAACATTCCAGTTCAGTGAGAAAGATAAAGCCAATATGTGTTACATTTGTTAATTGGGCTGTAGGCAAGCATTGGCTCAAACCGCAGACATTTTGTATGTGTATGGAACATTTTTTGTGAAAACTAGTAGTGAAAATTGTTTCTAAGAAAGAATGATTTTCCATTGTTCTGTTTCCATGCTTTTCATTTTCTCCAGTAAAAACACTTTTAAAAGTTTGAAACAAAAAAAAAAAAAAAAAAAAAAAAAAAAAAAAAAAAAAAAAAAACCCTGAACCTGGAAATTCACTAGACAATGCATACCCATAAAATCTCACCATACCTCCAATCAGAAGAATCCTCTCAAAATCTAAACTCACCTAAAATTTCTAAGCACTGACCAATCTAATCTTAGGCAGGGAATCATTTTCTATGGTTAGGAAAGAGAAATAAACACATATCACTGCGAAAAATGTTTCCACCTATAGCCATAACTGAAATCACTGTACAACCAAGATCATGATTTCAGTGGGCCATGGATTTCCAACACTCACAACTCAAATTCATGTTTTCTGCACAGGCCCAAAGGAAGACTGCAAGCTTCGAATTCAGCAAGAGGTCTCTCCGAAACTTCGTCATGGAGACTGTCCAACAAGAGATCCAAAACCGCCTCCTTCCACTCCTCCAAACAGCCATGAAAACCAACAAAACCATCGACCTTCAAGACATCCTCGAGCGCTTCGCGTTCGACAACATCTGCATGGTCGCCTTCAACCAAGACCCCAAGTGCCTCTTCTTCGACTCCTCCTGCAATCTCTCCTCCTCCCCCTTCGCTCGTGCCTTCGAACAAGCCGCCAACCTCTCCGCGGAGCGCTTCCGATACACCTTCCCATTCATCTTGAAAATAAAAAAACACTTCAATCTTGGCTCGGAAACCATCTTGAAACAATCCATTTCCACCGTCCACGACTTCGCCATGAACATCATAAGATCCAGGAAAACCTCTAATAACAAAGAAAACGCCCAAGAAACCGACCTTCTATCTCGATTCATCATCTCAACCAACAATGACACTATTAGTAACAATTCAAAGGAGTTTCTAAGAGACATCATCATAAGCTTCATCCTCGCCGGCCGCGACACGACGTCTTCAACACTAGCATGGTTCTTTTGGCTGCTATCATCCAATCCCCAAGTCGAGCGAAAGATCATTCGAGAGCTCCAATCAATAAGAGCCCAGTTCCAGAAAAGTCCTTCTGAGATGTTTGATTTCGAAGAGTTGCGAGAAATGCAGTATCTGCATGCGGCCATCACTGAGGCTCTAAGGCTGTATCCGCCTGTAGCGGTAGACACGAGAGCCTGTAAGGAAGATGATGTGATGCCGGATGGGACAGTGGTGAAGAAGGGGTGGTTTGTGACGTATAATGCGTATGCGATGGGGAGATTGGAGGGGATTTGGGGGAGAGATTGTGGTAGTTTTGTGCCGGAGAGATGGTTGGATGAGAAAGGGATGTTTCGGGCTGAGAGTCCGTATCGGTTTCCTGCGTTTCATGCAGGGCCTAGAATGTGTTTGGGGAAGGAGATGGCTTATATACAAATGAAGTCGATCGTTGCATGTCTAGTGGAGAGATTTGAGATTGATGTTTTGGGGAAGGATAAGTGTCCTGATCATTTTCTCTCTTTGACGATGAGGGTCAAAGGCGGGCTGCCTGTTAGAGTCGGAGAGAGAAAAAGATGAAGGAACAGAATTGAATTTGATAGGCTATGTCATAGCATAAATACCATGACTATGTATGTATATATGTGTAGGTCTGTGTATGCATGAGTTGGTACATGTTGGGACTTGGGACAACAAAAAGATCAGGGACCAGCCTATCAAATGGGTTCAAATATCCTGTATCGATTCTGTTGGCAGTATCACATATGTACATATGTAGATATTGGCCATATCAATGTCATTTATGTTTTCGGCTTAAAAAAGTTTGAGAAGGAAAATGACCGTTTTTTTTTACTATATTGGGATTCCAACTCGCACCCCTTGCTAGCTTATAGTATCACACACCAGGGTCCCTGAGCGGTTGAAGTACGACAGAGCTACAGAAAATAGCCATTTATCTGTAAAAAAAATTATACTGCTAGAAATTCTTTCTAAACCGGTTACCAAGAAATGATTATCAATGGAGTGAGAAGTAAAGAATATAAGGTGGAGATATAAATGATCCTTTTGGCATTTTTTTTTTTTTTGGTAGAAGCCCTATTGTAAGTTTTGATTCGCTAGAATAATAGTTGGGTATTCATTTATCTTCTCTCTTTAATTTAATTTTCTTTAAAGGAGAGCATATTTTAACTAGTGTTTAACAGTTGTTTGTTGGGTTTGGATCAAGTATGGGTTTTAAATATTTTGACCCTAGCCAGATTTGGGGCAAGTTCAGCTTCTTAGTTGCCACGCACCCCACCTGCCATTTTTTCTTTCTGGAAAAAATGTATAGAAAAGTCAGAAAAAAAACATAACAGATTTGAGATTTCTTTTAAAAGAAAAAAATATGCATAATATAATTTGCTCCCAAGCCATGCGACTCAAGTGCCGTTCGCAGACAGTTTTAGTAGGGATTTTGACCGTGTTGCTACCTTAAGACTTAACATTTGTCTGTCAAAGGCAAGTTTAAAAATTTCCCACAACAGTTTACAACGAATGTGGCTAAAAGGTTGTGACTGAAGGAAAATTGTGCGACATCCTATGGATATAGGATATAGGATATCACATAGTATGATATCTCATGGCCCTGAGATATCACATAAATATTGCGGTGGGATTTTCTTAAACGTCAACTGGGCAAATGTCAAGTTTCAAGAGGGCCCTATGGTAAAAAATTTAGGCAAATTGGGTTGGGTACGACTGTACGGAGCAATTACGGGTGTTCATATGCTGAGTTGGGTTTGACTGAGGCCTAGGCTGAGCCTGACTTTAGACACAGACATTATTCAGCCCCAGCCCAAGCCCAACCCCAACACGGCCCGTAATTGCCTAGATCAAGCCGACCTGCCTTGAACATGGCAAGCCCAAGATCGCCCATTTAGTTAATTGGGCTATGCCAGGCCAGGACAAATTAGTCATTTAACTACAAGAACTACTTGTTCAATGTAGTTCCAAGGGAACTTAATACAATTTCCCATTACTAAGCAAAATTGGCATCACGTAGGACCAGTTCTAATCGTGTGGGCGGATTCCCTGTGGCCCGCAAGAGGCCTCTAATCTCCTAGTCTAGTTGGTGTTTTTTGTTCTTCTTTTGTTTGTTTGTTCTCCTTTTCTTTACCCAAAAAAAGAAAAAAAAAATCCTACAAAAGAAGTATACTACTTATTCAATGTAGGCTTCAAGCTTTCTATCACTTAATTTAAGACGGCCTAAACCCCAAGGGGTAGCTCAGTTGGCCTATGACCATGGTTTGTACCCGGAGGTTGTTGGTTCGAAACTGCACTACCACACTGAGGCTACAGGGGAGTTTATCCGGCTTTCCTCTGGGCCCGGAGGGATTAGTCCAGCCTAAAGAGTTGGGAACCCTCTGATAGCTAAATAAAATAAAATAAAAATTAAGATGGCCTAAATAATAAACGAGCCTAGGTATTAAGTGAGCACTCCCAGGGGGCAGGGTAAGTATGAAATGAGGCAAACATCTAGATTTATCCAAACCCTCGCCATCCTGAAATCTCACTTTATTTGACTTCTATAGTAAATTATAGCCCATAGGAAGATGTATACACTATGATTTTAATAGTAGTCTGAATATACTGCCGTTTTGCTTTAAAAAAAAAAATTCTCTCAGTGGTATTTCTTTTTGAGGATTTAACACCAAAAAAAAAAAATGGGTGGTCATTATACAAAAAAGGTCACTTTAGCCAATTAACCACACAAAATCAGCCTTCCCGCCCAAAAACCCTTCTTTTTTTACCATTTTTTTTTCAAGGGTCGACATCGACCTTCACTTTCTGTGTTGAGGGCCAACGTCGACCTTAGCTATAATGCACCAGGGTCAACGTCGACCTTGACATTCACATTCTGCCAACCTCTGTCACTATTGACCATGGCTGCGTCAAGAAGATTTAGAAGTAATTTTAAACTAAAATTAAGAATTGGGGTTCAATCGAGGTACCCCCATTCATTCAAAAAATAACAGTCTCAAGGCATTTATTCCGCTATTGTGGTGGGTTTTAATCCATGTAATTTAGAATGGGGACACACTATAGGATACTTACGACAAGGTGCCACTTCTGCTGCTAGAGCACCAACCATTTTTTATTTGTTTTTTCATCTTTTATTTCTTTAAATATATTTTTTGGTACAAAGTTGTTTTATGTGAAAATTGCAACTATGTCCAGAATGTTAATTACCCATTCCTATGGACATCAATCCATACCGGAAGCACTTGTTAGAATCACTTCTCTACAAAGGTGAGTTCCAACTAAAGCGCTTTGACCCCAACCCTTTCTAGTTTCTTAAAATATTTATGTTACATACAGACCCAAAACAAAGGATTGTCTTGGAAGACGTTGTGCATTCATAGGTGGTTCCATATGAAGGGTCGATTCCTCAATACTCGTGCCAGTGCAAACACATGAATTTCAAAAGCGCAGTGTCTGCTGATAACAAAACAAGTGCAAACGTGAGACACTAGACAGTTGTCCTCTCTTCCAATGTACAATGGCAAAGACAACTAAAGGATTTTGATCTCGGCAGTCAAATCTATGGTGAAACCTTGAGTTTCGGGACGAAACATTTGTAATTCTCAACATGTGGGCAGTGAGAGCTCTTTGGATCTCTATGCATATTTTGGTTTATACAAGTTATTAACTTCAGTCATGGTGCATATTTATTGTTTTGATTTTAAGAGTACTAGCCGATTTCGAATTTGAGGTTATTCGGTCATCTTTATTTTGGAAAATTTGAATGCATTACACTTAGCACTCTAAAATCTCTCTCCTCTTGCCTATAAACCTTTCCAATGAAAATAGCAATAGTAGGTGGGAAGAAGGACTAGTAATTAATGGGTTTTACGGGCCCTACTTTCTTAGATTCAGACAGCTCATAGCCAACATAACGTGAATTGGCATTGTTTGAAGATTTACCTTTGAAAAGTCTGGCCCAAAATTAAATCGATCATATATAAAACACGTGTGTTGTTATTCGTTTCTCTGTAGATATACATTCGCCCATTTTTTTTCATTGGGAAGGATATGGTCCTTTGATTGTTAAATTAGTTAGAGTGTAAGTAATCTATGGGGGTTCCATACAAAAAAAAATAGATTGATTACTTTACTATATAAGGAAAAAAATGATCTGTGCCCCCATTTTGTAAGGCATCGAGCAGATCTTTGATCTCTCTAGATGGAGATTCTTTTTGGCATATGTATAGCTTCTCTGATGCAATCGTGCCAATAGATCTAAGATGATCAGAGTTGTTGCCTCATCTGATTATGGCTTTGCAAACACGAAAAAAAAAAAAAAAAAAGTCTCTTAATTGAAATTTGCTCACTTTGCAATTCATTGTATGCCCTTCTTCTATACCCCCGAGGGGAGGGTTTGTTGGTATGAATTTGTTTAGGTTTTCTTGTATCAAGCAAATTGATATGAGAAAAACCTCAGAAAATCTTGAATATTGAGTTTAGTATTTGGATATACGCATGTAGAATTTGAAGATGATTAAACTCAGTAGCACAATTGTAAAATGTTCAAACGTTAAATGACGTTGCTTTTACTCCTTGATGCCTCAAAAGTGGAAAATATGTATGCAAATATTTTAATTGCTATAAATTGTATTACTACATTGACTGCTGTAATCAAATTTACCAAATAACAAAATCCAGTAAACCAATTTTGATTCTTAGGTTCCATAATATGAAACCCGGTCCCAGTGCCTTTTCCCCATAAAAATATTCTAATTGTATCCGGAAAACCAATTCAAATAAAAACATAAATTTGAAAAAACAAATCAGATCTTTCTCAATCCGAACCTGGTTAATCTGAATCTCACATACCTTTGTGGTTGTTTTTTAACTTGTTGATATGAGAGTGGTCAAATGGAGTACCAACTGTGTGAGGGAGGAACTGAAGATTAGAAAGGGAGAGAAATGGAGAGAAAGAAAGAGGAGGGGAAGAGAGATGACGAAGAGATTCGAGGGAGAGGAAGGAGAGAGAGAGGCATTGAAGAGAGGAAGGAGACGAGAAGTAAAAGAATAATGATGAGTCGGTTCAAATTAGTTGAGGTAGGTTTTTTTTTTTTTTAAATGTGCCGACGTGGCTTAATGTGGATGGATTTAAACTCAAAAACATATCTAAACCTCAACAACCGTTATTGAGCTTTCAAGAGAAAGAATGTCCCTATTTGATTTTAGAAGTATGTCCCTATGTGCTAGTTTCATGTCTATTCGTATTTTCTTACATGAGTAGCATGAAAGTTTGTACTATATGAGAATTTAGAGCCTTGAGAGACTCTTTCAATTTGAGTTGTGATATTTGATTGTAGGAAAACTGATGAAAGATATGTAACTCTTTATAATTTCTTCTTAATATGCCTTAAAGCTCTAGTATAATAATATCATAGTAATGAAAAATTTGTTAACTGGGATCAAAATTGCTCAGGCTGTTGAAATTGTTTGGAAATGCTTGGATTAGAGAAGTAATGTTTTTGAATCCTTTGAAAAAAAAGTATCTTATATATAGGAAAATTCTAAAAAACGGTCCACTTTAAAAATGCCCATTCTTCCACCCCTCTTATTTTTTGTCATGGGGCCCAGTTGAGTCAATCTGATTTTTTCAACCTCCGCCCCTCGGAATAGTTACAAGTCCAAGTTTGACACTCATCCGACTTTTCTTCACCATTGGATTGAAATCATGTAAAATAATGCCTCTAAACCAATAAATTTTAGGACCATGGATGAAAATGTTAAGATGATCTTATGGACTCAAGATTTTAAATAAAAGTATGCCTCATATGGGTCCAACCTCTTGGGGGTCACCTAAGCAAGGCCCTGGTCGTGCCGTGCTGGGCCGAGCCCCAGACGGGCCTGGGCCGTGCAGCCCATGGGCCGCCACAGATCCCCCTTCCCTTTTTTTCTTTTCTTTTTTTTTTCTTTTTTTGTGATAAAAAGACACTAATACCCCCATTTGACCATTTATAGCTGTTTGGGGGGTGGGGGGGTGTGGTTAAAAATGTAAAAAATTATTTTTTTTTTACCCTTTTTTTAGGAGGGGGGGTTTAAAAAAATGACCATTGGGGACATCGTCAGGCAGGGCCGCCAGTGGGCTTGGGGGGCCTGGCCCAGCCGGGCCGGGCCGTGCCTTGGGCTTGGCAGCCCTGGCCCAGCACAGGCCACTGGGGCGGGCTCAGGCACAGCCTAGGCACGGTTTTTCCGTATGGGGCCAGTTTTGGGCTTAGGCTGCCCACCCAGATTTACACCCCTATGTAGGGGTGCACAAAAATTCGTCGATCTGTCAATCCGATCCGCGGATTTTGATTCGATCCAAGGGCCAACGGATTGGTGATGAATTGGAAATTATGTAATCTGTTAGCAACGGATCGATGACGGATTTCACCCTTAATCCATGGATTCGATCCGATCCGATCCATTGTTATTAAATATAAATAAATATATATAATAACAAAAAAAATGTAAGGGGTCAATATGTAACCTTATGAATAGAAGAGGATAGGATAGGCATACAGCTCTCAACTCATGCCCTTTAATTCAGTGGCTTCGGAATTCAGGGGTTTTTTCTTCTTCTTTTTTCCACGTAACGTACAGGAACAGATTGAATGGATTAATCCAATCCGATCTGCTCCTCCACGGATCGGATCGGATTTGATTTTAACAGCCACGAATTTGTGACGGATTCTAAATTCGTCCATCCGTAAGTAACAGATTGGTGACGGAATCTGCACCAATCCGAGCCGTGTACACCCCTAGGAAGATGTATTCATAATTCATATGCTGGCCCTGGCCCGATTGAAGCATATCGAAGGTTCAACCTGACTTTAGACATAGACTTGTATCCAGCCCCAGCCGAACATGACCCGTAACTGCATGGCTCAAGCCTGGCCCACCTCAAGTCATAAGTGCTAGGCTTAAGCCTGGCCCATTTAAAATATGTCAGGTCTAAGCCCGCCCATTTAGTTAATCGGGTCGGGCAGGACCAGACATTCTAACACTTGTTTGGGCAAATTAGTCATTGAACTACAATGACTAATTATTCAAGCTGGACTTTGAGCTTTCTATCACTTACTCTAAGTCCTGCCCAAATATTAAAGGAATACAGATTTTATATTTCGATCCGAAAGCACTAAAAGCCTAGCCCAGCCACAAGCACTCCCAGGAGCGGCATATTATGTGTGAAACGAGGCAAGTATAGATTTAACCCAACCCCTTGCCATCCCGGAATTTTATTGTAACTTATGTTTATAATAATTTCTAGCCTTTAGGAAGATTTACTCACTTTGAGTTTAGTGGTAGTATGAATATGTCGCAGCTTTGCTACAAAAGCTCTCAGCAACATTTTTTTATAACTCTAATAAATGGTGCAAGTTTCTATGGTTTATTATAATATAAATGTTAAAGCCAAGGTTTTAGGATTCAAATTTGACAGATTCCTTTCAATTTTGACCTTTTTTTATTGAGTCTTGGTAAAAAAAAAAAAAAAACTAAAAATGTATGGATTGAGAGATTTAAACTCATGACAACTTGCCTTTTAAAAAATCAATCTAACCATTACACCACAAAATACTTATTTATTATTATTTATAAGAAAAATATCAAAAGTAGTTAAATAGAGCGGGGCCCCTAGCCACGTGGGTCATGCTTAGCACGGGATATTATGCTAGTTATTATATTAGATAAAAGGAAAGTTCGGTAATTAAGCATCCCCAAAATCTCATATCCATCGGACAAGGTCAATTGTATGTTTGATGTAAGATCATGAAATAGATAATTACACTTCCTCTATCAACGAATCATGAGGAACGACCAGTGCGTTCCCAAAAGTTGAAGTACAGTAACAGAGTAAAAATACGGGACAATTACCGTTTAACAGGTCATCAACCTAACAATCGTCCCAAAATTGTCAGAAAATGTATAATTACTGCAGAACTGTTCATCTATGGGATATCACACGTTGCGATATCCTAGAGATATATGATATCGCATTATGTAATATCCTATAACTATAGGATATCTTAAGATTACCCCCCACCCCATATATAAGTCACGCATTTTTGTAAATTTCTCTATAACCGTGATAGATTGCCGGTTCAAATTTAATGCCATATTAGCTCTTACACTCATACAGCTACCCAACGGTTGGGATGGTGGTTTGGTGGTCCCACATTCAACGAAAAAAACAAAAACCTGACTGTTCAAGTTTCATTTATTCTATTGTGATAATGTCACATGTGAAATCAACGCTTTTAAGGTTTTTCTTCATTTTTGGTAGCTATACATTAAATCGGAGGTTGAAAATTTTAGGCTAGCCTTTTTCAGTATTTCAAAGAAGATTAATGATCTTGATTGCGATTATAGGGCCCATAAAAGTTCAAAAAAAAAAAAAAGATGTGTGGTTATTCGGTTTTTATCAAATATCTCAAGATCCGAGACAAATCAACGGTTGAAATTTGGTATATGGGCCCTGTTTGACCGTATTAATGTTTTCGACGGTTTGGATCATCGTTAATGTTCACATAGTTTAATAAGAATTAAACAAAACTATGAAGGAAGCATTACCGTCCATGGCACTATAGCTCCGTAGGTCTTCCCGTTTCAGATAATGCAATATCCTACACCCCTAGGATATCGCAATGTGGAATATCCTACATCCCTAGGATATAACAATGTGGGATATCCTACGAATGAACAGTTCTAAGGTAATTATACTTTTTCCGACAGTTATGGGGCGATTGTCAGGTTTTAAACATATTGTATGGTAATTGTCCCTAAAAGTGGCCAAGATGCATGGCCAATGGAGTGGCCTAAACTTCACTTTTAGTGGGTGATAGTAACAATTGAACCTAGACAAGCAAAATGATAGGTTGATGACAGGCTGAGCCATGTTTATTTTCGAAGCCCTGAACAAAATCAGATGATCATGGTCATTAAGTTTACATTGGGTAAATAGAGAGGAATTCCTTCATTCCCCTCAAACAATGCTATCGGGAGGCATTCCATAGTTGAGAAACACCAAGGAGGAGTCATTCGTTGTACCTCAAGTGCTTCTTTGCCTCTATGACAAGATTCGATTGGGGTGGGGGAAGAAGTGACGGAGATGATTTTTGATAGGTTGGATTCTTGGAACGATTTGAAAAATCCTCTCACTTTTCTTCTCTTCACCCAAATATGGGTTTTTCTTGTTTTCCTCAGAATCAAGGAAAACCAAAGAGAATTTCTCTATGAGGACATTCTCCAAACATGGCCTAAATGAATGTCCCTAATTTTCAAGACAAATAATTTTTCAAAATGCTCGTCATAACCAAACTATATAGGTCATGAATTAAACTTCGCTGAGGTGAGCCACATAAAGTGGGTGAGTTACTCGATGTTACAAAAGGGTGGACTTGGTTATGTCTTAAATAACTATATTATCATCACATGGTCCTACTCTATTCCTTGTGGTTTTCAAATGAGCCAAGAACTAACCAAACTTGCATAGTTCCACCCTCCGCTTCCAACTGGCTAAAATTCTCAATGTTGGGAATTTATGACATGATGTGAAAACTCATCCCTCTAGTTATTCTAAATGACCTTGTTTCATTCCAAAATTTTCACAATTCTAATCCACTTAAAAGGTCAAAAAACCTTTGGAATTCTCATAATTCCAGTCACTTTCATAATTCTGGAAGAGTAAGGAGGATTTTGGAATTCTAGAGGGAGGCAACATTTGAGGAAGTCTAGAATCTACAAGCAAGAATTCATTGAATTATCCCGAAGAAACATGATTGTTTGTGTAATTTACTTATACAATGAAGTGAAGTCACGTGACCAAATTGCATGCGCAGTCTAGCTCTATGTGGTCCACTTGGGCCCCCCTTTAATAGCATAATCTGCCACCTTTGATATCATAACCCAATAATGTTCTAATCCTAAGAACTTGGCATTAGACATAATTTCATCTGAGAATACAATTATTTTGAGAGTCGAATTATACTCGTCTCATGTTTCTTATAATTGTATTGCATAATAGATGTTTTATAGTATCATTTTAGACTTAGTTGTGTTTATTTTCATGAAAATGATAGTGTTATTCAGCATGCAGAGTCAGAGGGCGAAGATGGTTTTTTTTTAGGTGACATTTAACCTCAACCGATCGAATCGTCAAATACGGTTAACCTTTGTTTGGTTTTTAAATGTTTTTAATTGTATGGTTACGGCTTTTAAAAACTGAAAGCCGTAAAATATGGTTTGATTAAATGTTTTCCCAAAACAAACGGTTAACCGAACCGTTACACCCCTAGATGTCGGGAGTATAAATATAAATCTTTGCACACATTGTCCATGGATAAGTCGTCCACCGGAAGCCCAACCGACACATGACCTGAATCCCATCGGACCCATGCTCGTTACAAATATGGGCCACACCAACCAGCGACCGAACAGGCCCAACCTCCATTTCGCATTTGGTTGGGTTGGACAGGTTCAAGTTTGTCTTGACCCAAGTTGCACTCCTAGCATAGAGGATATGGACCTTCTAAAACATAGGACATTTCCGTTGATTGCGTGTCCACGTGCAACTCAAAAGGACCCATATCTAGGTTTGGTGGAAAAGTCTTGGGCCTAAACAGAAAAGTCAGGGTTTGGCAAGGGTCCAAGAGCCTGGATCCTAGCCTACCCAACAAGGGTTATGTGATGCTCAGGGCTCTCTAATAAAGGTGTGATCCCAGATCCACTAGAGCCTAAAGCAGTGGAGACTTGATAAAATTTCAGTGATTAACATTTGGGACCCTGAACTGATTGATGTTTCTGTCAAACCCATTTGGCCCATTGGAAGTGATGGCTCAAGCTGTCTCATGTTGGACGGAGTTCTGTTGACAACCCTATTTTACATATTTTTCCAAATCTATCCCTTTAGATTATTGGCTCTCATCTTTTAACTTTGCCCTTCCATACAAGATTAAGACCAATTTTACAGTAACATGTTTGGCAACTGTGCTCACTAGAGAGAGGAATCCTCTATGCAGATGGTTCCCTTGCTCCAAGGAAGCATGCTATCGTCATTGAGAATTTCTGAAAGAAAGAATCATTGCATTTCATATTTGGTAAACACCCAAGGTTCTGCCAACTGCACTAAACTGTGTCGTAAACACCCAAGGTTCTGCCAACTGCACTAAACTGTGTCCAATAGAAAAATATTTTTTTACTAATTCCTCACAATATGTGATGAATTAAGTCCTAAAATTTCACCCAGGGTCATTTTTGGTCTTTTAAAGATCTTGAACGGCTCGGATCGTGTTTGTGGGGCCCATAAGAAGCCAAAAAGGGGAAAGATGGGCTGCCTTGATATCCCTTTTTGTTACTATGACAGATTAATGGTTTTGAGTTGTACCTAGTTTCTCTCATGATCTATGAGGAATCAAGCTCCCAAATTTGACCCCGTTGCCCTTTTTGCCTTTTGAAGAGGCTGAATGGTATGGATTATGCGAGTGGAGCCCAAAGAAGTTGAAAAGCCATCATCTATTGGTCCAGAATTATTTTGAAAATGTCTCCAAATATAAGATGAATCAACGGCTGACATTGGACTCCATAGCCATTTTCAACATTGTGAAGATGATTAATGGTTCAAATAATCATTTATGGGTCCACAATATCGAAAACTCTAAAAAACCCGTCCTTCCCAAATGACCATGTCATTTATTTTAGCTTAGAAAATCATTACAAGTGATGATTTGCGGAGTACGATGGTGGAGGCTCTCATTGGTGCTTTCCTTCCGTTGACATGAATTTTCTTTCTGCTTCTTCCTCAAGATGCACTTGGCAAAAATAAGTTTTCCTTCCGATCGAGGAAGATCGCAAGAATTTTTTTTTTGAAATTTCCATAAGAACTTTTTTTTTATTATAGTTGAGTAACGAGACTCTGTCCAAAACATGTTTGAAAAAAAAAATTGAAGAACGTAGGAAAGACAAGAACAAAATGTACTTTTAGTGCTAATATATGAATTTTAATTTGTTGTTTTGCTCGTGTGGTAACCTCTAGTCATAAATAACCACGTCACGTGAAGAAAGTTGAGGAAACTCCCCACAGATACTCACGCAGTTTTTAACTTTTTATGGGCCACAATGCCTCTAAATTTTACTATATCGCATGAAATTATTATCTCTATGACAGTGCATAGATATATTCCCTTATTAAATATTAACCCAATATATATGAGAGGGACTTTTGTGGGATATTGCATTAATTAAGAATTACAAAAATTTTATATACTATATTGCATGGTCAAGGGCATTATGGCCAATAAAATCCACACCAGTGCCTGTGAAGAATTTTTTCAACTTTCATCACCACAGGTGGGGTTATCATGACCACAAAAATCCCTTTAATATTTTAAAACATTTGCATGGAAGGTAGGCACTTGCTAGGCAATAATAGATCCCAATCAAAATAGGCAACACCATTTATGATTAGAATGAGGCGGTTAGATGGTAGTAAACTATGGTTTTCATTCCATTATAAGTGCTGAGGGAAGCTCCATAAATCAACAAAAATCAAGAGCCCTCCCATTGGCTAAATGAAATAGCCAAACGTCAATCAATCAAAGTCGCCCGCACCTAATGTCATAAATGATCTCTGAAAATTTTACACTTGGTCTGCCACATATTGGTCTAGGCTCTAGGTCAAGGCAAACCGGTCTCCAATAATGGCTAAGCCAGGCCAGATTGATAAAATTTTATATGTGACTCCACACCTTTTTGTACTGTGTATTTCATACATATGGTAGTTAAATTTCAGGTGGTGCCTCGTTAATTGAGAGATTCTGTTCAAAGTCATTGCAAAAGGCAAGGCAATTATTTTGAGTAACTTGAATTATATATAAAGCCCTGGCAGGGGTTTTCTCTCCTTCCTGGCATCTGAGGATTCAAACTTTTCTTAGAACTAAAAGGATCTATTTGGACTTTTATTTATGTATTTATCATTATATTATATCTTTTGCTCTAGTCTGGAGCAGTGTTATAGTACCCTGATAATAATTCACATGCCCAGGGAATGATTTCTCTAATTAAGTTCTTCTAATTGATGACTTGATGTTGTGAAAGCTAACTACTCAGGGAACATTCTAAAGTTCAAAGCCATGACAAGGAAGTTCAACTAATTTTAAAAACATCGCTTGAGCCCATTTAATATTTGGCAATCCATCATAGGAGGAATCACGAAATGATGCTGCCTAGCATTCATGGGTGGCGCCACATTGATCACAATGGGGTCAATTGATCTGAAAAAATATTTAAAAATAAAATATTGTATGTCATGAATTGAACTTATAGGAAGCTTTTGAGCCCACTCAATTTAAGAGTTTCGCCACCACGCTTTAGCTAACTTTACACATTTTCTTTGTTGTTGTGGTAGTGAACAAAAGTCACCATAAAATACCCACCGGCTAAGTTAATGGGCCAACTGTCTATCAAAATATTAAAAAAAATTAATAGGCCCACATTGCTAATATGCGCTTTAGCAACAAATTTTTAGAACTTAAAGTAATTGGAGACATTGTTATAAAATTCGTGGAGACAAAAAAGGATATTTTATATCAATAGGTTTATTTGCTTTTAAAATTGGCGTTGATTTTACCAGTAGCGATTGCAACGATAGAAAGAATTTTTTTAGCAATGAAGTACGTAAAAAACAGGTTGCGTAAACGAATGCGAGATCAATAGATGAATGACTGTTTGGTTACATATATTGAAAATGAAGTGGTTGCTAGTGTTGATAATGAAGTTATAATGCAATGATTTTAATACATGAAAACCTATTAAGGGCAGCTGTAGGAATTTATATATTTGGATTTTCTTTTTTGATTAAGAACTATTAGTAAAAATGTATAATTTTTTTTTGAGAACTCAATATTATCTTTGTCAAATTATCAGAAATAGATTATTTAACAATTTTATATTATATTTGTCGAACTATTGAATGTAGATGACAGATGTTGATAAATGGGAAAACAGATTTATTCGATTTGCAAAAGATAAGTCTTTTGTTGACCTTACTGATTCGAATTCCTTGAGCCGCCACTACTAACATTGAGAATAATTGCAAGGGACCACATGTTGGTAAGATTAATTCATATAACTTGAAAGCTCATGATGTTATCGACCGTTAGTGCTTGGCAGGCTGGAAAGCTTGGGCCGTTTGTTTTTAGTTATTAGTAGTGTTTTCTTTTCACTTATTAATAGTGTGGGTGATCACATTTGTTTGAGTTCTTTAGTGTGAAAATGGGGTATAAATAAGATCATTTTCATATAAAAATATTCACAATTTAAAAGGTGTGAAAGAATCATATATGTCGTCTTAAGAAGATGTTTTTACAAAAGAATGAATCCTTGAAATTCTTAGTTGATTCGTTAGACTCTAAAGGGCATAAAGATGCCCGAAGATTTCATATATATAATCTAAGAAATGCACAAAACGTTCCGCATTTACTCATGTAAAAATGGTACTTGCAGACATAGTATTGTGTTTTACATGTGTAAGTTTTATGTATGCAAAATTAATATATGCAAGTTTTACATATTTAAGTTCCATTTTTTTATCCCATTGATCAAAGTCAAGCGACTCATATAGTGTCACTTCATTCATTCCAAGCACCTTAATATTAAATAAAAAAGCATCGTGGAAATTGCATGACCGGTTTGTTTGTCTTCTATGCATTGAATGTAAAAGTGGGAATTGCCTATATGAATATTTACACACTACCATATTTTTCTTTTAAAACAATTTTTACAAGAGGATTTTACCAAAAAAATAACTTTTAAGTGACCACTGTACTAAATAGAGTACTTTAGCTAGTAGTGTACCAAACAAGGAATCTGTACAGAAAAAGTAACTTTTTTCACTTTTTTTTTTTGCATTCGACCTTCATTTTCTGTGTTGTCGACCCTCGCTGCAACAAGCAAGGGTTGTATTCGACCCTAAGCAGGCATAACCTCTTTATCTTTTTCCTCGAGTGTTCAAGTTTTTAATTAAAGGAAGAGATGACTGGAAGATCTGCCACTTAAAGTTTAATTTTTTGGTAAATTTCCATAGAGGATCCTTCCGAAAAGAAGCTCTTGCAATTTCAAACCCAAATCTCTAGCATGCTATGGTTTTGTGCAACATCACGTGAAATAGATTTTGCAAAAATGAAAGAATGGATTGGATGAGCAATTCAAAAGCTAAGATCCACGCTCATTTGTGCTTTGGGCTAGAAAAATCATGCTCGTACAAGAAGATACCAATGACCTAAAATAAAAGATGCTACCAACAAGAAAACTAGAGATGAAGAAGATATAGGGCACCAGCAGTTCACATGATGCACAACCAATCGACAACATTTATTAGGGACCGAACTCTTCTTAAATTGACCAACCCACCAACAATATTTTTAAGGCCGATTAACAATTTACTAGGTTAAATCTTCTAGTAATCTCTTCATCTAATCGAAAATTCGAACACTCGAGAAAGAAGGAAGAAAATAAAGAAGTTATGTCTGCTCAAGGTCGAATGCGACCCTTACTTGTTATAGCGAGGGTCGACAACACAGAAAATGAAGGTTGAATGCGACCACAAAAAAAATGGTGAAAAAAGTTACTTTTTCTGTGCAGATTCCCTGTTTAGTGCACTACTGGCTAAAGTTCCCTATTTGGTGCATTGGCCACTTAAAGTTATTTTTTTGGTAAAATCCCATTTTTACAATGAGTAAATGACATGGTGGTGGAAAGAGAGAGCAAGAAAGCATATATATAAGTTTTTTACACAAAGGATCGAGTGGGCTCCAAGAGCCCGATAATTTCTTGCAAAGAAAGTGGTGGTTCTATTTTTCACACATTTCCCATAATCTATGAGGGTCTAAGATAAGAAATTCCATGCATTTGGGTCTTCATAAATTTGGGTTTATCATATCTATGAGAATTTCGAAAAAATTTTATCATGGATTTTGGGGCGGAATAATTAAGTGCAATTATTAGAAAGTAGGAGTTAGATGTTTTTGTATTTCTCATGTTTTCTTGATATTTATTAGGATTTCAGTTATGTAACTTTACACATTAGGGTTTACCATTTATTTGAGAATATTGAATGGTTCACTTCATAAATTGGGAGCCCAAAAAATAAAAAATTTTGGTTTTTTTTCTTTTTTTTTTTTAAAAACTTTTTACGTTTTCTCAAAATCTATGAAAAATTTTAATGCACAAAACTAAATAGTCTTGGGGTTTCTTTGTTCAATAAAAATGTTGGACAATTTGGATTTCAAATTTAGGGCCCAAAGGAATGCAAGAAAATGGAAGGCGGTTGATAGGTTATTTTAATTATCTAATGTCCCATAGCGGCAAAAGATGAAGTGGGAGTTGTATTGGCGCCTTTTGAGGTTGGAGATTTGGAGATTTTCGGTTTGACAATGACAGTAACTTTTTTTGTAAAATCAATGACCTGATTTGCGCATCGTTTTCATGTCTCAGTTACGCATGTGATATGTAAATGAATGCAAACAAACATATGTGTACATTTGTAAATGGGTAAAAACAAATGACCCCTTAGTATTCATCCATTTTATTAAAAGAAACAGCTTATTCATATATATATATATATATATATTTATATAACATGAAGAAACTCATTATATTGGATTGAATCTCATACACACACACACTCTGTACAGCCTTATGATTACTAAGGAAACCACCAAAAAATACACAAAAAAGTCACACTTTACTAAGAAGCCAAGAAGTCATTGATCCTAACATAAGAAAGCAGGACGAAAGGGGGATGCTATATATTCCAAATGTTAAGAGAGATGAGAGAGGATTTCTTCCACAGGGAGCTCGACTGCCTACAAGCAACTTACTTAGATCTTCCTAGATCTTAGAAAGGATTTAACCAAGGAGAGGCTTTCTACTGTAAAAAATGAGCCTATTCCTTCCAGACTAAATTACAAAAAAAAGGGCAATAATAAGGACTGCTCTCATACCCAACCTTGTTTTTTTTTGTTCACAACCTCTAGGTAGGGAGAGCCACATAGAATAGGCCGAGCGAGAAACTGGAGCATAGATAAAAAGAGCGGTTTCAGTGGGTATAGTGGCCATTTGCTAAAATGCTGTGTAGCGGGAGATATGTAACGGTTGCGATGATATGTAGTGGCATAGCGGTGTGAGTTTTTTAAGCGTTGACTTTTCTTTAATTTAGTGTAACAATCAATCTTGTGTTTTTGTTGGCCACCTCCCGTAATTTTACTTGGTGCAAGTGGATAGAAGGGTTTGCATATGCCCCTAACGGTTAGTTCTCTACTATTCAGAATCGAGTATCCCTCGAGCTCAGGGATAAATGCTAATATACTGGGCTGGGAGGGAGATCCAATATATAAATAATAAGATAGAATTAATATATTAAACTATATTAATTAATAAGAAACACATTGCGTGAATGATAAACCCATTTCATAATAATTAATATATAAATCCATTCTAACGCAATTAATTAAAAAGAACTTTTATATAAGACTTCAATAATATGTAACCAAATATTTGTAAATTAGTTTGATATTCTTCTGGCTCAAACTTCTGACATATTTAGTTATAGATATATATATATATATATATTCACATATAAATCATACGCAGCCCATTTGTGAAATGACTCCTGAATTGCTAAAATGTCCTTTGGCTGATAATTAAGTCAAATGTTAAAATGCACCCGCCTACATAAATAACCATTGTGGGATCACATGAATATTTTATGGCAGTGGACCCTCCTAATTAGCAGTGACACCTATTGTTAAAATATCTAAACACAGGATCTTATAGAAGAGTCCAAATCTGATGAGGTTTTACGTTACAGTGGCCGTGAATGGACCGGCCAACAACGGTCTACCACATTACTGTTTAGCAACCTATCTTGAAGGCGGGAAGGGTTGTCCACAATGATGTGGCCTGGCGTGCTTTGTCCACCCATGTTGACAATCGGGATTATCTCATAGGATCCTGATTCCCTAGAGAAGGTTGGATGGCATGGATGTGATGGTTCTTAAATATATCAAGACAAAGGATCGGATCCAATTTAAGTAAGGATGTGGACAAAAGTAAGCCCCGGATTATAAGCATGAACAATCCTATGCCGCCGACATGATGGCTTCATTCCTGCGTGACTTTATTTTTGTGAGGTGCAGCTAAGCTTAAGGTGGAAGGGGCGCTCTCTCTCTCTCTCTCTCTATATATATATATATATATATATTTATTAGATATATTAGAAATCAAATACAAAAGCCTATCAGGATAGAAAATTGCAACCAATGAAATGAATAAACTCTATAAAAGTATAATTAATTATCTATCTCATGACCTGAAATAAATAGCAAGCATTACTTAAATAAATTTAATCTTTTTGGTGGACGAAACGTTATGGTACTCTGAATGTGGAAGGTGTAGGCCTCACGAACTCTGCCCTTTTGTTAAATCAACACAACAATGAGCATATTGCTGCCAAAGACAGAAGATCTGGATCCATGAGATGATAATGTACTTTCTTCTTTTTTTTTCTTACTTTTTTTTTTTTTGTTAAAAACATCCTGCAACAGTATCTTTTGAAAGATACAAATTCAATAAGTCAGATTTCTTTAAAAAAAGCATATTTGTCATGCATTTGACTTGTTTGATAAAGTTTTTATATAAATTCAAGAAACATCTTCTATAAAATAGTATTTAGTATGAAAAACTAAAGAAAGTTTTATTTAATAATTATAAGATACTAATAAGAAATGAAGGATTTTTTCTAGGAAAAACCCATTAATTTAGATAAAACAGCGGAGAGACCAAATACATGCTATTGGTTGCAGAGGAGGGCTTCTTCTCACTTTTTATTCTTAATTTCTTGACATTTCTGCCATTTGTCACGGATGTTGTGCACATTATGTGATCTTGTGAAATGTGCATTCTTTCTCAACCAAATCTCAACTAATACACTTTGTTAGGTTTTTTAGTGTTGGCAAATTTATGGGTTGGAAAAAACTCTAGGTTCATTGCGTTGTAATTTTCATTTTTTAAATGGACCGGTGATCGTTTGCACAAAGTGGATTGAGTGCAAATCAATGGCGAAGTGCATTACCCAATTGATCGAATAGACAAGAGGTAACTGCAGTCCTTAGGTAGTGATTATGTAAGAGGGATGTGTGTGTGTCTTGTAATTGCGAGATTCATAGCGCTTGATTGTTGATTCAGTCTAGATTCGTGATCTTTCATCCAGTTTAGATCTTCCACATTATATCTAGTGTTTTTGTAGTGTATGCTTTTGTTATTTTGTTTTTGCTACATATTATATTATTTTTGCACACATTAAGCTGTTGATTTACCAATCTAGAGATCAATCCAACTCTACGTAGCCCAAGTGGACCTATAGCGGTAGAAATATGTTTCCACCGCTATACGCGGACATTAGTAATGGAAATAAGAAGAAGAAAAAAAAAAGCCCTGCCGCTAACACTCACTTAAATCTGACATTTTTAGGGCATCCACCACAAAAGGCTTCCTACAAAATGCTAGAAAAATTGAAGGTTATTCGCAGCGGAAATAAAAATAAATAAAATAAAACTGCTGCTAGAATGTATCTATAGTGTCGGTTTACTGTGTCGGCCACCAAAGAACTTCTTATAAAATGCTAAAAAAAATCATGGATATAATTATCTTCAGAGGTGGGAGTGTTTTTTCCACGAATCAAGAGCCATGACAAAGGTCCCCCTTTTTAGTGAGTCAATTTTTAACAATATTATATGCATCCGTTGTCCTCTGGTCAAGAAAATTGAGGATGACTTTCATGATAAAATGACTCATGAATTGTCCTTCAAGTTCACTTAGTTATCTCATTCAGTGAACTCAAAGTAACTTAAATCTAAAACATCTATTAGATATACTTACTTGAGTTTGGGATTTTTTTTTTTAAGTTTAGTTTATTTACTTTACACCCTTTTTGTAGTTCTCTCCTGCATTTGGTTATAAAATCATGATACAAACCGTTTAACAGATATCCCATATGTATTGGTGTTAGCCGAACCTTACTTCATTCTAGTTGGAGTTAGGCTAATTCCAGTTTAATTGGAACCTGACCAGCACGAATATACTGAATCAATTTATCTGTAGGATTAATTAATTATGATCAGAATAAAATATGGCCCAACATCATACACATGGAAAACAATAATTTGACTACGTATCTTTGAATTTAAAAAGGTCTCTCTCACAGTGGCAACTGCATTGAATGCTCTATGGATACCATCATAGCATGTTTTGACAAATGACTTAGCTAAAGGCCCTCTTTTCTTTATAGAGTGGGGTCGGTGGGACCCACAAACATGCATTAAATTGGAAAAGAACTGCAAAAGGATCCAAACCCAAAATATAAATGATCTCTCCTCTCTCAATCTTGAGAGGCCTCACTAACTACTTTCATATCGACTTAGTATCCAGAGAAAGAGGGAGATATATGGAGTTCTTCGGTCTCCCATCTCTCGTCTTCTTCCTCCTTTCTGTTCTCTCTCTCCTCCTCTTCTTACATACTAAAAACCAATCAAACCACTGCATCTCCACAGGCCTAAGAACCTATCCACGTGTTGGAACCTTGCCTGATTTTCTCAAGAACCACCATCGATTTCTCGAATGGGTAACTGAAATTTTGATTAAGCACCCCGCGAACACCATTGCCGTTCGAGTCCCTGGAGATGTGGGAGGAATTGTTACTGCCAATCCGATGAATGTAGAGCACATCTTAAAGACCAACTTTGAGAATTATCCGAAGGGTGACTGGATCACTGATGTGTTGCATGATTTCCTTGGAAGTGGCATTTTCAGTTCAGATGGGGAGATGTGGAAGGTCATTTTCAAGCTTCTATATCTTCTTTCTTACTGTTATTCTTTTACATATCTCTCTCTCTCTCTCTCTCTCTCTCTCTGAGATGTAAATGGATGCTTATCTTTGGCTTTCGAATTTTGATACATATACACTATATATATTTTGTATTTTAAGATTCCTAGCAGGGGTGGCTCAACCATTGGACAAGAAAAGCTCTTGCTTTAAGCCTCCCAAAAAAATAAGGCCTCATAAAAATCATTTTTTTCAAATTCTATAAAAACATTCAAGGAGTGTCATAGTTTTTTTTCTCGCAAGGCCTCATCATAGTAATTAGTATCATATCTCATCAAAGCCATCTTTACACATTTAAATAAAGCATTAAAGCAAGTGTGATCCTTCTTTTTCTCTACATAGTGTCTTTTTAAATTCCAACAAATCTCCGCTCAACCTCTTTGCCACCTCACCAGTGAGGTTTCTCAAATGAATGTTTCTCCACCAACAATTTTCCATCTCACATACTTTTTACTCTCTCACCCTTTCTCTCTCTCTCTCATAGTTTGCCTTTCTCTATAATTATTATTTTTTATTTCTAAAACAATCTTCTTTAAAGATTTATTGATCTGGTTTTGTTTTCTTTTTAATAAAATATGTGGATATATTCTGATAATATATATATCTGAGTCTTTTTTATAATATAAGTTAATCATAACCCACTAGCTCAAATATAACCCATTTTTTTCATAATGAAAAAGATGGATCAAATTCGAAATTCATGTATATCTACAATCTTTATGGCCAATAATGATAAATCACTAAATTAGGTTCTATTGTTTTATGATTTTAAGATTTTTTTAATTCCATGCTCGCATTGTATATTTATTATAGTTAGTGTTTGTTTTATTTATAAATATTATTAATTATAATTTATAAATGATAAATGTATCTATTAGAAAATATGAATCCAAATGCTCAAAACTTAAAGAGAGAGAGAGAGAGAGAGAGAGAGGGAGAAAAGAATAGATAATTGGAGGCCTCATTTAATATTGTCGCTTTAGGCCTCAAATTGTCTAGAGCTGGCCCTGATTCCTAGCTATAATATATAGTAGCAACAGGGACTCCATCAGGTAATATCTATGGAAGTGCATGCCAAAACAATAAAATTCCTCTAAACAATGGCGGATCTAGAATTTTCATTTGAATGGTGAGGGTAAAGATCAAGTTAAGAAGTTAAATAATAATAATAATAAATTTAAAGTGTTATTTTAAAAAATTCTCGAATCTCCGCACCCAGGTCATAACATGTAGGTCCGCCACTGCCTCTAGGGATCCTTGGTCGGCATGTAAAAGGTGAGCCCGAAAAAGGGTTCTCAAGTTTCAAATTTGCACAATTTGGAATCAAAATTTCTCATTCCTTTTGTCTATTTGTTCACAATGAAAACAGTTTTTGCATTCCTACTTGAAAACCAATTTTACGGGCTCACCTTGATGCATGTCGATTATGGGCCAAAGGAAATGAAAAGGTCTATAAATGGGAAATTGACATTTAAAAATAATAATATAACCACAATTTAATGAATATATGAATCTTGAGGTCTCGAGGATCAACGGTGGAAACATATAACAAAGAATTGTTGTTTTTATCCAACGGTGAGAGACCCCTAAATTGCGTTTCAAATAAGGATGACCGTCGATTCATGGGGCTAGAGAGTGAAGGGTAGGGTTGAACATTGATTGCCATGCAATCTTCAAAATTGGTTCTGCTAAATGTTATGTGAGAATGATTCTCATATTAAAGTTTACGTGTATGTCTTACCGGTGTCTATGAATATAAATGGTCCATATTATAATGATTTTGTGCAAACCTTTCATTTTGCTTCATCTTGGATACTTTCCTTGTGCGGGCATCCAGACTGTCACCAAAGGAGGAACCATGAATTTCTTGGGATCTCACGTGATAAATGGCACCGATGAGTAGTGCACAGGATAAATTGGTCGTACTATATTTGAAAATTTTGAAATATTGTTATAATATAAATTTATTTATGACACCATTGAGGGTGGATGGTTTTTAAAACCCTGAACTTGAGAGCATTCTTGGAATGATTAATTTGATTAATTCTGATAATGAAAACTTGTTTGGCGAGTATTTCGTGAGATAATTTTCAGTGAGGTTCAGAGGGGGGAAAACTTTTAAAGGCGTCCGAAAAGAGAGAAAATGTCGGCCGAACACGTGTTTTTTTTCATACATTCATTCTTAAAACCAAATATTCCTAGAATGATGTCAGACAAACATATAAACATTTGCAATCACCCCTTTTCCCTTGACTAGGGGCCAACCCATGTGGGCCCGCATGCCATATGACACCGTTCAAAGTCTAATTGAGGCATGCACTGATCACCCCATTCATTTTTTTCTTTTCGACGTACACAGGCACAAAGGAAGACTGCCAGCTTCGAATTCAGCAAGAGGTCTCTCCGAAACTTCGTTATGGAAACTGTCCAACAAGAGATCCAAAACCGCCTCCTCCCATTCCTCCAAACAGCCACCAAAACCAACAAAACCATTGACCTTCAAGACATCTTCGAGCGCTTCACATTCGACAACGTCTGCATGGTCGCCTTCAACTATGACCCCAAGTTCCTCTTCTTCGATGACTCCTGCAATCTCTCCTCTTCCCCATTCGCTCTCACCTTCGCACAAGCAGCTAACATCACCGCCGAGCGCTTCAGGCACGCTCTCCCATTTCTCTCGAAACTCAAAAAACACTTCAATATCGGCTCCGAAGCTATCTTGAAGCAATCCATCTCCACCGTCCGTGATTTCGCCATGAAAATCATAAGATCCAGAAGAAGCTCTGCTAACAAAGAAAACACCGACCTTCTATCTCGATTCATCATCTCAACCAATAATTCAGATGAACTCCTCAGAGACTTCATTATAAGCTTCATCCTCGCAGGCCGCGAAACGACGTCTTCAACACTAGCATGGTTCTTTTGGCTGCTATCTTCCAATCCCCAAGTCGAGGGAAAGATCATTCGAGAGCTCGAATCGATAAGAACCCAGTTCCATAAAGGTCCTTCAGAGATGTTTGATTACCAAGAGTTGCAAGAAATGCAGTATCTGCATGCGGCCGTCTCTGAGGCTCTGAGGCTGTATCCGCCCGTAGCGGTGGACTCGAGAGCGTGTAAAGAGGATGGTGTGATGCCGGATGGGACGATAGTGAAGAAGGGGTAGTTCGTGGCATATAGTGCGTATGCGATGGGGAGATTGGAGGCGATTTGGGGGAGAGATTGTGGCAGTTTTGTGCCGGAGAGATGGTTGGATGAGAATGGGATGTTTCGGGCTGAGAGTCCGTATCGGTTTCCGGCGTTTCATGCAGGGCCTAGAATGTGTTTGGGGAAGGAGATGGCTTATATACAAATGAAGTCGATCGTTGCATGTGTAGTGGAGAGATTTGAGATTGATGTTTTGGGGAAGGATAAGTGTCCTGAACATTTTCTCTCTTTGACGATGAGGATAAAAGGAGGGTTGCCTGTTAGAGTGAGAGAGAGAAAAAGGTGAAGGGACCGTATCGAATTTGATAAGAGTGTGTATGTATAATGTTATACTACTTAGACTACATCATACACTACTTATACTATCTATATGTATCTATATAAGCGTAGGTCTTTGTATGAGTTGGTACATGTTGGGGCAACAAAAAATCAAGGCCCAGCTCATCCATGGGTTCAAATTTATATCCTGTATTGATCCTGTTGGGTGTTTAAGATATATAGATCTTTGCCATGTCAATATCATTTATGCTTTTTTGCTTAAGATTTTCTTAAAGAAAAGGCCCATTTCTCAGTGTGGAATTTTATTATTAAGGATTGATACTAAACTTGTTTCCAAGAAATGGTTATTAACGAGGTAATTAGGTTCTGTGTGGAATTTTAATATTAAGGATTGATACTAAACTTGTTTCCAAGAAATGGTCATTAACGAGGTAATTAGGAGTGAAGGATATGTGGTGCTGCCGTGGTGATGTAGATGGGTCTCTCATCTCTTGTAAGATTTTCATGTACGTACTTGGGTGATGGTTGGGTATTCATTTTACATCCCGCTTTAATTTAGTTTTATTAAAGGCAAAATTATTTTACGGCGTTTTTGGCATGCTAGCCGTTTTAGACCTTATGAGCATTGCTAGTCACCCAACTCAACTAATAACTTGGAAATGGGAACAAGAAAAAGAAACCTGGGAGATGTGGAGCCTTGAGCATCACTATACTGATGTTTGTATGGGTTTCCAGGCTTCACAATATTCATCGTATGCTCACAATGAACTAGGTCCGCCCCATCATGGTGTGCTAGCTCCACTTATGAGTACAGAAGCCTGGCTTTTCAAACTAGTTCATCAATACATGGTAGATATAGGATCTTGATTTAGGGTCCTATACAAACAAAAATATTGAAAAAAAGGTCATTTTGCATTGACCATCTCTTTCACTGGGGCCCTGCAACTCTGCAAAAAGCAAGAAGTGTCATATTCCAATGGGGGTTCTAGCTAGGGAAGCGAGGAATCATCTAAATCAAGCATTTTTGCATTGTAGTAAGGAATCTTACTAAAAAATTTGCTTCAGCCAAATCTGGGTTTTCCTAGGTAGAAATCCTCAGTGGGAAAGGTTGTCAAACATGTCCTAGGTTTTCAGGAAATTTACAAGTTTTTTAAATGCTTGTCATAGCCTACTATAAGTCATGAAATATTAAACGTCGTCGAAGCAAGCCACACAAAGTGATGTTATTGGTACCTAACTAAACTTTCTAGGATCATTTGATCTTACATATATAATTCCTCTACTTCCTCAAATTTGTTTAGGTCATATGCATGTTTGTTTCATGTAATATTTTGAATGTCTAGGATTATATTTTATAATTGGTTTAATTATAAAAAACCAAAGATCAGTCTAGTTAATCTACATCTCTAGCTTGACTAGTCTTAAAGATGAAGTTCATTCAACCAAGAATTCCTGTTTATTTTACATAAACAAACAATCCCAAAATGATTGTAGGGTGTTGACAAGCAGAACATAATTAATTAAGACGGTGAGAATAAAGACTATAATATTTTAAGACTCAAATTGAACTACCAAAAAAAAAAAAAGGGTTAAAACATTTTAAGCCATGTTTGTGTAGCATGATAATTTTTGCATTACAAATTTCTTTTTTGGCTTGCACATGAGATCCGAGTCATCTGACACTCAGCCTCTTTCAAGTTTCAAGTCTGGATTTCCATCAGCGGTGGGGACTTAGTGTTATGGCCCCGGACCAGATTACTGTTCAACGGTCCACTCTCTGAGGCCACAACTATGCATTGGGCATTGCCCAGAAAACTTTGATCATGCGCACGTGTGGTTTCTACACGTTTCCATGTGTGAGGATATTTCAAATACCTTGAACCAGAGAAACTCACTGCAGAAGCTTATTTAGTCACCAATAGACAAGATATTAAACATATATAGAAAGACGAATATCAAAGTGCACAAATTCCAAAAAATCATTTACATTGTAATTGAAGTTGAAACATCCATCTGTCTATCTACTATTATAAAAGATGAAAAGTTGCATAGTTTTTTCACTACATCTTTGTGGGGGTCACCCCCAAATATTATAATAAAATATAATAATAATATATTATTATATTCTAATAATAATAATATATTATTATCTATACTCTTATTATATTATATCTATCTATCTACTATTATAAAAGAGGGAGAGTTGCATAGTTCTTTCAATACACCTTTTTGGGGCCCACCCCCCAAATATTATAACAGAATATAATATATTATTATTAGTATAAGAATATAATAATAATATAATATCTATACCTTTATTATATTATATCTATACTATTATAAAAGATGAGATATTGCAAACTTTTTCACTACACCATTATAGGGCTTACCCCCAAATCTATCTATATTTCTACTCTTATAAAAGAGAACAAAATACAATTTGGTTTCACTACACACCTAGCCCACTTTTATAATATAAAATCTAAGAGAATAAAATGACATAACTTGTGTGGGCCCCACTTATATAATAATAATATAATCTATACATTATTATGATTATTATTATTATTATTATATCTATTATTATTATATATATAACAAAATGACATAACTTGTGTGGGCACCACTTATATAATAATAATATAATCTATACATTATTATTATTATTATTATTATTATTATTATATATCTCTATTTCTATATCTACCCTTATAAAAGAGGAGAACTTGTCATGCTTATTTCTCTACACATTTGTGGGCCCCACTTATATAATAATAATCAATCTATATCTTGGGCCCCACTTATGTAATAATAATATAAGAAGCTGGCCTCATTCTAGAGAAGAACTTGTCATGTTTATTTCGCTACATATCTGTGGGCTCCACTTATATAATAATAAGATTTTAAAATAGAAGAACTTGTGTGGGACCCACTTATATAATAATAATATAATCTATATATTATTATTACCCTTCTAAAAGAGAAGAACTTGGCCCCCACTTATATAATAATAATAAGATTATAAACGACAAAAACTTGTGTGGGCCCCACTTATATAATAATAATATAATCTATATATTACTATTACTATTATTATTATTATTATTATTATATCTATTATTACCCTTATCAAAGAGAAGAACTTGTCATGTTTATTTCTCTACACATCTGCAGGCCGATTATAAAAGAGAAGAACTTGTGTGGGCCCTACTTATATAATAATAATATAAGGAGTTGGCCTCAAATAGGTACTTTTTTTTTCTACTATGAAGCTTCATTTCATGCTCTTATATCTTATAATGTACCATTTCTTTCTCAAAATTAAGGGGCAAAAGCCCGGCACAGTAGAAGGTGCTCCCTATTACAACCTTGAAGTTCTGGATTCAAGTCATGTATCAATAAAAAAAATAAAACTAAAAGGATTGTTGGATAAAAAAACCATACCATTGATCATATGTCATTTTCTTTCTTATCATCATCGTTATCATGATTGTCATTATTGTTGTTGTTATTGCAAAATTCTACTTTTGGTTGGTTTTCAAAAGATGCTTTGAGCAGGTATTCTCCTCCAAATTCTCTGGAAATCTAATGCTTGGCTTTCAATGAGCAAATTAGAGAAGGCCATGACCATTAATTTAAATGCCCTTGTGAATTGTCCTGAAGAGATGACTGTTAAATGCCCTTGTAAATTGTCACTAAGAGCCTTCATTTCATGGGAGAATTTAATAAAATTCCGGAACCTTACTATTTTTCTTAGGCTGCAATGGTTTTATTCAGTGGGTGGAGATAAATTTGTTATAGTAAATTGCATGTCACTTAACCAGCTTAAGTAGGGCTAATAAGAGCTCATATTGTTACGAAATGCCGACTCATTAAAAAGCTAGCTCTATCTAAAGCTGGCGTGCCGCCTTGCATACCACCAAAGCGCTATTGGTGGCAATAAATAGCTTACCGAGCGATGATTGATACAGTCAGTCAGTGCCCTTGATTGTTCCAAAGAGAAGGATCATGACGCCCCAGAATCATGACATCTAACAGCAGCATCTCCTTACATGCGAGAGACTTCTATACCGGCTGTTATTCTCGGCTCTATTATGAAAGAAAGCGGCAGCTAAAGCAAATCTAAAGCGTTAGTTTCTTTTTGCTTCTTATTCTTAGCCAACCAACTACTTGGCACCAAGCAACCGGTTAGCTGTTACGCTTTCAAAGTAGAAGAGTGGTCTCTTATCCTAGAAGTAGTGGTGTAAACGTAGCAATGCGTATACGTTAGGTAAGTAAGCAGCGTAATAAGCCGGCCTTTGAAGAAAAAAAGAAAGTAAGAAAGTCCCCAATTGAACTAGAAAGAAAAACAAGTAATTGGACTTGTCCAGGAGCAAGTGATCCGATGTCTAAGGAACAAGACTTCTTGTTGAGCAAAAAAGCACTTCTCCTTTTTTACATAAAGCTGGTTGTCGTGTAATATCGAAAAACAGCCCGTAAATGCTCCACGTGCACTTCAAGCATGCCACTATAGACCACAATGTCATCAAGATATACCACTATAAACCGGTCCACCAATGAGGTAATTATGTTAATTTTTCTACCTTTAACTGATTTGTGATAATTCTCTTTATTCAAATTTGTTTTATAAGGGGGAGATTTGTTTAGTTTTTACAAAGTATTTGGATTATTTTACTTAAGATTTGCACCCTTATTCTAATTGATTGTGATGAGTATAGTTTCGAGTTATTATTGAATTAACTATCAAAGAAAATATCCAAAAGAGTGTAAGGAGTGTAAGTTGTGATTTGACCTCACGTGTAGGGCTCCACTAGTATACAAAAGTTACTAAAAGTATGTTAATTACAACCAGCACTCGCCATACAAAAACAAGGAAGTGATATCAAAAGGATATACAAAAATATCAAGAAAGCTCTCAAAAAAAAAAAAAAAAAACAAAAAAAAAAAACCCAAGATGTGATAGTACATACGCACCAGCCATGTGCAGTATCTAGATGTCATCATCTGCACACCATTAACTCATGTCCTACAGTCCTCAACTGCCGTCTCCAATTCAAGGGCAGGGGTATGGGAGTTGGTGATCACCTGCGGCATCAAGTGTAGCTGAGCCTGGTTTAACATAACCTGACAAGTAGTTAACATTACACGTTTCTTCAAACAAGCGTAAATGACATATAATATTAAGGGGATTTCTATGCAAGTAATTGAGCCAGATCATACTCGACTACTGATAACAAATGCATAAAGAATCAAATTAGGATAAATCTAACTCAATATATAATCTTAGCAAATTGGCAAACCGTCTCAGCTAAATTCTCTCAACTATATGATTGCCCGGTGTGGCCATGGAGATCGAAAGCTCACTAAAAAGGTCAAACTCACGTAAATGCAGTGGCATGACCACGGAGAGGCTAAGTACCAACTTTCATGGCAGCAGCGATGTAATCTATAGATGGGTTAAATGAAAATTAACTACAGTAATGCTAAAATGTCTAAATCCCAAAGCATTCAGATCCGTTTAAAGGGACTCGAAACTAAGTGGTACCGACTCCAAAAATCGTGTAAACTGGTCTAACTGAAGTCTAATTAAAATATACCAACGAATAAGGGAGCTGCTCCGAGTACGGAAAAATCTAACTCAAGTGTTGTATATTAATGCGTAGCCTAAGAGTTATCGTGTTGGCCAAATTCAATAAATCAGTATGACTTGTCTAAAGCAGATAAGACTAAACAAGCTAAAACATTTTCCCTGAGAAGACGAAGAAGACAGGGTGGGAGTACGGTTTTTCCTAGTTGGGAATCTTCTTGTAGAACGAGAGGGATGAAGGGGTAAGTTGTTTGTTTATTTATACGACGGAGGGAAGTACGTGGTCTGTTGATGTGAAACGCTATGGTCCATTGATGTGAGCCAAGTACGTGGCACATGTGTAATGATGTCTGCATGAGATAAGTAGGGTGAGGAAACCGGATCGGACGAGGTAAAATTTCATGGTGATCTGATCATTAGTGAAGCATTTATAATCCACTGCATTACCGCACATCTACATTCGAATAGGAACTATCTACAGTGACATCCTAGACCCCGAGTTGTCCACTCAAGGCAACCGAGGATCCCGGTTGTAAAGTGAGTTGTGGTATTATTGTGGTTTGTTGGCCACTTTCGGCGACATTAGGGTGGAGAAGGTGTGGTTTTCTAGAAAAGCTTCAGAACTAGCTGTCAGATGTTTCAAATGGGGATATATCTTTCATCAGATGGTGTGGTGTGTAGTGTGTCCAGATCCTCTTGAGGCTTTGACCCACAGATAATGGCCGTTCAAAATAAATGCCCTAATATGCTAATAGAGGTTTTTAGGAAGAAAAAAAAAAGGCTCAAATATATCTTTATATGCTTCCAAAAGCAGATAGTAGGTAAATTTCAATGTGTAAAATGGAAGAAGAAATGAAGTAATTTTCCCTGTATTCATAACATAGCCAGTTTCTATTGGTGGGTGTAGAAGTGGGTGTTTCATAATCGTGAAAATGCAAAGCCTGGTGAACATGGCTATCAAGTGTTCTGTTCCACATAGGAAAAGTGGTTGGGATCATCCAATCATGGTTGTTCCTAGCCTTTTCCTCTTTTGCTAAGGATATAGACCCATACGATTGACTCGGGTGAATTTAACAGGGTCAGACTGTCGATGCAAAGTCTTGTCATATGTTGCCAACACTGTCGTAGTAGTTGAGTGATATTGGCACTTTAGTCTCACACAAATACTCTCCCAATGAATCTCTTGCTCCTCAACTGAATGTTTTCCGCAGAGGCCACTACCACCAAAAAAACATATAATAATAATAATAATAATTGTTTTAGACATTAGAAAATTAAGTGACATGGGAAAGGCAAAAGCAAAATGTAGTTTTAGTATAATATGAATTTTCATTTTTAAAACAGTTGTGTAGAACAACGGCCACATGGCAGTCCCAATCAATATAAACGAGACCATTTATTATTCGAGGGAGGTGGTTAGGTGGTTGTTAACTATGGTTTTCATCCCTTTTATAAGCGATAGGGAAGATACCTAAATCAATAAAAATCTGGAGCCCTCCCATGAGTGCAATCAGTCAAACATCAATCAATAAAAATCTGACTTTTACCTAAATAAAAATCTGAGTGGCAAATGGTCTCTAATATTGTTGGTAAAGTAAACCTCACATCGCCTAAGCAATGCTTTTGGCAAAGCTTTATATACGTGCTTGGGCCTTTCACCTATCGGCTTAAGTTTTTGGGTTGGCACATGATTTCTTACATGGTATCCCTTTCAAAGGGGTGGTACAGGATTTTGGTCCCTATGATCTACAAAGTGCGGCATTGCCTAAAACTAATGTCATATTTAGCAAAGTCCAGTTTTGGAGTACCAAGAGAAAATAACACAAGCCAAAAAGGGCCCAAGGAACTGAAAGGTAGTCGAAAAGAGATCAACAGAAAAACCAAAAGAGAAGGAGAAAGAGCAAACGGAAACAAAAGGTGAAAGGTGAAAACAGAGCCAGAAATTAGTTGTTCGCCCTTCAATTAGGAGAGGGCGAAAATTAGCCAGAAATTTGCAAAAGTGGATTCTATTTTATTTTTTATTTTTGGGTAAAAGTTCTCCGGTGGATTCTTGGTGCTTGCCACAGAGAGGACATGAAGAGGCCAGATGTTGCCAGGCTCGGCCCTAGCTGGAGAATTTCTCTCTTCTTTCAACCCTCGCTCGGCCCTAGCCCTTGAGGTTAGGGCAAGGGCCTAGAGACCTTAAGCCCACTTAGGGAGCCGAGGGCTTTTGCTCGATCTATGTCTAGCCCACATACGTGAGGGTAGGATAAAGGCCTTCCCCGGCTCGGACCCGGCCTTGCCCTTTGACAGCCCTAGGTATGAGGGAAGTAGCAGCGTTCATATCCCCGGTTACACTAGGCTAAAGCAATATCTTGGAGTGTAACTTTAGACATGCAGACAGCCCAAGTCCTACATGGGTAATAAGTGTCTAGGCAGGGTCAAGCCAGCATTCCATCACTAGTTTGGACAAATAAGTCATTAAACTACATGAACAGCTTATTCAATCTTGACTTTGAACTTTCTATCACTTAATCTAAGCCAGACCCATATGTTAATGAGCCCAATTATTAAATGGGCAGTCCAAGGGGCAAGGTCAGTGTGAAACGAGGCAAAAGTATAGATTCATCCAACTCCTAGCCATCTTGGAATTTAATTATAATTGAGGTCTATAGGAAGATTTATTCACACTAACCTCAATAGTAGCCCGAATATATTGCAGCTTTGCTTAAAAAAAGCTCGTAGCAACATCCTTTTAGGGACTTTTACGAAAAAATTAAGCTTAAACTCTTAGAAAACACTTTTACGAAGAAAAGCAATGAAATGACTGTAGATTTGTTCGTGCATTTTTTTTGTTTAACAAAAATACCCCAATTGGCGATAATCTTGACACTGCCAATTTTAGTTTTCTTTTTACACTGACACTGAGTATCAAGTGTCAACCAAATATTAACCCTTCTCTTTTATTCGGGCTTAGGACTGACAATCTTGAAAAAGAGTTGCCAATTATTTTCCTTGCATCTTATTACCAAAGCACTTTTAAGGTACATCCATTTCTCAAGGGCAGACACAACATCAACTTTATAGGATTCTAAAATTTTTGAAAAAGACATACTTTTGAACTAATGCTTCACTTCTTGTAACGATCCGGGCCCACTATCCACATGATATTATTCACTTTGGGTCATGGATACCAACCCAATCTTCTCGCATAGTTTTAAAAAGCCTCATGTGAGGCCAGGTTGCACATTATAAACCTAAGGTCAAGACTAACATGTTTTCATTGTGGAACTTGTACAAAGCCTCACAGTGCTAACCGAAGCATTCCACGCTTATCCCTGCGGATTTCTATTTCTTGGCTCATACGATCACTTGACTTGGTCTCGCCTCAAGGGATTACCCAAGTGGATTGGGGTCTTACACTCTGCCCACCAGAAATAGAGTCGTCATCGGCTTTGATACCATTTTGTAACGACCTATGCACACTATTCACATGATATTGTCCACTTTGGCTCATAAGATTCCAACCTAATCTTACCGTACGGGTTTAAAAGGTCTTCTATGGGACCAATTCACACAGTATAAGCCTATGGTCAGGACTTGTATATTTTCAATTTGGAACTTGGAAAAAACCTCATGGTGCTAATCAAAGGACTCTATCCTTACCCCTGCGAGTTTTCCTTTCTTGGCTCACATGATCACTTGATCTGGTCTTGCTTCAAGGAATTACCCAAGCAAATTAGAGTCTCACACATCCAACTGGCAGTCTACAGGATAAAGGATATTGGTTAGTTACAGAAATAGCCCAATCTCCCATTCATATAAATGAGCATGCACACAAACAAGTAATATGCAGCGTTGTTATAGATAACATCATAAGCATGAACAATCCTATGCCACCGACATGATGGCTTCATGCCTGCGTGACTTCATTTTTGTGAGGTGCAGCTTAGCTTAAGGTGGAACGGGCTCTCAGGATAGAAAATTGCAACCAATGAAATGAATAAACTGTATAAAATTATAATTAATTATCTATCTTATGACCTTAAATAAATAGCAAGCATTAATTAAATAAATTTAATCTTTTTGGTGGACGAAACGTTATGGTCCTCTGAATGTGGAAGGTGTAGGCCTCACGATTTCTGCCCTTTTGTTAAATCAACACAACAATGAGCATATTGCTGCCAAAGAGAGAAGATCTGGATCCATGAGATGATAATGTACTTTCTTTTTCTTTTTCTTTTTTGTTAAAAACATCCTGCAACAGTATCTTTTGAAAGATACAAATTCAATAAGTCAGATTTCTTTTAAAAAAATCATATTTGTCATGCATTTGACTTGTTTGATAAAGTTTTTATATAAATTCAAGAAACATCTTCTATAAAATAGTATTTAGTATGAAAAACTAAAGAAAGTTTTATTTAATAATTATAAAATACTAATAAGAAATGAAAGAATTTTTCTAAGAAAAAACCCATTAATTTGGAAAAAACAGCGGAGAGACCAAATACATACTATTGGCTGCAGAGGAGGGCTTCTTGTCACTTTTTATTCTTAATTTCTTGACATTTCTACCATGAGTCACGGATGTTGTGCACATTATGTGATCTTGTGAAATGTGCATTCTTTCTCAACCAAATCTCAACTAATACACTTAGTTAGGCTTTTTAGTGTTGGCAAATTTATAAGTTGGAAAAAAACTCTAGGTTCATTGCATTGTAATTTTCATTTTTTAGATGGACCGGTGATCGTTTGCACAAAGTAGATTGAGTGCAAATCAGTGGCGAAGTGCATTACCTGATCGATCGGATAGACAAAAGGTAACTGAAGTCCTTGGGTAGTGATTATGTGGGAGGGATGTGTGCGTATCTTGTAATTGCGAGATTTATAGTGTTTGACTGTTGATTCAGTCTGGACTCATGATTTTTCATCCAGTTTAGATCTTCTTGATTATATCTAGTGTTTTTGTGGTATGTACTTTTGTTATTTTATTTTTGCTATATATTATATTATTTTTTCACAAATTGAACTGTCGAGTTTACCAATCTAGAGATCAATCCAACTCTACTTAGCCCAAGTGGACCTATAGCGGTAGAAATACGTTTCCACTGCTATACACAGACATTAGTATTGGAAATAAGAAGAAAAAAAAAAAAAACCTGCCGCTAACACTCACTTAAATCTGACATTTTTAGGGCATCCACCACAAAAGGCTTCCTACAAAGAGCTAGAAAAATAGAAGGTTATTAGCAGCTGAAATAAAATAAAACTGCTGTTAAAATGTATCTATAGTGGCGGTTTACTGTGTCGGCCACCAAAGAACTTCCTATAAAATGCTAAAAAAAATCATAGATATAATTATCTTTAGCGGTGGGAGTGTTTTTTTCCACGAATCAAGAACCATGACAAAGGTCCCCCTTTTTAGTGAGTCAAATTTTAACAATATTATATGCATCCGTAGTCCTCCGGTCAAGAAAATTGAGGATGACTTTCATGATAAAATGACTCAAGTGTTGTCCTACAAGTTCACTTAGTTATCTCATTCAGTGAACTCAAAGTAACTTAAATCTAAAACATCTATAAGATATACTTACTTGAGTTTGGGGATTTTTTTTTTTTAAGTTTAGTTTATTTACTTTACACCCTTTTTGTAGTTCTCTCCTGCATTTGGTTATAAAATCATGATACAAACCGTTTAACAGATATCCCATAGGTATTGGCGTTGGCTGAATCTAACTTCATTCTAGTTGGAGTTAGGCTAATTCCAGTTTAATTGGAACTTGACCAGCACGAATATACTGAATCAATTTATCTGTAGGATGAATTAATTATGATCAGAGTGAAATATGGCCCAACATCATACACATGGAAAACATAAATTTGACTACGTACCTTTGAATTTAAAAAGGTAGCTCTCACATTGGCAACTGCGTTGAATTCTCTATCGATAACATCATAGCATGTTTTGACAAATGACTTATTTAAAGACCCCCTTTTCTATATAGAGTGGGGTCGGTGGGACCCACAAACATGCATTAATTTGGAGGAACTGCAAAAGGATCCAAACCCAAAATATAAATGATCTCTCCTCTCTCAATCTTGAGAGGCCTCACTAACTACTTTCATATCCACATAGTATCCAGAGAAAGAGGGAGATAAATGGAGTTCTTCTGTCTCCCAGCTCTCATCTTCTTCCTCCTTTCTGTTCTCTCTCTCCTCCTCTTCTTACATACTAAAAACCAATCAAACCACTGCATCTCCACAGGCCTAAGAACCTATCCACTTGTTGGAACCTTGCCTGATTTTCTCAAGAACCGCCATCGATTTCTCGAATGGGTAACTGAAATTTTGATTAAGCACCCAGCGAACACCATTGCCGTCCGAGTCCCTGGAGATGAGGGAGGAATTGTTACTGCCAATCCGATGAATGTAGAGCACATCTTAAAGACCAACTTTGAGAATTATCCGAAGGGTGACTGGATCACTGATGTGTTGCATGATTTCCTTGGAAGTGGCATTTTCAGTTCAGATGGGGAGATGTGGAAGGTCATTTTCAAGCTTCTGTATATTCTTTCTTACTGTTATTCTTTTACATCTCTCTCTCTCTCTCTCTCTCTCTGAGATGTAAATGGATGCTTATCTTTGGCTTTCGAATTTTGATACATACACACTAGATACATTTTGTATTTTAAGATTCCTAGCTATAATATATAGTAGCAACAGGGACTCCATCAAGTAATATATATATATATATATATATATATGGAAGTGCATGCCAAAACAATAAAATTCCTCTAAACAATGGGGGATCAAGGATTTTCATTTGGATGGTGAGGGCAATGGTCAAGTTAAAAAGTTAAATAATAATAATAATAAATTTAAAGTGATATTTAAAAAATTTCTTGAATCTCTGCACCCAGGTCGTAACATGTAGGTCCGCGACTGCCTCTAGAGATCCTTGGTCAGCATGTAAAAGGTGAGCCCGAAAGAGGGTTCTCAAGTTTCAAATTTGCACAATTTTGAATCAAATTTTCTCATTCCTTTTGTTTATTTGTTCACAATGAAAACAGTCATTGCATTCCTACTTGAAAACCAATTTTATGGGCTCACCTTGATGCATGTCAATTATGGGCCAAAGGAAATGAAAAGGTCTATAAATGGAAAATTGACATTTAAAAATAATAATATGACCACAATTTAATGAATATATGAATCTTGAGGTCTCGAGGATCAACGGTGGAAACATATAACAAAGAATTGTTGTTTTTATCCAACGGTGAGAGACCCCTGAATTGCGTTTCAAATAAGGATGACTGTCGATTCATGGGGCTAGAGAGTGAAGAGTAGGGTTGAACATTAATTGCCATGCAATATTCAAAATTGGTTCTGTTAAACGTTATGTGAGAATGATTCTCATATTAAAGTTTACGTGTATGTCTTACCTGTGTCTATGAATATATCTGGTGCACATTATAATGATTTTGTGTAAACCTTTCATTTTGCTTCATCTTGGATACTTTCCTTGTGCGGGCATCTAGGCTGTCACCAAAGGAGGAACCTTGAATTTCTTGGGATCTCACGTGATAAATGGCACCGATGAGTAGTGCACAGGATAAATTGGTCGTACTATATTTGAAAATTTTGAAATATTGTTATAATATAAATTTATTTATGACACCATTGAGGGTGGATGGTTTTTAAAACCCTGAACTTGAGAGCATTCTTGGAATGATTAATTTGATTAATTCTGATAATGAAAACTTGTTTGGCGAGTATTTCGTGAGATAATTTTCAGTGAGGTTCAGAGGGGGGAAAACTTTTAAAGGCGTCCGAAAAGAGAGAAAATGTCGGCCGAACACGTGTTTTTTTTCATACATTCATTCTTAAAACCAAATATTCCTAGAATGATGTCAGACAAACATATAAACATTTGCAATCACCCCTTTTCCCTTGACTAGGGGCCAACCCATGTGGGCCCGCATGCCATATGACACCGTTCAAAGTCTAATTGAGGCATGCACTGATCACCCCATTCATTTTTTTCTTTTCGACGTACACAGGCACAAAGGAAGACTGCCAGCTTCGAATTCAGCAAGAGGTCTCTCCGAAACTTCGTTATGGAAACTGTCCAACAAGAGATCCAAAACCGCCTCCTCCCATTCCTCCAAACAGCCACCAAAACCAACAAAACCATTGACCTTCAAGACATCTTCGAGCGCTTCACATTCGACAACGTCTGCATGGTCGCCTTCAACTATGACCCCAAGTTCCTCTTCTTCGATGACTCCTGCAATCTCTCCTCTTCCCCATTCGCTCTCGCCTTCGCACAAGCAGCTAACATCACCGCCGAGCGCTTCAGGCACGCTCTCCCATTTCTCTGGAAACTCAAAAAACACTTCAATATCGGCTCCGAAGCTATCTTGAAGCAATCCATCTCCACCGTCCGTGATTTCGCCATGAAAATCATAAGATCCAGAAGAAGCTCTGCTAACAAAGAAAACACCGACCTTCTATCTCGATTCATCATCTCAACCAATAATTCAGATGAACTCCTCAGAGACTTCATTATAAGCTTCATCCTCGCAGGCCGCGAAACGACGTCTTCAACACTAGCATGGTTCTTTTGGCTGCTATCTTCCAAACCCCAAGTCGAGGGAAAGATCATTCGAGAGCTCGAATCGATAAGAACCCAGTTCCATAAAGGTCCTTCAGAGATGTTTGATTACCAAGAGTTGCAAGAAATGCAGTATCTGCATGCGGCCGTCTCTGAGGCTCTGAGGCTGTATCCGCCCGTAGCGGTGGACTCGAGAGCGTGTAAAGAGGATGGTGTGATGCCGGATGGGACGATAGTGAAGAAGGGGCAGTTCGTGGCATATAGTGCGTATGCGATGGGGAGATTGGAGGCGATTTGGGGGAGAGATTGTGGCAGTTTTGTGCCGGAGAGATGGTTGGATGAGAAGGGGATGTTTCGGGCTGAGAGTCCGTATCGGTTTCCGGCGTTTCATGCAGGGCCTAGAATGTGTTTGGGGAAGGAGATGGCTTATATACAAATGAAGTCGATCGTTGCATGTGTAGTGGAGAGATTTGAGATTGATGTTTTGGGGAAGGATAAGTGTCCTGAACATTTTCTCTCTTTGACGATGAGGATAAAAGGAGGGTTGCCTGTTAGAGTGAGAGAGAGAAAAAGATGAAGGGACCGTATCGAATTTGATAAGAGTGTGTATGTATAATGTTATACTACTTAGACTACATCATACACTACTTATACTATCTATATGTATCTATATAAGCGTAGGTCTTTGTATGAGTTGGTACATGTTGGGGCAACAAAAAAATCAAGGCCCAGCTCATCCATGGGTTCAAATTTATATCCTGTATTGATCCTGTTGGGTGTTTTTAGGAAATTTATAAGTTTTTTAAGTCATGAATTAAACGTCGTCGAAGCAAGCCACTCAAAGTGATGCTATTGGTACCTAACTAAACTTTCTAGGATCATTTGATCTAACATATATATTATTCCTCAACTTCCTCATATTTGTTTAGGTCATATGCATGTTTGTTTCATGTAATTTGAATGTCTAGGATTATAGTTTAGAAGTGGTTTAAAATGAAAAACCAAAGATCAGTCTAATCTACATCTCTAGCTTGAATAAACAAACAATCCCAAAATCATGATGAGGGTGTTGACAAAGAATTCAAGAATTCCTGTTTATTTTACATAAACAAACAATCCCAAAGTGATTGTAGCGTGTTGACAAGCAGAACAAATGACGGTGAGAATAAAGACTATAATATTTTGAGACTCAAATTGAACTGCCCAAAAAAGAAATTAAAAGGGGGGGGGGGGGGTGGTTGAATATAACTTTAGGTCATGTTTGTGTTGCATGATAATTTTTGCATTACAAATTTCTGTTTTTGGCTTGCACATGAGATCCGAGTCATCTGACACTCAGCCTCTTTCAAGCCTTGATTTCCATTAGTGGTGGGGACTTAGTGTCATGGCCCCGGACCAGATTACTGTGCAACGGTCCACTCTCTGAGGCCACAACTATGCGTTGAGCATTGCTAGAAAACTTTGATCATGCGCACGTGTGGTTTCTACACGTTTCCATGTGTGAGGACATTTCAAATACCTCGTACCAGAGAAACCTTACTGCCGAAGCTTATTTAGTCAACAATGGACAAGATATTAAACATATATAGAAGACGAATATCAAAGTGCACAAATTCCAAAAAAGCATTTACATTATTATAATTGAAGTTGAAACGTATACATTAAACGTGTGCTGAAAGTAATGTGGATCTCTATTTTTCGATTATTTGGCGTCACTTTTGCATCATGCAGATTGAGATGGTTATCTTTATGGTTGTCAAACTTACGTGCATTAATTACGAGTACATGGGAAGCACATGTGACACCATTTAAAGAGCATGGGATGTCTGAATCTATGATGTCCATTTTGCTGACTTCAGACTTCGAAAATGCTCTTTTATGATTTTTTATTTTTTACTATTATCGCTACCTTGGTTTGGATATTACCCGGCCATAATTTTAATGGATATAAAATGCATTATGTGTGGGTACACCTAGCCGCAGGCCCATTGAAACACAATTTAGATAATTATTACAGATGCCTATGGATTGATTTGAAACGTTGCTTTCAATGGATTGTAATTATTATTATTATTTACTAGATTGGTCTATTAGCCAAGGGGCTATATATTACGTACCGATTGTTAATTCATAGGCCCATGTGTGTTGCTATGTTGCTAACACCACTCTAGTTTCAATGACCATTAATATTAGCTCAGGAGATATATATGAATAGGTGAGGGTATGTCAGCTGTAGAGCATAGATTGTTATTGACGGGTGGAACCTGGTGTACTTTTCCATGTATATATTGGAATTGTACATGAGTTCTGCTATTAATAAAGGAATTTCTTTATAAAAAAGATAATATCAGACTCGTTAATTGCAGTAAAAGTATGTTAATTACAACCAGCAAGGCTGTGATATCAAAAAGAAATAAAAAAATATCATCAATGCTCTCCGAAAAAAAAAGAAGTGATAGTGCGTAAGCACCAGCCATGTGCAGTATCTAGATGATATCATCCACACACCATTAACTCACGTCCTACAGTCCTCAACTGCCGTCTCCAATTCAGGGGCAGGGATACGAGAGTTGGTTACCTACGGTACCACGTGTAGCTGAGCCTCGTTTAACATAACCAGACAAGTAAAAAAAAAAAAATTTCTTTTGCTTTAAGGGTAATTGAATTGCGAAAAGGGAAAAGAGAGACAAAGGTTCGCAAGAATCCCCTGAACAATGAATACATCAAATGAAAACCGAAAGAAGGCTTAAGAAGATTGAGAAACAGAAATTGCCATTGAGCTTGGATCTGCTAGCTGCTGATAGAAACTGGGACCAGAAATTACCAGACAAGTAGTTAACATTACATGATTCTTCAAACAAGAGTAAATGACATATAATATTAAGGGGATTTCAATGCAAGTAAATGAGGCAGAGTAAAAGTTAGTTGCTTTTTGCTTCTTATTCTTAGCCAACCAACTGTTGACACAAAAAATGTCACTTTGCCTCCTCAACATCAAAAGCTACATGGAGCCGCATCCTACTACAAATAGGCAAAGCTGCTTCAAGCATCAGATCTTGTCAAAATCAAACAAAAACTGCAAAATCCTTCAAAATAGCCAAAAAGGAGGTACACATCAAGTTTTGGGCCATTTCGACACCATTTGGCCCAACTTCAATCCTCCAATAGCTGAGCAGAAGCTCCCGGCGGCGACAGTGTCAAATACATCAAATCTTCGATCAGAGCTTATGGATGGTCTCAAAATACCTCCAAAAGGTTCCACATCGAATTTCAAGTCAAACCGACACCGTTTGACCCTCCATCAACTCTCGAACGACGAAATCAAGCCTTCCGGCGGCGAGAACCTCCGATGCCTCCACTCATCAAACAAAACACATGAGTAGCTTCTATATGCTTCTAAAAGGCTGCACGTAAAATTTCAGGTCATTCCGACAACGTTTGACCCGGTTTTAACGCTCCGAATCAAAATCAAGCCTATCGGCGGCAAAGCTCCCCGAGACCATGGCTTCCAAATCGGAGCTAATTGATCATCTCAAAATGACTCCAATAGGCTCCCTGTCAAATTTCAGGTCAATCGAACATCGGATGATCGTACATCAAAGCTCGACATCTTCCGCACGGTGAAATTAAGTCAAACATCGACGGGACCCCAACGGCTTCAAAACTCAAAGAAAAGCCCATGGTTGGTCCTATCTAATGCTCAAGAAGCTTCACCTCAAATTTTAGGTCATTCCGACATCCTTTGACCTAATTTCAACTCTTGGCAGAAAATCGGCTACGGAGTCTTCGGCTTTTCCCAAAATAGGAAACTTTGTTCTCTAATTTGCACAGCCTTTTGACAGGTTTTCTTCAGAGGAATTAAGCTAATAAATGAGGAGAAATGTCAAAGAAAAATATAGGAAAAAACAGAAGCAAAAAAGCCCGAAAAACGGCGAAGAAATAGCGACCGAAAAAGGGGCCAAAGCCCCATGGTCGCCGGTGACCTTGGCCCATGGTCGCCGGCGACCCTGGAAATCCGGGTCGCCAGATTTCCGCCAAAAGTGTCGTTTTTCTGTTCTTTTTCGCGTTTCGTGATGTCTGGCCCCTGTGATTTTCCTAAAATTTGATTTTTGTGACACGATATCCGTCAATCTTCGTCGACATCACGAATCCGCCATCGAAATCATTTGATCATCATCTGACACTCCGAAACTGCCAACCGGCCAACCAAGAAAGTACACTTTCTGCCCAACCGATCGTGAAATCGACTGGACAGATGTTGCCGGCCCATTGGTGTCAACCAATATCTGAATTTGCATCGTCATCCGACATCAAACAACGTGCGGCACGGCCCACGACTCTTCAAGCGACTCGGCGACCAATTAATGTTGTTAATTGACCTTTTTATAACAACTTATTAAGGTCATTAACTCATTATTTTGAACGACCCAATCAGAAGCAAGCAAATGAGAGTTACAAGTCCAATTAATCATGACAATTAACCATGTAACTCCTATCATTATGGAGATTAATCATGATAATTAATCATGAAGTCCCCATCATCATGGAGATTAAATGTTCATTATTCTCCATCGGCCAATCAAAATCCAAGGAAAAGGAGTTACAAAATTATGAAATTAATACTTGTAACTCCTCCCATCACGGAGCATTAATACCATTAATGCCCATAAAACCCTCCCAATGCTCACCAAAAGCCTATCAATAGGCGGTCATTCCAAAGGGAAAGGGTCCGAAAAAATCATCTGAAGGGTCTTGAAAAATTGTCTGAAAACTATCCTGAAGAATTCTCTGCAAAAAAAAGCTCTCTCACTCTGAAGAAACTCTGCTGCAAACTCTACAAGGTGATCGAAGTACCTTGGGGGGTCACCCCCCCAAGATCCCCCCTTTTCTTCTATCCAACATGGCCTAGATGCGGCTTTTCCGCCCGTCTACTCGGTTTTTTTATTGGATATAGGACCTTCCCTTAGTCTTTGTCCTATAAAAATCCGAGGTCCAAGCCAAGCCAAGTGAACTAAAGCATCAAGTGTTCTCATCTGAAGGACAATAGCGGAGTCCATACATGACTCGCGACCGTCGATCTAAACGAGTCCTCACAATTGCTTGAGAAGTCAAATCCCTCTTTCTTCCCTTTCTATTGTATTTTGTATTTTTAAAGAGACAAAAATCACAATTCTTGTCTTTCGTCATTGATAAAATTTGAAAATCGCCTTCCACGGCAAAATCGCCTTCTACGGCACAAAACCGCCTTTCACGACAAACTAAACAAAATCGTCCCTCATGGCATTTTAAAATCTTGTCTCTTTCTTTAAATACATGTGCAATGGAAAGTTAGAAAAAAAAAAGTTTGATTTTCTTTCTACTTGTGAAGGTAAATCACCAGATCACCATCTCAAATTCCAAGTAGAATAGAAAATCTGGCATACCCGTATAAAAAAATGTTGATGCTTGCTCTTTTTTTTTCTCTTCGTCTCGCCGTACCCCGGTGGACCCGGGACAGAGGAAGGCAAGAAAGAAAAGGACGGGTCCATCACCAACTACTTGGTACCAAGCAACCGGTTAGCTGTTGCGCTTTCAAAGGAGAGTGGTCTCTTATTTTAGAAGTGGTGGTGTAAACATAGCAATGTATATACATTAGGTAAGTCAGCGGCGTAATAAGCCGGCCTTTGAAGAGAAAAAGAAAGTAAGAAAGTCCCCAATTGAACTAGAAAGAAAAGCAAGTAATTGGACTTGTCCAGAAGCAAGTAATCCGATGTCTAAGGAACAAGACTTCTTGTTTAGCAAAAGAGCACTTCTCCTTTTTGACATAAAGTTGGTTGTCGTGTAATATCCGGAAAACAGCCCGTAAGTGCTCCACGTGCTCTTCAAGCATCCCACTATAGACCACAATGTCATCAAAATATACCACCATAAACCGGTCCACCAATGAGGTAATTATGTTAATTTTCCTACCTTTAGCCGATTTGTGATAATTCTCTTTATTCAAATTTGTTTTATAAGGGGGAGACTTGTTTAGTTTTTACAAAGTATTTAGATTATTTTACTAAAGATTTGCACCCTTCTTCCAATTAATTGTGATGAGTATGATTTCGAGTTATTATTGCATTGACTATCAAATAAAATATTCAAAAGAGTGTAAGGAGTGTAAGTTATGATTTGACCTCAAATGTAGGGCTCCACTAGTATACAAAAGTTACTAAAAGTATGTTGATTACAACCATCACTGGCCATACAAAAACAAGGCAGTGATATCAAAAGGATATACAAAAATATCATTAAAGCTCTCCAAAAAAAAAAAAAAAAAGAAAACCCCAAGATGTGATAGTACATAAGCACCAGCCATGTGCAGTATCTAGATGTCATCATCCGCACACCATTAACTCATGTCCTAGAGTCCTCAACTGCCGTCTCCAATTCAAGGGCAAGGGTATGGGAGCTAGTGATCACCTGCGGCATCAAGTGTAGCTGAGCCTGGTTTAACATAACCTGACAAGTAGTTAACATTACACGTTTCTTCAAACAAGCGTAAATGACATATAATATTAAGGGGATTTCGATGCAAGTAATTGAGGCAGATCATACTCGACTAATGATAACAAATGCATAAAGAATCAAATTAGGATAAATCAAACTCAATATATAATCTTAGCAAATTGTCAAACCATCTCAGCTAAATTCTCTCAACTATATGATTGCATGGTATGGCCATGGAGATCGAAACCTCACTAAAAAGGTCAAAGTCACGTGGTTGCAGTGGTGTGACCACGGAGAGGCTAAGTCCCAACTTTCATGGCACCAGCGATGTAATCTATAGATGGGTTAAATGAAAATTAACTACAGTAATGCTAAAATGTCTAAATCCTAAAGCATTCAAGTCCATTTAAAGGGACTTGAAACTAAGTGGTACGCCTCCAAAAATCGTGTGAACTGGTCTAACTCAAGTCTTGCAAAAATATACCAATGAATAAGGGAACTCCTCCGAGTAACTGAAAAATCTAGCTAAAGTGCTGTATATTAATGAGTAGCCCTTTAAGAGACATCATGTTGGCTAAATTTGATAAAGCAGCATGACTTCTTTAAAGCAGATAAGACTAAACAAGCTAAAACATTTTTCTTGAGAGGACGAAGCAGATGGAGTGGGAGTACGGTTTTTACTATTTTGGAATCTTCTTGTAGAACGAGAGGGATAAAGGTGACAGTTGTTTGTTTATTTATACAACATGGTCCGTTGATGTGAGCCAAGTACGTGGCACATGTCTGATGGCTGGCATGAGATACGTATGGTGAGGAATTTGAATCCGGTGGGGTAAAAATATAATGATCTAATCATGAGTGGACCATTTAGGATCTGCCACATCACCGCTGACAAACTACTATGTATCCGGATTGGGCTCTATGTAGTAACATCTTTTATTTTTAGTTGTTTGATATAGAATTTTTTTGACTTTTTGTTTAAAAATATAAAATTTTTTGGTCTTTTAATGGAGAAAAGAAGTTGATTTTTTTGTTTTTTTTAAAAAATATGGTGGAAATTTTGAAAATGTGTACTTTTGATATGACTTATTGTCTTTTCTTGTCTGGATCCACTTCACTTTAACTTAACTAGGAAAAAAAAAAAACAGGCTCAAATGTATCTATACTTCTAAAAGCAAATAATAGGTAAATTTCAATGTGTAAAATGGAAGAAAAAATGATGTTATTTTCCTTGCATTCATAAGATAGCCAGTTTCTATTGGTGGGTGTAGAAGCGGGTGTTTCATAATCGGGAAAATGCAAAGCCTGGTGAAGATGGATATCAACTTTAGTACAAACATGTCCTTACTGTTCCACATAGGAAAAGCCGTTAGGATCATCCAATCATGGTTGTTCCTAGCCTTTTCCTCTTTTGCTGAGGATGTAGACCCATCCGATTGACCCGGGTGAATTTAGCAGAGTCAGAGTGTCGATGCAAAGTATTATCATACGTTGCCAACATAGAGATGGTTGAGTGGTGTGGGCATTGCTCTTCAAGTGAATGTATCACTCCGAGGCCATTACCACCAAAAATATATATTATAATAATAATTATTATTATTATTTTAGACGTTAGAAAAGAAATAAGTGACATGGGAAAGGCAAAAGCAAAATGTAGTTTTAGTGTAATATGAATTTTCATTTTTAAAACAGTTGTGTAGAACAACAGCCACATGGCAGTCCCAATCAATTTAAAAGAGATCATTTATTATTCTAGGGAGGTGGTTAGGTGGTTGTTAACTATGGCTTTCATCCCTTTTATAAGCGATAGGGAAGATACCGAAATCAATAAAAATCTGGAGCCCTCCCATGAGTGCAATCAGTCAAACATCAATCAATAAAAATCTGACTTTTACCTAAATAAAAATCTGAGTGGCAAATGGTCTCTAATATTGTTGGTAAAGTAAACCTCACATCGCCTGAGTAATGCTTTTGGCAAAGCTTCATATACGTGTTTGGGCCTTTCTCCTATCGGCTTAAGTTTTTGGATTGGCACATGATTTCTTACATGGTATCCCCTTTAAAGGAGTGGTACAGGATTTTGGTCCCTATGATCTACAAAGTGCGGCATTGCCTAAAACTAATGTCATATTTAGCAAAGTCCAGTTTTGGAGTACCAAGAGAAATTAACACAATCCAAAAGGGCCCAAGGAACTACAAGGTAGTCGAAAAGAGATCAACAGAAAAACCAAAAGAAAAGAGCAAGAGCAAAAGGAAACAAAAGGTGAAAGGTGAAAATAGAGCCAGAAATTAGCTGTTCGCCCTTCAATTAGGAGAGGGCGAAAATTAGCAAGAAATTTCCAAAGTGCATTCTATTTTATTTTTTTATTTTTGGTTAAAAGTTCTCTTGTGGATTCTTGGTGCTTGCCGCAGAGAGGACATGAAGAGGCCAGATGTTCCCTGGTTCGGCCCTAGCTCGGAAAATTTCTCTCTTCTTTCAATCCCAGCCCAGCCCTGGTGTAAGGCCCCACCCCTGGTGGGCCCTCAGTTTTAATTAAATAATAATTAATAAGGTAATTTCTATCTTTATTAAGTTAATTATTAGGAATTAGTAGAGTAGATGTCTAATATTCCTAAGTTTTAGATATAGCTTTTATTTAATTTGTATTAGATTTGGATTAGATTTGGATTTGGCTTTTATTAGAATTAATAGGTGGGCTAAAGAGAGTTAGAACATTCTAGAACCTTGCCTAATTACCCAAATACCCATGGCCCCATTTCATTTTCATTTGAAACCAACTTGCCCTTTTGGTAATTAGCCTAAAACCCTAAACTATATAACCTAAGCTATTGCAACATTAGCTTAAACCCTAATTGCCTCTCATCTCTCATCTTACCTATCTTCTTCCTCAAGAAAACCCTAATTCCCCTAAGTTCCAGCACAAGGAGGCTAGGAGACCAGCCCAATTTCAGCTACAACACCCTATTATATTTTTTGCATTCAATTTTCCTTTCTTCTAAACTAAGGCAAGTACCATATGCTAATTTCACTTGATGCATGCTTTCTTCCTTTGTTTCTGTAATTTCAATTCAAATGAGTACAGATGCATGTTTAGATCTTCTTCTTGAGCTTTGTTTATGGGAAATTGGCCATTGATGGATGAGTTCTCCTATTTGGAAGTTCAATGGCCCGGATGGATGGTGGATGGAGGATATTGGAGTGTTTTTGTGTTTGATTGTATGAATGTGATGAATGGAGAATGTTTGGAAGGGATGGAATGAAAATTGGATTGAAAAGGGAAAAATCCCAAAATCTGGAATTCTGCAATCTGCGTGTACCCCGTCGACCAGACCCTATCTCGGTCGACCGAGCACACTAAAATGCCTGAAATACAAGTCTCAGTTATTTTTCCTGAAACTGTGCACAGAAAGTGTACCCGGTAGACCGGACCCTATCTCGATCGACCGGGCACACAGGAAAATACAGGAAATAGCTGAAACCTAGATTTTCAGAACAAAGCAGAAATGTAGTATACCCGGTCAACATCACGGCCATAATGTCGACCGAATACACTGGATTTCCTGCAAGACCCCCCAGCTGTTTGGCTTCAGGTCCCAGTGGACCCGGTCGACATCACGGCCATGATGTCGACCGGGGACACTGCAGGATGTCGACCTCCATCAAGTTCACCCGGTCGACATCCCAGGGTATGATGCCGGCTGGGCAAACAGTGAGCAATGAATTTCAGAATTCTGTAGACTTTGATGTTAGATCTGTTATGGGGTCCATTGACCATCCAAATGACCTTCCATCAAGTGTGCCACACACGAATCAATGACATGGCTCTGCCTTGATTCGTGGGGTCCACCAATTGAGGTTCTAGGATTCGAATCATCAATGACTCGAACCTTAATTGTAGCCCATAGTATCCACAACTTCAGGAGCACCAGATTTACAATTTTGACACATGAGGCTACAGTTAGGGATCCAATCATGTGATGAGGTCTGAACTAAGAGTGGACCATTACCTAGGATTGGTCCTTTGCCTATTTCCACTTAATTCCTTGTTTTTAAGGTTTTCATGAGTTGTTCTTTTCTTTTATCCTTATTGTTGTCTTAACCTTGTTAACTAATAGAAATTGGAGGACCTGAACCTAGGATTACTTAGAGGTGACCCTATGTGGTGTTTGGAGATAATTGACCCGTGTCTGTGTCTAGGCGGGCCCTCATGCGGCCCAAGATTAGGAAAGTGGAACCCTAGACTGGAGAGGTTAGTCTGTAATGGTTGGTTAGCTCGTTGTGTATGAGCATAGGATGAATACTGGTAAAAATGGACATGGTATGGTACTTGTGTTACCTCAGGCCACGTTGGTGTGCCTTGGAGTGGATCCAATGTCGTTGGACTTGGACTTGTTTATCAAACTGTGTTCCATGTTGTACCTTAACCTCTTAGAGACCTGGGTAGGACCTTGCTCAAGCAAGATGTGCCTAGACAGACACCGACCCTTACTTAGTTCCCGAGTCGGCACTAAACATTCTCTCAGTTGTTCTAAGCTCAGCCAGTTGATTGATCATCTTCGGTAGGAGCTATATTCTGGTTACTTAGAGCTATCATGATAAGCTGCGATTAGACGGACGGTGTGATACCGCGTCCGGGTTAATCTGATAAAGGGGTGTGATGGGTGAGATAAAGGGGTGTGATGGGTGTGATAAAGGGGTGTGATCGGTGTTATGTATATTGTATGTTATACTTATCAGGGCTGTCATCCCTTGCATGGTTATTATCCTTTCCCCACCGTAAACTGTTTATGGTATGGGATGTTTAAAGTACGAGAGGGCCGCGGCATAATATCCCGCGGCGTATTTAGCTTGTGTGGATGTGCCCTTTGTTGCCTGCTTAGACCGGTGTACTTTACATTCCTGATTCTAAACTGCTATTATTGCTCAACTGCCTAGATTATGTACCTTGTTTACTCATATGATTACATACCTGTCATTACTCTCTCTATGTATACATCTTGTGTTATCTGCAGATGGTGCCTTGCCAGATCCTTGGATCTGACCCATCTTTGGTGCTTAGGTCCAGACCATGATCCCTCGGGTGACGCGATCTATGAGGCGCCCGTAGTTGGTGACTACGGATGGGGGCTGGCTGACCAAGTGGTTGAGCCGGAGGATGGAGAGCCTGCACAGGGGGATTGAGTGCAGTTGTTTTTGGGATTTGAGAGTATGTTGTAGTGAGACTTTTGTAGATTTACTGATATGTATAAACACTCTGATAACCACTTTGAGATTTCTATCAGGCTTCCGCACTTTTAATTCTGATTTATTTACTTGATACTATTGCTTCCGCTATCTTTTATTACGCTTCCGCAATATAACTGTTGATTATAATGTTATTTAAAAAGTTTTAAAATTTGACCTCACTGCGGACTACGATCTTGGAAGTTCTCGGTTAGGGCAATGGCCTAGAGCCTTTAAGCCCACTTAGGGCGCCGAGGGCATTTGCTCGATTTATGTCTAGCCCACACACGTGAGGGTAGGATAAAGGCCAACCCCGACTCGGACCCGACCCTGCCCTTTGAAAGCCCTAGGTACGAGGGAAGTAGCAGTGTTCATATGCCAGGTTGGGCTAGGCTAAAGCAATATTTAGGAGTATAACTTTAGGCATGCAGACTCTATTCAGCCCAAGCCCTACATGGGCAATAAGTGTCTGGGCAGGGTCAAGCCAGGCATTCCATAACTAGTTTGGACAAATAAGTCATCAAACTACAAGATCTGCTTATTCAATCTCGACTTTGAGCTTTCTATCACTTAATCTAAGCCAAACCCATATGTTCATGAGCCCAATTATTAAATGGGCAGTCCGAGGGGCAAGGTCTGTGTGAAACAAGGCAAAAGTATAGATTTATCCAACTCCTAGCCATCTTGGAATTTCATTATAATTGACGTCTATAGGAAGATTTATTCACACTGACCTTAATAGGAGTCCAAATATACTGCAGCTTTGCTTAAAAGAAGCTCGTAGCAGCATGTTTTCGAGGGACTTTTACGAAAAAATTAAGCTTAAACTCTTAGAAAACAGTGTTATAAAGAAAAGCAATGAAATGACCATTGAGTTGTTCGTGCTTCTTTCTTCTTCTTCTTTTTTACAAAAATACCCCAATTGGCGATAATCTTGACACTGCCAATTTTAGTTTTCTTTTTACACTGACACTGAGTATCGAGTGTCAACCAAACATTAACCATCATCTTTTATTCGAACTTAGGACTAACAATCTTGAAAAAGAGTTACGAATTATTTTCCTTGCATCTTATTACCAAAACACTTTTAAGGTGCATCCATTTCTCAAGGGCAGACACGACATCAATTTTATAGGATTCTAAGAATATTGGAAAAACACATACTTTTGAACTAATGCTTCACTTCCTGTAACGACCCAGGCCCACTATCCACATGATATTGTCCACTTTGGGTCATGGATACCAACCCAATCTTCTTACACAATTTTGAAAGGCCTCATGTGAGGCCATGTTGCACATTATAAACCTAGGGTTAGGACTAGCATGTTTTCATTGTGGGACTATTACAAAGCCTCACGGTGCTAACCAAAGCATTCCACGCTTACCCCTATTGATTTCCCTTTCTTGGCTCATAAGATCACTTGACCTGGTCTCGCCTAAAGGGATTACCCAAGCAAAGTGGGGTCTCACACTCTGCCCCACCAAAAATAGAACCGTCATCGGCTTTGATACCATTTTATAACAATCCAGGCATACTATAAGATATTGTCCGATTTGGCTCATAGGATTCCAACCCAATCTTACCGTACGGGTTTAAAAGGTCTTCTATAGGACCAGTTCACACATTTTAGGCCCATGGTCAGGACTTGTAAATTTTCAATTTGGAACTTGGACAAAACCTCATGGTGCTAACCGAATGACTCCACCCATACCCCTGCGAGTTTCCCTTTCTTGGCTCACAGGATCACTTGACCTGATCTTGCCTCAAGAAATTATTCAAGCGGATTAGAGTCTCACACTTCCAACTTGCTGTCTACAGGTTAAAGGATATTGGTTAGTAAGAGAAATAACCCAATCTCCCATGCACATAAATGAGCATGCACACAAACAAGTAATATGCAGTGTAGTTACGTAGATAACATCAAGGCATAGGTAATTGGTGTACCTTTTTCATTTTAATTCTAAAATGGAAGAGGTGTTAGACTGAAAAGATATCAAGTAGGTGAATGTCAATCATCAAACATAGATTCATTTCATATAAATTCTTTATTCTTGTTCTAACAATAAAAAGCATTATAAAGCTTTGTAAAATAAAGCCCGAAAATTACCTCAAAAGAGGTATATATTAAATATATATCTATATTATGAAAAAATAGAAGGCCCAAATCGAGCCGAGCCTAGTACTCTCTAAGACTGACCCTCAAATTTGAGGGCATGCAACAAGGTGTGTCTAAGCTAGGCTTTTTTCTTAAAAGCAAGAGCTCATATTTTATAAGAGCCTTTTTATGGCAAGGTCCCCTCGTCTTAGGGCCAAATTGCGGGCCTAATGGCCAATGGTGTGGCCTATACAGGCTATACTTCAATTTCAATGGGTGATGATAACAATTGAGTCATGGCAAGTAAAATGACAAGTCAATGACAATTCGAGCCGTATTTATTCTGAAAGCCCCTCACAGAATCAAATGACCGTGCCCATTAAGGGAACGTCTAGTAACCATCCTCGGAGAGGATTTCTTGCGATTTTATGTGCTCCCATGGAAAACCCACATTTGACAATGCAAGGAAAACTGCATTGAGAAATCCTTAGATCCACATTGTCTGAATATTTACTCAGCTCCCTCATCCGACATTGAGAATCAATGGAAGGAAGTAAGGAGCTACAATGAATCGTGCTTTAGTTTAGGAGTCACCCTTCTTTTCTAATTTTTTATTTTTCTAGGCTCCACAATTAAGATCCAAACCGGTGATTTTGTTTAAAAGGCCCAAAACGGTTGGGAAGTCATATATCAGTTATTGATTCTTCACAGATTTTGAGATATTTGTAAAAAGAAGTCTTGATCATTGGATCTCAATTTTTGGACTTCTGCGGGGCCCATCTGAACAATTTGAATAGTCCAAACTCTTCTGAAAGCACAAAATGGCTAGTAGGTTAAATTTGGCAGCATGATCCTTCATGGATCACGAGAAAATGTCTAAGAACTTTTGACTATCCATCTCTCATAGTGCCAAAAATAGGATTTTGTAGCAATTGATCTTGTTCAATTTTTTTTTTATTTTCATGGGCCCCAAAAACATGATTCGAACCGTGCACCATAACCAGAAGACCAAACACACTAGGTGCTTGAGTTTAAGTCGTTGATCCGTCATTGATTTTGAGATGTTCGCAACAAAGTCTAGAGCCTAAAAGTTAATTTTTAATTCCTATGGGCCCCATTTGCAAGACCTAAACCGCTCACATTCTCTAGAGAGCCAAGAATGGCTACGGCGTGAAATCTCAGGCCTTGATTTTGCATGGATCATGAGAGGTTTGTGGAAAAGATCTATAACTGTTGGGTCACTAGGATTCCTCTATGTTTGCCAAACTTGGAACTATCCAAAGAAATTCTCCTTGAGGCTAGGTTTTTTCCAGCTAATCAAAGGAATCCTCTAAATGAATGTGCCCTAAATGAATTTCACTAATTTTCAAGACATAAGCATATTTTTAAAATGCTCATCATTGCCACCTATGGATCATGAATTAACTTCGGTGAGGCGAGCCACATAAAGTGACATCAGTTACCATCTATAGTACAAAATTATATTAATTCCTTATTTTACATAAATTACTTTTATTTTTAGTTTTTTTATTATATTTAAAACTATATTTTTTATGAAAAAAGTATTCCTAAACCATGATTGCACGAATTGATTAAAAAAGATAATAAAACATCGAATTACGGTAGCCAAAACACCAATTTGCCGTAGAACGATATCGTTAGGGCTCTTTTCAAAAATCCTTATCTTTCTTTTCTTAACGATATTGTTAGGCTTCCTATAAGCTTTCTCCCTCTTCTTTCCTCTTCTTCCCTGGATGATATCCTTGGCCAATCTTCATCTCCCGCCTAGAAAAGAAATTCATCGTCTTCTCTTGCATCTTCTCTTTTGCTCTATGCGAATTTCCTACAATCTTGCCTTCCCAAAAACATGGTGAAAAGAGTGAGAAAACTCAAGTCAAATATGCCTTTCAATTGCAATGGTTGAAGTGTGGTGTCGAGGAAGAACGAAAGAGAACACAATGGGGAGAACAAGTAATGGAGAAAATATCATAGTGCAAGTGGGACAATAACCACGGGCAACCAAATGCGAGAAGCCTGTTAGCCACCAAAAATGGAAATTGTGGAGGAGAGAAACCGAGAGACTAATGAAGGAATAGTAACAAAGAAGGGTTTTTTTAATTTTTAAGGAGCCCCTAACGATATCGTCTGAGGAAAAGATCCCTAACGATATCATTCCAGAGAAAAGTGGTCTTTTGGCTGTGTATGGTACCCTAATTCGATGTTTTAGTGTCTTTCTTAATCAATTAATTTAATCAGAATTTATGATAAATTTTTTTGCAAAAAATCCCAATAAGGTTTTAACCGCCATTCCCTCCTTTGTTTTGCCTGACCTAATCTTCAGATCTTTACCTAAAAACCTGCAAAATAAAGTTCTTGCCCATTTAGCAGTTCTTGGTCTACAAATAAAGTTTACCAAGGAAAAAAATATTATGAGTGCTGGAAAGGCATACCTAGAAGGATTTTAACAAAATCATGTTAAGAGAAACTCAAAAAGTTTAATTAACCTACCCAGATTTAAGAAAATGGAAAAACTTGAACAGTTTCAGGAATTGTAAACTACCCAGATTTAAAAAAATCAAAAATGGATTTTCGGGGGAGAATGATTTTCCATTGTTCCCTATGGAAAATGAAACCTTAAACAATAGAAACCAGAAAAAGGAGTTAAGAGAGGGAGAGGGGAGTGGGTTTTGCATCCGGGATGGAGAAAGGGAGGGGGTGTCAGGTGTGGTTTCACATCGGGATAGGGAAGGGGGGGAGGGGTGGGGTTGGTTTCGTTCGTTGGAGGTGATGTTGGGGCTTCCAGAGAGGCCTTAGGCTGAAGGCGAAGGAGAGCTCGAGATGGTCGATCCAAACCTTGAGAAGGGGCTACTTTTCTATCTGGGGGATTAGGTTAGGCGAAACAAAAGGAGGGAGGGAATGAGAAATCGAATTAGGAGATTTTGCAGCTTAAGGGAGCCCCTCCCATATATATATATATATGAGATTGGATGCTCTCATGAGCGCGTGGGACTAACTCCCACAAGAGCACCTCCCATATATATGCACGTGTTTAAAGATGGTTCATCAAGCTAGTATAATATTATGTTGATTGATTTGGGATTTCAGTTTTGACCAATCCTCCTGAAACTTTTTGCAGGGGCTACCAGAATTGATTTCTAATTCTAATTTAACCAATCAACATGCAGCGGAAATAACTAATAAAAAAGAATAGAACTAGCTATCTAGCAATCACACACCACAAGAAAACATACACTGTATTTAGAGTGGAAACCCTATCCAGGGAGAAAAACCATGAACCAGAAATCAAGAGTTTACAAACAGTTACAAGATATACTCACAAGCTTCTTTACCTCAGTCTGTACTTCGACCTAAAGACTGTGATTGTTCTTATAAAGAATCCACTAGCACGACATCTACCGTGCCCCGTTCTCCTTATTTGATTTCCTCGCACTTTGTCGGCCAAGATGAGTTATCTTCTACAAGAAAGTAGACGCAGTAACAACCTTCTAGAGCAGCCATTCAGAATGATCTCTCAATGGCTTTAGAGAATAATCTCTTTCTTAGATATCTCTTACTCAGATTAATGAGATGTGTGTTTTAGGGTTGAGAGCAATACCCTATATATAGCCCTAAATTCGTGCCTTGGACTTAGTGCACAAGTAGGACTCAAATTGGGAAACCAAATCTCAAAAGAAAATAATTTCGGGCAGAAACTGGAGGCTTTCCCGAAGTGCGCCGCCTATCAACCCATTTAACTGGGGCGCATTTACTGTCTGATCCATCGGACCTAGGTTGATTCGCCCGATCTTCTATCTTCTTTGGTTCAGCTCTATCGGCGCCACAACTACAGTCCATTTTAAAATAAAATAGAAAATACAATTCAATGGATCCACAGTTTTGTCCAACCCATGAATTAGCCAATATAAAATACTAACGCCTCCTAATTTTGACGTACAGAACTGTATCCAATTCTTTTGATACCCAATTTATTCTACAAAGTCAATGTCATCTAATGATTTACCAATACCAAATTAAATTGAATAAATGTCAATATCATTTAATTTCCAATACACAATCAATTCCAGAAACTGTCATTTAATGGAAAACCGTATCTTCATAAGAGGAGGGGTATCCATTCAATTCAATCCTGAATAACTATAGATAGCAATTATTTTAGTCATATATTAAATACTATTTAATTCTTAATATTAGTGGCATTAATCTGAAAAGGTCACATTTATTCAAAAAAGTTCAGCATTCTAATTTATCACCTAAAAAAATTAATTAATAATTCATGATTGCAAGAACACTTTCATCCTGAAAACCCTCAAGCTACAAGGTAATACACCTACTTCTAAATATGTTTTTTTTTTTTTTTTTTTATGATTTTCACGCTTGTATACTTCTTCTTTCTTTTTTCTTTTTTTTTTTACACTTTATCACCATGACAAGTGTTGGTATTTTTGCCAGACTAACCAATACTTGAAACCATAATAAGCTAGAAACTCAGCTAATAAGCAATTTTTTTCTTTTTGCGACGTCAGAATATTTGTGTAGGTGATCCAATACAACCTACAGGCCATGCCCGAGAATTGATTCCAGAGCATTTCAATGAAACTAAAGGTGCCATCAATGTGCTGTGTTGGCCTGCAGGTAATGACTTAACTCGAAATTAACTTAAGCATAAATGATCTGCAGTACGTTGTTGACTAACGTCTGGTAGGATGTAAGAAAACGAACAGAATTATGATGGGATGGTCTTCTGTCCAAATCAGAATTAATAAAATTTAATGGCTCGGCCCCTCCAATTAATTTTATTGTCTGGTGGGATGTAAGAATCCCTAATTTCTGTTTTTCCCTCTGGATTTCTTTTCTAGCCTTGACAGATGCATGTCAGATTTTATAACATTTCTTACTATGAGAGCAACACAGTAAGGCCCCAGTTATGATATTACTAGTGATATCAGGACACAAATCTACACAATAGTCACTAGTTTATGTTTATTTTAATTTCTTTTAGTTTAGGTCATTTGAGTTTCCAAGATGAGTCCCTTCGGATCATCAACCACCAGACGTTTCTACCATAAAAAGAGCAAAAAAGGATGAATCCCATCGGGGGGTCGTTTTGCACCACTTAAATATGTAAATATTGCAAGTGTACTATTTATGTATAGGTATGTTTGTTTGTATTTGCATGTCTAATGGGGTGTGAAAATGGCGTGTAAATGAATTTATTTTTATATAAAAATTTTCACCCCTAATTAAAATAAAGTGAGACGGTTTGAGACCTCTTTGGTTAGAGTGATACGATGGTAGCAAAATCTTTGCATGCTTTGCATTTCCTATGGGCCTTACATCTTTAATTCAAATCTTGAACAGTTTTTTATTGACCTATTAGACCGTAAAACATTTACTTCATATCTTAAATATTTATAGATTTTAAGATTAATGAAGGTTTTGTATATAAAATATAAACCTTTCAACAAATGTTGCTTCCAAACAAGTGTACCTGAACCACTTTGTAGATTCCCTACCCAAAACAACAGGTCCAGTAAGGTACCCAATTATCTTCATTTGGTTTGCTTTACAAAACACATCACCTGAGGGCTCTCCCACTCTGGGCGGAACTAGAAATTTTTGAGAGGGGCCAATATGAACGTCGATGTGAAGCATGTACATGGCAATGATATTTGATTAAGAAAAAGAATTATTTAATAAAAAAAAATATAAAAATGTGAAACGGCCTAAAAAGGTATATATATTATATAGTAACAAAAGGGGTTAGAAGTCTCAAATCATAAAAAACTAGAAAAGTTTTTTACTAATGGTATTGACTTTTATAAAGTAGAAAATGGATGAAAAGATTTCTAATGAATAAATAAAAACACCAAACCTTATCGGTGAGAAGGAGAATAAAAAAAAAATACAGATATAAGAAAGTTCAAAGAGAGAAAATTGATAAACAAAAAAAAAAAAAAGTAAAAAGACATAAGATTACACAATGCATTGTGGTTTTTACAAAAAGAGAGGTTATGATCCTTGATTTCTTTTTAACAAAAGAATAGATTGAGACATTCCGAAGTAGTTGATTTTTAACATATTATATGAACGGTGAGAAGTTATTTGATGAACCATTCGAAATCAACTTAGTTCCTACAACTTGATGAATGTTGTTGTCAAATTGATGCTAATTCATGCAAGGGCGGACCCATATTGAAATTTTCCTTTGGGGGCCACTAATAGAAACACAACCTTGGAAGGACCACATGTAAATAAATGCATATAGTTTTTAAAATATACAATGGCATTGAAAACTTTAGGCTTCGTCCTTCATATGCAAACAGATTCCAATCTCAAAAGAGTCCATTTATTATTGAAATGAGTGGTTAGGAAGTTGTTAGCTATGGTTTTCAGCCCTTCATGAGCAACGAAGGATTCAATAAAAATCAGAAACCCCCTCATCAATGCAATGAGCCTGACATCAATCAATCAAAATCTCTTACTTACTATGGCTTATAATTGACTTCTCTAGTTCTCCCGCATTCACCCTTGCCCGTTATGTCTAATGATCTGTGACACAAACTCAAACTTCAAATTTTTAGACCTGCAAGCTGCAGCCCCTGTCATTACTAACAAGGCTGTCTGTGGAAGCTTTTCTGTTCCTTATCAATAGTCTATGCATGGAGTTTTAGGATACATATATAGACATTACAGGGTGCAACTGTTACAAATTGTTACATGGTTATGAGAGAGAGATGAGGGACGCTCGTGACAAGGATGAAAATGATAGCGATGGAATGGTTCCAAGGAATCGAATAAGAACAAGAAATGTGACAGAGTACGATGGGTTTACAATCTCAGCAAGCCAAGTATTCATCTTACATAATAATTGACAGAGCAGTACCGTCTAAAACCACACAAAATCCGCCAGATTGAACTTGGCAGCATAAAATCCGCTCAGCTGACAAAATTTACTATGTTGGTTTTTTTTTATATGATGTCTTCTTGACTACTTTGCAAATAGTACGTATCTCCATGCAAACATTTCAAAATTCCAGTTAAAAGATGGCAATACAGTGACGTACAAATGACTGAATTTCAATGAAACTTTTGACTTCAATATCTTACAAAGTATATATATGAAAAAAAAAATCGGTCTTAATACAGGCTCAGGTCCCAAACAACAGATTTCCAGTAAATTTTAATCACAGTGATTAAACTAATAATTAATTATAAATCAAATTAAGAATAATCAAACCACACAAAGAGAATGACACAGGATTTATACGTGGAAAACTCTACTCTAGAAAAAAAACTACTGGCCTTATCGTCTAGGCCAACAGACAGCCAAGCACTATAAATCGAAAGTTACAAGAAAATCCAAAACCATTTCCCAGTTGCTAACTCAACCTAAGGACTGTTTTGATCTTGCTGACTGCTCGCCGTGCACCTTCACCACGCTTAAACCAACCACCTTGAATGCCTCTTCAAGATGAATCAACTTTAGAAAAGTAGCAGAAAAAAAATCTCCAAAGACTTTAACTTTAGCGCAGCAATTTGAAGCTTTGGAGAAGAAAATAATTTTTCAATAGATCCCTAGATTGGATGTGAGAGTTGTTTTCTAGAGTTGAGAGAGGAAGGCCATATATAGGCTTAGATTCATGCCTCAAGTATTACAAGTTGATTAGGATTAGTAATATCATCTTGAGACAAATTAGGAGAGAGTTCCAGGCAAGTTTCTAATTTGGCGCCCGGGTTCGCTCGAGCGAGCAAGCCTCTATTTTTTAAAGTTTGAATTTCAAACCATGGCTCAAGCAATCATTAAGTTGGGTCGAGCGAAGAGGCTACTGTATTGGGTTCGCTCGAGCGAATAGAGGATCGCTCGAGCGACCTGCATTCTGCCTTTGGCGCTGAGAGATGGGTTGAGCGAACAGAAATATTGGCTTGAGCGAAGAAGCTTCTGTGTGGGCTAAAAGACTTTCACCGACGTTTCTGTTTCATCGCTAAAAGGAAAAAGAAAATAAAAAAATTAATAATACTTTCACCAACGTTTTATTTTCGTTGGTAAAAGTAAACAAGAAAATAAAAAAAAAGTAAAAAAGACTTTCGCCAACGGTTTATTTTCGTCGATAAATGTAAAAAAGAAAATTAAAAATTAAAAAGACTTTCACCGACAAAAAAAACCGTCAGTGAAAGTCTTTTTAATTTTTTAAGGTTTTATTAGTTTTTTCAATAAAAATTCCCTGTAAACCTGTTTATACACCGGTATCAAAATATAAACCTGTTCATATACCTATATTCAATATTAAAAATGCATACAAACAAATGTTGCTCAAACAACCATCGCCATTTTTCATCAAATCATTGATCTCATTAATCAAATATTTCATTAATCAATAACGAGACAGTCCCATAAAAATGTCCAATATACAAATACAAATAAACTAAAAAGAATAAAACACCCGCAAAGTATGCAACTGATCCCAAAACATCTATCAATCTGCAATGGCAAAAAGAATATTAGAATATTTTCAATAAATTAAATTATAAAAGAAAGATATACTCCCATTTGATGTATGATAATTAAACAGGGGACAAGGGAATTCACACTCTTCTTCTAGGTCCACTAGCCCAATCACAAAAAAGGGGTGTGCTTGCATTAGGTATCCGCCAAAAGTTAAATCTAAGTAACTCTATATACAGCAAGAGTCCCTTCTTGACCATTGGATGTTGAATATTTTAGATGGATGGCTAACCCTTAAAAATATGTCCTGTTTGGAGAAGACAGAAATGGAGGTTATGGGAATCACAGTAGCTTCACGGCTTTAACACCAGCAAAAAGAAAGAAGAAAAGCAACTGCAAGATGAATGGGAAGAAAATAAATTTATTCAACTAAGAAAACTACAAACTTGGTAAGGAGTTAGGACCACTGCTTGCACAGGGTATGGCCTTGGATGGTTGGACTTTCACACCCTTCTCTCCTTCTCTAAACAATTTTCATTGACATGTTTGTGAAGAAAATTAAGCACCAACATGAACGTTTAGATGATGGAAGAAGTTTCCGTCCTAATGAGGTCATTGTATCAGAAAAGAAGACAACCAAACATAGGGAATCTGAGATTTGATTGAATAGGAGCGTTAGTTCCTACAGGTGTGTATATATATATAAAAATTATAAATTAGAATCTTTTTACTCTGCCTTTGTCGATTTTCGCTCCAAACTCCCTAACCGGGAGTCCTATTTGCGAGCCGTCAGTTCATACAGGTTACTCTACCCTCGAGTGAAGTGACCGTGCTGGTTTCGAATTTTCCCGGTCGCCGATTCCCGTTCTGGACCCCTGACGGGCCGTTTTCGAGTCTAAGTGTCGGAAAAGCGTCCTCTTCACTCCTAACTCCCTAATCGGGAGTCCTATTTGAGAGCCGTCAGTTCCTACAAGTTACTCTCATCTAGAGCGAAGTGCCCATGCCGGTTTCAGATTTTTCCAGCCGCCGGTACTTGTTTCGAACCCCCGGCAGGCCGTTTTCGAGCCTAAGTGTCGGAAAAGCGTACGTCTTCGCTCCTAACTCCCTAATCGAGAGTCCTATTTGCAAGCCGTCAGTTCCTACAGGTTACTCTACCCTCGAGCAAAGTGCCCATGCAGGTTTCAATTTTTCCGGTCGTCGGTTCCCGTTCCGGACCCCCGGCGGTTCGTTTTCGAGCCTAAGCGTCGGAAAAGCGTCCCTTTTCGCTCCAAACTCCCTAATCGGGAGTCCTATTTTACCTACAGGTTACTCTAACCTCGAATGAAGTGCCCATGCCAGTTTTGGATTTCTTCGGTCGCCGGTTCCCATTCCAGACCCCTGGCGTGCCGTTTTCGAGCCTAAGTGTCGGAAAAGCGTCCGTCTTCACTCTTAACTCCCTAACCGGGAGTCCTATTTGCGAGCCGTCAGTTCCTACAGGTTACTCTCATCTCGAGCGAAGTGACCATGCCGGTTTCGGACTTTTCCGGTCGTCGGTTCCCATTCCAGACCCCCGGCGGGCCGTTTTCGAGCCTAAGTGTTAGAAAAGCGTCCGTCTTTGCTCCTAACTCCCTAACCAAGAGTCCTATTTGTGAGCTGTCAGTTCCTACACGTTACTCTACCATCGAACGAAGTGCCCGTACCGATTTCAGATTTTTCCGGTCGTCGGTTCCCCTTCCGGACCTCCGGTGGGCAATTTTCGAGCCTAAGTGTAGAAAAAGTTTCCGTTTTCGCTGCTAACCCCGTAACTGGGAGTCCTATTTGCGAGCCGTCAGTTCCCACAGGTTACTCTCATCTCAAGCAAAGTGGCCGTGCCGGTTTCAGATTTTTCCGGTCGCCGTTTTCTGTTCCGAACCCCCGGCGGATCTTTTTCGAGCCTAAGTGTCGAAAAAGTGTCCGTCTGCGCTCCTAACTCCCTAACCGGGAGTCCTGTTTGCGAGCCGTTAGTTCCTACAGGTTACTCTCATTTCTAGCAAAGTGCCTGTGCCGGTTTCAGATTTTTCCAATCAACGGTTCCCATCCCGGACCCTCGGCGGGCCGTTTTCCGAGGTATTCAAAATGCTACATTTTCAGTGTTTATAATTTCCGGATAGTTATTATGTTAAAATTTTAATAGAGCAATCTACTAACCAAAGAATCGCATCATGATCTCCAGTAGCTGTGCCGTCACCAGCAGAAGTGGTCCCTCTCGTGATGTCGAAATAGCCGGAGAGATCTATCCCTGCCACAGCTGCCAACTGTTGAACGAGGGCCTCAAGTGAATGTGTTCTCCTGTCCTGCTCAGCCTGCCTCCTGTCCTGCTCAGCCTATCTCGCGGACTGCTCAGCTAGCTACTCCCTTAGGGCGATCACCTCAGGATCCGGCGCCCGAGACTATGGGGAAGATGAAGAGGTCCTCGCGTATATCCCATACCCTTTTACATATCCCAACCTCTTCCCAAGCACATCAGCAGCAATCTGCTCCTCAGTCATCGGAGTTGTGATAGAGGGTTGCGACTGCTCCTTAGTCTGCTACACCAAGGGCTCCTGCCATTTAAATCAATAAGTGATTTAGAATGCTTTTATGGAATTATTGATCATATTTGATTTATAATTAAACGTACATGTCTCTGCTGAGCCACCTCATTTACCCACTCATTACTCTTTTATCTGTAGTGGGTGTCGTGGAAGAATTGAGTAATAGGCGGCGCTTGACCGGCATTCTGTGCCATCTATCAGTTGAAATAGCTTTGTATTAGATATGAACCCAACTACATATTTATAAATTAATAAACTTAATCAAGTTTCTTCATATGAATATAATCAGTACCATCAGAGACATCCTTGATGCAAATGACTTGGAGCCGCTGGTATGATTATATGGCAGCTTGGCTCGACTCTCTTGAGCTTTTTTCGATTTCGCCTACATAGAAAACGACATACAAAGCCATTTTAAGCATAGACAAAAAGAGAAACAAATGAAACAAGAACATAATTAAACAAGGAATTAAGTAGGCAAGCAGATTTTTCAAGGCTAGCAATAGAGTTATTACCTCAAGAAATACCAAAAGTTCGATCAAAACATAAGAAAAAGTTCTTTAGTTGGATGTTTGTGGAGTGCATGAATTGAGCATCATAGAAATCATGTATTGATGGAGGTTCGTGCACATAACTTGAAAGAACATGGACTGGGTCCAATGTCCATATCAGGGAACCTAGCCTGATGATTTGATGTGGAAAGGGACAAGTGGGGTTACATGGGAACATGTGCACATATGCCCCTCATGGAAGGATTATAGTAGTAAGGGATGGAAATGGGTCCAGTTTGGTAGGGACAGGGTAAACCCAGATCTTCCCCCAACCCATGTTATGTTTTAGTGAAATTATATATTGTTTATTTGTTTAGAGATGGTCCATTTTCTGATGGTCCCATCCATCTAATGTCATTGTAATGACCAACTTTAAGTTCTTATTCTGATAATCAGTTTTGTTTATCCTACACAAAGTGTTTTTTTTTCTATTATAAATTTGTCCAATCCCATGTGAAGGAGAGAGTTACATCAAATTAACATTTTATTGGGTTGATGTTTTGTGTTTTGAGTTAATTAGATTAATCTGTTGGGTCAGCCAGAGTGTAGTTATAGGGACAGAAGTATTTTGCTCGGGCGCCTAGACCACCACATCCAGCGCAGCCGTTGAGACAAGTGCCTCCTGCGCAAGTTAGACCCCAGCAGCAGCAGATGATTATCAGACCACCTCAGCCACCGCAGCAGCGCCCTTCAGTACTACAGCAACGGTACCAACAGAGACCTCTGGCACCACCCAGATTCCAGGCTCGTGGTCCTAGACCACAGCAACAGTATCATCAGCAGCGTCCCCAGTAGGCAGGGAGAGTTTATGCTCTGACGCATGAGGAAGCCGAGGCTGCAGATAACGTCATAGAAGGTAGACTTTCAGTTTGTGGATTTGATGCTGAAGTTCTATTTGATCCTGGATCCACACACTCATTTGTTGCACCAACTTTTGCACTTCACTTAGGGAAGGATAAGGAGACACTACCATATGATTTGATAGTAGCTACCCTTGTAGGTAGATCAATACCTTGTAATGTTGTTTACCCTAGATGTAGTGTTCAGATTTGAGAAGTTCAGTTGACCGCTAGTTTGATCATCTTACCGATGTCGGAGTTTAACGTGATCCTTGGTATGAATTGGTTAGCAGCGAACCGAGCAGTGTTAGACTGTTTTAACAAGATAGTGAGGTTACAGGATACAGACCATAGTGTTGAATTTGTTGGAGCCAAGAGGCCCACATCCACTCGGTTGAATTCTGCATTGAAGGCAGAACGGTTGATAAGGAGCGGTTGTGAAGGCTTTATCGTGTTTATCGCGGAGGACAAGGAGTCCAAGACAGTCGATGGAATTCCAGTTGTGAGAGAATTCCCGGATTTGTTTCCGATGAGATCTCTGGTTTGCCACTGGTTCGTGAGTTGGATCTCACGATAGAATTGCAGCCGGGTACCGCACCTATTTCTAAAGCCCCTTATAGGATGGCCCCAGTAGAATTGAAGAATTGAAGGAGTTGAAAATTCAGATAGAAGATCTGTTGGATAAAGGTTTTATCAGACCTTGTGTTTCACCGTGGGGAGCTCCAGTGATATTTGTGAAGAAGAAGGACGGGACAATGAGGATGTGTATAAATTACCGACAGTTGAATCAGGTAACTGTTAAGAACAAGTACCCGTTACCGAGGATTGATGAGCTGTTCGATCAGTTGCAGGGAGCTCAATTCTTTTCGAAGATAGACCTGCGTTCCAGATACCATCAGTTGCAAGTCAGAAAGGAAGATGTTCCTAAGACCGCATTCCAGACGAGATATGGTCATTTCGAGTTTCTCGTTATGCCTTTCGCGTTGACTAATTCACCCGCGGTTTTTATGGCATTGATGAATAAGGTGTTTGCTCCTTTCCTAGACCAGTTTGTGGTAGTCTTCATCGATGATGTGTTGGTTTACTCGAAGTCTAAGGAAGAGCATGAGAATCAGTTAAGGACGTCATTGCAGCTTTTGAGGGATAACCAACTATATGCTAAGTTGAGCAAATGTGAATTTTGGTTGGAGAAAGTGGCATTCTTAGGCCATATTATTTCTAAGGACGGACTGACAGTGGACTCGAAAAAGGTAGCAGTAGTTGTTAATTAGGGTTGTCCACGAAATGTAGCAGAGATTCGCAGTTTTCTAGGACTTGCAGGCTACTACAGGAGGTTTGTAAAAGGGTTTTCAACTATTGCTTCTCCACTCACTAAGTTGACGAGGAAGGATGTTTCGTTTGAGTGGACAGGCGATTGTGAAAAGAGTTTCCAAGAATTGAATACTCGGTTGACTTCAGCACCCATACTTGCCTTACCCTCTGGCAGTGGAGGATTCGTAGTTTATACAGATGCATCAGGGATTGGATTGGGCTGTGTCCTCATGCAGAATGACAAGGTGATAGCCTATGGGTCAAGACAATTAAAGGATCATGAAAAGAAGTGTGCTACATGACTTAGAGTTGGCAGCAGTGGTGTTTGCATTGAAGTTGTGGAGGCATTATTTGTATGGTGAAAGATTTGAGGTGCGCACAGATCATAAGAGCCTACAATATATGTTCACACAGGGTGATCTGAATAACAGACAACGGAGATGGATGGAGTACATAAAAGATTATGACTTTCCGATCAAGTTCCATCCTGGGAAGGTGAATGTTGTAGCAGATGCTCTCAGTCGAAAGGCAACTTTCAGTGGGTGTATAATGCCAGAATGGAGATGGATGGAGCAGTTCAGGGATATGGATGTGGAAGTATGGCCTGTTAGTGAGAAGATTCTAGTTGCTACTATGGGAGTTTGGGAGCCAAAAATAGTTAACAGAATCAAGGAAGCTCAGAAAGATTATCCTAAGTTGCAAAGAATCATTGATCACATGGATGGCAATCCTGAGTTCAGATTGATTGATGGATTTCTATATTACAAGGATAGGTTGTGTGTGCCAAATGTTCAAGACATCAAGTCAGAGTTAATGACAGATGCGCACCACACCAGATATTCGGTTCACCCAGGGAGTACCAAAATGTATCAGAATTTGAAGAACCACTATTGGTGGGTGAAAATGAAGAAGGAAATTGCATAATTCGTTTCCAGGTGTATGACTTGTCAGCAGATTAAGGCAGAGCACAAGAAGCCTCCTAGTTTGCTTCACCTGTTAGATATTCCTAAGTGGAAATGGGAGGACATCACAATGGATTTCGTGTCGGGATTACTGAATACCAGGAAGGGCAATGATGCAATTTGGGTAGTTGTGGATAGACTGACAAAGTCAGCCCACTTCTTGCCATTCAAGACTGGTTAGTTTATGAACAAGATGACTACGTTGTACAGGGACAATATAGTCAAGCTACATGGAATGCCTAAGTCTATAGTATCCGATCGAGACCCTAAGTTTGTCTTTCAGTTTTGGTCTACATTTCAGTCATCTATGGGTACTCAGTTGAAGTTTAGAACAGCTTACCATCCGCGGACAGATGGACAGTCGGAGCGTACCATCTAGACATTAGAAGATCTCCTCAGAGCTTGTGTTTTGGATTTTAAGGAGAATTGGGATGAGAGTTTGCCTCTATGTGAGTTTGCTTACAATAACAGCTATCATTCAAGTATTGGTATGGCACCATTTGAGGCATTGTACGGATAAAGATGTAGGACTCTAGCGTGTTGGGAGGAAGTAGGAGTTCGGAGTTTTCATGGTCCTTTAGAGATTGCGGATTCCAGTGAAAAAGTCAGAATTGTCCAGATGAGAATGAAGGAGTCTCGTGATCATTAGAAGAGCTATGCAGATAAGAGGCGAAGACCTCTAGAGTTTCAGGTGGGGGATAAAGTGTTTCTGAAGGTATCTCCGATGAGAGGTGTTGTTAGATTCGGGCAGAAAGGGAAGCTTGCCAAGAGGTTTGTGGGACCGTTTGAGATCAAGAGCAGGATTGGAGACGTGGCTTACCGTCTTGTGCTACCGCCTGAGCTAGCAGGTGTGCACGATGTTTTCCATGTCTCAATGCTTCGGAAGTACATTCCAGATCCTACTCACTTGTTGCAGCACGAGCCACTTCAGCTACAAGCAGATGCAACTTATGTGGAGCGGCCAGCACAGATTATTGACACAAAGGAGGTAGTGCTACGTACCAAGACCATTCAGTGGGTCAAGGTACAATGGGAGCATTACACTCCGGAGGAAGCTACATGGGAGCTCAAAGATCAAATGCAGAAAGCGTACCCCTATCTCTTTCCCGATGAGGTATGTTTAGGCATTTGGGGGACCAAATGTTCTTTTTAGTGGTGAGAGATGTAAGGTCCGCGACCTTACTAGGTCAACTGGGCCCAATAGCAGGCCCGCTGACCCGTTTATTTTGTATTATTATAATTAATTGAATTGTTAGATAATTAGGAGGGTTTACATAATGAACAAATTTATTTTAGCATTAGAATAGTGTCTATGAAGTTTCGTGTGATTCCGAATTCGTTTGATCATAGCAGGGGGGTAGTTTGCAATTTAGGAAAAATTGAGTGTTTTTCCGGAAAATTCCAATCACCATGATTTTGGGTTCGTTGGAAAGGTCTCGTCGCGCTGATCAATTTTGTCTCTTGGCTCGTCGCGATCTGACGATCAGAAACCTTTCAAGTGGCCCATTTGTTCACTGGACCCACTTAAGGGCAATTTAGTCCTTTTTCTTCCCTTCTTCTCTTAAGCAAGGATTAGCCCTAATCCTATTACGAAACTCTGCAATGAAGAGCTACAGCAGCCCCTTCTTCTTCCTCTTCATCTTCTCAAGCCCAGAACTTTTGGGAGAGACCTTCTCGAAGATCCGAACCGCTAGTCTTCTTCCTCGTAATCTCCTCTTTCCATTGATTCTAGTTTGGTAAGATTTCTCCCACTCTCATCTTTCAACCATTTTCTCTTTTGGTTAGATTTAGGTTTGATCTCAATCTTTTCATCTCTTTTCTTCTCCTTTGCATTCTAGGTTGCGTTTGGTTGGGTTAGATTCGTGGATTTCGTGATAGAAGGCTTCTCCTCGAGTTTTTCCAATTTCGTATTCTTCTTGGTTGAGGTAAGTAGATTTGCAATTTATAATTTGGCATGTGTGTAAGTTTCTTTATTGATTGCAATGATTTCTTGTTAGAATACCCAAATTCCAAGCTATGGTTATGTATTGATTTGGGATTAACATGCTAGATTAGGTTTTTGGAATGGAATAGATTAATTATTAATTGGTATGTTTAGATGTCTTTAATCTACTATAATGCATGGAAATGATGATTGTGATGAATGGGAGAGCATGGTGGCTCATTTTCTGTAGGTTTTCCATGCAATGGCCTGAAGAGGAAGAGGGGCAGAACACCCAAATGCGGGGTTCCAGTGCAGTGCCGATCGACCGAACACTCTGCCCGATCGATCGGACAGGGTTTCTGTCTCAGTTAACTGAGACAGTTCACTGTTCGATCGATCGGGCAAACTGTCTGATCGATCGGGCAAAAAACATGTCTCAGTTAAGTGCATTCTGGCACTGTCCGATCAATCGGACAGCCCTGTCCGATTGATCGGATAGTAAATTTCTGACAGCACTTGGTAACTTCAAACACTTGTAACTTTTAATCCGCCCGTTAGATTTCTATGTATAATATACCGTTGGAAAGCCCTTGAGACGTAGAATCCCATCGTTCTAGTTTCGTTACGATCAGAGATCCAGAAATGATATAAATACTTGATTATTTCTTCAGCTCATATTTTATTAGAAACGAGACCGGTAACCTAGGTTTGGGCCTTAGATGTTGGAAACCATGAACCTACTCTCATCAGACCATTAATGGAATTAAAATCGTAGCGCGTGGCTTGGTGTGCTTCGATTGGGTGTCTAGGTATTCGTGTAGTATACATGGATTAACTGAATGTGTATAGAATTGTTTCAACAGATATTTAACATGATTGTACACCAAGGAATTCTCCTAGAAGCATCATTGAATCAATTTCCCCACGCACTCCGTTAAAACAAGTACAATACATGAATGGCACCACTTGCCTAAGTTTGGTTTGTAATTCCTCCTTGACTTATGAATTGTATCCGTTATTATTGCCCCTTGTACACTCTCTTGGCATAATATACCGAATTAATTATAAAACATAAACTCTTGTAGAATTAGGATATAGACCTGACTTAGAGTGTACCTTAGGACCTTGTGTCATGTAATTGATAAACATGACTGGTTAGACTGAAGGGATTATCCTGTGATTGGATTGGTCTTATATTGGCTTGAATGAGATAATCCCTCTGAGCATGTCTTGTATATTGAGTTAGCCAGACTTGCTTGTCTTAAGTTCCTTGTGTCAACACCACTTATTATTATTATTTGCATGTCATGGCCAACAGCAGTCTGGGGATTTAATGATGGGCCGGTTACTCGGACATCGGGGTGGGCAATCGGCTTTGGACGGCGTCCATAGCGTTGAATAGTTGGGAGCGGGCTTGGACCGTGCTACTATTCCTAGGACCGGGAGCTTGGATCCCCCTGGAACCGGACTTTGGTATCAGTAGTCCGGATTGGATTGTTACTAGTACCCCGGGAGATGGCTTGGACATCCTCGGAGTCTCCTACTTGTTACTATCATTGCATTGTTTGTATAGTGGTGATTGTTAGTGTCGCTGGGATTCATGTTATTATTTCTGATGGTTATCTATTCATGCTTTATGCCTAGCATTGTTCTTTGTATTCTCATGACTATTATAACTGTCATTATTCTGATACTTGATGCATGTCATGTTTATTTATATTTTGCTAATCTATTGCTCAACATGTCGTTGACCCTATTCCTTGGTGTGCAGACACCTCAGGTGACTATTATGACGATCAGACAGGTGAGGAGATCCCAGAGGATCTCCAACCAGCAGAGGAGGAGCGAGAGTGGCGTGCCAATGACGTAGAGCAGCGTCATCACTTCCGGCACGAGAGAGACTCACTTGGGAACATTTATTAGATTTTATTATTCTTTAATCATTTACTGTTTCCTCGTTGGATCTTTGTTTCATTGACTTCATTTATTTAACGGCCTTAGTTATTGGGTTAGCCATTGTAATTAAATTAACTTTTGATTAGCGTTAATTGTTCTTTGCAACTTTAAATTAATCAATGAGATTTGTTATTCATTGTTTTGATAATTAAAATATGACTCGAATTGTATGAATTCCGCGATTTTATATTACTTGAGGTTTGAAATGCAATATCCTCACAACGGACTTACGATCCTTGGGCATAAAGGGCAAAAATTTTAATTAGCCCTAAATTTCACTCCCCGGATCCAGTTTATTTTCTAATCGGGTTCGGGGGACGTGACAACCAAGCCGCCACTCTGGCTCCTACGACATTTCTCACGGTCTATAGTGTGGTATCGGATGCAATTGCAATCACACCCCTGATAATGATTCACTAGGGATTTAGGGCCATTTGCTAATGACCACATCTCATCAAAAGCTTCTAGTGACCCTAGAGTTCACAATTGATTCATCTACATAAGCAGATTAAGACAAATGTACTAGACTAACCGTGTCATTTGAAGTGTAATCCAATATTATCTAGCAATTAAAATGATGATATTTTATATGTCTTACACGTTGTTTGAACCATTCTACAAATTCTTTTCGTTGTATCTGCCCGACATCTCCACCTCTTTGATCTTGCACTAATTTCTTGTGTTCCCTACTTAAGATAGCTTTTAATGAATAAATACAAGTAGAGAATGAATAAAGGAGTTAACAAGCAATGCATAAATATGGCTAGATTGAAGCACATACTGTAGATATGGCTCCACCTCGGGGCAATTATTCAGCACAAACCAATGAGCCTTGTCATGTTCTCTTTGAGAAGGATCATGTGCCCTTGGCATCAGTCCAATGGGATGGACAGTTTGTGTGAAGACTGACATCCCCGGGCCACGTTCGCCACCATCATCATACTGCTCTACTCTATCAGTCTGCCTTAAATACATTGAGCAAAGAGTGAGACACTCCTTGACACTGTAAGCCTCAGCGATCGAACCTTCAGGCAGAGCTCGGTTGCGAACGTACCCTTTTAGGGTCTTCAGAAACCTTTAAACAACCAACAATTATGATTTTTAATGCAAAGCAAGTGCACTAATACATAAATAATTAATCAATGGTCATCAACTATTACCTTTCTATTGTGTACATCCACCGATATTGCACCGGTCCACCAAGCATGGCCTCTCATGACAAGTGAACCGATAGATGAACCATCACATCAAAGAAAGTAGGAGGAAAAATCCTCTCCAGCTTGCACAATATTAAAACTATCTGCTCTTCCATTTTTTTAAAATCATCGTGTCTCTGTGTTTTCGAGCAGAGGTCTTGGAAAAAGCTGCCTAACTCAAACAATGTTGTACAGATATCCTTATTCAAAAAGCCGCGCATGCCAATAGGATGGATGCGTTGGATAAGGATGTGTTAATCATGGCTCTTTAAACCAGCTAATTTATCATTTTTCGAGGTTACACGCCTCGAAAGGTTCGCCGCATAACCGTCAGGGTATTTGATCGACTTCAAGAATTCATAAAAGCCATCTCTATGTTTTGGTTCCAGAGTGTAAGAGGCATGCAGCTTCAAGCTGGATCCATCGCCCCTCTCCAGTAGATGCAACTCTGGCCTGATGCCCATATTTTTCAAATCCTTGCGCGCTTTCTCGGTGTCCTTGTTTTTGCGCTTTATGCCCAAAATTGTTCCAACCAAAGCTACACATATGTTCTTCTCAATGTGCATAGGATCAAGGTTATGTCAGAGCTTTTTGCACTTATAGTAGGGCCATTCAAATAGGATGCTTTTCTTTGTCCAATTTAGTTCTCCATAGTCATGCGGTCTTTTGTTATTCTTGCCAAACTTGACCGGCACTAGTTCTTCTAGCTGGTCTAGTACCTTTTGCCCCGGTCAATCCAAAGAATTCTTTTCACGCTCAGACTGACCGTTGAAGGCCTTGCTTCTACGCCATTGGCGGTTTAGTTCCAAGTATTTTCGATGGTCAATGTACCCAATCTTATCTTTCAACTTCACCCTTAGTGAGTTGTCGTTACACGAGGGGTAAGCGTTATAACCTTTTGTGCTCCACCCAGACAAGTTACCATACGCAGGAAAGTCATTTATCGTCCACATCACAGCCGCATGCATTTGAAAGGTCTATTTAGTGGAGGCATCATAAGTCGATACACCATGATCCCACAACTCCTCCAACTCATCAACCAAGGGCCATAGATATACATCGATATCATTTCTCGGTGAGTTTGGCCCTGGAATAAGTAATGACATCATCAAGAATGACTCCTTCATGCATATCCATGGTGGCAAATTATAGGGCATAAGTATGACAGGCCACATGCTATAAGAGGTGCTCATGTTACCGAAAGGATTGAATCCATCGGACGCTAACCCCAGCCTCACTTTACGTGTCTCTTGGGCAAACTCTGGATATTTCTTATCAAATTCTTTCCATTCCACTGAATCAACTGGATGTCGCGCTATCCCATCATCAATGCGTTTCTCACTGTGCCATCTCACCTCTGTGGCTGTCTTCCTTGACATATACAATCTGCGTAACCTCACTGTCAATGGAAAGTAACGGAGCACCTTATGAGGGATCTTCTTTCGCTTGCTATCATTGACCTTGTACCTAGGCTCTTCACATTCTGGACATTTATCCAATTAAGCATACTCCTTCCAATACAACACACAATTGTGTTTGTAAGCATCTATGTTCTTGTATCCCATGCCCAAGTCACGTAATAATTTCTTTGCCTCGTAAACTGATTCTGGCACCACATGACCTTCGGGTAAGAAGTCCTTAAAAATATGAAGAACCTTGTCGAACGACTTATTGCTACACCCACTTTCTACCTTCACATTCAATATCTTGATGACAAACGATAACAGAGTATCTGAGCTTTTGCATCCTGGGTACAGGCCACGCTGAGAAGCCTTCAACAAATTTTCAAAATCCTGCACATCATCCCTCTCGAGTATCTTCCTCCAAGTAAGTTCCCCTACGATGGTCCTCTATCAACTCATCGTATTCATCCTAATTCTCTTCTGATTCATCCTCGCTCTCATCCGAATCATCAGGTTGAACTATAGGTTCCCCGTGATATATCCACTGTAGGTATGAGACCATCATTCCTTGAATGTGCAAATGACTTCTCACGGTTACATAGTCATGCTTCCGATGGTTACAGCAATCGTTACACGGGCAGTTAATCAACATTGCCCCGCCCGAATTCGCCTTTACAAAATCAATAAATGAGTTCACCCCAGCTATGTACTCCGCACTAAATCGGTTCTTATATTGTAATATCCAACTCCTGTCCATATATGACCTAATCACAAGTAATCAGAAATTAGATATAGAATCTGCTCACCAATATTGAATAGATTGAATGTGTTTATGAGGTCTAGCTCATTGAGCCTACTTCAATTCTATTTTCCAATGAAGATAAATATGTTATTTATCTTAGAAGTTTTCAATTCATAACAAGATCAATAAGCCAAATGTCATTTTAAATATGTCTAGTTTAATTGAAAAAAGGCAAACCCATCACATTGTGAAAGGTACATGGACAAAGTTGTCTTATAAATTTATATGTGCAAAGTTGTCTATGAATATTCATAATATGAACTTTTCCAAATAGTTTAAAGCACTCGGGAACATCTATTTAAATCACTTTTAACTGATCTAAGCATGAAAGTAGACTTCCCAAACAACACCTTCTTAGCAAGTTCATAATAACCCTATTCTTCCATTTAGTTGAAATAATTCAGAAATGATTGTGAAACAGGATACACCACAAATTAAGTGCATTGTACCATCAGTATAGTTTTTAGTTTGGCGTCCACTTAATTTGCTCATTTCATTCTGTTGAAGTAAATCTCTTTTGAATTTAATGGAGGCATACCCAAGTATCACATTCATCACAGTAATACCCTTAGTGGGGCTGAATTTGAAATTGTATAATACGATGGTGATTATATTAGATGAGTGCGTTAATTGTGTTATATACATATCAATGGGACATTAATTTGAGCACAAATCCATTTTCGATCATCCAATCCCTTTCTACCTTTCACCATTTAATCTAAGAGAATTACCAAATAGAGCAGCAGGCCTTCATTATCCAACGGTTCACATGATCTGCTTTCTTGAAATTATCACATACGTGTTTCTGCATTTCTCTACCTCTAACTGAAAATACCAGAGCAGAGAATTGAAAATTCTAGAGAAGATAAATATGTTATTTTCTAATGAAGATAAATATGTTATTTATCTTGATTCATCCAAATGAAATTTTAAAATCTTTATTCATTTTTCTGAAGAAGGACTCTACTCACTTTCTACTCATCAAGACCAACATCAATGAATCAAAAGTATTCACCACATAAAAATAAAATGCAACAGGGAATCCTGCTTTCTTTTATTTTTCTCTGTCTAGATCAAGAATTCTTCCCTTTTTCTCACATTCTGTTCTATTATTTTTATCACTAAATAGTTGCCATGTTTGACTATTCTTTTGGGCTTTATTTGCTCAATCCTCCTTGAGTTATTTTTACTTGTTCATTCTTAGATCATTTGGTAGATTAAACCCGATATAATTTGTTCCATTCAATATAAGTAGTACGATTATACTTATTATTACCTTTGTTTTTATATGGATGAGGGTGGACTACTTATTTACATGGCAGTTGCTGAATATAATACTTTTTAATGATGTGGAAGAGAATGAGGTAAAGGGTGCTGATAAGGGTGTTTTGATTGCCTTATGGGCATCAGCAACCAAATGGCAAATGGAGATATTAGCATTGCGTGAACAACTTCATAGAACTAAGCCCAAGGCAAAGAGAAGAAATAGATATGTTGAAAGAGTACAATATCTCTCTTATTTATAACACAAGGAAGAGACAATGAATGTATTAGTTAGTTGAGGCTAAATAAAAATTACTTTGGTCTTCCTTGTACCATCTTAAGGAATAGATGATTGTTAAGAGGCACAAGAAATGTGACCTCAACAACCGTCAGAGGCGATGGATGGAGTACATCAAGAATTACGACTTTCCTATCAAATACCATCCAGGTAAGGCGAACGTCGTGGAAAAAGCTTTGAGCAGGAAGGCCGCCCTAGTTAGTTTTCTAGCAGTAGAGGGTGTATGGACCGATGTCTTCAGCGACTTAGATGTTCAGTTTCAGCTGCTCAGCGACAGAGTCATGCTTGCTACCATGTCCGCATGGGAACCAGAGTTGTTAGGAAAGGTCAAAGACAGTCAACACAGCGATCCCGACCTTGTCAGAGTGATCGAGCAGATTGACCAGAGGCCAGAGTTCAGACTTATTAGTGGAGTGCTCAATTATCAGGACCGATTGTGCGGGCCAGATGTTCGAGAGTTGAAGGACGAGATCCTAGCAAATGCGCATCATAGCAGATACTCGATTCACCTGGGCAGCACCAAGATGTACCAGAACCTGAGGAGCTACTATTGGTGGAACAACATGAAGAAAGAGATTGCAGGCTACGTATCCAGATGCTTGACATGCCAGCAGATCAAGGCCGAACATCAAAAGCCACCAGGACTACTGCACCAGCTTGACATACCCCAATGAAAGTGGGAGCATATCACGATGGACTTCATCGCAGGATTACCGACTACCAGGAGGCGTAGTAATGGCATATGGGTTATAGTGGACCGGCTGACTAAGTCAGCTCACTTCTTTCCAATCTCGATGAGAGCAGGACTTGATGTCCTAGCTAAGTTGTACGTTGACGAGATCGTCTCTTTGCATGGAGTTCCAGCTTCGATCGTATCAGACAGAGACCCGCGTTTCACTTCACACTTCTGGGAGAGTCTACAGCAGGCTTTGGGTACCAAGTTGAGTTTCAGCACCGCTTGCCACCCCCAGACAGATGGACGACCGAGCGTACCAACCAGACACTTGAGGATATGTTGAGAGCTTGTGTTTTGGACTACAAGGAAAACTGGGAGGATTGCTTACCACTCTGTGAGTTTGCCTACAACAACAGCTACCATTCAAGCATCATGATGGCACCTTTTGAAGCATTGTATGGCAGGAGATGCAAGACCCCAGTTTGCTGGGAAGAGGTTGGAGTTAGGAGTTTCCATGGACCATCATTGATCGGTGACACCAGCGAGAAGATCCGACAGATAGTCGAGAATCTGAAAGTCAGCCGCAGCCGCCAGAAGAGCTATGCAGACAACCGCCGCAGACCTCTCGAGTTTCATCAAGGAGACAAAGTGTTTATGAAGGTTTCCCCAACCAGAGGTACCCTCAGATTCGGCGAGAAGGGTAAGCTAGCGAGGAGATATGTTAGACCGTTCGAGATTCGAACCAAGATCGGAGATGTCGCGTACAAGCTTCAGTTACCCCCAGAGTTATCAGGAGTTCATGATGTCTTCCATGTTTCCATGTTGAAGAAATACGTGGAGGATCCTACTCACATTCTGCACTATCAGCCACTCGACATGCAGCCAGATGCATCGTACGTCGCCAAGCCAGTTGCCATCATTGACACCAAGGAGCAAGTGCTTCGGACCCGAACCATCCATTGGGTGAAGGTTCCAATGGAAGCATCACACTCCAGAGGAGGCTACGTGGGAGTTACGCGACCAGGTGGAGAGAGACTATCCACATCTTCTACCTCAGGTATGCCCTGACCTTGTTTTTACATTTGGGGACAAATGTTTTTAAAAGGAGGGAGAGATGTGAGGCCCCACCCCTGGTGGGCCCTCAATTTGAATTTAATAATAATTAATAGAGTATTTTATACTTTAATATGCTATTTAATAGAAAATTAGTGGTGTAGATTCAAATATTCTTAAGTATTAGGGTGTAGCTTTTATTTAATTTGATAGATTGGATTTAATTAGAGTTTAATTAGTATTAGCACTAATGGGAAGGGCTAATGAGAATGGAACCTTCTAGAACCCACCAATTTACCCAAATGCCCATGGCCCCATCTCAATTCTATTTAAAACCAAAATCCCTTTAGGTAATTAGCCTAAAACCCTAATCTATATAAACCTAAGCTATTGCATAAGAGCCTAAAACCCTAATTGCCTCTCATCTTCCTCAATTAACCTATCTTCTTCCCCAAGCCACCCTAATTCCCCCAAAAACCCAGCACAAGGAAACTAGAGACTCTTCCCTCTTGCAATTAACACTCTATTGGGTCTTCTCTCTCCCCTCGATTTTCATTTCTTCTTCATTAAGGCAAGTACTTATGCAATTTCATTAGATGTATGCTTCTCCTTCTTGCTTCTGTAATTTCAGTTCTGTTAGATGTTAATTCATGTGTAGATCTTCCTTTTTGAGCTTGTTTTCATGGAAACGGCCATTGATGGATGGGTTTCTCCATTTAGAAGATCAATGGCCCGGATGGATTGATGGAGGGATGGAGTATAGAAGTGTTTTTGTATTTCTTCTTGTTAATGTGATGAATGGAGAAGGTTTGGAAGGGCATGGGATGAAAATTGGATTCAAAAGAGAAATCCCAGAAACTCTGGAATTCTGCATATTACGTGTACCCGGTCGACCGGACCCTGTCTCGGTCGACCGGGCACACTAAATTGGCTAAAAATGCAAGTCTCAGTTATTTCCTGGAACTGTGCACAGACAATGTACCCGATCAATCGGACCATGTCTCGGTCGACCGGGCACACAGGAAAAATACAGAAATAGCTGAAACCTAGATTTTCAGAACAGAACAGAAATACAGTGTACCCGGTTGACATCACAACCATGATGTCGACCGGATACACTGGAATTCCTGCAGAACCCCTCAGGTGCTTGACACCAGGTCTCAGTGGACCCAGTCGACATCACAGCCATGATGTCGACCGGGGACACTACAGGATGTCGACCTGGGAGGTCAACATCCAGTTCACCCGGTCGACATCCCAGGGTGTGATGTCGACCGGGCAAGCTGTGAACAGGCAGATTCCCAAACTTCAATATTTGTGATATTTGATCACATGTGAGGTCCATTGACCATCCAAATGACCTTCCATCAAGTGTGCCACACCATGAATCAATGGCATGGCTCGGCCTTGATTCGTGGGGTCCACCTATTGAGGATTCAGGATTCGAATCATCATCGACTCGAACCTTAATTGTAACCCATGGTGCCCACAACCTCAGGGGCACCAGATTTATCATTTTGGACACCTGAGGCTACAGATAGGGATCAAATCATGTGATGAGGCCTGAACCAAGAGTGGACCACTACCTAGAACTGGTCTTTTGCCTATTTCCATTAATCCCATGTTTTAAGGATTTCTTTGGATATTCTCCTCTCTTATCCTTATTGTTGCCTTAGCCTTGTTAATTAATGGAAACTGGAGGACCTGAACCTAGGATTTCTTAGAGGTGACCCTATATGATGTTTGGAGATAATTGACCCGTGTCTGTGTCTAGGTGGGCCCTCATACGGCCTATGATTGGGAATGTGGAAACTTAGATAGGGGAGGTTAGTCTTTAATGTTTGGTTAGCTCATTATGTAGGAGCATAGGGCGATTAATTGTGGAATGGACATGGTATGGTACTTGTGTTGCCTCAGGCCACGGTTGTGAGCCTTGGAGTGGATCCAATGTTGTTGGACTTGGACTTGGATATCGGACAGTATTCCACAATGTTGTACCTTAACCTCTTAGAGACATTGGGTAGGACCTTGCTCACGCAAGATTAGCCTAGACAGACATAGACCCGTACTTAGTTCCCGAGTCGGCACTGAACATTCACTCAGTTGTTCTAAGCTCAGCCAGTTGACTGATTATCTCTGGGATAATCTGATAAAGGGGTGTGATCGGTGCGATAAAAGGCTGTGATCGATGTGATAAAGGGGTGTGATCGGTGTTATGTATATTGTATGTTTTGTTTATTATCAGGGTTGTCATCCCTTGCATGGTTATTACCTTTTTCCCACCGCAAACTGTTTATGGTATGAGACGTTTACAGTACGGGAGGGCCGCGGCATAATATCCCGCGGTGTATTTAGCTTGTGTGAATGTGCCCCCTTTTGTTGTCTGTTTAGATTAGTGTACTTTACATTCTTGATTCTAAACTGCTTATTACTGCTCAACTGCCTAGATTATGTTCCTTGTTTACTCTTATGATTATGTACATGTCATTACTCTCTTTGTGTATACATCTGGTGTTATCTGCATATGGTGCCTTGCCAGATCTTTAGATCTGACCCATCTTTGGTGCTTAGGTCCAAACTATGATCCCGCAAGTGACGCGATCCACGAGGTGCCTGTAGTCGCGGACTACGGATGGGGGCCGGCTGACCAGGTGGTCGAGCCGGAGGATGGAGAGCATGCACTGGAGGGTTGAGTGCAGTTGTTTTTGGGATTTTGAGAGTATATTTTGTAGTGAGACTTGGGTAGATAGTTGATATGTATAAACATTTGATAATTTCACTTTGAGAGTACTAGCAGGCTTCCACACTTTTACATCTGATATATATACTTGATATTATTGCTTCCGCTACCTTTTATTTCGCTTCCGTATATAACTCTTGATTATGATGTTGTTTAAAAAGTTTTAAAATTTTGACCTCACTGCGGACTATGATCTTGGAAGTTCTCAGTTTTTTTGGGAAGTAGCACACTAACTTCGGGTACCTTAGCGTTATCTTCGGTATTCAGAATTGGGGCGTTACACGAGGTGCCTGTAGCCTTTTGATGAAATGTAGTTGATGGCATTCCAGAAATATCCATAGCTTTAACAACATTGCCGATAATTTAAAATAAATAAAAAAACTTGATGATATCAGTATCAACTATTTATATTCCAGAAACTTGATGATTTATGTTACCCTCTTGGCTTTGAACAGATGGTTATGTTCAATACTGGACTTGATGATATCAGAGATGCCATTCCTTTCCCAAGAAGCCATGCTGAACTAACTTACTAATTGAGAAGAGCCTAGAAGCTTACGATTCCTGGGATTGCCTAATAGTCTCCTTAAATTAACCTTCCTCTGTATTCGGACTTCAGAGAGATGAATAATGGTGCAATGCAGGGAGTAGACATGCATGCATCTACACACACATGTAATACTATATGTTGGTCTTGAATCAATAACTGCTATGTACATTGTTGCAGAAAGATCAAGATGGGTTTATATGGGATTAATTTTAGTCTATACTGTTTTATAAAGAGAAATGATACTGTTTCCGGACCCTTTAATCTGGAAAGGGTCCAAACCACCAACCCACTCCCAAACCCAAGCCAAATGGGTTTTGTATGAAACGAATCATAGTTGACCCGCATTATCTGGTTGTGATACTTACGTTTTTGGAAAAAACGTCAGCCAAAGTTGTTTTCCCTGACGTTTTTTAAAACGTCGGTAAAAGATATATAATTTTTTTTTTAAAAGTAAAAAAGGGTTCATTTTACCAACGTAATTAAAAACGTCGGGAATGATCGATATTTGCCGACGTTTTTCGAGAAAACGTCGGCCAAAGTTGTTTTCACCGACGTTTTCTAAAACATCGGTAAAAGATATGTTATTTTTTTATTTTAAAAAAAGTAAAAAGTTCTCATTTTGCCGACGTAATTAGAAACGTCGGTAATAATCTATATTTACCGACGTGTTTTGAAAAAACGTCAGCCAAAGTTATTTTCACCGACGTTTTTTAAAACGTCGATAAAAGATATATTATTTTTTTTAAAAAAAGTAAAAAAGGGCTCATTTTACCGACGTAATTAAAAACGTCAAGAATGATCGATCTTTGCCGATGTTTTTCGAGAAAAAGTCGGCCAAAGTTGTTTTCACCGACGTTTTCTAAAACGTCGGTAAAAGATATGTTATTTTTTTATTTTAAAAAAGTAAAAAGTACTAATTTTGCCGACATAATTAAAAACGTCGGTAATAATCTATATTTACCGAAGTGTTTTGAAAAAACGTCGACCAAAGTTATTTTCACCGACCTTTTTTAAAACGTCGGTAAAAGATATACTATTTTTCAATTTAAAAAAAGTAAAGAGTACATCTTTTGCCGACGAAACTAGAAAACGTCGGTGAAGAGTAATCTTTGCCGACGTTTTTTTTGAAAAACGTCGGCCAAAGTGTGTCTTTCAGCGATGTTTTGAATAAAACGTTGGTAAAAGTTATGCTTTTAGCGACAAAGTTATATACGTCGATAAAGATTACTCTTTACCGACGAATTTTTAAAAACGTCGCTAAAAGTGCAACTTGTTGTAGTGAAGATAATCTCAAATGAAAAACACAAAGAAATAGCATATTGACCACAAATCAACAATCATCAGATACATAACGAATTTCACACTTTTCAAAAACAATCGATCCGATCAGTAATGAGGTGAAAAGCTCCCCCTTAATGTCACACACCCTTTTTTTTTTATTGCCCAACTCAAGATTTTCTTATGAACTTTTCGGCATAAAATAATGTACAAGTTCGAGTGCTCATGTTTTGCAGAAATTTCTGAACCCTATAGGATATAGTTCCATTACGTCGGTCTACAGAAATCTCTACGCACTTTGGGTCACATATACGATATAGACATTAAGAAGAGAGCATAGGGAAGTGGGAATATCAAAATCAGTGCTCCGAATATATACAAAACCACTAAAACCGTGAATCCTGTCAACCCTTGTGTCTCATTGACACTAAGTGAGTGTCCAAGTGAGTCATCATGTACTTGTGGACATGAACAAAATCCTTCAATCGTGAAAAAAAAAATTCAGTGCGAAAATCCAACAAATCAAAGTATGTCATATGCCAGATAATCTCAAAATTAGCTCGAAAAAGTATGCATGTGCTATTCAAAACGCAGTTGGAGGATTAAGTTCATAGGCCAATGCCTAGGGGCTTGCACGGAGGGGGATCAACCTCACCATTCTCATTTGATTTAGACAGTGCAGTATAGATCACATTATAGCTCAGGTCAGTCTTACAAATCCAAACAGCCTTAGTCTTGACCTGTTGAGGAGAAGAAGGTTTCTTGCTCATTTGATTTTTGATATGATTTCTTCTTTTATTGCAGTGTGGTCTTATGTGTCCTTCAATTCCACAAAAGTAACATGTGGGGGTGAAATTAAGCTTATGCACATTATTAGCATTCACACATTTCAAGGCTGGAGCCTTATGAATTAATGGAGTCATGGAGTACACAGTAGGTCCTTGAACAAATATAGATTTACCTTTATCGTTTGAGGATGAAGCTCCATGAGTGTACCCAATTCCAGATTTAGACTTGTCGATCTTTTGGCTTCCAAGGATCTCATCAAGTTTCTTAGACCCAGTATTCATCTGCTTGATTGATGTTGTAGCGAAATCCAGTTCGGTGAGAGCCATTTTCAATTTTCCTCTTAAATCTTCCTTTTCAGCTTTACAGTCACTCAGCTCTTTCTTTAAATTATTCATCTCAGATTTTGCTTTCAGCTCTTGTCGCTTCAATAATTCACTCTCCTTACCTGCAGCAATCAGATTACTAGACAAGATTATATGTTGATATTCTAACTAGCTTACCTTAGCTTGTGATTCTTCCAGTTGTGCAATAAGAGAAGAATTTTGAGATTCCATTTCTTTTAGCTTTAATGCTCTTTTCTTACTAATCTTTGACATACGTATGGAATCTTGCAACAATTTTTTATATGCAGTTTCCCAATCCTTGTCAATGTCAGAAAAGTTATCAGAATCTGAATAGTCATCGGACTTGGACTCTTCGTCAAATGAACTCTGCATAGAAGAGACAGTAGACAAAGCCATGAAGGCAACACAGTTTTTAAAATCATTATTAGGAGATTCAGGCTCACTCTTTTCTTCATCTGTTTCCTCTTCCCAAGACACATTAAGAACCTTACCTTTGCTCTTTTCCTTTCTGTTGGCACACTTGGCAGCAATGTGACCATAACCTTGACATTCAAAGCATTGGATGGGCTTGGTGGATCCTTTAGATGGGTTCTTTTCCGACACAGATTTGGTTTTGTAGGGTGCCTTGTTGTTACCATCCTTTTTAGCCCTTTTATTTTTCAACATCCTTTTGAATTTTTTGATGAAATATTTTTCAAATTCAGCGTCCTCTGAGTCACACTCTGATTCGGAACTACTGTCCACAGATTTCGAAGACTTGAGTGCAATGTTGACACCAAAAATGTCACTTTGCCTCCTCAACATCAAAAGCTAAACGAAGCCACATCCTACTACAAACAGGCAAAGTTACTTCAAGCATCAGATCTGGTCAAAATCAAACAAAAACTGCAAGATCCTTCAAAATAGCTAAAAAGGAGGTACACATGAAGTTTTGGGCCATTTCGACATCATTCGGCTAACTTCAATCCTCCAACAGCTGAGCGAGAGCTCCCTGCGGCGACAGTATCAACTACATCAAATCTTCGATCAGAGCCTATGGATGGTCTCAAAGTACTAACAAAAAGGTTCCACGTCGAATTTCAAGTCAAACCGACACCGTTTGACCCTCCATCAACTCTCGAACGGCAAAATCAAGCCTCCCGGCCGCGAGAACCTCCGAAGCCGCCACTCATCAAACAAAACACATGAGTAGCTTCTACATGCTTCCAAAGGGCTGCACGTCAAATTTCAAGTCATTCCGACAACGTTTAACCTGGTTTTGACGCTCCGAAGCAAAATCAAGTCTACGGGCGGCGAACCTCCCCGGGACAATGGCATCCAAATCGGAGCTAATGGATCATCTCAAAATGACTCCACTAGGCTCCTTGTCATATTTCAGGTCAATCCGACATCGGATGACCACACATCAAAGCTCGACATCTCCGCATGGTGAAATCAAGTCTAGCATTGAAGGGACCCCAAACGGCTTCAAAACTCAAATAAAAGCCCATGGTTGGTCCTATCTAATGCTCAGGAAGCTTCACCTCAAATTTCAGGTTATTCCGACATCGTTTGACCTAGTTTCAACTTTTGGCGGAAAATCGGCTACAAAGTCTTCGGCTTTTCCAAAAAATAGGAAACTTTTTGCTCTGATTTGCATGACTTCTTAATGGGTTTTCTTCAGTGGAATCAAGCCAATAAATTAGGAGAAATGTCAGAGAAAAATACAGAAGAAAATAGAAGCAAAAAAGCCCGAAAAATTGCGAAGAGACGACGACCGAAAAAGGGGCCAAAGCCTCATGGTCGCACGGCAACCCTGGAAGTTCGGGTCGCCGGATTTCCGCCGGAACGACCGTTTTTCCGATTCTTTCTGTGTTTCGCGATGTTTGGCCCTTGTTATTTTCTTAAAATCTGATTTTTGAGGCATGATATCCGTCGATCTTCATCAACATCACGGATCCGCCATCGAAATCATTTGATCATCATCGTACACTCCGAAACCGCCAACCAGCCGACCAAGAAAGTACACTTTCTGCCCGACCGATCAAGAAATTGACTGGACAGATGTTGCCGGCCCATTGGTGTCAACCAATATGAATTTGCATCGCCGTCTGACATCAAACAACGTGCGGATCCATCGACGATCATCATAAGAAGAATTCCAAAAGACGCGGCGCGGCCCGCGACTCTTCAAGCGACTCGGCGACCAATTAATGCTGTTGATTGACCTTTTTATGGCAACTTATTAGGGTTATCAACTCATTATTTTGGACGGCCCAATCAGAAGCAAGCAAATAGGAGTTACAAGTCCAATTAATCATGGCAATTAACCATGTAACTCCTATCATTATAGAGATTAATCATGGTAATTAATCATGAAACCCCCATCATCATGGAGATTAAATGCCCATTATTCTCCATTGGCCAATCAAAATCTATGAAAAAGGAGTTACAAAATTATGAAATTAATACTTGTAACTCTTCCCATCATGGAGCATTAATACCATTAATGCCCATAAAACCCTCCTAATGGCCACCAAAAGCCTATAAATAGGCGGTCATTCCAAAGGGAAGGGATCCTGAAAAATCGCCTGAAAATGGATTGAAGAACTCTCCGCAAAAAGAAGCTCTCATGCCTTAAAGAAACTCTGCTGCAAGAACTACAAGGTGATTGAAGTCCCTTGGGGGGCCACCCCTCCAAGGTTTCTCTTTTTCTATCCAACATGGCCTAGTGATAAGTCCTTAAAAATGTAATATGTTCTTATCATTTTAGAGTAATTAAGGACTTAATCATCAAATCATGGACCATTTTAGTAAAAAAATTATGAATTTATGTTTTGAGCATCAAAGTCTGAATTTGAGTCAAAATTCATCCAAGAATTGCATTTTCATGAATTTCTCTATTTTTGGCATTGAAAGTCAAAAATTTCTCATAACTTTTTAATCACACATGAAATGATGAATTTTCTTTGCACCTTTAATTTAATTGAAGAAAACTTGATAAAATGGTGACATTTTATGCATTTATTTGGTGTGAATTGGGCCCGCATCTTGCATAATTCCTTACCTATATGATTAGATTATTCTTTGATCTTTGCTTTTATTTTTGTAGGGAATTTCAGAAATCGGGGCCCACGGAAGAGAATTGATGAATCAAATGCACCATGGACCCACCTTCCTTTGGCATGAAATCTAAGGTAGGGGCGGCCATGGTAGGGTCCGCTCTCATATGCAAGAAAAAAATCAGATTTAATCTCTTGAAGATAAGTTCCGAATTTGTGGGCCATGAGATGATGAGGTGTCATATCTACTCTCCAACAAATATTGCTTACATCTCAAGATGGATGGCTAAGATTCAATTCAAGCCAAACAAAGAAGAGAAAACATTGCAAAAGAAAGTCAAGCCAAGGCATGGGACGTTCCATGTTGTCTACATCCAAGTGGGGTCCACATGCATTCAAGAATTGCACATCAAATCTGAAATTCAGATTTGAATTGATCCTTAACCCAAGTGGGACCCAAGAGAGGGAGTTGCATGAGATAAGAACAATCCTATTTTTACTAGGATTGTGAGCCAACCCCTAGAAAATCTCTCAAAAACTCTCCTAATCCTTATCCAACTTGGACCACACACTACTAATTCTTACCCAAATCAAAAACCTTGCAACAAAAGCTATCAAAAATATATAAAAAGAGACACAAAGAGGGCTGGACGTGCATACCATACCCCCAATCCTCTTGGACGACCAGCAACAATTATTCCCCCTTTTCCATTAATTTTTCTTCATCTCTCCTCCTTCCATCAATATTTCATCCAAGGCCTTCCCTAAGGCACACTACCACTTGGATTTCTACGCCGTCGCGCCGCCGCCGTTGCTATCGTCACTCCACCAATCGGATCATCCTTGAAATCATCTTCCCTTGCTTGGATTTCAGATCGCGAAACGAGAGCCGGTTGGATCGTCGTTCGAGACCGGGGGTCCCTCTCCTCCGTTTAGTGTTTCTTGTGTCGATAGTAAGGTTGGATGCACTTTATTTTTATTAAAAGAATTTTGTAATGGTTATTTGCTTGTAATGGGTCTTTCATTAATAAATCAAGTTTATGGGGTCTTGGTCTTCACCAATGAGTCAACATTGAATTTTTGTGCGTAGTGACAGTGCGCACTTGGTGCGGTGGTCTTGATTTTTCTTGATGGCATTAAGCAAAGTAATTATTGCAAAGTTTTAGAATTAAAATCTAATTTCTTTATTCTCTGATTTTATTTTATTTTATTTTATTTTTCTATTTTATGCACCTTAACAATTATTGCAATTGGTTGGGCTAATGAATCTTATGGTGATGCAGTGGTTAGATTAGGTTTCTAGATTAGGATTTTAATTTTCTTTGGTTGTAATTAATATTTCAGATTTGTAATTAATTTTTAATTCAATTAGAAAATTTGATTTGTATAGTTTTTTTTAGGCTAGAACTAGTTTTTTTTTATTAGGACAGGTTTTGCGATAAATAAACTCTCCGTGGATCGATCCGGTTTCACCAGTTATTACTACAATCGCGGCCTTGCACTTGGGGCTACGATCAAGTTTTTGGCGCCGTTGCGGGGGAGTTTTTCTTCGCTTAAGGTATTTTTTCCAACCTATCTTTTTAATTGCTTTGTGGGTGTGCCTTTACTATTCCGCAATCATTCTAGATCTAAGGGTAGCATGCATGGAATGTTTGGACCAGCCTTATTGCATTAAAAAGTGGATTTTTAATCTCTGATTTTTGATAAAATTGGAACTATTTCAGATCTGAAAAAGTTATTTTTTCTGATTTTTCAAAAATCACATCCAATTTCTGAAAATTGCCTAATTTACTTGTTCTAATTTGGACTAGTTTAGGTCATTTATTTTCGTTTTTTTTTTTGTTGCTGGTTAGGATTAATTAGGGTCTGTTAAATTCAGTTATTTTTCATATTTTTAGGTTTTTAAAGTTTCCAAAAAAAATTCTGGAACTTTCCCTCACAAAGGCAAGTCGTAGATCGCACAAATTCGGCTTTTTGGCCACCAAACTTGCAAAAATCTGAAAATTTCAGAACTTTCATTAGAAACTCAGTTTTATAGTTGTTTTTAAATTTAAAAGGACTCTTAAAAACTTGCTGGAATTTTTTTTTAAGAAGGTTAGTTATTTCTTTGGGAAGCCGAACAAACTGTCTTTCTTAATTGGTTCGATGTCTAGGCAAGTCTTGTCCCAATAGATAAGGGAGACAAGTCTCTTGTTCTAGAAAGTGGTTTTTAAGCGGGACCTTTGCAACGCATCGTGACCCCACCACTGATCTGGGGACTTACCTGGTCGGGCCAGTTTCATAGATTTGAGTTTGGGAACTTTCCTTAGAGATATTAAACTCTCTAAGATTAGGACTTTGCAAGAATTTGAGAATCTTCTTTTAAATCTAAGAACGGACCTTAGGTAGTTTTTCTTTCTAGGTTTCTTTATAAAAGAAAATAAAAATAAATAAATAAATAAAAACTTTTCAAAATTCCAAAAAAAAAGGAAAGACCCCCATCTTTTTGGCAGAGGGACTCCTCAAATCGGTTAGTAAGGAAGGAATCACCTGTCAAAAGCTTGATTAAATTCTACGAATCTAGATCTCCTGGTTCTCTTAGGATTTCCAATATGGCTGATGAGCAGAGTGATAATGAGGAGAACGGTAATGGGAATGGACCCAATAATAATGGGGAGGTGAATCAACCTCTTAGGAGTTTACGTGATTACCTTCACCCTACACGACAAGCCACACCGTCGTGCATGGTCATACCCGCAGGTGCGGGTCAATTTGATATCAAACCGGGAGTAATCCAACTTCTCCCCAAATTTCATGGACTTGAATCAGAAAGTGCATATTTGCACATTAAAGAGTTTGAAGAAGTGTGTGCAACACTACACTTCAATAATGTGAGGGAAGACCTTATCAAATTTCGTTTATTTCCATTTTCCCTCAAGGATAAGGCTAAGGCATGGCTTCACTCCTTACAACCCAATTCGATTGCTCTATGGTCCGACATGGTCCGGGAATTTTTAAAGAAATTTTCCCCATTACATAAGACCAACACCTTATGGAGAAATATTATGAATTTTAAACAAAAAGACAAGGATTCTTATTATAGGTGTTGGGAACGCTTTAATGAACTACTCCTTGCATGTCCCCACCACGGATTTGAATTGCACAATACAATTGGTCACTTCTATGATGGACTTAGTCCAGAAACACGTCAATTCGTGGAGATGATGTGCAATGGGGAGTTCATGGCGAAAAACCCAAATCAAGCATGGACCTACCTTCAGTTTTTGGCAGATAGTGCACAAAATTGGGACACAACTGAAGGTACAGACCCCGTAAAGCAATCGAGTCAGGCCAAAGGAGGGGGGTTATATGTATTAAAAGAAAGCGATGATCTTCAAGCAAAAATTGCCTATCTTACAAGAGAAGTTGAGTCCTTGAAATTTGTGAAGAATAAGGAACCTGCTATAGTTTGTGGCATCTGCGCTAGTGATAAACACATTTCTTCGGAGTGCCCAACACTCCCTGCTTTTCAAGAAGTGTTTCACGAGCAAGCAAATGTCACTAACACATACAACCGGCAGTTTAACAATTCTTTGGGTAACACATACAACCCTAATTGGAGGAATCACCCCAACTTTAGTTGGAGGAATGGCCCAAATGCTACTCAGCCCAATCTCAACCAAATGTCAAATCCATTTGGGGGTACTCCTAGTACATATGCTCAAAACACACAGCAAATGGTACCCCCTACAACACAAACGACACCTTGGGATGAACTTGTGGCTAAGTTTATGGTGAATCAAGAATCCATCAATAAAAAACATGATTAGAACTTTAAGAATTTACAGAACACCATGCAGAACCTCTGCAAATTGATTGAATCACAAAATAAGGGGGCTTTTCCAACCCAACCACAGCCCAATCCAAAAGGGCAATTTGAGGTTCATCAAGGTGGTCCGTCAAATTCAAAGGAGCAGGTTCAAGCTGTTACTACTCTACGTAGTGGTAAAGAGATTGCAAAGCCTGATCTGGAAAAAAAATAAACAACCTGCATCCTCAGATCCGGAAGGGAAAGAAAATGAAGTCCCTCCTATCAAGGAAAAAAGCCAAGTTCCTCCAGGATTCAAGCCCTTACCGCCTTTTCCCAACCGATTAGCTCTTGCCAAGCCATCTATACAGAACCAGGAAATCTTTGATGTACTTAAAGAGGTTAAAATTAACATCCCGTTGTTAGACGCAATCAAACAAGTCCCATCTTACGCAAAGTTTCTTAAGGACTTTTGCACGTTGAAGCGTAAGATACATGTACAAAAGAAAGCGTTCCTCACTGAGCAAGCTAGTGCAATTTTAAAGCATGACGCTCCCCCTAAATTCAAAGATCCAGGATGCCCCACGATTTCGTGCATTATTGAAAATTGTCAAATTGAACAAGCGCTGCTTGATCTTGGGGCGAGTGTTAACTTACTACCCTACTCGGTCTATGTAAAATTGGGGTTAGGCGAACTCAAACCCACCCAGATTACTTTGCAGCTCGCAGACCGATCAGTCAAAAGACCGAGAGGGATAGTAGAGGATGTGCTTGTGCAAGTTGACAAGTTCTACTTTCCAGTAGACTTCATTGTGCTAGACACTCATCCTGTGGCAGATCCTCATGCGAAGATTCCGGTAATTCTGGGGAGACCATTCTTAGCCACATCCAATGCATTGATCAAGTGCCGGAATGGAAAAATGACGCTATCTTTTGGTAACATGACATTAGAGCTAAATGTTTTTGACCTTTGCAAACAACCACGGGATGATAACATTGACCTTGAAGAAGTAGATTTGATCAGTGTTCTTACAACAGAAACTTTTACAAAAACAATCTCTGATTCCATTGAGTCAATTGAAGGCCTGACCCTCTGTGAAGAAACACTTGATAACACTGTTGAAATGGTCAACACTATAGGCAAACCCTCTTTTGAAGAGCTATTACCAACTGGTACTCTGTCTCTTCCATCTCAGGTGAGGCCGCCCAAACCTGAGTTGAAACCCTTGCCCTCTCACCTGAAATATGCATACCTTGGAGAAAATGAAACATTTCCTATAGTAATTTCTGCACACCTTGACAAGGACCAAGAAGTCCAACTCTTAGAAGTGCTCCAACTGCACAAAGGTGCAATTGCTTGGACCGTGGCTGACATTAAGGGAATTAATCCCCTCGTGTGTACACATCATATCTATTTGGAGGAGAATGCAAAACCCTCCCGTCAGATGCAACGCCGGTTAAACCCCACCATGCAGGAAGTGGTTAGGGCGGAAGTTTTGAAACTTCTAGATGTGGGTATCATTTATCCAATTTCGGATAGCCAATGGGTCAGCCCTACCCAAGTTGTACCTAAAAAGGCCGGCGTAACTGTAGTCCGTAATGCTAATGATGAGCTCATCCCAACCCACGTACCCACAGGTTGGCGAGTTTGTATCGACTACAGAAAGTTAAATGCTGTCACACGAAAGGATCATTTCCCCCTACCCTTCTTGGACCAAATTTTAGAACGGGTAGCTGGCCACGAGTATTATTGTTTCTTGGATGGATATTCTGGATACAATCAAATAGAGATCGCCCCGGAAGACCAAGAGAAAACAACTTTCACATGCCCCTTTGGCACCTTTGCTTACCGACGGATGCCCTTTGGGCTGTGTAATGCTCCAACAACCTTTCAAAGGTGCATGCTGAGTATTTTTAGTGATATGGTGGAACGTTTTCTCGAAGTCTTCATGGACGATTTCTCCATTTTTGGAGATTCTTTCCAAGATTGTTTGAGCAACTTAACTAAGGTCCTCTCTAGGTGTGAAGAAAAGAACTTAGTACTAAATTGGAAAAAATGTCATTTTATGGTAAGACAAGGGATTGTCCTTGGCCACATTGTATCATCTAAAGGATTGGAAGTGGACAAAGCCAAAATAGATCTAATTTCCAATTTGCCCGCCCCGAAAATCGTAAGAGATGTAAGATCTTTCTTAGGGCATGCTGGATTCTACAGAAGGTTCATAAAAGATTTTAGTGTCATTTCTCGACCATTATGCAACCTTCTGCTAAAGGAAGCAGAATTTGAGTGGACGGAGGCATGTCAATTGGCTTTTACCAAGCTTAAGGACATGTTGACGACTGCTCCAATTATGCAACCTCCAGATTGGAGCCTACCCTTTGAAATCATGTGCGATGCTAGCGATTATGCAGTTGGGGCAGTTCTTAGGCAACGTAGGGACAAAAAGCCATATGTAATTTACTATGCTAGCAGGACTTTAAACAGTGCACAGATTAATTATTCTACAACAGAGAAAGAACTATTGGCTGTGGTCTATGCATTGGATAAATTCCGTTCCTACTTAATTGGATCCAAAATTGTGATCTTTACTGACCATTCTGCGCTGAAGTACTTGCTTTCTAAGAAAGATGCCAAGCCCAGACTGATCAGATGGATCCTTCTACTCCAAGAGTTCAATATCGAAATCAAGGATAAGAAAGGAGTAGAAAATGTGGTGGCTGATCATCTTTCTAGGATTGTCCTTTCCAACGCTTTAGAACCCTTGCCAATCCAGGACACTTTCCCTGATGAGCACTTGTTTGCCACATTTTCCCATTCTCCATGGTATGCTGACATTGCTAATTATCTAGCTTCAGGTGAAATTCCAAAAGAATGGACCCAACAAGATAAAAACAAGTTTTTCACTGAGGTGAAACAGTTTTTCTGGGATGACCCATACCTTTTCAAATACTGCCCAGACCAAATCATTAGGAGATGCATTCCAGACCATGAAATGAACAGTGTTATATCATTTTGCCATTCTCAAAATTGTGGTGGCCATTTTTCTGCTAAAAAGACCACTCACAAAATTTTGCAATCTGGATTTTACTGGCCTACTATATTTAAAGATGCATATGATTTCTGTAAAGTATATGAGCGGTGCCAAAAATTGGGTTCAATTTCCAAAAGGAACATGATGCCTTTAAACCCAATTTTGGTCGTCGAGTTATTTGATGTATGGGGTATAGACTTTATGGGACCATTTCCCCCGAGCTTTGGTTTTCATTATATCCTCGTTGCAGTTGATTATGTTTCTAAATGGATTGAAGCAATCCCATGTAGGAACAATGATGCTAAAACGGTAAAAAAGTTTATCTTGGACAGTATTTTTTCCCGTTTTGGAACTCCGCGTGCCATCATTAGTGATGGGGGCACTCACTTTTGTAACCGCATTATTGAGAGTTTGTTTCAAAATTACGGCGTTACACATAAAGTGGCTACCCCCTATCATCCTCAAACAAGTGGGCAGGTAGAGGTCTCAAATAGGGAAATTAAAAGAATTTTGGAGACCACGGTAAAACCGAATCGTAAGGATTGGTCCATGAGGTTAAATGATGCATTGTGGGCCTATCGCACTGCGTATAAGACCCCAATTGGGATGTCTCCATACCGGCTTATATATGGGAAAGCTTGCCACCTTCCGGTGGAGCTAGAACACAAATCTTATTGGGCCATAAAACAACTGAACATTGACTTAGACAAGGCTGGGGAGAAAAGAGCCCTTGATCTAAATGAATTAGAAGAATTGAGAAACGAGGCTTATATGAACTCAAGAATTTACAAGGACAGGACTAAGGCCTTTCATGATAAACGGATATTAAGAAAATCATTCCATCCGTCTCAAAAAGTCTTCTTGTACAATTCTCGACTTCATCTTTTCCCTGGAAAGTTAAGATCTCGTTGGACAGGCCCCTACATTGTTCAAGAAGTATTTCCATATGGGGCAGTGACCCTCATTGATCCATCGAATGGTACCTCTTTTAAAGTCAATGGACAACGTTTAAAACCATTCTTGGAGACTATTCCTCCAGAGGAAAATGTAATTCCTCTGATCGATCCTATCTATCAGGATTGATGGGCACTGGATCTGACAGTGGCCCATACCTTTTTATATTATGCATATATTTTTCTATTTTCTTTGTGTGTTCTTTGTCTCACATTGGACAGGGTACTACGCAAAAGCTTCATTACTCCAGGTGCTTTCTACCCTTTTTCCTCCTTTTACATTTTCACCTCATGTTACATTTCATTTCGCATTTCATGTATGACATCGAGGACGTTGTCTAGTTTAGGTTGGGGGGTAGGAACAAGCACACTTGTCCAATTTTAGACAAATTTTTTTTCGTAGTCTTTTTTAAAAAAAAAAAGGGGGTTTTCAAAAGAACTTGACGATTCGAAGATGCTTAGAAATCTGGAATTTCAGAATTTTTTGGAAGGAAGTAAAATGAAGGTTCATTATTTTCTAAAAAATAAAAAGAATACCGAACTTTGTTTTTCACAGTACCACGCGTACATCATTTCAAAAGTTTTGGACAAAAAAGATTTAAGTGTCATTTTCAGAGTTCTTTCAAGAGAGAAAAAGAGACGACTTTCTGAAATTTGGCCATATGAGTTCTCCTGGTTCATCGGCATGGTTAGGCCAACCAAAACCAATGAATTAATTTGGGTGAATTGAAAAGGGCTGCCTATTGTTGGGGACCGTTTAAAAAGAAAAAAAAATTGCTAAGGGATGTACAAATAAGTGTTAAAAAAAAAAAGAGTTTAGTTATAACTCTTGAAAAGAATAAAAAGTTATGTGACTAGTTTGGGTTCGTAGCCTTTTTAACCCGAGCCAGTAAGCCCGTAGGGGTATTTATATACCTAGAGCCCTAAAGACATCTGTTTTGGGAGTCATTGGCCTAATGCTCATTATATGGGTTAATTAGAAAGTTTAAGGGACCTAGGCATTGCACAGTCACATGTGTGTGTTCAAAAAAAAAAAAGGATGCATCTCGCGGCCTTTGAAAAACAACAGTGCGAAAGCCATCATAGTAGCCTTGAGAGGAGACTTGTATTTTGCCCGAATCTAGGAAAGTTGGAAATTCCGAGGGAGAATTCTGTTTTCATGGCATTATCGTAGAACATTTAAAATTTTTGTTTTGATGTATACATTTGCACAAGGCACTCAAAGTTTTGGTATAAATTAAAAAAAAAAAAAAAAAAACGTGAACCGGATTTTGAAAAGTCTGAAATCTTGATTATTCGAGGATTCGAGGCATCCGATTTGACTCAATTTTCTTTTGAAAAACCTTCCATTGAATTTCTTTCACTTTTAGGTAAATGAATTTTGCGGGCATATTCACTGCAAACCCTCACGAGGCACAACTCGTCCACTAGGGGTAACCTAGGGGTTTAAGGGCTTGCTGCATACGCTAAATGCAGCCGAGAGTACCAGCGAAAGTGGCGTTTTTCTTTTTGTCTTTGCATTTAGTTTAGATTAGATTAAGCCAGAATACCTACCATAGTTTGCATATTTTGCTCGGGACTAGCAAAAAGCTGGTTGGGGTGTGTGATAAGTCCTTAAAAATGTAATATGCTCTTATCATTTTAGAGTAATTAAGGACTTAATCATCAAATCATGGACCATTTTAGTAAAAAAATTATGAATTTATGTTTTGAGCATCAAAGTCTGAATTTGAGTCAAAATTCATCCAAAAATTGCATTTTCATGAATTTCTCTATTTTTGGCATTGAAAGTCAAAAATTTCTCATAACTTTTTAATCACACATGAAATGATGAATTTTCTTTGCACCTTTAATTTAATTGAAGAAAACTTGATAAAATGGTGACATTTTATACATTTATTTGGTGTGAATTGGGCCCGCATCTTGCATAATTCCTTACCTATATGATTAGATTATTCTTTGATCTTTGCTTTTATTTTTGTAGGGAATTTCAGAAATCGGGGCCCACGGAAGAGAATTGATGAATCAAATGCACCATGGACCCACCTTCCTTTGGCATGGAATCTAAGGTAGGGGCGGCCATGGTAGGGTCCGCTCTCATATGCAAGAAAAAAATCAGATTTAATCTCTTGAAGATAAGTTCCGAATTTGTGGGCCATGAGATGATGAGGTGTCATATCTACTCTCCAACAAATATTGCTTACATGTCAAGATGGATGGCTAAGATTCAATTCAAGCCAAACAAAGAAGAGAAAACATTGCAAAAGAAAGTCAAGCCAAGGCATGGGACGTTCCATGTTGTCTACATCCAAGTGGGGTCCACATGCATTCAAGAATTGCACATCAAATCTGAAATTCAGATTTGAATTGATCCTTAACCCAAGTGGGACCCAAGAGAGGGAGTTGCATGAGACAAGAACAATCCTATTTTTACTAGGATTGTGAGCCAACCCCTAGAAAATCTCTCAAAACTCTCCTAATCCTAATCCAACGTGGACCACACACTACTAATTCTTACCCAAATAAAAAACCTTACAACAAAAGCTATCAAAAATATATAAAAAGAGACACAAAGAGGGCTGGACGTGCATACCATACCCCCAATCCTCTTGGATGACCAGCAACAAGTATTCCCCCTTTTCCATTAATTTTTCTTCATCTCTCCTCCTTCCATCAATATTTCATCCAAGGCCTTCCCTAAGGCACACTACCACTTGGATTTCTACGCCGTCGCGCCGCCGCCGTTGCTATCGTCACTCCACCAATCGGATCATCCTTGAAATCATCTTCCCTTGCTTGGATTTCAGATCGCGAAACGAGAGCCGGTTGGATCGTCGTTCGAGACCGCGAGTCCCTCTCCTCCGTTTAGTGTTTCTTGTGTCGATAGTAAGGTTGGATGCACTTTATTTTTATTAAAAAAATTTTGTAATGGTTATTTGCTTGTAATGGGTCTTTTATTAATAAATCAAGTTTATGGGGTCTTGGTCTTCACCAATGAGTCAACATTGAATTTTTGTGCGTAGTGACAGTGCGCACTTGGTGCGGTGGTCTTGATTTTTTTTTATGGCATTAAGCAAAGTAATTATTGCAAAGTTTTAGAATTAAAATCTAATTTCTTTATTCTCTGATTTTATTTTATTTTATTTTATTTTTCTATTTTATGCACCTTAACAATTATTGCAATTGGTTGGGCTAATGAATCTTATGGTGATGCAGTGGTTAGATTAGGTTTCTAGATTAGGATTTTAATTTTCTTTGGTTGTAATTAATATTTCAGATTTGCAATTAATTTTTAATTCAATTAGAAAATTTGATTTGTATAGTTTTTTTTAGGCTAGAACTAGTTTTTTTTTATTAGGACAGGTTTTGCGATAAATAAACTCTCCGTGGATCGATCCGGTTTCACCGGTTATTACAACAATGCGGCCTTACACTTGGGGCTACGATCACCTAGATGTGGCTTTTCAGCCCGTCTACTCGGTTTTTTTATTGCATATAGGACCTTCCCTTGGTCTTTGTCCTCTAAAAATCCGAGGTCCAAGCCAAGCCAAGTCAAGTGAACTAAAGCGTCAAGTGTTCTCATATGAAGGACGATGGCGGAGTTCATACATGACTCGCAACCGTCGTTCTGAACGAGTTCCCACAATCGCTTGAGAAGTCAGATCCCTCTTTCTTCTCTTTCCATTGTATTTTGTATTTTTAAAAGAGACAAAAATCACAATTCTTGTCTTTCATCATTGATAAGATTTGTAAATCGCCTTCCATGGCAAAATTGCCTTCTACAGCACAAAGCCGCCTTTCACGGCAAACTACACAAAATCGTCTCTTACGGCATTTTAAAATCTTGTCTCTTTCTTTTAATATATGTGCAATAGAAAGTTAGAAAAAAAGTTTGATTTCCTTTCTACTTGTGAAGGTGAATCTCCGGATCACCATTTCAGATTCCAAGTAGAATAGAAAATCTGGCATACCCTTACAAAAATGTTGATGCTTGCTCTGTTTTTTTCTCTTCGCCCCCCCGCACCCCGGCGGACCCGGGACGGAGGAAGGCAAGAAGGAAAAAGACGGGTCCATCATGCAACTTCCTTACCATTCTTGCTAAGACAATGGTTAGCATCGTATGTTTGCAAATTACTAACTAACTCTTCCACACTGAGGGAATTAAGGTCCTGATGTTCCTCGATGGCAACCACTTTTGGACGAAAACATTCTGGGAGTAACCTCAAAATTTTCTTGACAATTTTAGATTGAGGAATGGGTTATCCTAGATTAAAGGATGAGTTTACAATTTTACTCAATTTTGTATTGAACTCATCAAACGTTTCAGAATCTTTCATTCTGATCGTATCAAAGGCAGTTGTCAAATTCTAAAGTTTGGTTTGTTTCACTGTGTCCGTTCCTTCATGAACAATTTGAAGCAACTCCCAAGCTGCCTTGGCAGTCGGACACACAGAAATTCTATGGAATTCTGCCAGGGTGATCCTATTGTAAATAGCATTGATGGCCTTGTTATTGTAGTTGGACTTGGTCTTTTCATAAGTAGCCCATTGTGCTCTGGGTTTTTTGACAGTTTGGCCATCAACAGTTACAGTGGGATCAGAATATCCCTCCACTACAGTATCCCATACTTGATCTTCTATTGCCCTAAGAAAAGCAATCATTCTTACTTTCAAGTAAGCATAATTGGTTTCGTCTAAGAGAGTGGGCTTATTAGTAGACTTTCCTTCTCTATTGAAATCCATTAGAGATTAATATTGAAAAGATCACACAGTAAATTAGTGTAACCCGCTCTAATACCAATTAAAAAAATTCGGTCTTAACATAGGCTCGGATCCCAGACAACAGATCTTTAGTAAATTTCAATCACGGTGATTAAACTAATAATTAATCATAAATCCAATTAAGAATAATCAAACCACACAAAGAAAATGACACACGATTTATACGTGAAAAACCCTACTCGAGAAAAACCACGGGCCTTATCATCTAGGTCAACAAACAACCAACACTATAAATCGAAAGTTATAAGAAAACTTACAACCATTTCTCAGTTGCTAACTCAACCTAAGGACTGTTTTGATCTTGCTGACTGCTCGCCGTGCACCTTCACCACGCTTGAACCAACCACCTTGTATGCCTCTTCAAGATGAATCAACTTCAGAAAAGTAGCAGAAAAAAAATCTCCAAAGACTTGAATTTCAGCGCAGCAACTTGAAGCTTTGGAGAAGAAAATAATCTCTCAATAGATCTCTAGATTTTTGGATGTGAGAGTTGTTTTCTAGAGTTGAGAGAGGAAGGCCATATATAGGCTTAGATTCGTGCCTCAAGTGTTACAAGTTGATTAGAATTAGTAATATCATCTTGAGACAAATTAGGAGAGAGTTCCGGGCAAGTTTCTAATTTGGTGCCCAGGTTCACTCGAGCGACCAGGGGGTCCGCTCAAGCAAACAAGCCTCTGTCTTCGAAAGTTTGAATTTCAGACCATGGTTCGAGTGATCATTAAGTTGGGTCGAGCGAAGAGGCTACTATCTTGGGTTCTCTCAAGCGAATAGAGGATCGCTCGAGCAACCTACATTCTGCATTTGGCGCTGAGAGATGGGTCGAGCAAACAGAAATATTGGCTTGAGCGAAAAAACTTCCATGTGGGTTCGCTCGAGCGACCACTCTCAGGTCGTGAACGAACTACACTTCATCAACAATAATCATGGGCAGTCCTTTCTAAACAAACTTACATCATTAATAGTCCCGCTTTTGTCCATTACCCAATGAATTAGCCAACCTAAAATCTTACAATATATTCCATCCTTTTTCTCTCCCACACAATGGTTTGGGGCAAACTATTCTCTAATAATAGGTAAGGCAATTGTGAAATTGATTATATCTCTGCGGTGCCTCTGTACCGTAGAAATTTAGCTCAAAGTCAATACAAAGATATTTATTTTGAGCAATTTGAGTTTCATCAACAAGATCTCGTCAGTGAACGTATAACGCCTAGTCATGAGTTTTATTTGTTTCCTTGCATCCAAGGATTCAAGCTTTTCTTAGAATTAGGCAGAGAAAAATAGTATAAAAGGCTTTATTTGTGCTTTTATTTATTTATTATTATTGTTAAATATATTTTTTTTCTGGTAGTTTGGAGATGTGATGTAGTACTGTGATAGTTCTATAGGTGGCAACTCAGTCCCGGACTATTTGCCCTGCCAAGGTATTTCTACAAGCACCTTCTCTCTAAAAGCTGTTCGGAATCTCATGAGAACCTATGCAGCTGAAGCTCCCTGGTCTAGCCTGATTTGGAACAAGTTCATCAACCCACAATTGGCTTGCCTCACCTGGCGTCTCGTCCATAGGAAAACTCTGACAGATGTTTGGGTGAAATCCGGAGGCTAGTCTATGGCCTCAAGATGTTACACCTGTCTCATCAGTGAGGAACCAAACCTCCATTTTTTTTCTTCTGTAACTTGGCTCATCAGTTCTAGTCCTGGCTCCTCGGCCTCAGTGGTCCTCTTCCTCCCTCCCCTTTCTCTGCTATAGCTATCTGGACAACAATTGCAACGGACAGAGATGTCTCTAGAAGAAAACGTGCAGCTGCTATTTTCTTCCATACCATCTCTGTATTCTGGTCTCTTAAGAATGACTCTAAGCATAATAATTGGAAGCCCTCCCTGGTTAGAGCAAAGATGATCGTTTTGGATCGTTTGAAGGGTATATGGCCAGCTCCCTCTCAAGTGCAAGACTAGCTTTGCCTCCTCACTCCATTCTGGCTTCTTTCATATTGATAGATTAGCACTTTTACTCTTCTTATGGATTGTATAGTTTTCCTTTTCTGCATTTCTGGTTGCTCTTTTTTTTTTCTTAGAATTGTGGGGCTCTCCTTGTCTGATTTTTTTTCCTTCCTTTAATGCAAATTTTTCTTCTAGCAAAAAAATTTTTTGATATTAACCCACACGCCCAGGGAGCAACCCTAAGTTTATCTAATTGATGCGAAACAGCTAAATAATGAAAGCACATTTTAACGTTGGCAACCATCTAAAAATAAATTCAACTAATCTTTTATATCATCAGTCGAACCCATTTAATAGTTGGTAATTCATAATGGGACAAATATAATGCTGAATCATGAATGACCCTGTCTAACTTTGAAAATTATTGCAATGGACCTCATGTTGGTAAGAATCCATATAATAACTGGTAATAAAAGTAGGGACCATATGATGTTGGAAATCACAATGGACTCATTCAGTATTTTAATTTCATGATGCCATGGACTGTTTGGTGCTCGGCTGGCTAAAAAGCCTCTAGGGTTGCTTGTTTTCTTCATTAGTGGTGTGCAAGTGTCACATTTATTTGCATTTATTAGTGTAAAAATAGTCCGTAAATAAGGTGAGGGAGGAAGAGGTATGAACGTCGATGTGAAAAGCATGTACATGGCAATGATATTTGATTAAGAAAAAGAATTATTTAATAAATAAAATGTAAAAATGTGAAACGGCATAAAAAGGTATATTTAGTATATAGTAACAAAAGGTGTTAGAAGTCTCAAATCATAAAAAACTAGAAAAGTTTTGTACTAAAGGTATTGACATTTATAAAGTAGAAAATGGATGAAAAGATTTCTAATGAATAAATAAAAAACACCAAACCTTATCGGTGAGAAGGAGAATAAAAAAAACATGGAAATAAGAAAGTTCAAAGAGAGTAAATTGAAAAAAAAAAGAGTTAAAAGACATAAGATTACACAATGCATTGTGGTTTTTACAAAAAGAGAGGTTATGATCCTTGATTTCTCTTTAACAAAAGACTAGACCGAGACATTCCGAAATAGTTGATTTTTAACATATTATATGAACGGTGAGAAGTTATTTGACGAACCATTCGAAATCTACTTAGTTCCTACAACTTGATGAATGTTGTTGTCAAATTGATGCTAATTCTTGCAAGGGCGGACCATATTGAATTTTTCCTTTGAAGGCCACTAATAGAAACACAACCTTGGAAGGACCACATATAAATAAATGCATATAGTTTTCAAAATATACAATGGCATTGAAAACTTTAGGCTTCGTCCTTCATGTGCAAACAGATTCCAATCTCAAAAGAGTCCATTTATTATTGAAATGAGTGGTTAGGAAGTTGTTAGCTATGGTTTTCAGCCCTTCATGAGCAACGAAGGATTCAATAAAAATCAGAAACCCCCTCATCAATGCAATGAGCCTGACATCAATCAATCAAAATCTCTTACTTACTATGGCTTATAATTGACTTCTCTAGTTCTCCCGCATTCACCCTTGCCCGTTATGTCTAATGATCTGTGACACAAACTCAAACTTCAAATTTTTAGACCTGCAAGCTGCAGCCCCTGTCATTACTAACAAGGCTGTCTGTGGAAGCTTTTCTGTTCCTTATCAATAGTCTATGCATGGAGTTTTAGGATACATATATAGACATTACAGGGTGCAACTGTTACAAATTGTTACATGGTTATGAGAGAGAGATGAGGGACGCTCGTGACAAGGATGAAAATGATAGCGATGGAATGGTTCCAAGGAATCGAATAAGAACAAGAAATGTGACAGAGCGCACGATGGGTTTACAATCTCAGCAAGCCAAGTATTCATCTTACATAATAATTGACAGAGCAGTACCGTCTAAAATTACTTCACTCATAATATCCCCTTACACCTTCCCCGCTAGATTAAACTTGGCAGCAGAAAATCCGCTCAGCTGACAAAATTTACTATGTTGGTTTTTTTTGATATGAGGTCTTCTTGCCTAGTTTGCAAATAGTACGTTTCTCCGCGCAAACAATTCAAAATTCCAGTTAAAAGATGGCCTTTGAGATTCTAGGATTTTTACCCCTTTGCTTTTTTGTGCAGTTTTGAATGCTCAAATACAAGAAAAGATTCAGAAATTCCACCATACATGACAGTTACAGTATTCTTTAGACAGGCCCTGGGGGACGTTTGTGCCCATGCCATTTTTAAATGAAAATGAAAAAAGTAAGGCATCTTTATATTGCATGCAATCCTTTTTTTTTTTTTTTTCTACTAGAAATCCTCAATTTTTGTGGGATATTTTCTACATGAGATTTGGAACGCGAGTCTGACCTTCCCAATAAGAAAGAAATTTATGCAGAAAAAGAACCCCCGGGTTTCACAAATGAGCCCTTAAGAAGAGTCTAATATTGGAGTACAGCGATGTACTAATGACTGAACTTCAAATTAACCTTTGAATTCAATATCTTACAAATTATATATTCCGTCCTTTTTCTCCCATATATTGGTTTGGGACAAACTATTCTCTAATAATAGGTAAGGCAATTGTAAAATTGATCATATTTTATATGTAATTCCCCACCATTTCTGTGATGCCTCCTTAACGTAGAGATTTAGCTCAAAGTCAATACAAAGATATTTATTTTGAGCAATTTGAATTTTATCAACAAGATCTCGTCAATGGACATATAACGCCTAGGCAGGAGTTTTATTTGCTTCCTTGCATCCAAGGATTCAAGCTTTTCTTAGAATTAGGTAGAGAAAAATAGTATAAAGGCTTTATTTGTACTTTTATTTATTTATTTATTATTATTAAATATATTTTTCTAGTAGTTTGGAGAAGTGATGTAGTACTGTGATATTAACCCACACGCCCAGGGAGGAACCCTAAGTTTATCTAATTGATGCATTGACAGCTAAATAATGAAAGCACATTTTAATGTTTACCACCTTTAAAAAAAATCCTAAAAAAAAACCTTGAAAAAGGAAATTCAACTAATATTTTAAATCATCAGTTGAACCCATTTGATACTTGGTAATTCATACTGGAACTCATATAATGCTGAGTAATGAATGACCCTGTCTAACATTGAAAAGTATTGCAAGGGACCTCATGTTGGTGAGAATCCATATAACTGGTAATAAAAGTAGGAACCATATGATGTTGGAAATCACAATGGACTCATTCAGTATTTTATGCTCATGATGCCATGGACTACTGTTGGTGCTTGGCTGGCTAGAAAGGCTACGGTTGTGTGTTATCTTCATTAGTGGTGCGCACGTGTCACATTTATTTGCATTTATTATTGTAAAAATAGTCTGTGAATAAGGTGATGTTCATCTAAAAGGTTTGACACGCTAAAAAAAAAAACCATTTTCATGCCTTAACATTTATAAATGTTTAGATATATGAAGGTTCTAAGTACCTACCTTGTGCCAAAATGTTTGTTTATAAACAAGAGCAATGCTATATGGACGTACTCTTGGCCCGAATTTTTGCCCGAATTGCATTTAAATGCCATATCTACCCTCAAATGGCCTTCACTCACTCACTCAAATGTCTTTCCACCATTTTATTTTTGGAATTCGGGTCAGAATTCTGACTGGGAGTTAGTCCAAGCAGCATTTTTCTATAAACAAACATTGCACTTGAAGAGGACAAGGAAACATAAAACATTTCGTACAGTGATTATGCTGCAGCGTCTACCATGGTTCTATAGGATGTTAACGCGTGTTTATGGCAATTACAACCAGCACTCTCTCCTTTCCAAAATTTGTTAGAGTTAATTACGTACGGTCATCTTTTTTCCTTTTTTTGCCTTCCATCTGTACTGTCCTTTTGCAATGTGATTTTTGATCTCTCACCTCAACCCGTCTCTCTGAGCTCAACATTTTTCCCATATAATTAGAAGAATGACACCACTTCTCTAATGCTTACAAAATGTCCCCCTTTCTCACCTCTGTAAAAGAAGCATTCAAATTAAAATTTTTCTTATAGAACCATAGCATCTTGACTTGAAGTGGAACCCACTTTCAAATCTGTCATTTATAAATTGGAATTAAAAAAATAAAACTCAAAACAAGAAACTGGATCACAGCAAATGATGGGCAGAAGTACCACGCAGCATTGTTGCACTGCATTGTAGCACGGTGGGACACCCATGTTAAATATGTGAGTGGTACCCGCCTTTGAAAAACCTAAATCTCTCATCAGCCCTAGCACCCATTGTAGTGATCAAGTTATAAATTATTATTCAAATTAGTGAGATGACCACCATTAGATCACCTAAAGATGGAGCCTATGATTAACTTTCTTAACTTTTCTAGGAATTCGCGAACTTGTCAGGCACGATTCCGCATTATCTATTTAACTTGATATGGAACACTGCGAGATCCGTCAAAAGTCCGACATGAGATCGCCCAAGGATGAAGGGTGGGTAATGTTGGGGGAGATAAAGCATTGAAAGAGGGTTTTGGGAAGAAGGGGTCCGAGCCTCGAGGCCATTTAGGGTATTTAGAGAGAGGCAAAGAAAAACAGAAGATGGTCCTCGGAAAACTTGAGATCTCGCCATAAGTCCAAATTTGAAAGAAAATTGAAATACGAGCATCTCCAAGAGAGATGCCAAATCCAATGTGGACATGCCACATAGGATTTTTGGCATGGATTTTCACTCCAACAGCTATGCCAAAAATGATGTGGCATTTGGCATATGGGAGTGGGATGCTAGATTTGGCATATGAAAAAGTGAAATGCCAAATTATATTTTGCACTATTTTATTCCAAATGGACTATTATGGATGAGTTGAGTTTAATATATAAAAAAGGTAAATAAAAATAATAATAAAATATTATATTTGACACATGGGATGGAGTTTACTCCAATAGAGATGCAAAATTGTAAATGGTCAATTTGCCACATAAGCCTTCATTTTCAAAAAAGCATCTCCAAATTTAACATCTCTCTTGGAGATGCTCTTACGTCCTATCTTGAAACTTAATCATGGGTTCCATCTTTAGGTGATCTAACGACGGCCATCTCACAAAATTGAATAATAATTTATAACTTGATCAATACAAGGGGTGCTAGAGATGATGAGAGATTTGGATTTTCCAAAGGTGGGTCCCACTCACATATTTAACACGGGTGTCCCACCATGCTACAGTGCAGCACAACGAAGCTGCGTGGTAGTTTTACCCATCATATAATGTGATTGAATTTCTTTTTTTGTTTTTTATTTTCTTAATTTTAATTAAATTTATAAATTATTGATTTGAAGGTGGGTTCCACTTTAATTCAAGATGCTATGGTTACAAAAGAAAAACCTTAATTCGAATGCTTCTCTTACAGAGGTGAGAAATGGAAACCTTTTGTAAGCATTAGAAAAGTGGGGTCATTTTAATATTTATATGGGAAAATGTAAAAATGTTGAGAAAGGATAGATTAGAGAGACCGATTTGGATGAGAGATCAAGTTGAAAAGGGCAGTACAGATAAAAGGGGCAGAAAGAGAAAAAAGATGACTGTCATTAACTCTATCAGATTTTGGAAAGGAGAGAGCGCCGGTTGTAATTGCCATTAACACAGATTAACATCCAATAGGATGAGGGTGGACGCTGCAGCATCCACGCCCTTCGTTAAATGGAAAAATCCGATCACCCCCAATTCCAGCCAGACATTCTCCAAGAAAAAAGGCCCAGTCTTAATCGTTCACTGCGCCGATCTCAGTGCATCGGATAGAGCTGTGGAAAACAGCATTGAAAATGCTATCTGTCTTCTTGTAAATATTGAACAAGTGGCCCACAACATTTCGTATTCCTTTCATCAACACTCTCACTCTCTTCCGCTTATCTTTTTATACCCCGCCTCCCACAAACACTACCACACATCCATTTCTTGACCATTGAAGCAAACGAAGATGGAATTCTTCTCCCTTCTGTCTCTCCTCCTCCCCATTCTCTTCATCTTCAAGTTCAGATATTTCTTCTATAATAACAAGCAAGACCCCTCAGGAAGACCCTACCCTACAAAACCTAGACCCTACCCACTGGTGGGTCACTTGCTACATTTTCTGAAGAATCGTGACCGGTTCCTTGACTGGTCGACTGAGTTCCTCGCCCATAACCCGACGAACACCGTCACCTACTGCCGACCAGGGGTGGGCCATGGGATCATCACAGCTAATCCGATGAATGTGGAGTACATGCTCAAAACCAACTTCCAAAACTACCCCAAAGGAGAGGCTTTCAACGACATATTGGAGGACTTCCTCGGCCGTGGCATCTTCAATTCGGACGGAGAGATTTGGAAGGTAGTGTTAAGAGCTCAGACTCCTATCCTGTTTCTGTTTCTTCTTCTTCTTCTTCTTCTTCTTCTTCTTTTTGGGAAAGAAAGGATGGATTTGGTGATCTAGTCTATTCATCATACATCATATTACAACATTAATTTTATCAACAATATTGCTGACTTTGGAATGCCCACGCTGCATGTGGCAAAGATTGATGAACGGTTTGATCACCATGACACCAGATAGGTTGTCATCTGCACATAATGCCCGGTTCTCACGAGTGGGCATTTAACTCCAGTGTGGTATCGCTTCTTTATAAGGGAGTTCTCGCTGTGCTTCCGTGAGAACCATTGGTGGGGCTCACCTAGAAACCAATCCAAATCGTGCATTCCAAGTAGACTGGGTCACTGGATGGATGATTTAATTTTTTTTTTAATATGAAGCCATTAAACTTATGGGCAATAGATGACAGGGTTAGAGGTATGAGATTAGAGTCAAACTTGATACTTGGAGTTCTCTAACATAGATCTTTTCATCCCATTTGGTCTCATCTCTAAATAGGACTCATAAATGAGCTCCATAAAAAATTTTCACCGTGACTATACGAGAACAGTTCTTACTAGAACAAAGCCCTATTGATAATTCTAATAGTTAAAAATAAATGTCATTTATTAATTGATTGTTAGATGGTATACACGCAAAAATTAAGTACTTAAGTCTGTTTTTTTCATTGGTAGTGCAATGAGGTTGAGTGAAGTGAAATATCAAGTTAAAAATGATAAAATATGAAAGAGTTGTGAATTTTTACCATTAAGCCACTATTTGGCCTACGTGGACATAGCGGAGACGCCCAATAATTCAATTGGTATTCATTTGGCGCACAGCCATCTATCACCTCGTAGAAATGGTAGAAAAGACTGTGGCGTGGGAAAAAAAAGTCACCTGGACTCAGCCACAAAATGACAGTTAATGTTGGTCCGACATTCCACGTGATTGATTCTACGGATCTGCTGCCCCCACATGCATGTGTCTTGAAAATAACTGGTGGTAAATAACTCTGACTGACGGGACCGTTCCTTGAGTTATTAACTACGATACAGTGCTTTGAACTGGTCGAGGAATGATTAATTGATCCCCTCCGCACAGTCTTTAGGGCCGTCTGGCTTTGGGCATTCCCTCCCTGATAATCTCGATTCTCGAGTCATTGGACCAAACCGCTCCGATCAAACGCCCTCATCTTCACTTTGTATGTTGTGGATACATCATACATGTGAGGTCTTTGATTCAGCCAGATTAATGGCCTGGATGACACCCACTAAATATACACATGCACACGGGATAAATCTATAATATGGAGTAAATCCTTGCAACTCCATGAACTCCCAAATATATTATTAAAATCATAGTTGTAGATGTATTATCAATTTTAAGAATGGCCTCTTACCCTAGTTGTAAGAGGCGCCACTTTTTATCTGTCATCCTCGAACCTCATCAGAGGTCTACTTTCCTCACTAGAGGGTCCCCCCACCTCACACGAGGTTTACTCCCTTCACCAAAGGCCGAGGTTTACTCCCTTTACCCTTTTTTTCATGTCTACTTTAACATGTTTGGATGCTTTTGAAATTTCTATTAATTTATCCCTCAAGTGAAATTCAAACTGCACAGGGTTATATACATTTAGAATGTTAGATTTTAAAAGACTTAACATGGTAAAAGTGGCACTTAGGACTTTTTTGCTTACACTAAAATACATAGGATAGATAAAAATGAACATTAAAGGTTCATTTTAAAAAACGAGTATCAAATAATATTTTCTTTTAGAAATATAGAATAAAAGAAGATGATATTTATTGCTCCTTTTTGGAGATTCATCTTTTATCTTCATTGTTAACCACCCTTTGCAATCTTTTAATCCACATGCATTTTAATACATACATATAGGGCTTTAGATTGTATTGTAATCTTTGTAAATTATCCTGATTTAAATAGGGAATTTAGAATTCCATTGAGACAAGACCTGCATTGTTGTTAGGAATTTCGGAGCAAAGAAAATTTTCGTTAGATATGCCTGTAGCTAAACAGGCCTTAAGACGTTTTGCCTCTTTTTAAGAACTGATTTAGATATAGTTATTTCTAATAGATATGAATGTCCATGGCAGCTCGATATTTTTTACTCTCTTTTTTAACTAATTAGACTATATTACTTTTTTAATATGATAAGTTTGTCTAATACTATTTTTACTTTATAATAAGTTTATCTACATTGTTTTTATTATAGGACAACTTTGCTCATATATGAGTAAAAGTCCTAAGTTTATGAGGTAGCTAAACGGCCTTTCAAGTGGAGTTTCCTACTTATCCGATCATAAGACCTTATGATTTCAGTAATGCTTCCCATACAAAAAGGTCCCATCACAATATCATTTGGCTGAAATATGATGACTTCAAATGTGAAGAAACTCAGGAGAAAAAAATAAGAAGAAAACCATGGATAAAGTTCGGGACTCTATTGAAATTAATTTTTATATCCAACATCTGCATTTTTATTTTCTTTTTGCCATTTTTTTCTTATTTTCTCGACAAGGGATTCAAACCCTTGTTTCACATCGCCCTCATTAGCCAGCCAGCAGCCCAATACAATTTTTTACCACATTTAAATCAAGTCTGTAAAATGGATCAATGGACAAGTTTAGGAACACTTCCTGGGTGGTCTAGATAAAATTATATCAATAATTAGGTTTGTCCATGAGTCCGTTAGCTATGTAATTGTATTTGTTAGAACTCATGGTAAAATGGGTTACTAATCGGATTATCAATTTCTACCAAAAAGGAAAAACAGGATTATCAGAAGCCATGGAGGGTGAAGCATATTAGGTTGAGATGTAGATATGGGTTCCATTACTTTTCTACAATTTGATTTACCAGCAGCGTGGCTAGGTATTCGTTTTATATTTTGTCTTGATTAATTATCTTGATTGAGATCTATCAATCTTTATATTATTTCTTCAATTAGGTGCTCTTTAACAATACATTTTTTTGAATTATACCATATTAAAGAGGAGGGTTTTGGATTCAATTTTGACCGGGAATTTTTTTTTTTTTTCAAAATCTGGCATGTTCTCTCTTCTCTCCTTGCGTAACTACCTACTATATTTCTTTATCAAAACTACTTATCTGCTATCTACTTGTATTCTTCCTTTCTTATCTTTTGTAAAGATTATGTTTTCATCTAACTATACTATTTCCTTTATACTCTGATTCGCATTCCCTTTCTACTTCAATTCTCCCTATATAATCAGGTGCTTATAGTTATTATTTTTTTCTTTTGCTTTCTTTCTAAAAATTATAAATTCTTTTAGTGCATAAATATTTAAATTACAATGTTAGCCATTTCCATGCTCTAATATGTTCTTATTAATCCAACTCCATGAAACAAATTGGCCCCTTATAAATTGTTCAATGAAAAAACATTGCTCACCCATGTCAATAATCACACCAATTTCAGGTGCAAAGAAACACAGCAAGCTTCGAATTCAACACCAAGTCCTTCCGCAACTTCGTCCTTTCAACCATCCACCATGAAATGCAATACCGAATGCTCCCTCTGTTACAGAAGGCCTCCAAAAACCAGAACACCATCGACTTACAAGAGCTTCTCGAACACTTTGCCTTCGACAACGTCTGCAAAGTTGCCTTCAACGAAGACCCAATGTGCCTCGGCCAAGAAGATGACCCCGCCACCAGCAGCCTCTCTCCAGACTTCGCACGCGCCTTCGACATTGCAGCCAGTCTCAGCGCGGGCCGCTTCAGATATGCAATCCCATTCCTTTGGAAAGTCAAGAAGTTTCTCAACATCGGCTCCGAAAAACAGCTCAAAGAAGCAATCTCCACCGTCCACAACTTCGCCATGAAGATCATACGGTCACGAAAGAACGAAGCTTCACCACCCAAGGACGATCTTCTATCCCGATTCATTGCAAGCGAAGATAACTCGGACGAATTCCTCCGAGATATCATTATAAGCTTCATCCTTGCAGGTCGCGACACGACATCTTCTACACTTGCGTGGTTCTTTTGGCTTCTTTCAACAAAACCAGCGATTGAGAAAAAGATACTGGAAGAGGTTAAATCGATAAGAAGCAAAACCCAGAATTTCTCTGGGGATTTAAGCTTTGATGAATTAAGAGAAATGCATTATCTCCATGCTTCCATCTCAGAGGCGTTGAGGCTTTATCCTCCTGTGGCGTTTGACACGAAAACGTCTCTTGAAGAGGATGTGATGCCTGATGGGACTTTTGTTGGGAAGGGTTGGTTTGTGTCCTATAATGCGTACTCGATGGGGAGAATGAAGGGTACTTGGGGAGAGGATTGTGAGGTTTTCTTGCCAGAGAGGTGGTTGGAGAATGGGGTTTTTAGGCCTGAGAGTCCGTTCCGATTTCCTGCGTTTCATGGGGGTCCGAGGTTGTGCCTTGGGAAGGAGATGGCTTATATGCAGATGAAGTTGATTGTGGCGTGCACGCTTGAGAGATTTGAAATTGAGATTGCAGAGAAGGGCTTGGTTCCGCAGCAATTACTGTCTTTGACGCTGAGGATTAAAGGAGGGTTGGCAGTGAGAGTGCGGGAGAGAGGTGTGGAAAAGATGCATTGATCGCCATCGAATGTCTGTGTGGGGATATATTAATGTTTTGTGTTTGTGGGTGGGTATTAATGGGAGTCTTTTAGGACATTTTAGTATGGTCAACTATATCCGTTTGTGTACTGTGTATTTTGCTGCTTAATAAAAATGTACCTTGTAGTCGCTATATTTTATGCACTTGACTGATGTTTCCTCTTCTTTGTTTTGTATTGTTTCTTGCTAAATGAATTAATGTAGCTAAGGGCTTATTTGAGTGACATAACCATAGTCATTTAGTTTCCTAATAAGCCTTTGTCATGTAGTAGTTGATTTCAAATGATTTGGAGTTTGATTCGCAAACTATTCATACTCTTCATGGAGTCTTATAATTTAAATTCATTATCAATCGTTCGTTATGTAAATAATGCACATGTATAATGGTTATGCGTAATTATATTTGGTTGTGATAATTTACGCATGAGATGCATATATAAGGTGTAAAAGTAGTTTGTAAATAAGACCATTTTTGCGTGAAATTTTATACATCTAACCCCTTAAAAGCACTTGCAATGGGTCCCACGTGCATATTTAATTGATGCATGATCATTATAAATAATAGTGACAAGAAAGATCTATAGTGATATTAAATAAACAAATCTGGGTTTGGGTTATTACATCCTCATCTACTTTAAGAAATGTGGTCCTCTACTTGCAGTGGGTCCCACATGCATATTTAAGGGATGCATGATCGTTAAAAATAATAATGAGAAAAAAAGATCAATAATATTATTAAATGGGGAAATTTGGGGTTAGGTCATTACATTCCCATTTACTTAAACTCTAGTGGAGCCCTGCACATGCAATGCATAAGGGGAAAGTGGAAATGGGTGGAGACTGCACGTGGGTTAAGGTGGAGAGGGGTGGGGTATTCACGTGGAGTGAGAGGAAAGAAAGAAACGAGTGAGGAGAGAGAAAGGAATTAGGAAAGAGAGAGAAAAGATAGTTTAAATGGGTTTGGGTGAGACATGGTTTTAGAGGGGTTTCGGGGATCGGAATCAAGATGATGCAGGAGATTAAAGTTTAAGAAATAAAATCATTTACCCAACGGTACCACAATCTCAAAAATCTAAAATTACATAAAAGCCCCCTAAATTCTTTGGAAAATTACTAATTACCCCCATACTATACCCAAACGGGCTCGGATCTCAACTCAACTTTGCAGGCGCGATCCTAATAATTAACCAGGTCTGTTTGGCTTCTAAACGAGCTTAATTAGCTAAAAGCATAATTAACTATACTAACTACAATCTTGGAATTTTAGGATGTTACACTACCTATTCAAGAGACAAGGCCTAAAGTGAAGATTGAAGCAAGTCAAGGGCCGGGATCACGCTTTTACCATATGTTGAAGCATGGATTTTTAGTTTTGAGCCATATACCCAATGCTGCCCTTTATTTTATGTAAAATGAGGAAAAGAATGTTGTATTTGTAAGTTTAATTTTACATGAATAAAGTGAGTTTATATATTTCTTTTTCTGCATTAATTCCTTTTGATATTTGTGTTCACACGATGTATCTCATGCAAGACTTAACCTGCATAGAAAATGTTACAAAAACTAATCAATTAGCGATCTCCCATGGTGCCACCCAAGGAATAGGGTCCTAATGGGAACCCAAGATTTAGATTGTAGGATGTCCTTAACCTATGATAGTTGAATGCAGTAGCTAGCAGTGCAATCAGGCAGGCCATATGAACCGCGGGTTTAAGCTGATGAACACTTCAACGATGCAAAGGAGGGGTTTATCTTTTACACATGGGAATGTAAATCAAATTTACATAGATAAAGTTTTACATTCTATGAGCACCATTTTCTTAAAATTCACGTATGTTCATTTTACAACATTTGTTTTGACTATGTCATAAGTGACTTAGTTTCATATGAAAATATTTCATATTTGAATTATTTACATATGTAAACCATTTTCCTATCACATGTGAAATTGACAAACAATCCTTTATCAATCCGATTTTGTGGCTGGATCCGAATTGATAGGGAACTTATGTCTCATATCTAGATCCAACATCAACTTGGTAAAAAAACAAATAGGGAACTTATGTCTCATATCTAGATCCAACATCAACTTGGTAAAAAAACAAGATGTAGAATCATTAGTTTAATTGCATAAAAGAGCTTCAATTATTCTATTTTTGGACAGGACCAAGCTTGGACATCTTAGTTCGGTCCATTTAATAGATGTGCCGGGCTTGGACTTAGTTGTAAAGAGCCCAAAGCCCAGCCTAGGCCAATTGGAAAAAAAATAATAGAAAAAAGTACAGCAAAAGGATTCAAACAGTGATATTTTCAGTGAAAGTATTAGACCATATAATTTTGCTTTCTTCCTAAATTTTATGTCAATCTCGGAGTAGCCTGTGTGGGCTTAGGCCGGGCTTGGACATACTGTTTAGAAGACAGGCTTGGCTAGAATATTCCTTAGCCTGGCGTGAACACCCCTACCACCCCACCACTCCCAACACCTTCATCATTTTCAACACCTACCTATCTTGATTTAACAATCTTAAATATTTAATGGCATATTGATTGTAGAATTCTTTTAGATTCAGTCCAATGATGAGTGAAGTTTGAATGGCCAGTTTTAGCGACAAATAAGTGCTGGCCGTTGAGGCATGTCATTCGAATGACAAATGGAAAAGTGATAGTGTAAGAAACTAGGGCAAAATCAAAAGGCTTCATGCCGGATCATGAGAAGAAAAATTATCAAAGAGCTGTACAGATCAAAGGTGGGCCCAATCCGATTGGGCCATACTCGTAGGAGAATATTTCCCCTCGTTTATACAGGAGGACAGCATATGAGTTAAAAGGGTCCATTCCCATTGTTGAGTGATCTCAATCGTTCAATTAGACCATGACCCACAATCAAATTGATCACAAGATGAAACCCAATGAAAAAAACCAAGACTAGTAAATCTATGCAAATCACATGTTCACACTCCATCAATCTGATGATGCGTCCTATCCTGATGGGCCAAATGTCGTATTGATCACAGATGGAGACCTCGATATGAACGGTCTGGAATTAAGGAGGACTTACTAATTGATTTAAGATGGGCCCCACACTGTTGCGTTATCAGCCCGCCATGCACTGGGACATATTCGACGTGGGGCCCACTTATCAAAGCAATAAAACAGCTCTGGCCACGCATTTGGAGGGAAAAACAAGAGACCTTTGCTCCTAGGGTTTCTTCCTTTCCCATCTTCTCCTTCAGTACCACCAAACCCTAAAAACTCTTCCTTCTGTAAGATTCATTTTACTCTGACTTTTTCTCTTCTAGTTGAATGCGTTTCTCTTTTTTCTTCCATCTGCCCTGAAATCTCTTTGATTTCATACACTAATTCGATGCTGTTGTCTGATTATTGTGTAATCTTCGTTTTGTATTTATTTGTTGGGATTCATTGTGAGGTTGTCAATGCATTTTTGGTGTTTATGTTTTCTTATTCAATCTATTGGAAAGGGTTGGGTAGAGGCTGAAATCTGTGATTTGGGTGTCTTCACGTGTAGATTAACAAAAAACGAAATGGTTTTTGGGCCAGAATCATATGCTGTCTGGTTGCCGGATTTGGTTTTCATCCGGTCTAGCACTCTTTGTTGGTGAGTCATGGACTCAGTGATCCTGACCTTGTGTTTGGTGGGACCCACCATTGATGGGTGGGGTTTGACAATCAGATGTTGCATGGTTGGGCTTGTGGCTGGGCGGTATCCAAGAGTTGATATAGTTTGGCCATGTATGTAAAAAGGGGGAAAAAGAACACCCTCGCTGATTTTATTTTTTTTGGTCAGCTCTTTCATTGTAATATCTATTGTGGGCTTCCAGTTATTATTATTTATATATTTTGACTGGGGGCTTCCAGTAGTTGTTTCTATTTTAGCTTCAAAGAAGATATTGCAAAACAGGACTTTTTTTTTTTTGGTTTCTGGCAGCTTGGTTTGAGTACCGTTTATAATAAAAATGAGTTGCCCAGTACCAATGAAATGGGTGGTAGATTCTTGGGTGGAAGCTATTGGTAGTTACAGTCAAATATAGGATATGTGTGTCTAGTGTCTAATGAGCTAATGGTAATAACTTGGTATACTGCAAGTTGCTGCCTGAATCTCAAGAACAGGTACCCAATTGAGATCTTTTTTCTCTTTCTTTATTGAATTGTAATGTGACTAGGAACCAAAAACCTCGTGTCTGTAGTGTAGTTATCAATCTCATTTTGGGCCCCATTTCGGTCGGCCTCCAAATAAATATTTCAGAGTTTTTTTTTGGTAAAATATAGAAAAGAAAATATATATATATATACATATACATTTACCATTATTAACAATTCAATACTGAAGCATATGTTCTTTTCTTTAATAAAATTTGCCGTTATAAAAAAAAACAAAAACTGAAGCATGTTATTTCTACATGCCAAATGAATAATTTTTTAGTGATTTAGATTTTTGAGAGTGGACCCGTTTGAGGGTATAAGTAACAAAACATATCTGAATACTCAGATTCTCAGAGCCTTAGACTGATGAGAGTTTTGTAGTCGTCCGTGTCATGGATTTTTTTTTTTCCTTTCTACAAAGGGCGGCATTTAAAAGTGGCGAGGGCATGTGTGGTTAGATTTTAAATTTTGTAGCCCCCTTTCCATTTCGTTAGGACCAAAATAACGGGAGCGATAATGGGCATTTGATTTCTTTTTTGATAAAGACCAAAAGAATGAAATAAAATAAAAGAAAGGGAAAGGAAACGGAAGAGAAATAGAGAGAAGACTCAGCTACCATCTTACATATCCTCTCATCCCCATTCCAAACCCACCCACCAACCCACCCCCCCCCCCATTCCAAACCCACCCACCAACCCACCCCCCCCCCCCCCCCCCCCCACACACACACACACACACACCACCCTATCTTTTTCCCCTCCAACCTGCGATTTAGGGTTTTGAGTTTCTCAATTTCTACCATGATTTTCCCTCCCTCCCTAACTTGACTGAAATCCAGAATTTCAGTCCAAAGTGTTGGATTTCATTTTTGACCAAAATGGAACAAAACCTAGAATGATTTTTTTTTGCTGGGAGTTGTTCGGTTCGGTTTACTCACTGACCAGCGGTGATTTCAGCTGATCCGAAATGATTTTGACAACAATGGTTTGCAGCAACGAGAACCTTCCATGCACCTGGATGTTTGCACGATTGCCTTCTAGATCCATGTTATTTTTTAACAATTGTTTTGTCTCTACCCTTTACCCTTTACTCTTTATTGAAGTGTTACATGAAATATGGATATCTATTCAACTTGCAAGTTTTATTTTTGCATGCTGTTCGATGTAGTGTGGTGGCCAAGTTTTGTGGGACTTGGTACTAGTTGTGTTGGACACTTTTATATTGGATTGCACTATGTTATACAAAAAATTCAGTTGCCTTCAACCCTTGAATTCACAATGGGTGTTTGGTCTCTAGAAAGGAAACCAGTTAAGTCTAAAGAAGCCACTTGTTTAAGCATCTCATAAAGTGAAGGACATGATATTAAAGAAATGTGGAGAGGATATTTTAACAAATTTCTAAATAAAGATTCTATAGGAGCCTTAGGATCAAGAGATGATACTTTATTAGCTGGACCTACCTTTTACCGCTAAATTAGGAGAGTAAGAGTAAAGAATGCATTAGTAATGATGAAGGATAGCAAAGGCTACCAGGCCAGATGGGATTTCCATGATTGCTTAGAAATGCTTGGTAGAAATTGAATTAATTTGGTTAACTAGGCTTTTTAGTGAAGATATTGAGAACAAAGAATGCCGGATGCATGGAGAACAAAGGAGATGCACACTGTTGCACTAATTATCGTGGGAATAAATTACAAGTCACACTATAAAACTCAGTCACAGAGAGAGAGAGAGAGAGAGAGAGAGAGAGAGAGAGAGAGATGAAGATATTTGAGAATCAATTTGGTTACATGCCAGGGTTTTCAACTATAGAAGCTATCTTCTCACTTGGGTGATTAATGGAAAAAATTTTGAGAGAAGATAAAAAAAAAATCTTCATATGGCCTTCATTGATTTAGAGGGAGCCTAGACATAGTACCTATAGTTTTGTTTTGGTGGGTTTTAAATAAAAAGAGCCATAAGAGGATATATTGACATCATTAAAGAAATATATGAGAGAGTTGTAACGAGTGTGGGAACTATTTGTGGAGAGAAATGTGAGTTTCCAGCAACCATAGTTTTGCATCAGGGGTCAACTTTAAGCCCGCGTCTCTTTGCATTAATAATGGATGAGTTAACCCCTCATATTTAAGGGGAAGTACCTTGGTGTGTGTTGTGTCCAGATGTTATAGTGTTGGTGAGTAAATTGAGAGATGGTATGAATGTGAAACTTCAAAGATGGCGGGAAGCTTTACAAGATAAGGGGTTTTAAAATAAGTCATACAAAGATAGAGAATACGAATTCCAATTTTGGTGGGGCTGTTTGAGGCATGGCGCTTGGAGGTTGGATTGGATAAAGGAAGGATTTTGTAGAGACCTTCCTTTCTGGTATTTTTATGGATCATTTGGAAGGAGAGGAATTCGCGATGTTTTGAGGATTCTGTCTCTTTTTTCTAAAGATCTTGCTCATAGGCTCAAGTTCACCATCGCCTCGTGGGCGTTGTTCCTTCCTCAATTTCAAGGGATTCCTATTGCCTAATTTTGAGGAATTGGAAGGAGGTGGCCTTTCTTTCCAAGGAGTAATGGTAGGGTTGTTTTAGTTCCTCTCTCTCGTGCGTTTTTTTTTTTTTCTTGGGGGATTGAAGTTCTGGCTGTTGTTTTTGGTGGTGTTTGCTTCTTCTTTTGTTTTTGACTTTTCAGTATAGCTCTCGGATTGTAAAGTATTTTCAATGAATGTTAATATTCACACACACACACACAAAAAAAAAAAAAAAAAAAAAAAAAAAAAAACCTTTGGAGGGGATGTGGAAAGAGCTGTAACTCCTATGAGAATTGAAGCTTAAGAGATACCATAAATAGTTTCATTTTGATACCTTGGCTCAATAATTATTAAGGATGAAGAGATTGAGAAATATGTCTAACATAGGATAAAAGCGAGGTGGTTGAAGTAGAGACGTGCTTCTAGAGTGCTTTGTGATCAGAAAATGTGGATGAGATTGAAGGGAAAATTTTATAGAAGAACAATTAGGCCAACTATATCTATCGAGTAGATTGGTGGCCTATCAAGAAGCAACATATGCACAAAATGAGTGTAGTAGAGATGAAAATGTTGAGATGGATATGTGGTAAAGTTAGGAAAGATGGACTTAAGAGCGCATTTGGGAACATTTAGGGGTAACATCAATAGGTGATAAATTAAGAGAGATTCATTTGAGACGGTTTAGATGTGCCCAATGTAGGCCATCAACAATGCCGTTGAGGAAAAAAAATTATATGCAGGTTGATCTCCCACCAAGTAAAAAGGGTAGGCCAAAGATGACGTGGATGGAAGTAGGAATGATAGATTTGAGGAAGTGCAATCTATTTGATGATTTGGCCTCGGAAATATTGGAATGGTGAAACAAAATTCATGTAGCCGACCCCCACGTGGTTGGGACAAGGCTTTGATGATGATGTGATGATGATGATATTGGCGGTCACTGATGATCTCTCTCACTTTGTCATCTCCAACTTATTATATATGGTGGGAAATGGAGAACACTATATGTGGGTATTTGCTTTGCCGATCTCCATCAGAAGCCATTATGGTCATGAACTCATGATCTCTTCTGGTGCTGCTATTGATTTGGACTCGTACTTCTATATTAAAAAAGATCGCCCTATATTTTCTGGAACTGTAAATACCTTGTTCTGTCAAATGTGTTGCTGTAGGTTACTTATAGAAGGCTTGGTTTTATCAATTGTAATTTTTTGAGTTCCTCAAGCCATATAGGGTGAGGGTCCTGTGAGTTTTAACTGTATGGGTTACAGAATAATGAGTGCCATGTGTATGGAAATTGTCATTCAGGACCTATGAGTCCTCTTGTTAATGCATTATGCATTACCTTCAATTCCTATATGCTTACTTTTATTGTTCTTGTGCTTTGTCTTACAGGATAGTTTTTAATGGCTGGGAGGAACCAAATGCCTCGGTATGTCATTGATGATCGACGTGGTTATCCTAACATGCCTGAAGGTCCTCCATTGATTCGTGGTCCTGGACTGAGGCCACCCCATCCTGCATTGTTGGAGGAGGAGCTTGAAATTCAGCATGGCGAAATTCGAAGACTTCTAGCTGAAAACAGGAGGTTAGCTGAGGATCGTTTGGGTTTGCACCGGGAACTAGGCATGGCCAAGGAGGAGTTTCACCGCATGAATATTGTCCTTGCCGATGTTCGCGCAGAGAAGGAAGCCCATTCGAGGGAGTTGATTGAGAAAGGCTTGAAGCTAGAAGCTGATTTACGGGCAACTGAGCCCTTAAGAAATGAGGTTGTACAGTTACGGGCAGAAACTCAGAAGTTAAGTACCATGAGACAAGATCTTACTGTTCAAATCCAAAATCTTTCACAAGAAATAGCGAAGCTACGGGCTGATAATCAACAAATTCCTCACATGAGGACAGAGATAGATGGTCTAAGCCAGGAGCTTATGCGTGCTAGGTGATGTTTAATACTCATTTTTAAATGCATTTCTTAGTGTTTTCCTAAACTGCACCATAGAAACCACAACCCTTGTTTGTTGTATGACATTTTCCCCGAAAATCTTTTTCAATGAGGGAGCCTTGGTTCGTCAGACTTAAACGTAGCAGTATGGACAGTGATCCTAGACTATTCAGCTGTTGATTCTCCCATGAATTACTCATGGTAAAAAGGTTGCAATGGCTACACAATCTTTCTCCAAATTCCAGTCCTCACTCTAAATGTGAGGACAAAAATGGTTGGCACATATCAGCCCACATTTATCAGAGAATTCCATTAATCAGGTGGTTAGGACTTAGGATTCTCCAATTAATATTGTTGTTATGCCATTAACTATCCATAGTAGGGCAGCTAGATGGACAATGTAGATTCACCAACCATACAACAATGCTTAAAACTGTTTAAAGACTCATTGTACAAACATGAGTTCATTGCAACGTATCCTAGAACTCCTCTTTCTATAAAACCCATCAAGGCATGCCCAAAATACATGGATGTTGAAAATCTTAAATTTGTCGGTTTTCTTTCTTTTTTTGTTTCTTATAGGACTGCCTTTGAGTTTGAGAAGAAAGCAAATACTGAGCTTCTTGAACAGAGGCAGGCCATGGAGAAAAATTTGGTTTCCATGGCTCGTGAAGTTGAAAAGCTACGTGCAGACTTATCAAGTGTTGATGCTAGACCGTGGGGTGCTGGTACTTCTCTTCTAACTTATTTAAATAAAATTTGACTTATTATATGTAGTCCCTGATTTGTTGGCGATGTTATGATTCTTTTTGAAGTCTCAATATTATTGGACGACTTGAGCAGTACAGAATAAGTACTACACGTTCTTCTCCATTCCATGCTTTCTATGTAACAATGGGATGTGACTTTTTTAAGTAGTAACATAGATACAGTCTTTTAGTATTGTCTTAAGGTTTGCTAGAGTTGTGCCTCTTGTATGTGATCAAGTTGGATGATGGACGTCCTTTCTCTGACTGGCAGTTATAGCAAATGAAACAGCTTCACATGATTATTTCTTTGAGAAAGGATCATGTGGATGAGTATTGAAGAGATCTTAAAATCATGAAGGTGAATCATGAAGGTGTGCCATTGCAGCTATTTTAAGGATTATTCGCTTAGCAGCATCTGCTTTTGAGGAATTATCCTTGTTTCTTTGGCTAAGTCATTTTTCGTTATCTTAAAAAAGATTGCCAACAGGCCCAACACACTCATGGATGAGTGGTGTTGGCACTTGGTTTCACACACATACCTAGGGATAGATTCCTGGGTCTTCAAGTTGAAAGTCTCACTACTGACCAGTCGCCCAACACAGCCAAAAAAAAGTGAAAAGATCATGAATATTCAGTCACGTCTCTGCTATAGTGCTGATGTAATACTGTCATAATCTCTTTTGTTAACTATTTTATAGTTATCAAACATGTCAACTTACAAAATCATATTTTAATGGTAAAACCACGTTTGTTTTCTGTATCTATTACTGTGGTTATTTGTTATTTTCATTTTTTTTTTCTAATGTTACCTGTTTGATGGATTGGTGTCTGAAGGTGGACCTCTTGGGATGAAATTTGGTAGCCCTGAAGGAGCCTTTCCTGCTTCATATGGAGATGGATATGGGCTTCACTCTGTATGGTTTCATTGCTTAAATTGTCTATTTGGAAGTAGTCTTTTGTTGGATCGTAGCAGTTGGCTTCTTAGTAGTCTCATTATATCCATTTATGGTTCCTTTGTTGCTTACTAGGTTGGTCTTGACAAGAGTCCTCTGTATGGAGCTGGCTCAGGTTCACTGGGAGCATATGACAAGGCTCGTTTTGGACGGCGCTAAAGTTCAGTCGATATGCTACTTTACATGTTGCAAGCATGTCTCTTTCTGATACTATTGACGCTGAAAGGGTTAGAAGTTTTGAATTTGTTGATGGGTCCATGATGCGATGTTATCTTTCTACAGAATGTTGCAAACCAAACTTATTACAGTTCTTGTGATGTAGCTTAAGCAAATATTGGGTTTAAACATAGTATCTTTTTTTATTGTCACATAATGTTTAAAACTTTTAATATGGCCACTTAAATTTCTCAAAGGATTTCCCTCTTACTGTTGGTGCTCGTCACAAGAACATATGATGATTAATTGAATCCACCTGGCTGCACTTATCAAAAAGTGCACCCTTTCAGTGAAGCCACCTGACTGCATGACAGTCGTAGAATAGGAGGGTGGTTTCTTTCTTTTTTTTTTGGAAGGGTGGCGGCTTTGTGGCCATGAAGGAAAGATTTTAATTTCTATTAGGGATAGGTCGGATATGAGACAAATAAATTGATCATAGTGAGTGATTTGAGGGCTGCATAATTTAGTGGTTTAGACATAATTGTCGAATCAGTGTAAAGATTGGATGAGTGCCAATCTGTAGGAAGGTATTGAGTGTGGTTGGGGGAGGCGGAAGTGGTTCACGAGGGAAAGCTCTCGATATCTATTAGGGATAGGCCAGATATTAGACAAATCAGGTGAATCATAGTGAGTGATTTTAGGGGCGCATAATTTAGTAGTTTAGATGTTGAGTAGAAGCAGTATTTTAATTGCTTCAGTCCTATGGTGTATAGTTGTCGAATCAGTGTAAAGACTGGATGAGTGCCAATCGGTGGGAAGGTATCAAGTGTGGTTGGATTGGATTGATTGTTTGTGGGTCCCACTTTCCAACATAAGAAGGCAGAGCTGTTATGCTTCTGTCATCTTTTTTTGTGTGGAGCATTTGCGATGTATATTCAGGGTGCTCGGGATATTCTCCATTCTCCTGATTTAGAGGTTCAATAAACTAGATGCTAGCTTTCAGCATGAAGAATATGGCAGTGCTTCGCTCGCGGATTGGTTGTAAATTTTCTTGTACAGAAAATATCTCTGTGTCATTAACTTTTTTCTGATACTTAGTGAATCACAACTGTATAGGTGGAGTTTAGTTCTTTTCCACTGGTATATGGAGGTTGTATGTTGGATTATGAGATATTGGAGTTTAACAAGGGTAAACAATATCAGTATGCATGATCCGTCTTAGGATGCAAGCTTTTGTCATTACATTGTATTGTTTTGGTTCCTTCTTTTTTTAAAGTATGAATGTGCTTCATGTTCTCCACATTTACGGTTGGTGCTTCATTGCTAGTTGTGAGCCGTGATAGGTCATATTTTCTATGTGAAAATATTTGGTACTGCTGTTATAAATTCTAAATAACAGCTAAAGGATTGTAATTCATGCATGTCAGTGATGTGCAAATTGAAGTTTTCAATAAGTGAAGAACACTTCAAGGGGTGCCATGGATATACAGTGACATTCTATCATCTGTATCATGTTCTTGTCATATTCTAGCATTAATTTAGTTGCCCCTAGTTGTTGCTCCTCATCAAGTATCTTGGTCTTCAACATTGATGAGTTTGCCCATTAAGAGCGTTTGGTTTCATAATGATGATAAAGATGATCATATGGCTTGATGGAAGGAGGACATTCCCCTTTTGATATCTTTTTTCTAGCTTGGCTTTATATTTGATTTTCTCATGATCTCATGAATTGTTGGGAATGTCACTCACAATAGTATTTTATCATTGAGTATTTGGCTGTCGATGGAATGTGCCGTGGAGGAGATTTTTCGGACGTCATGAATTGTAAATTAATTGCTTTGTCTTCTTGTCTGCTTGTGGAATGTTCGCACTTGGCTGTGCTGATACTATCTGCCTAGATGGGAACATGTTTGGGTGGTGATCGCAGCTGGTGATTCTTTGACTGCCTATTGGGGCGTTCTTTATATCCTGTATTTGCAAGTCCGTCAGAAGAATGGGCTCTGCAATTGGTGCTGCTAGTTTCTAGTAAGGAATATTTTTGCCTTTTTGATAGGTAATGACTCAAACCCACAGCCTTTCGGTTTGTGACAAAAGGGACTCTCTCTGTGTTACTGATATTGTTGCCTTCAATGCCATTGCTCACCTGCAAATGCCTGTGTATTAGTTCTGAAGAATGGATCTAAGGGAGAGTCTAATTCTATTGACTACACAAGTAGTTCTTAATTCAACTCATTGTTTTGGTTTAGTTTGTTTGTTGGGTATAAGATGGCTTTGGTGGATGTGGCCTGAAGGAACTTACTATTTCCTGTGAAATCTAGCATTCCTTATTGATACATGGTATACTGGAAGAGATGCATGTGGTGGATCTTTGTTGGCATTCATCTTGCAGTCAATTGATGGTTTTGTTGCATTTTCTTGGTTGGAATGAGCAGTCAACCTCTGAGATTGGATACCCAGCACCAAGTATAGAAGAATTGCTGGACAATGTTTGCTTACGGTGTCTGCCATTGTCCCCGTCAAACTTCATTTGATTCTGTTTATGGTTGTACAGTATTCTCTAGGTCAGAAGTTACAAAAATTCTGACAATGCTTTTGTAGCTTGCCTTTCCAAGTTGATTGTTTGAAATAGTTTGGTCACTGTTATTGTGAAACACCATCTTCCAGTGTATATCGAAATGAAGAAATGAGGCATGCCAGCTGGAGACAAATCGATTGCTGTGCTCTCAACTATATAAGCAAGTACTTTTACTGGTATGGGTCTTCTTTTATGTATTTGTTAATTTACATTTCTTCAAGCTATAATTTTTATATGTACTGTGTGCTCATTTGCATGGTGGTTCATCTTGGGTTTGAAATCTAGGTTGGTAGTGATTACTATTTTGTCTGATGATTTACACAATGTTGTTTTCAATGCACTAATATGCATTTTTCTGTTAGTGTTCTTCCAGCAAACTTGCTTCCTTTAGTGTGCCATACTGGCCAGGCGGGTGGTGTTGGGGGATTCTTGTTACTTATATTTAGAGTTTGGGATAGTCTTGCTTATAAAGAAGATACTACATGGGTTCCATTTCTACGTTGTTAGTTGATACTATATTTTTTGAGGTTGGACAATGCGGCAAGTAGTAAATTATGCCTTTTGCTCTTAAGCAGACTTCTCAAGTAGATTAATTAGGTAGTGGCTTTTGATAGGTTTGTTCAGGTCTATTCATTTTCTTTATGGTTCACTCAAGATTTGAGATGAATTGGAGTATCAGATGGATGGATAGTTGATTATTTCAGTTTTGTTGAATTAGAAAGAGCCCATATTGAGGTGCTGTAGTTGCTGCATTATCTTACTGAAGGGATAGGAGATGTTAGTCCATAACACTTGCTTCTGATCATTATCCATTACATAAATTACTGGGTATTAGACATACTTTTGCTCCGTATTAGAGTTGGAAGGAGCAGTACCTCTTTAAAGTCCCACTAGGAAAATGATCAATTTCTATCCTTGTCGATGATTGACTATATTGGTATGAATGTTTGTAATATCTGGTTAGGCCTATGCACAGTTTGTTTGACAGTTTTAATTCTTCAACAGAAGGTTGCCAGAGTTATTAATGTGCAAGCTAAAATGTTGATGACAAGTTATTTGGAGAATTTTGGTTGTTGAAAGTTTGAAATCATGCCAGAGGCCATACTCCATCTTGATTTGGTTAGCATTGACCGCTTTCCTAAGAAGGGGTCAAATGCTTTGGATATTGCTGTGGTGATTGCTTCGGGAATTTGGAAGGGTGGTGATGATAAAGAATTTTCAAGTGGAAATAGACTTTATTGGACTCATGGGTGGCCAAGATAAAATATTGGTTCTTCCAGTTGGGCCTGAAGAGCAAAAGGATTTTATGGTGTGACAAAAATTGACAGAAATGGATTTGCAATGGTGATTGGTGGTAGGAGAAATTTGTAGAAGTGAGTCCAAGTTTGTTCCGCCCCACAGCAAGGTCATTGGAAGCTCAGCAAGGTCATTAGGAGCTTGATACTCTTGGTAGCACTATAGCAGTCGTGGTCATGATTGGCATGAAAGGTGATTTAGGTGTTCTGGACTTGCATTTATGGGCCTAACACGGTTGAGAGGCTCAAAACAATCTAAAGTATTGGCCAACTGTTTCTGAGACTAGATGAGGAGCTTGAATTCTTTGGGGATGGGATCAAGCTTAATCTAGGCCTTGGCATATTCCAAATGAGCTAAATGAGGAGGCTGATGTGCTTATCAACTAGTTCCAATTGGAAATGCATTAGCATTATGGTATAAGTTTTTGAAAAATTGTTGTTTGTATTTTTTACTATAGGAGAAATGCTTTTCTTCTGTATAGAAAACTTGTTCATCTGATCTAGCGCCCTCAAGGAATATGTTTGAACTAAATTTTGATGGAAGTGTGAATGGCAACCTGGGTCTAAATGGAAGTAGTGGGCCAGCTTGGTTATGCTTTGGTTTCATGTACGTGAGTTTCTCCGATCTAGTTGATGGTGGTATTATTGGGTAATTGGAGTGGTTATTAGGAAACTCTTGCTTCTAGTTGTTGATGGCAACTCTTCATGCGCAATAAGTGGGCAACTTGTCAAAATGGCCCCTCCTAGAAATTAGTAGGAAACTCTTGCTTCTAGCCCAAGGTTGGAAAACTCGTGACTTGGACTCGACTCGACCTATGCAAAAAAAAATTGACTCGGTTAGAGTCCAATGTGGAGACTCGGGACTCGAGAGTCATTTAAAAAAAAAAAAAAATTTAACAAAGATTTAAAAATGAATCCATTGCTCATAAAATATAAATACACATTCATTTACATGCATTTATGATAATCAATTCCAATTAATAAATTTATATATGCAAGAAAAGTACTACATTAAGGAAAATAAAAGAAAAAAATATTGCATATTACATCATTTTTTACTCCAAATATTGAATGTAAAAGATCAAATATAAGTTTCAAATTACATGCTGGGCATCGTTTTTATATTGTTGACTTCAAACCTTGTGCACAATTACTTATAAAAATACTTTAATTGTTTAAAACTAGATCTTCCCATCAAATGGTTTAGAATGCAAGCAACTTTTTAAAATGAGATGATTCGGCTGAGTCTTCCCTGTATTTGACTCGATCCTTTGTCAAAATGAGATGACTTGAGAGAGTCAAGAGTCAACTCGGAGAGTTTTCCAACCATGTTTTAGCTGTTGAAGGCAACTTCCAGATATTCATAGGTCCTTTGGAGTTGGGCTTGTTCATGTTAAATGAAGGGTGAATGGAGTTTGGGTAAATTTTTTGCAGTAAAAGGTTCTGGGCATCTGCTGTTCATGTATTGAAATGCAGCATTCTCCTGACATAATGGATTTGCCTTTTGAACTCACTTTTGTGGATCTCCGAATTTGAATTTGAATTTGAATTTGAGGCATTTGCTCCTTAATGGGCTGTATTTCTAATGCCAGCATAAAAGGGGCTGGTTTGGCTGCTGTACAGGAACTACGGTATTGCATTTTCTGCTACTTGCAGAATCTAGGCAAGAATTGGGATTTCGGAATTGGGGTTGAGGCATAGGTTTAAGGAAGCTCTTCGGGTCAAATTGAAGGGAATTTTATGGGGATACTTTGGTTTGTTGGTTTGGTATGGAGAAAGATTGGTTTGGGACAGAAATTTAAAAGTTGATGGGGATTCAGGAGTTGGATTTTGGGGTTTTTTTTTTTTTTTTCTGGTGTTGTGAAAATAAGTTTCCTGTTGACAGGATGGAAAAATAATAAAATTAACTCACAAATTCATTGACCTAGAGCATGGTCTGCCAACGATTTGGCTGACACCAATTGGAAATGGAGCGGCTCTGGTGCTGGTGGTATTGCTTAAGAAAAATTTTCTTATATTGTAATTTGTCTGACTATAGGTTTTGAAGAATCTATTATTATATTTTTTTAAATTGAGATTTCCTCAAAGCTTGTAAGAAGCCCAAAACTCCTTAGAGTAGATTATCTGAACTTGATCTTGTTAGTGTTCGTAGAATAATACAATGGGATATGGCTATGATGATGATGTTAAGTGTTCATAGAAGAATGATGCCGCTAACTCATGCCGCTAACTCCTACTCACAAATACCACGGCCAGGCCTGCCATTTGTCACCCTACAACATGCTACTTGTGACCATTCAGAGATTTGATTCCTAGACAGAACAGTCAACGCCCTCACATCAGAATATTAAGATTTTTTTTCTCATTTCGCAGTTATATTCCAGGATATAAATCTTTATTTGAAATATTGAAAACCCCACTGAGATGTTTAAATTCTTAGGAATTACCCCTAATATTCTCTTCATCTTTCTTTTAGGAAACTTAGATTTGGAGATTTTCAAGTTCTCATTTACATTTTAACTGACTTTGTGTCACTATTTACTGAAAGAAAGAAGGGATTTTGTGCCACTTTCAGACATCATGTCCCTTATTTCTTATTCATTGTAAACTCCTTAAGTCTTCCCGCTACTTCCCTTATAACATAATATAGTCTTTCTTCTTCATCTTTCTTTTAGGAAACTTAGATTTGGAGATTTTCAAGTTCTCATTTATATTTTAACTGACTTTGTGTCACTATTTACTGAAAGAAAGAAGGGATTTTGTGCCACTTTCAGACATCATGTCCCTTATTTCTTGTTCATTGTAAACTCCTTAAGTCTTCCCGCTACTTCCCTTATAACATAATATAAGCTTTCTTCCACCAGCAGAATCTGTCTGGCTTGTGAAGCAAAATGCACTTCATACCCTCTTCTTTTTCATAACTCAACTTGAACTGTATAGTCTCTTTGCTTTAGCAGAACTGAGGTACTTGGATCTGCTGGAAAGTGCACATAGTGAATGATCTGTGGAGTTGAGGCTGGGGAATTGAGGCAATGAGCTTTCTGCTTCTTTAGATTCTTCATAGTTTATATCCTTAAGGGAGATAGCAACTATAAAATGAAATAAAAAAGCCGAAATCCATTTTGACATGTCATTTTTTTTATTATTGGTAACTAAATGCATTCTCATTAGAAGAAGAAATACAAAGATCACTGGTCAAAAAACCTGGAAGATCAGAACAGTATACTAGAGCTATTCCCTCCTCAAAACAGCTAAAATTACAAAAAAAAAAACAACAAAAGGAGAAATACGATCCTCACCTTGCTTTGCTAATGTGTCAGCCATAGCATTGGCTGAGTGCAAAATATGAGTAAACTTCACTTCAATCAAAGAAGACAGTCTTGATCTCATTAAGAATAAAATGGTACTTCCAAGGACCACCATTGCGAGCCGAAACCCAAGAGGGAGCATTAGACGAGTTGCTTTCCACAATAAGCTTTGATCGATGAATGCAAACGAACACACGAAGAGCCTCCAAAAGAGACCACGATTCCGCCTCATTGGAGAACTTCATCATCACCTTCCCCTTATTGTTTCAGTGCACCCCCTTATTCTAGATTGACCCGGTTTGCCTCTAGCCGCACCATCCACATTTCACTTCAAATCCCCCTCGAGCAAAGGAATCCAACTCATCAATATCTCGACTACATGAGGCCCACAATAAAGAGCAGCTTCCCAATTTTGGAACACACCATCAAACCTAACAGGACTGAACTCTTTCCTTGTTACACTTCTTTCGATCCAAAAAACCACAATTGTATAGAGAACTAGCCGCCAGAGAGTAGCCCCACACCCATGAAAAGGAACCATGCTCCAATCCTCCACCAAGCTAAATAGAGTCTTGGGAACATACCATGAGACACCACATGTAAAGTTCATTTTATGCCATAAGAAGGAAGAGATCGATGGTCTCCCCCTCCTCCCCGCATAGCGGACACAAGTTTTATAAATTATTCGAACTCAAACCTCTTGTCCCGAGGTTGTCCACCGTAGAGACATTGCCCAAAATTGCCAACATGGTAAAAACCTCCACCTCTAGAGGGTCTAGACCACGCCAAAGGCGAAAGCAAGGAAAACTTTCCCCCGGCCTCCTCCAAAGATGAATATAGAGATATCTAGAGGACAAAGCTCTAGACACACACTGCATCCATATGCGAGAGTCCTCATTCCTGTACAGAAAAAATGTTAGAAGAAGACTGGACAACGACTCAAACAAGGACTCCTCAGGCTTTTATGGAGGACTGTCCTAAAACTCTAACCAAGAAACAAAGCCTCCCTCACCCACATAACAGTCTTTAACAGAAGACAATTTGTTAGAAGCTAACTAAAACAGTCTACCAAAGACACTCAAAAGAGGGACCCACACCCAACTAGTCATCTACCAAAAACGGGCTATTTCCCTCCCCAATTCTGAAACCCACCCCCTTTGGAAATAAAGCGGACCACAAGTTAGACACCAGATACCTAGGAACTTTACAAGTGTTCCAACTTCACTCATCTTCCTCTTATTTGGACACCACCACCTTCCTCCACAAAGCATCTCTCTTTACCCTAAATCTCCACCACCATTTAGCTAGGAGAGCCCAATTTTTCAACTCCAAATTGACCATACCCAAACCACCTGGAGAAATAGGCTTAATCACATCGCACGACTTCATGAGAGAAGCTTCCTTCTAGAGTGCTGCCCTCTCCACCACCATTTAGCTAGGAGAGCCCAATTTTTCAACTCCAAATTGACCATACCCAAACCACCTGGAGAAATAGGCTTAATCACATCGCACCACTTCATGAGAGAAGCTTCCTTCTAGAGTGCTGCCCATCTCATAAGTAATACCATCGAATGCGATCCAATCTCTCCCTCACCCTCTAGACATATGTCACAGTTGCCAATTGCTCTGAGGAAAGAGCCCCCACACCCCTCTGCAAATGTTCGATAGTCATCCTCCCATTCCTGAGGCTGACCCATTGCACAAGGCTCGTCTATGTTAACCGCCACTCCACTGCCCCCATCCTTTTGCAAGCTTGAAATGCTATGGCTTCGGTTCTGACCTTCAACTTCCTTTATCAACACCTCTTAAATCTCATCTACACATGATGACTTCCCATCACCCTTTCCTCACTGTTGGCAATAATTTTGGATGCATCTTGCCATGGATAACTCTTTATTACCCTACATATCCCCATAACAAAAGCTATCTATTCTTAAAACTTCTTCGGCCCAAGCTAGTAATGGATTACCAGAAAGGTTTATCTAAGATTGTCTTCCCCTTAATGACCTGTGCAACTAGCCAATGTCTTTATGGAATGAAGCAAACTCATTTCTAGGATTCACACTTTTGCCATTACATTGTGCTCTTTTTTGATGTAGAGGACAATATTAATTGGTTGGTTGATCTTTGTTCCAGTCTTTTTATGTTCCAAACTTCCTACTATCCTCGTTCCAACCTGATCTAGTTGAGGGTCTGAACTATCAACTGCTCCCTCAATGCTTAAATTATCCCCATCTGCACTGCTGCATGCTATATAATACCTGGATAATTTATATGCCTCATGTGCTCATATTCACAGGACATAAAAACTGATAATAGGTAATGTACAGATACATGTTAGCTACAATTTTGGCCTATCCTGCTCTACTAAGTTCATTATTTCATTAGGTTTTATTGGTTTTTGTATGTACCAGCATTAAAAATTGTTAGAACAAGAAGAAGATGGTTTGTTTGTTTTGCTCAAAAACAGACCAAAATTAATGACTAGGTTTGAAAGCTAAGATTATGGAATGGGAAGATTAGTTGAATCATGTGTGATCTATCCTCTGAGGACTATATAAGTGAATGGATCCTCTCCTCTGAAGCACTCAATGGAATACAATTATTCTTGCTTGGTGAGTATAATGTGTTGAAAGCTAAGATTATGGAATGGTGTTGAGATGTGTGGATGTGGTTTAAGCTCCAGCTTGGAGAGTGTCATTCGTTGCTCTCTTCCTCTCTTATTGCATCTGCTTCTGTGTTGGAGTGTAATTATTAGTTGATCGATCAATGGAACGCAATTAGTGTCTAAGACTATGATACCCGGATACTTGTACAAGCCCAATGTATCCGTATCAGACCGATACGACACTTGTATTGGTACCGGATACTACACTAATACTTCTAGGGAATAAGTGTTAACAAATCCTACATATAATGTTCATTATTTCAGGTAGTTCTTTTAATATTTTTACTTCTCACCATAAAAAATGCAAGAAAGGGACGAAAACAATGATAATTTCATTGATTCAAATGTGATCTAATGAAAAAATTTGGACACCCATATCTTTATCCATATCCTAGATTTTCAAAAGTGAGGAGTCGTATCCCCGATCCCCGTATCAGTGTCTGTATCCATGTATGTATCTGTGTAAGTCAAATCATCTAACCCTTGATGCCAATCTGACTGTGAAAACAACCAAGCATTTCCCTTTATCATTGAATTGTGCTCCCCCAATACCGGCCGCTCTCAGTTTTCTGCAGGCTACCCCATCCATGTTAAAACTTAAAAGAACCCACTGGAAATTGGTCCCATTTGCTACTTCGCTAAGCTGCATTCCTCTCCAATTTTGCACACATCCTAATTTTTGGAGAAGTCTTCCAACGTATAGCCCCTAATCTCTGACCAAACTAGCAGCTATGTGAAAAATCAATCAATTCTTCATAGCCTCTCTTTTTGTTAAAATATTCTGTAATTTCTTGATTTCCATGAACGCCACAAGACAGCCACTATAGAACACCTCCATAGTCACTTGTCATGAAAAGAGCTTTTTTTTTTCTTTTTTAATTACTACATTGGTTCATTGGTACAGTACAAGAGTAATGTTTTGACATGAACATCTTTCTCCAAGGTTCAAACTTATCATTTGCTTTGCTTTCTTTTTTGACTCATGAGTACCACATCATCTGCAAACGGCATATACCACAAAACTTCATATTGGGCCATTAAGTTGTCCATAACAATGGCAAAATAGTAGGAACTCAGTGCACCTATGGTGTGATCCAATTTCAACTGGAAACTTTAAGGTTATCCATGAGCGATTCTTTTCTGATGTTTGCCACTTTAAGTGCCTCAGTATTCCAATGTAAATCTTACCTGAATTAATAGAGACCACCTGCAAATTTCTTCTCTCTATTGACCCCTCCCTGACATAAAGTTGTTTTTTGAAATATTTGATTCAAGTGAAAAGGGGTTCCTCTTTTACTCTCGTAATATTTACAATATGCATTTTAACTTAAATAGCTCTCTAGTTTTCTCAGTTTTGAATGTCTCCCTTGTTCTTATAGAAATGGACTATGGTGCTCTTTATCCATTCATCGCACATGCTTCCATTACTTGGAACAATTTGGTTAACAAGTATCCCAATTTGGCCAATCTCAATCCTTGTAATTCTAAGAATACCTTCTAGTCTTAACACCATTTTTTTTCCATTCCAAGGTATTCTTTACTTCTCTCTCTTTCTCTCTCTATATATATATATATAGGGAAATGCTCATGTGAGAGACACTCTCACCAAGTTGGTGAGAGATGGGTGGGGGCCCTCTCATAAATATCCACTCTTACCAACTTAAATGCAAGGACCCCAACTATTTATGTGAGGGCCCCCACCCATCTCTCACCAACTTGGTGAGAGTGTCTCTCACATGAGCATTTCCCATATATATATATATATATATTAGATGGGTATTCTTTACTTCTATTCTGTCTGTTTCATTGATCAGCTCAACCTTGCTCTAAATTATGAATTACTTCAGTTGTATATTCCTCATTTAATAGGTCTTTAAAAACTAATCTATTTATATTCAACGTCATTTTCTTTTGTCAAGTTTTCCATACTATAATCCTGGCAAGCTTACACTTCTCCCTCTTCTTAGCTCTCAGCTGCAGGTACAAATTGTCATATGGTTCATACTTGATTTATGCCTTTCTTTTCAGCATTATTTACTTATTCTTGTTTAAGTGTTCCTTACTTCTTTACTAATCGTTTTCTACTATTCTGGTTTTATTTTCAACAATGACTTTTTGAATTTCATCACCTGTTTTTCTTACATGTATGACTCTTCTTCCCCCTAGGATTCTTCTTTGGCAATCAGTTTAATACGACCCTTTGTTTGATATCACACTTCATCAGAATTCATAATTCAATTCCGAATTTCCTGTTCTATTGCTTCAATGCTCTCTGGATATTGTTTATATGTCTCCTTTTATTCCATCACCTTCTTGGAGAATTCTGCATTTACTTATCTAACTATTGAACTAAGCCAAACTCAATAGATTGGAATACTTGACAGAACGTTTATACTATCTAACAATTGCTTATTTGCTTCAGATGTCCTAAGAGTGTTTTGCGAAGAACTGAAAAAGTTCAACATGACCTTTTGTTGAATGATTCTGTTGACAAAAAAACAAAACAAAAAAATACTTGGTTAGATGGGAAACAGTGTGTCAACCTATACATAAAGGTGGTCTGGGTATTCGTTCCATTGAGAAGGTAAGTAAATAAAGCTCTTTTTGGGAAAGTGGTTATGGAGGGTGGGCGAGCCTAATCAAGGATTGTAGAGGAAGATCTTACTAAAAAAAATATAATTTGGGCAATGATGGGTGGTTGGTATTGGTCATGGTTATAAGGCTTCAGGTATTTGGAAGTCTATTCTTTCTGTCAAAGATGATTTTGTTCCTTTAGTTCATTGTAGAGCTCACAATGGGAGGAGGATCAGATTTTGGAATGATGAATGGTGTGGTCAAACGGTGTTGTATCATCAATTTCCTAATCTTTTTATGTTGGATAAGAGGCAAAATGCTTTTGTGATATATAATTTTTCCTATTCTGAGGGAGGGAGTTGTTTGGGATTTGTCCTTTGGAAGGAATCTTTTGGAATGTGAAATTTCTGATTTTGCTTCTTTGCTTGTCTTAGTAAGTAAAGTGTTTTTATCAGGGGGGTAATTCTGATGTTGAGTATGGAAACCAAATGTTGAGGGCCGGTTTTCAGTGAAGTCTTTTTATAATGCTTTGGCTGATTCTTTAGGAAGAGTGGAGAAGGCACAATTTTTGGACTCCTTTAGTTCCACCGCGGTGGTGGTTTTCTGTTGGATAGAGAGGTTACATAAAGTTTTGACCATAGACATGTTGAGACGAAGGAATCATATCATCATTAATGGGTGTCCAATGTGCTTGGAAGATGAGGAAATGGTGCATCATTTGCTGATTCATTGTCCTTTTGCTCATCGAGTGTGGTCTAAATTGTTTGAAATGTTTGGTATGGAATGGGTTATGCCTAGGACAGTTGAAGTTCTATTTGTTCAATGGCATTAGCGCTGTAAATTTATTCGGAGTAAGATCTTATGAGGTTAGTAGTGTATGCTACTTGTTGGAAGCTTTGGTTGGAGATGAATAATAGAGTTTTTCGGAATAAGTCTTAACTATGTGATGAAGGTGGTAGTGTCCATAATTTGGTCTGTCTCCGAATGGGCAAGTACGCGTAAGGAGTTTAATGGAGGTTCAGTCAAAGATCTTTATAGATCTTGGTCTTCCTTCTTTAAAGGTGGTTGGCTAGTTAAGCCCAGAGTTAAGAGTTGCATGGATGAATCCCCCTGCTGGGGTTCTAGAGTCGAATTTTGATGGTAGCTTGGTTCGTTCTTTGCGAAAGGGAGGGATAGGTGGAGTTATAAGAGATTGGAATGGAAAGATGGTAAGGAGCTTCTCTGGGCCGATTGACTCGTTGGATGCTAATGAAACTGAGTTATTTGCTATTCTTGTTGGTTGCCGAGAGTTGCTTCAAATGGCTGGCTATGGTGCTATTCTTGAGGGAGATTCTTTCTCGGTAATTAAGTGGTGTTCAGGTAGTTCTTCTTATCCATGGAGATTGGCAGATTGGGTGGAGGAGGTGCAGGATATCTCAAAGAGATTGGGAGCCACCTTCAATCATATTCTTAAGGAAGCTAATGCCATGGCAAATAGTTTTGCTCATGAAGAAGTGTTTAGCTCTACCATATCTTTCGATGAGTAGTTAATTTTTCTTTTCTTTTTGTTGGTTTCTTTTGCTGCACTTTGTTCCTTTTTGTTTTGGTGAAATAAAATTCGATTGTAATAAAAAATAAAAATAAAAAACAATAGCCAAACTTAATAACCTATATTGTGCTAAGACTCAAACAAATCTTGCAGACTGATGTTCTTTGTAAAATTAGTCTGTCCTCTTAGTTGATTCTTAAATGTCACAGTGTATTCATCCTTCTCAAATTATGTATTAGCTATTGCAGGTTCAGAAGTCATGACATATTGACATAATCAAGGATAGTTTCCCTCATATCATTCTTTTACCCATGATATATGGCTTATCCATCTCCGTTCTCCCTATATGACCAGTAGTCTCTTCCTCATCTATAATATTTTCCTCAGTTTATATCTCTTATACTAATTCATCCTTCAGGTTCCCAAAATTCTTCTCATCACTTTCACTTAATTCTGCCTGATGTGCGCATAAGCATTATTGATGCTTAGGATAGTTGTGCCTAATTCAATCCTTAACCATTATACCCTTTTCATTCTCTCTTAACCTCTACAGTCCTCTCCTCTAGATCTCTATTAATTACAGTGCTTGCACGCAAACCTTTATGCAAATTGTCTAGCTTTTCTAGTCGCTTGGTTGGAAGCAAGCTGTATTTTTGTCTGAATGGTAAGCAAGCAGTATATATCCTCTTTTTTCATAATATCCACAAATTCCAAGCTCTTTCCTTACAAAATATCCACGTTCCAAGAGGCTAATCGCCTTTATCCACACTTGCTCTTCATGGTGTGAAACCCTTATTTTCCATAGCACTCTTGTCGCCTTGCCGCATGTTGCTTCAAGGGCCAACCCTCGCCCACTTGACACTAGAACTGGGTTTTGTCACTTCGTGTTGTCTTTGGAACGTCTTAGCATTAGGTTTTTTCCCCCATATTACAACACATCTGTATGTACTATATATACTTACCATTACTTCCCTCTTTCACCACTTCAGCAATAGGCAAACTATTCGTAGCTTTGGAACAATCTAGCCTGTGTACTCCACTTGGAAGCATGATAATCATGGGGCGTTTAGGGATATGTAAGGTTTCCATATGACCATTTGTGTGTGAAGAATGGGAGCCGTCTAATCATGAGCAATACTGTTTTGAGGGGCTTCAAATCCTAGCTGTTAGATTTAATAGTGAGATAGGTGCCAAAATCTGCATGATCAATTGGAGGGCCTAACTTGGAAAATGTCAAATTTTAGTTGGTGCTAATTCACAAGGCCAAATGATTCTAATGCAGAAGAATCGTGAGACGACTATATTAATGAAAGGTTGCACACAATCTAGAATCATCTATCATAGAACTTGTTGAATTCTAATTCAACAAAAGATAGTACGGAAATTTGCAAAATGTGACTCAACTTGAATGGAAGAATATCATGAATGTGCTCCTTTTGGAGGGTCAGGTGTATATCGTTGGACTTCTAAGTCTCTGGTAGCAGTGCCTGGCTTGATATCCTAACTTTGAACCATGATAAAGCAGATCAATCTATAAATAGTGGTATCAGAAAGTTCTAGGTAAAAAAATGCTGTGACCTTCAAAAAGTTCCTTTATAACCAAATGAAAACTCTCCACACTGAAAAACAGATAGATGCCAGAAAACCTTTTCAAACCCCTTAATGAAGACAACTTTCTCTAACGGTAAACATTCTTAGGTTTCATTTATGTGCCAAAGGCTGTACTCCAGTTATGAAAGCCTTTTCAGCAAAAAATGGTGAGAAATCAATGGTGTCTCTTTTATCAACCAGTAGCGCACTTGGATGTTCACAGAATCGGTTGTACGTGCACATTTCCAACAATTTTAATATCCAAGTGATTTTGGAAAAGGAAACCCCGAAATGACGATCTTAAATGAAAATGAAGAGGGCTACCAATATTCTACTATTTTTCTAGGACAGTAACTTTTTTTAGATTTGGAATTTACATATTTAATCGATGGAGCAGGTGAATCTGAAATTTGTTGATCCATATCTGATGGTTATCTGTTAATGTATTTGGATTTGGAATCCGGAATTGTAAGAACAAAGATGAATTTGAAGCTCTTTGGGGCAATTTGGAATTTGAGAGTTGAGACAGGATTAGAAATAAGATTTATTGTGGTTTTTGGTCTAGGTTTTCAGTGGGTTGGTGGATGCTGTTAGGATTTCTTGTTTGATACCAAGATCTTGATATTAGGCACAATAACTTAAAAAAAAAAAAAAAAAAAAAGGTTCAGATTGCTACTAGATTGGGTTTTCTAGAACCTGAAAATGTCAGGTCCTGGATTGAGTTGAGGGGAATTACTTAGCTAGAACTGTTCAAATTCAGATTGCAATGGCTTAGAGATCAAAACAGCAAGAGATTATTTGGAGCCAAAATCTAAATGTGCTGTACTTGGATCTGCAAGTAAAAGAAGACAACGATGCGCAGGATGGTGGGTGCAGGAGAGGTAGTCTGGTTTTGGAGGAATACCTGCAGATCTGTCTACAGTGACCTTTCAAGCTCTTGGCTGCAAGCCTGTAACAGAACCATCTTTCATACATTTTAAGGGCCACTCGGTGTTTCCTGGCAATCTTCATACTTAAGTGGTCAGTGGCAATGATCGAGTCATCACCTTTGGGAACCCTACCAGTCATTGCTGGAGATGCACTGCAAGATTCTTGAGAACCAGAGGAATGTTCATGGGGATTTTGAAAACTACCCTTTGGGCAAAACCCATGAACACTCTCGTACCCCTCCACAAACGGGTAAAAAGAAGAAAAAGAAAAAGAAAAGGAGCCACAGATTCTACTGTGGTGCTTGTAATGCAGATAAAAAAGTAATGAGGGGGTTCTACTTGTATTTCTGAGATTTCTGGTTTCACTTCTTAATTTATGAAAAGTTGGTTGACTTTCTGGCTGTTTATCAACCATCTTGATCTTACTGTTATCCAATCTTTTGTAATTTTGTTGTCTTATCATTTCTCTTTTCTAATTAAAGAACTCATGTTTTTGTTCTTCTCTTGTGCAGATGAAAGGTATGCAGAATTTTGTGTTAACCCTGGAAAAGCCTTCAGGTATGGCTTGTTTCCTTGATCCTGGTTACCAAGCTTTAAACGCCAGGCAACCACCAGATGATGAATGGGCTGTCAAAAGTGTTTCATAGATGAAATATCTTCAATGTGCCAGTCAGTCAGCTGGTTTTTATTTGGTTTGATTCGATGTGGCATTTGGTGTGATCTGATTATAATGTTCTCTGCAATCAGTCATTCACCTTGGAGATAAATCCTCACAAATACAAATGCCCATGCTGTAGCAGGTTAGATCTAGGTCACAGTATACTTGAAACCATTTAAGGAAATGGGGAGGATTCAGTGAGTGTTTTGACGCGCGGAGCATTGATTTTGGCATAAAAAAAACGTGGGAAGGCTGGTCTTGACTCCAGGAGCCTGGGACACTACTTTGTTTTGCTATCCATGGGGGTTCTTTTGTATTTTCCTGGAACCTGTTACTTACCAGTAGGCCTGTCAGTAAATTAGAAGCTTGATTTGCTTATTTTTCATGTTTCCCGGCTTGGTCCTAGTGGCCTCTGGTAGCTTTCCCATAACTGGAAAATGCTGTTCAATTGGAAAATGCTTAAACCAGCATGCTGGACATATGGTTGGTAGGCTGAAGTGTTAGTTTTGATGTTTCTTCGTATATTGTCTGTCATGCATCATTCGTTGCATAGTTTTGATTGGCTTTCTTCTCTGCAATAATGCTTATATCCCTAGACGAGCCCAGAGTCACTGTTAAGGTACTCATTGTTGTAACGACGGCTGCGTGTTTAAGTTATCTAACCATGTCAAAGGAGGAAAAAGGTGGTGTCATCTCTAACGAAACAATTTGTGTTTTATGCCCTGAAGGCTGTTTGGATGCACAAGAAAATGCAAGAAAATAATGTTTTCATAAATATAATCTTTCATTTTCTAAACACAAAATTTTGGACATTTGGCAACCCAAGAAAATTACAAAGAAAAGTTTATTTTTCTTTCGTAAGTCCATTATCTTTTCCTATGGCTCTCCCATGTAGAAGGCTTTCTGTCATATAAAAGAACTTTCAAAATATGGTTTACGAAATGGTTGAGTAAATTTTCTTACTAAATCAAATCTATTGATGTGTTTGGTTACATGTATGGTAAACTGAAGTGAAGGTAGATGTCAGATTACGGTAAATGTGAGGTAAAATAAAAGTAAAATGAAGTATATGGCGAAGTAAAGTGGGAGAGAGAAAAGGCGACTTGTGATTAAGTTTGTAGTAAAGAAGTGGCAGCTATGCTTTATTATTCCACACTGCCTTTTCATCTGTACATGGTAAATGCAGAATATGCCACATCTATAGGTTAAGGCATGTCTATTTATATGTATGGTAAAGTAAAATAAAGGTTTATGAGACTAGGAAGCTATCGACCACTCTAAATGTCTCATTTCGTAATGAGATTAGATCAACCAACTCGATCGCGGATGCATTTAACCAAGCATGGGGTTGAAAGATTGTTTCCATGGGTGAGTGTGATTATGTAATTGGGCTGGGGTTGGTATAACACTCTTGTACCGTCTTCCAACCTTTTTCTCTCTTTTCTCTTTTTAGCTTTGTATTTGTTGCTTTCTTTTAATGAAGTTTTGTTACCGTTTCAAAAAAAATAGAAATAAAATAAAGGGTGATGTAACATCATGTTAAAATATGAGTGAGATCAAGTATGTGGTAAAGTAAAGTGGGAGTGTGAGTTGTAAAGTAGTTTTTTTTTTTATTGACTTGACTTTACGACACTCTTATCATGGTATTGTCATAAAAAAAAAAAAGTGGCTTGTGGTTAAAAAAAAGTGGTAATTAGATCTTATCACAGTACATTTTCATCTAGACATAGTAAATTACATATAAATTAAAATATTTTCTAAGAAAATAATCTATAATAATGAACTTTACTATGATCAATGACCATCAATTTGATATTATCTTGAAATCTGTTAATATATATTATAATCTGTAGTACTTTCTAAACAACTCAATTTAAATTCTGTTGTTTTTTTCAAAAAATAAAAAATAAAAAAATCACAACATTTAAATATTACACTATTCTATTCAGTAATATCTATTTTTTACAATATTATCTTGCGTCATCATCCTTTTATATACACCTCTTGCCTTCTCAAGTCACATTCTCTCCACAATTCTTGTGCCATCTTAGTTAAAGAGGAAAAAAAAGTAAAAAAATAAAAAACTGACAGAACAGTTGAGGATAACCTGGGGGGTAGGTACTGTTAACTGCTTGAGCAGCCACAGCTCCCAAGTGCTTGATTTGGTCTTGTCCTTTAAAATAATATCCATCTAAATCTGGCCACCCACTAGGCCACAATGGAACCGAACCCAATTACTTCTTTTGGTCAACCGGTTAGGGGCCCTGTACATGATCTAACTGTCCATATTGTGGACTTTGCGATGCAGACGACCAGAAGTCTTTGATTATATAATATAGCTTTCCATGTGCTTATAATGCCATATTCCATGTTACCTAGTCTTTGGCTAGCAGTCTCTTTCTCTATATCGTTTAAAGCAGCACTAGAAGATGAACGTGTTGCAACCTACTTTAAATCTCTGTCCTTTGCCTCATTAATGGGCCGCGTTGAGAAGCATTTGAAGGTTTATTTAATCAGCGTCATGGAAAAGCTATTATTCCTTTTACATGAATCCAGATCCTCTGGGGTCAGCCCTCATAAAATTCAGAGGCCATCCTAATATCCATTAGGAGCTACCCAAAAAGCAACAAAATGCAACTTGATTTGAAATTGGAGCGAGACCATAATTCCAAAACTCCTTAGTAACTCTGATTGACCAGAGATACGTCTTACAAATGAAAGCAAGCCCATCATTAATAAACCAGTTTCTACTGAAGCCGAAGCTGAAAAAGCCTGCATAGCAATTGCAACAAGACACGAGTTACAACAAAAGATAGTAAAATGGCAAAACGATATAAAGATATAAGTAGAATATGAAGGGCGAGAAAAAGAACTCAATAGAGACTACAAATAACAACCCAACTACCAACTGCAAGGATGGTCTCAACAATACGAGCCACCAAATATTCGTGAAATGAATTTAAACAATAGAACCATGTGTCCAGCTCAAACCATAAGCATCCAATAAAAGACTAAAGACTAACATTTTAGTTACAATCGAGAAACACTCCAAAATGACAAAGGCCCTAACACGCACACACCCACTAGGAAAAGGAGGGAAAGAAAATTAAGAAACCAGAAAAGATATGCAAAGAGTTTTTCTCTGAATAAAAGAAGACGAATATCAGGTTTTGAGAGGAAGATGAATCTTCTCTCACTGCTGATCAATGGAGAATCAGACGTATACATAATCCATCACAATGCACTGTTTCAAGAGTCAATTTTGTATTATTGTTATTCAAGTGTCAAACACTGGAAAAATCTCAAGATCCAACAATAAGAAGCAAGACAAGAACAATGGTTAATAATTTATGGTAACTGGGGATAAATACCTAGAGGTGTCCAGAATTGTTAATTTGATGCAGTTTCCATTGCATGGAATGGAAGCTTGTTGAGAACCAAATCACTAAATAGATGAACCACATCCAAACCCCTCCCATCTTAACCCCCAATCATAGGAAGTAATAGGCTTCTTGGAAGGATTAGACTTGTGCTAGCCTCTAGAGTCAGTTTGGAAAAGGAACCATCCGCTAGTTTCCTTGCTATCACAATTCATCAGTATCAATTGCATATATTCGATTTAAGCAGAAAATTCACAGAAAAAATGAACCACGTCTGAATATCTGATGGGCTGACCCACCCAACCTACAGCTACAGTTTCATGCCCAAAAGAGAGGATTTGTTGACAACTCTACATATAACAACTGCATGTCATCAATCAATTTGATCAAACAACCACATAAATGGAAAAGAAACAGTTACTAAGATACAATACTATAAACAACAAAAGCTGAAAATAAAAAATAAGAGTAATGTATTCCAACCATGTGTCCCTGAGATCCCGCTATCATTCACTGAGGGACGAGTAATTTGGAAACTGTAAGTGCCTAAATTAATACGGACTTGTTAAAACGGATGTAGAACCTCTTGGGAAAGATCGAATGCCTGAGACCTGAAAGGGAAGGAGAGAAACAGAGGTCAGAGACCCTGGCTGCTATCAGTCGAAGGCACTCCGATGCCTAAGTTAGTTCAATAACTAAACAAAGGATGAGTGGTAAGGAGAAAGGAAAGATAAAGAGTGTGTATGTGTGCGTATGCTTGCGTACCTTTCTGGGACTAATCCCTGGGACACATATAGGTTGAAGTCCCGTCAGACTTTCTCTCAGTGGAGGTAGGTGGTGGTGAAGTCCCATCGGACCTTACCTTGACACCTTGGTGGTAGGTGGAGGGAGAGTCCCATCGGACGGCTTCCCATTCTTTCTAGGACTGCTGACGTGACCGCCTGATAAGGACATCTCCTTTTTGCTATCAGTCGCCCACCCTATCTGACAGCACGTCTTGCAACGTGTCCGTACTTTTACAGGAACACGATTGTAATTGACTGATACTCAGTACTCAACTCTGTTAACCGAACCGGGTTGAAAGTGATACCGAGATCAGAAATAGCTTTCAGATGGACGCGTCCTGCAACTGCTGCCGAGCCGCATATAGCTGGCATTGTTGCCAAGCTGCATATAGCTAGCACTGCTGCAGAGATGGCATTGCTGCCAAGTTGCATATAGCTGGCACTGCTGCCGAGCTGCATATGATTGGCACTGCTGTCGAGCTGGCGCTGCTGCCGAGCTTCATATAACTAGCACTGCTACCGAGCTGGCACTGTTGTCGAGCTTCATATAACTGGCACTGCTGCCGAGCTGCATATGACTGGCACTGCTGCTGAGCTGCATATAACCGAGACCAAACTCAGCCGGTACTTTTACTGAAGCTAGCACAATCTCGGTACTGCGGGAATGCCCCCACACAATTGCCCGCTAGCTTCTGACCTCTTAGAGTTCTCTAACTCTTTGAGGTTGGAAGCTAAGTATTATGATGGAGGAGTCTTCTCAGCATTGAGTTTGAAGCCCATGCTCTTCTTCATCTCGGTGCCGGTTGCTGACGTCTGATCCCTATCAAGCTGTCGCTTCGTCTGTCCGAGATAATTAATAGCCTTGGTGATAGAATACTTGGTTCCGCAACCAAACATGTTTCCAATTGCCGAGGTAGGCACCGAATTCTCTAACTCGGTGTTTTAGCCTGCGCCTTAACCATTTAAGGCTTTTCATCATTCCCCTAATGCTCCGTAGCAGTTAGGTAGGTACTTGCTGAGTTCAGCAACTTGGCGAGGATTGACTTCAACTCTCTCGAACTGAGGAAGGAGCTGCTTTGCATGAGCTAGGTAAGCTGCTATCCTTTCGTCGCGAGCTCGGTAGTCTCCGTTCAGTTGGCTCGTCACCAGCTGGGAATCATTAAAGGCCATAAACTGCCGTGCCCCCAGGATTTTAGCGTTATTGATTTTTTTAGGACGTCAAACGTTTGACTTAGGTCTGCCAAGCGGTCCTGTGACCTTTTAGACTTGACAACCATGTCGTCAATGTAGACCTCTATTGTCTTACCGAGCTGGGCCTGGAACATCATGGTTACCAACCTATGGTAGGTCGCACCTCGAGGTGGGAGCCGAGACCACTGCCGAGCTTGTCGAGGCATTGTTTCGGTTCACCTCCTCCCTCCGAGATGATTTATTGCCTCTCTTGGAGGGTCTGTCTTCCTGCCAGAGGCCAAAGCTTTCCCGAGCTCGGACCTCTTCTTCTTCTTGCTCAATAAATTGGTTCACCCGGGCCATCAGTGCCTTCACCGTGACCATGGGGAACCGCACCAAATCCTTCTGGAGCTTATTGCCTGGCAATAAGGCCTATTTGCAGGACCTGATGGCCACCCAATCGGTGGAACCCTCGACCTGGCTGTAGATTGTCCAGAATCTCTTGATGAACTGGGTGATGTTTTTGGTCCGCCGCATTCTGATCGTCATCAAGTCATCATCCGTCCTGGGGATGACCCTATGAGCCTGGAACTTTTCCACGAAGGAATTCCGGAGCTGCTGTCAGCTTGAAATTGACCCCTCTGGAAGTGCGCAGAACCACCTTAGGGGGAGGTCTCCTAAACTGGAAGAGAAAACTCTATAGTTCAGGTGACCTATGTCGCCCCACACCGACATTCTCTGAGTAAAGTGTCGGAGATGCGCTGCAGGATCTGAGGTTCCATCATAAAAGACAAACCTCGGGGTACTAAACTTTTCAAGAAGAGAAAAGTTCCTTATCTCCCGAGAGAAGGGAGATGTGCCGAGATCCTTTGCGTTGTAGGCGTTTAGCCGATCTCGGGTGAAGCCGACTATCTCCATATTTAGCAGGACCGTCTCGTCATTATCCTCCAGTCTTTGGCGCGGCCTTTTTGGGTTTTCGTTCAAGTGGCTGCTACTTGAACCTTCGTTGTAAGCTCAGTCACGCCTCTTATTATTCAGGATTTGCCTCAAATCTTGTTCAACCGAGGGAGTTCGGCTGCATTTGGGAGGTAGATCCAGAGCCTTCTTCTTCTCTTGGAGCTGCTGCTGGAGTTGACGAATTAGTTCATTTTGCTCTTGGATAATAAGGTTTTGGGCCCTAATATCCGCGAGGAGTGGGTTGTTATCATCGTTGTAACCATCGTCGGCATCGGTCCGGTGATGGGATTGTGACTTGGTCTGCATTGGTGTATCATCTCGTTGGGCACGTTCCAGTAGAGGAACACTCTACTGGGGACGTTCCAGAGGAGGAACATCTTGTTGGGAAGGTGCCGTTAGAGGGTTATCTCACCGGAGAGGTGCTGTCACCCCCTTTGACGATGAGCCCGACTGAGTCACAGGCCCTTCTGTGCTCGCTGCGCCAGATCTTCCTCCGAAACTCCTCTGGCGAGGGACCGGCGGCAATTGTTTTAGCAACACTGGCTGCAGCGACGGGCCCCTCGGCAATCCTTCGCCATTTCTAGTCTTCGGAGGCATGGTGTTTGTGAATCTTTTCCCATAGACGGCGCCAATTGTAAGTGCCTAAATTAATACGGACTTGTTAAAACGGATGTAGAACCTCTTGGGAAAGATCGAATGCCTGAGACTTGAAAGGGAAGGAGAGAAACAGAGGTCAAAGACCCTGACTGCTATCAGCCGAAGGCACTCCGATGCCTAAGTTAGTTCAATAACTAAACAAAGGATGAGTGGTAAGGAGAAAGGAAAGATAAAGAGTGTGTATGTGTGCGTATGCTTGCGTACCTTTCTGGGACTAACCCCTGGGACACATTTAGGTGGAAGTCCCGTCAGACTTTCTCTTAGTGGAGGTAGGTGGTGGTGAAGTCGCATCGGACCTTACCTTGACACCTTGGTGGTAGGTGGAGGGAGAGTCCCATCGGACGGCTTCCCATTCTTTCTAGGACTGCTGACGTGACCGCCTGATAAGGATATCTCCTTTTTGCTATCAGTCGCCCACCCTATCTGACAGCACGTCTTGCAACGTGTCCGTACTTTTACAGGAACACGATTGTAATTGACTGATACTCAGTACTCACCTTCGTTAACCGAACCGGGCTGAAAGTGATACCGAGATCAGAAATAGCTTTTAGATGGACGCGTCCTGGAACTGCTGCCGAGCCGCATATAGCTGGCATTGTTGCCGAGCTGCATATAGCTGGCACTGCTGCCGAGCTGCATATAACTGGCACTGTTGTCGAGTTGCATACAACTAGCACTACTGTCTAGCTGGCACTGCTACCGAGTTGCATATAATTGGCACTGCTGCCGAGCTTCATATAACTGGCACTGCTGTCGAGCTGGCACTGTTGCCAAGCTCCATATAACTAGCACTGCTGCCTAGCTGGCACTACTGCCGAGCAGCATATAACTAGCACTGCTGTCGAGCTAGCACTGTTGCCGAGATGGATATGACTAGCACTGCTGCCGAGCTACATATAACCGAGACCAAACTCAGCCGGTACTTTTACCGAAGCTAGCACAATCTCGGTACTGCGGGAATGCCCCCACACATAAACCATATTCCCACACATAAACCATATTCTTTTCATCTTGCAAATGAAGAAATTGCCACAAAACATTTAGAGTTTTGGGATAGTGTGTGTTTGCATGCCCTCTCTTTTCATAAGATTAAATAATAAAAAAGAAATCTATGGATATCCGAGGAGAGGCTTTTTGGCAATATGATGAAACTAAAAGCAGTAGAAACATCAAAAACAAGAATTTTAGATAAAGATGGATGATGAAAACAAACAGGCATCGAAAAAAAAAAAAACTGATTTATAGTGTTAGATCAATGTCGTTGCATAACGGAAGTGATCGTAGCCACTCATTTTGTGTGGGCCCTCCATTGATATGAACTTAATTTTTTCATAATCTAAGTTGTCAGATTATCTGATTCTCAAATATCACATTAATTTTGGACATTCTGGACCATTAATCAACATTAATCTTCATAATATGAAACTACATAAACTTGTATCAATATGGATTAAATGAGAAACTGGAACAATTGGCAAGTCTACGCACAGACTTTTGGTTCAACAAAGCATTCATTAAAAGGCCGCATCAAAATTCGCATGCAACTATTTACTAAATTCGAAAATGCTGCAGAGCCAGTGACAAAAGTTAGATAAAAGTGGCCTCCAAAATGCCTTGGGGGAAAAATACTTACTTTAGTTCCACCTCTGGCTTGTTATGCCTTTCAACTCCTTGATAAGGAAAATTCTACAAGAAATGGAAAATGGATGACTATTAAAGCAATTTATAGGATCATACTAAGGTCCTTTCTACCAATAATGTAATCAAACTAAATGCCAAAAAACATAGATCCAAAGTTCGAAACAAATGAAGATTTTCATCATCATCAAAGCCTTATCTTATCCCCTCCACCTCGGCCTGGCCTTCTTACAGGACAAAATTAGTGATGCTCATTGTAGACCTGTAACTGATAACACATGGTAGATCTAATGTCTAAGGCAGGCAGGCAGCTGAAATTGAAAAGTTGGCATATTAAAGGGAATTGAAGGTCAATCAATTCAAATGATATCAATAGATTTTGAAAGTGAAAAAGACTTTCATATTCTGAAACTGAACCTAACTAATATCAGCTAAGGAAGACTAAATTTGACAATCCTGCATAAATTTCAGTTAACAATAGATTTTGAATTTGTTTAAATTGCTGACAAACCTGCATAAATGTCAGTTTATGTGACAACAATATTTGCTGAACACTCAGTTGAAATTGGCCTTTACTTTGATGAAAGAATGTGCAATCTTTCTTTTATTTGAAAAGGGGATGTATCATGTATGTGCCATCTCTGGTACTGCATATGAGATTGAAATGCTTTGTACCCAAGAGGATCACTGTTGCTTTACCTGAACGCCCTTATTGTAGCTCCTTCGGATCAACTATTATAGTACCACGTCAATGACATCTCTATCATGATAAAACCCAACAATACTATAATTTTCTTGCTGTCATGACATTGTAGTGAACTTCAATTTATTCAATTAACTGATACACATACAAGAAAACCAAGAAAATTCCTGATTACTTCTTATTACTGTCAGTTAAAACGAACTGTTCCAATAAATTAGTTTAGTGAGTCGTGTAAATGAGCTCCTAGCAACTTATTTGCATCTTGGTTAAAATGCTAGCAGACTAATCTTATATGTTTACATTAGCAAGATATTAACATGCCCTTTAAGTTAACAAATGTCTTCCTAGAAATGGTTTAAGTTAACCGTGTATTATGTGCAACTTAAAATCAGATTAATCAATCAATCCCTTCTCTTCAATGGGAAATTATCTCATGTTACAAGGAAACCTTAGACCATAAGAAAGCCCCCATGTGTGTTTGTGTGTATAGATTAGACAAATTATCCAGAGAGACCATAACCCTTCTAAGCATAAATATAATTTTTATTGATTTTTTGAGAACACCTAGGCTATTGAGCTAGATGGTTAGTTTAGCTGAAATCAACAAGAAAATGCAATCTCTAATAGATATGTTAAGATTATATAAGTTATGTATGAAGGAATGGTAACTTCAAAGAAACAACTAAGCACCTAGTTTGTGTTAGGGTACAGCAAAGATCTACTCCGGCATTTTTGTTACAGACAATTGGAAGATAGAGATCTAGGATGAAGTTTCTTGTTGTAGGCTATTTGTAGACCATGTGGTGCTAATAGACAACTAATTGAGTGAATTACAAGCTATAGCTTTAGATAAAGGTATTCGTGCCAACTTGTTAGAAAAAAAGCATAAATTTAAGCATAATATGGACAAACACTATGAAGTAAGATTTATACCTTATCTAAAACTAGCAATGGCAATTTGGTCCTGATGCCATAGTGAGATAGGAACCAATATCTAGATTCGATTTCAGAATAAATCAGAGGGTTTGAAAAGGATACTGCAAACTGGATTAGTGCAGAGCGGGGAAGCAGTATATGCGTATATGTGCTGCCATACCCACATCCTTCATATAAGATGTTGTACTAGATACCTGATAATTGTAGGATTCCATTTAGCTTATCTTACTCTGCTAAATCCTTTGTTTCATAAAATTAGATTAGGTCTGTTACTTTTCAACAACAAAAGATTCAAGAAAATAATGTAAATGGAAATTATTAAGGTGTTGTAAAGAAAAAAAGTAATATAAAGTATGCAAAAAACATTAAAAATAAATGTGAAATTCATTTGGGATAGGATAGGCGAATCTGCATCCATAACCTGGATTCAAAAAGGGCACAATGCAGAATGCAGAGTCATTTATGGACAACAAAGAGATGATACTAGGACAAACATTTAATTGGGATGCATATGCTAAGACAAACATTAAAAAGAAAGATAATAAGCAACGCAACTAAAATAATATAATATCATTGAAACATAGAACAGAATAACAACAATGAGTGTTAATTACAGAAATAATTAGCAAAAAAAGAGAAGATTATTAAACCTAAATTAGTCCTATGAAACTATTTTTGAATATATGTAATTACCTAAAGTAGATGCCTGGGTGTCCATCCGTGTTGGCCGGTCCCCTGCCTGTGATGTAGATGACATATCTAGCTTGTGCACCAATGAACTTATATATAAATTCCATTAAAGATTGCTATTATAATATGATATTATAAAATCAGAAAAATTGTTGTCATGACATATACTATCATAGAGATTGCAACAGGTTGTTCTGATGAAACTATCAAATGGACCGAAAACATAATGTCATATTAGCCTGTGATGGCCTTCTGTCTCTGAAACAAAGCATACCCTCTTAGGTGAATGATGCCATGAGATTTGCTTTACTTTCTTTGTATAAAATCATGGAATTTGCTAGGTACGCATGAGTTTGGTAGACTTGAGTTGTCCAACTGTAAGCCATTAAGCATTCATGGATAAAACCCTCAAGGCATAGTAGTTAAAAATCCTATTTGAAACCATGGAATTGATCAAATGCTATTCAAGCCACTATTTGAAACCAGCAGGGCAACTGAGTTATGAATCACATAAAAGCACCCTATTGCTGTGGGGTTTATGCACTAATCTGTTTTGCTAATTCGTCAGCTTTGGGCTGTGCCTGTAGGTTTGAGTCACTTTACCTAAAAAGAAAGGGCACTTTGTGCGGTTTAAAAATGGAACTGATTTTTAAAAATCAACCTTCTGAGGTTCATGCATAATTTCAATTTATCTGTTCAAAATGGATGCTGCAATGGCCTTCTAGATTCGACTGTGATTGTGACATGTTGAAAGGAACGAAGGATAATAGAAGATAAAGTAGAAAGTTGAAGAATATCAATACAAATTAAGCAACTATTTTGATCCAAAAAATTCAAAAATAGAATTAAATAAATAAAATTGCAGTATCCCAAATTAGAAGATTGGTAGAATAGCAGCTATGTTATCACCCCCCTGTATAAATACAATCATCACCAGCTGCTTCTTTGTGGCTTGGTTGGGGCACCTTTCATTCTTTGTGGCTGTTATGTTGTGTACTGCAAGCTTTCCTTATCTCTCTCTTCAGACAGTAGACCACTACACCTCTTCAATTGGAATCCCCCATGGCTTCCAGAAGAAAGGGGCCACCAGATACAAAATTAAAAGGGGGCGAAAAAAAGAAGAGTACCCTTCTGATGATCACCTTCTAGATGATCACCACATTCTTTGGCACCTATTACTTTTCTTAGTTGCAAAACTGCCTTTATATTATCTTTCTGATGATCACCTTCTAGATCAGTCTTGTTGGATGTGCTCTTACCACTAAAACAAAAAAAAAACTGATTAAATGCAGTGATTGCAAACAGTGTTGAGAAAATGATGCTTGAAAACAACAAACACTTTTCCCCCCTTGAGTGAACCTGTGAGGAACAATAAAACACAAGCAATGGAAGAATATTCAACCACACACAAAGTATCACCAATCAACCACAAACAACCCAAACAATTTATACGTGGAAAAACTCCTTCAAAGAGAACGATAAAAAACCACGGGACCTTTCTCGGAGTCCACCCAAATCTTCACTATTTTGTTTAGGTACAAAACCTAACACCAACAAGGTACAAAACCTCCTCAACTCCGGCAACAATGGAATCCACAAAATATATGTGAAGATAAAGCAAATGACAAGAAACTACAAGAGAGAAATGGGAAGATCTCACCCAAAAAACGTCCTCTGAAATGCACACAGCAGACTGATGTAAAGAGCTCCAAATCAGAAATCAACCATTCAGAATGAAGAACAGTGAGTCACGAATCTGCTGACAAAATTTCAGCCCAATCGGACCACGGATCGACCTCCGATCGTCGGTTTGAAAAAACCTGCTGCAGGGAGCCTCTTTTTGGACGAATTTCTGCACTCTCTCTGTTTTTGTGTTCTCTTTCATTCTACAAAACTAGGGCTTCGAAAGAAGGAATATGTGCTGAGATTTGGAGAGACCATGTTGCCCCTCTAGTAGCACATAAACTTCAAAATAAGCCCTTATTGGGCTGGACTTAAGCCCAACAAATCTCCCCCTCCAGCCCAATGAGGGAGATTCCAACACTAACTCCTCAAGTGGAGTCCATGCCGGCCTGATGCCGACAAAACTCAAACTTCCCTCTTGGAAGTGCCTTTGTCATCATATCTGAACCATCGTCTTCAGTCTGTATTTTCTCAAGCTCCAACTCTTTGGCCTCTAATGTGTCTCGTATCCAATGATACCTCACATCGATGTGTTTCGATCTCGCATGAAAAGTAGAGTTCTTCGCAAGGTGTATAGCACTTTGGCTATCACAAAATAACACATACTTTTCTTGAGTGAGACCAAGTTCCTTCGTAAACCCTTTCATCCAAAGCAACTCCTTGCATGCTTCGGTTGCTGCAATGAATTCAGCCTCTGTTATGGATAAGGCAACACATTTCTGCAATCTTGACTGCCAAGCCACAGCTCCCCCTGCAAAATTAATCATATAACCTGAAGTAGATTTCCTCGTATCAACATCCCCTGCCATGTCTAAATCAGTATACCCGACAACAATTGGCTTCTCACTTCCAAATGAAAGTTTCACACTAGAAGTACCTCGGAGGTATCTCAAGATCCACTTCACTGCATTCCAATGCTCTCTTCCTGGATTTGAAGTAAACCGACTAACTACACCAACAGCATGAGCTATGTCTGGCCTTGTGCAAACCATTGCATACATCAAACTACCAACGGCTGATGCATAAGGAACTCTTTTCATGTCTTCCTTCTCCTTCTTACTTGATGGACGTTGTTTCTTGGTAAGCTTAAAGTGTGTAGCAAGAGGGGTGCTCACCACTTTAGCTTTATCCATATTAAACCTTTGAAGCACTTTCTCTATGTACTTCTCTTGAGACAACCATAACCTCTTGGCCTTTCTATCACGACTGATCTTCATACCAAGGATTTGCTTAGCTGGCTCCAAGTCTTTCATTGAAAAAGACTTGCTCAAATCTTGCTTCAACTTTTCAATCCTCGAAGCATTCTGACCAACTATAAGCATGTCATCCACATAAAGCAGTAAAATGATAAAGTCATCTTCAGAGAACTTCTTCATAAAAACACAATGATCGTAAGTGGTCTTCTTATAGGCTTGCTCCCCCATAAAAGACTCAAACTTTCTATACCATTGTCTCGGTGCTTGCTTCAAACCATATAGGCTTTTCTTTAGCTTGCAAACATAGTTCTCTTTACCTTCCACTTTGAAACCCTCTGGCTGCTCCATGTATATATCTTCCTCAAAATCACCATGAAGGAAAGCAGTCTTCACATCCATTTGCTCAACCTCAAGATCAAGGCTAGCTGCCAATCCCAAAACAACTCGGATTGAAGACATTTTCACAACGGGTGAGAAGATGTCATCATAGTCAATTCCCTTTCTCTGACTAAAACCCTTAACAACCAATCTAGCTTTGTATCGAGGAAGTGAAGTATTCTCATCATGCTTCAATCTATAAACCCATCGATTCTTCAAAGCTTTCTTACCCTTAGGCAATGTCACTAACTCAAAAGTGTGATTGTCATGCAATGACTTTAGCTCATCTTCCATTGCATCAACCCATTGATTCTTGTTTACATCCTCCATTGCTTCTTCAAACCTTTCAGGTTCACCAGCATCAGTCAGTAGCACATACTCATTAGGAGAGTATCTAGTGGATGGATGGCGGTCTCTGGTAGACCTTCTTAACGTGACAGCTGGTGGAACGGTAGGTGCATGTTGCTGAACATCAACAGCATCACCATTCTGAGCATCAGTATCATCTATACCCTGTTGGTCATTTTGAGTTTGATCCTGAATCTGATCATGAACATCATACTGAGTACAATCATCAATCTGATCAGGCAACTGTCTCTGCAACTCGGTGGATGGAATTGAGTCAATCTCAATCTGTGTATCAGAATCCTGGGAAATTGTCTTTCTCTGCCTTCTCAATAACCATTATGGTCTGATTCTCAACAAATACTACATCTCGACTTCTCACAATTTTGTTCTCAATTGGATCATAAAGTCTGTAGCCTAACTCATCAGAACCATAGCCAAGAAAGATGCATTCTCACGTCTTGGCATCCAACTTGGACCTCTCATCCTTAGGGACATGAACAAAGGCCTTGCAACCAAATACTCTCAAATGGTCATAGGAGACATCCTTGCCAAACCAAACTCTATCTGGCACATCACCATCCAAAGCAACAATGGGAGATAAGTTAATAACATGTGCCACTGTAATCAAAGCCTCACCCCAAAAAGATTTTGGCAATTTGGCATCTGAAATTAGGCACCTTACTCTCTCAACCAATGTTCTGTTCATTCTTTTTGCCACACCATTCAACTGAGGTGTTTTAGGAGGTGTCTTTTGATGTCGAATACCCTGTTGTCTGCGGTACTCATCAAATGGTCCAATGTATTCACCACCGTTATCTGATCGGATGCATTTCAACTTCTTCCCAGTCTGTCTCTCTACTGAAGCTTGAAACTGCTTGAATACATCTAACACTTGGTCCTTCCTCTTCAAGACATAAACCCAAAGTTTTCTTGAATGGTCATCAATGAAGGTCACAAAATAAGCTGCACCACCAAGTGTTAGAGGTTTTATTGGACCACAAACATCTGAATGTACCAATTCCAATAAATCTGATTTTTTAGAAGAATGGCGACTTTTGAATGAAACTCTTCTTTGCTTTCCTGCTAAACAGTGCACACACTTCTCAAGCTTTGCACTCTTCACTCCGGAGAGTAAATTCTTCTTAGCTAATAAGCCCATACCTTTCTCACTCATGTGACTGAGTCGCTTGTGCCATAACTCAACTACATTCTCATCTTCCACGGCATTACAAATACCCTTGAAAATCTTGGCCTGCATCAAATACAAAGAAGATTCCTTCTTTCCTCTAGCCACTACTAATGAACCTTTGGTGAGTTTCCACTGTCCATTATCAAAGGTATTGCAAAACCCTTCATCATCGAGCTTCCTAGTCGAAATCAAATTCAAACGAATATCCGGTACATGTCTGACATCTTTGAGAACAAGCCTTGTTCCATTACTAACCTCCAAACACACATCTCCCACACCTACAACTTCAGCCAAGCCATCATTGCCCATCTTCAAAGTGCCAAAGTTTCCCGGTGTGTAGGAAGTAAAGAACTCCTTCTTTGAGGTGATGTGAAGAGAAGCTCCACTATCAATAACCCAACTTGTCTCATTACAAGCAAAATTCACACTATTATCATAACAAACAATGATAAGTTCTTCAGTGACAGCGGCAACCCGATCATCTTGATTATGATCCTTCTTTTCATTGTTGTCACTACCATTTTTCTTCTCTCTTTTCAGCTTGAAGCAATTTTTCTTAATATGACCCATCTTGCCACAATGGTGGCATTCAACATTCTTTTGCCATGACCTTTACTTGCTTCGGTTCTTGTTTTTACCATTTGGGCCTCTACTATGATTTCTCCCCCTACTCTCAGTAATTAAAGCTTCAGAATGGGGCGAAGAACCTTGAGATTTTCTTCTCATCTCCTCATTCAAAACACCACTCTTAGCAAATTCCATGGTGACAATACCATCAGGAGCAGAGTTACTTAATGACATACGAAATGTCTCCCAAGAATCCGGTAGAGTACCAAGCAACCAAAGTCCTTGTAACTCATCTTCAAATTTAACATTCATGGCTGAAAGTTGATCTATCACTCCTTGAAACTCATTCAAATGATCAGACATAGATTGACCATCTTTATATTTCAAGCTCATAAATTGTTTTATCAAATACATTTTGTTGTTGCCGGTTTTCCTTGCATACAACGACTCAAGCTCATTCCATAGAGTCCTAGCATGTGATTCTTTACTAATGTGGTTCAAAACATTATCATCCACAAATTGTCGAATGAACCCACACACTACTTTGTGCTCAAGAGCCCAATCGGCATCGGTCATGTTGGTGGGTTTTTCATCACCGAACACCGGTAGATGCCAACGCTTCACATACAAAAGGTCTTCCATCTTACCCTTCCAAACATGATAATTTCTTCCATTTAAACTAACCATTCTGTTCAAGTTTTGTTCCATTGTTCACACAAGAATTTTATCAAACACCTTGAAGGCGAACTAAGCTCTGATACCACTATGTTGAGAAAATGGTGCTTGAAAACAACAAACACTTTTTCCCCCCTTGAGTGAACCTGTGAGGAACAATAAAACACAAGCAATGGAAGAATATACAACCACACACAAAGTATCACCAATCAACCACAAACAACCCAAACAATTTATACGTGGAAAAACTCCTTCAAAGAGAACGATAAAAAACAACGGGACCTTTCTCGGAGTCCACCCAAATCTTCACTATTTTGTTTAGGTACAAAACCTCCTCAACTCCGGCAACAATGGAATCCACAAAATATATGTGAAGATAAAGCAAATGACAAGAAACTACAAGAGAGAAATGGGAAGATCTCACCCAAAAAACGTCCTCTGAAATGCACACAGCAGACTGATGTAAAGAGCTCCAAATCAGAAATCAACCATTCAGAATGAAGAACAGTGAGTCACGAATCTGCTGACAAAATTTCAGCCCAATCGGACCACGGATCGACCTCCGATCGTCGGTTTGAAAAAACCTGCTGCAGGGAGCCTCTTTTTGGACGAATTTCTGCACTCTCTCTGTTTTTGTGTTCTCTTTCATTCTACAAAACTAGGGCTTCGAAAGAAGGAATATGTGCTGAGATTTGGAGAGACCATGTTGCCCCTCTAGTAGCACATAAACTTCAAAATAAGCCCTTATTGGGCTGGACTTAAGCCCAACAAACAGTTCATTACAACAAAGCCAGAATGTACCAGGAGTAACTGAGTTCTAGAAAGTTCTCATCTCTTAAGGTTCATATAATGAGCCCACAGTTGCCGTTTAATGTTCCATTACAATGAAGCCAAAAGCTCAATTGGTATCAGGCATACAAGTCCTTAGGAGGGAGGCAGGGGTAGCTAGGTTCAAGCCCTAGTTGGAATAGTGCCATTTTTAAGATGGGAATGTAAATGAGCAAAGTTACAGGGGAACCCTATAATGGGCAAGGTTAGATTAAAATATAAAAAAAAAAAAAAAAAAAAAACCCAATAATGTGGGAAAGGCACACCAAAGAAGGGTTAAAAATGGGAGCAGCATCTTACACCAAAGACTCCAATGGAAAATATGCAACTATAAAATGATTCCTTTTAGGCATTCTCCAATGAGATTAGCATATCATACTGTGCAACTATAAAATGATTCCTTTTAGGCATTCTCCAATGAGATTAGCATATCATACTGATATTTAAATTTTATGTGCAACTTAAATATTAAACCTAGAAGTGGACCAGGTCCAATGGAGGTGATGACCAATTTTGTCCTCCCAGCTTCCTAGAGACTCTAGCCCTAATAAATCTGCATATTTTCTTTTCTCGAGATTTTACTGATAATGTCCTGAAAAAATACATCTCATTTGCATCACTAACAGCCAAAATTCTAACTTGTGGACCTTGCTGAATTTCCTCTCCAGTTAACCTGCACCAAATTCAAGCACTTAACAACATTGTCCGCCGCTATAACTCTAAAAACTAGCAGCTGATAATGAATATAGTGACAGACAAATAAAACTGCCGCTATATGTCACTTTTCTTGTAGTGATAATATAGCCCGACTAATCCTTCACCCACAACTTTAGGGGTCAGACATCCATTGTGAGGACAACGAGCCAGCCGCAACTTGCGCAATAAAAGCTACTTTTATCCATAATCCCTATACCGGCAATGCCTTGCTTACCTTGCAAGAAGCAATGGTCTCTATGCATTCCTTCACAATTTAAGTTCTTCGCATGGAAAGGCTATGCAAGGACACCTACCACAAAAAAACACTTGTTATATTTAAAGACACTTTTCCGCTTAACATCCATTTTCTTATCTGCAACAGTTGCAAGATCTGGCAAGGAATTCACCTCAGCTAGGTGATGGAGATATGAGTTAGAAGATGGGATTCTACCATGGTTCATAGCGCTTCTTTCTTGTCAGGCTAAGCACTTTGATTTTGGCTGTGAAGCCTAGTTCAGATATATTGTAGTAGATAATTTATGTTTTTTTTGTCTTAGTAGATAATTGCATTGTTTGCTTGTTATGAAAATACCAAAGCCTAGTTAGCAAAGAAAGAAAAAAGAAAAAAAGAAAGAAAGAAAAGAAAAGAATAATCACTTAAACACATACATTAGAAGAAAAAAAAACTGATCAATAAATTAGACAGGCAAATGTATGAAAAATTTGTTTTCTCTGAATAAATATGAAAAACCGTATGATATTCCAATCAGATATCTAGAAACAGACTCGCCATTTTGAAAATTTGACTCCTTCACTACACAAACCGGAACCTGGGTCCCACTCAACCTCTCGTGAATTGATGCAATCTGCACTCATTCATAATCTAAACTAGTAAATGACTATAGATCATGCAAATGAAAGAGAGATAATAATAAAACTGGTTGTGAGTCGCAACACCAATGGAGAATCCCATATTAAGCACAGAAAAGGAACATACTAGAATAATCTCAGTTGAAATCCCTGAGTCTTCTTTTTAACGTGTCCATTGACTTCTTACGAGCATTTTGCTTCGTGTTCCTGCTCGCGAGGCTGCCAAAGAGCGTATCTGGTGCATCCTTAAATTTATCACAAATGCTAGCAACCTTTTTGTAATCCAGAGCATTGTAGTATCTCTCCCTTATCACAGGATTCATGAAGTTCTCAGGCTGGTTACTCAATAGAAGGTTGGTCAGTTGACGCGCTTCCACCAAGCAATCTTTGAAATTCGCTACCTTATGCATGTCACTTAAACCAGCGCTATGAAATCTCTCCTCAGCAAAAGACTCCAAGAGCTTAAGGTCAATATCTATGCCCATGATTGCACTGACAGTGAATCTTTTCACACTGTCACTCAGAAGCGCTGTGACAATTGAATATGCAACATGCTCTAGGGCCCCACTTCCTACCTTGTACAAGACATCCAAGGGTAGAATCTGCTGGGCTGTTGATAACAAGGTATCAAGGTAAATTATCAGCTCATTTATATACTCATTTGCACTGGGTGGGGCTTCATCTGCTATCCAATTGATATTTTCTGCCAGTGCCATCACCTCATCCACCTTCAAATTCACCAGGTTCAACAGCTCAATATAAGCAGCATCCCGCGATGTCTTTAGGACAACACGAGCAGTTAAACTAGCTTGTGGCCTCTCTGCCACTCGAGCCGGGATGCCACAGAGCTTCGCTGCCTGTCGTAGGAAAAAATCACAAGCTTGCTCAAGAACAGTTATATTGGCAGCAATTTGCATTGCTTGGGACACACCAGTGGTACTGCTGTGGATCGATTGAAGCAGGGCTTCATTCAACACATCAATCAAAAGCTTGTCAACATACTTTCTGACAACATCGTAGAAATTCATGTGACCTCCATATGATAAATAGTTGACAGAGTCCTCTATAAATGAGCGCACAATGCGGCAGGCATCTGGAACAGTGGAGGAGAATGGTGCTATATATGGGAAAGCCGGCATTATATCTGAAGTTTGAAGCTGGAATGCTAAAACACTCATATTGTACTCATACTCTTTCCTAAACACCATCTGTTCATAAGTATCATTGGCAATAATGTCAGTTATTTGCTTCCGGCATTCGTCCAAAAGGAGCTCATGGTATTTGTCTCTGCTATTGTCAAGAATCTCAAGCAAAGGAGTTATTTGGTAGCCATAGCGTCGAAGAGTTGAACATAGAAGAGTAACATAGTCTTTTATTAGGAGAAGATGGCTCGCAGCATCCATGCGAGAGAAGTTCTGCCCCAAAACAGAGGTCATTTTTGCAACAGCTGTTTCCCATATGGTCTCTACCTTACTCGATGACAACAGACCACCTGCAGTTCGAAGAACCCGATCTTCTACTATGAAGTAGCCAGCAATTTGTGAGAAGAAGGTCTGATGGGATTCAAGAAATGGTTGCATGGATGATATCTGCAAGTCCAAATTCAGCTGCATCAAGCGGTTTTCATAGTAGTATTGGCAGAATTGTTTCTGAACTCCAAGACAGGTGTGAATATGGTGTGCCCGATAAACAGGTGTGAGATCAAATTTCAAGACCAAATCTTCATCGGCATCTTCGATATCCAAAGCATACACACACTCCCCTAATCCTGAGCGGGTTTGTTCCTCTGCTTCCTTTTGTCGAGCACCCATCTCCTCATCTCTCTGGCGTGCAGATGCGGCCTGTCCAATAGCTAACTGTCCAATCTCTCTCGCTTTGCTCCTTATATGAACAAGCCAGTCATTGAATTCGCTGGTTACTTTCTTCTCAATATGTGTTTTTATTGCTGGTATCTGCTTCTCGATCACCTTTCGGAAAGCTTTAACTGGGACATCTTTCAAGTAATCCTTCTCAATAAGGTCTAATGTCTTCAGTGCTGGGTAGAACTTACCTTCTGAGATGTGTTGGTTACACTTCACACATAGGCCTGCAACCTTCACACAGATCTTTGACATGTGTATGGCCTCTGTGACGTTTCTTTTGATGGAGTATGAGACAAGGAGCTCTTCAAGTTTTATGAGGAGGGAGCTCCCTACCTCCTGGAGCTGGAAGTTTTCGGTCAAAAGCGAATTCTTCAGCTTATCTGCATCAACTAGGACACCGCGGAGCTCATCGACTGCAATGATGAAGTCCTCATAGTGGAGCTTGCAAAGGTCCTCAATCTCAATCTCTTTCTTCTTTGCAACATTCTTCAGCTGGTGCAGCAGAGCGTCTGGTTTCCCTCCTTCAAATGCAAGCCGAACAATGGGCCCCAGATCCTCCCCATTCCTTACTGAAGTTGAAAGCACTGATTCCTCTCCCCCATCACCATTCTCTGTGATGATTCTTCTCCTTGGTTTTGCATTCATGGTTTGGTTTTATGAACAATTTCTGCAGCATTATGAAAATAGAAATCAGTAAAATCTACTTCATGCAAACCCACCGAAAAATTAAGCAAAATATTGAAAAGGTTGTAGGATGAGGCACCCTGTTTTCTGTGACAGTTACATTCAAGTCTTGATTTGTTCTGTAATCCAGTAATCTTAGAAGAAACTTTTCATCATTATTATAGAAGTCTTATCTCATCCAATTGTATCCTGAATTATTCACTTTAGATTTAATGGATGTCATCCAGTTCCATTTGAATTCAAATGGGCCTTCCTGAAACAAGATGACATGTTTGTAAGATAGAAAATCATCTTTTCCTAAAAAGAACACAGTTAATAACTGAAAAAAGGAAAATCATCTTTTACAAATAAAAAATAGGTAATATCTGAAAATGGGAAGAGTCACCTTTTTCCATATAAAAACATATCAGCCAGCATTTCAAGATGGGTTTGTAAAACAATGGGTTTGGAGAGATGATTCTCCTAAAAAGGTTTTTTTTATCCAAATTGGTCAGCTTTTCCCTAAAATTCATATCAATTTGTTCAAATCTATTAGACATCTTCCAAGCAAGTTGCCATAAGAAAGTCTCTCAGATGAGGCATTCTTTTTTACTTTTTTTTTTTCAGTTAATTTGAAGCCCACATTTTTCTTAATCATGTAATTGTAGTTTAAACTCATCGTCCTAATTGTAGAAGTTTGTCCTATCTAATTGTAGTATGAATTATTCACTTTATATTTAATGAATTTTATCTTATTAAATTTAAATTCAAATTAGATTTCTTTAAACAAGATGGCATGTCTGTAAGCTGGAGAATCACCTTCTCATAAAAGTCTAGACTACTCTCTGAACTTGGGTTTCTCATTAGAAAGAGACCCATGAATAAATGTCATCCTATTTAAATAAAGTTTTTTTTTCCATTAAAAGTATGTTCTGGAGAACTAATATGCTACATTTAACTGATCTCTACTAAAAAGTTAACAATTAAAAAAAAAAAAGATTTAACATACAAAAAAAAATGAGGAAAAGGTCCTTCTTCTTCTTCTTCCTCTTCTTATATTTAGATCTATTGCAGCCAATGCAACTATTCTTAAATCAAAAGAGGAAATACTCTTTATCCCAAAAAAGCAGAATTTACCACAAGTATATGCATTCTATTTAAATGTTTCCTTTACACAACAAACCCATCCAACAAACTAGTAATGACATAGGCAATAAAAATAGTCACTTTCATTTTCAATATCACCAATCAACCTCATGCATTCAAACCCATTAATCAAAACACAAGATAAAGCAAATAATGGAAAAAGTAGAAGAAAAGAAAATCTCTCTGTCTATCCAACTATCATCCACATAGAAAATCGTTCTATCCACATGGGTCATCAATCAAAATGCAAAAAAAAAAAAAAAAAAAGAAGGAAAACGAAAGAAAGAAAGAAAACAAAGTAACAGAACAATGCAAGATTATACAAAAGCTAAACACCTACAAGTTTCTTGTTTGAATTTCTTCCTAGTTTTCTACCTGCAGGCAGACCATGCAAAAGAGAGAGGTTCCTTTCTTTCTTTCACCTGCTTTTCTTTGGAGAGAGGCAGAGAGAGGATCGAATTTAGTTACAGGGGCGGGTTTTGTCCATCGAGTACGGATAGAAAACGGTTCATATCAACTTACAAGAAGACCCACTTCATCATGTTGCTCACACAACAGATGGGGCAGGGTCTCAAATTCATGTTGATTAGATAATCCAACCAATATGACCACTGCCTAATCATTGATGGGTCAGTGAAATCTACATCCATGGCCACTACTGGAAGGATGGTGTGGAGTGTGGATCATCCAAAACATGAAAATAGAGGACATTGATAGTACAGATGGTTTACATCTATCCTATATTGTGATAACCAATCCTTTTTGTGGCCCACTGAATGAACAGTTTGGATTGTTGGAAAAGCGAATGTGTAGGGGATGATGCTAGGTACAATTGGGTTTGTGTACGTGCAAGATGGACAGGAAAAGAAGCTATTTTTAAGAGAATTTGAAATTTGTCAAGCGACTTGAACAAGGATGTCCGGCAATTTTGTTGGAAGCTGGATGAGTTGTCCATAGAGTAGTTTGAGACTCCTTCAGCACAAGCAGAATCAAAAAATAACATTCCCAATCCTGAGGTTGGGGCAGCTCAGTTGGTCTAAGACCACGGTTTGTATCCAAAAGTTGTGGGTTCGAAACTGCACTACCACATTGGCCAGAGGGGGATTTTACCCGGCTTTCTCTCCTGGGCCCGTACGAATTATTCTAGCCTGACACCCTGCGTTATAAATATATATTAAAAAAAAAAAAAAAAAAAAAAACATTCCCATTCCTGCAAATGAAATCCCACACATTCCCATGTGTGCATGTATGTGCATTCATGTAGGGGAGGAAATCACTGACATTCTTCACATGACCCACCAGCCCAAGTCGAGCCCACCTGATAAATCTACATTTGAGCTGGCCTTCTTTCATATTTAGGTTGGATGAGGTTTTATATCCCTCACCCAATTAACAAATAGGTTGAGTTTGGGTTGATTTCATGCTTTCTATTCACCCAAATTAATTTAGTTAGGATCCACCAACCCAAACTTGAGGGGGCTGATTAAATAAGACATTTTCAACCCAATCAATAAAGACCCTTTGGCCCTGTTTGGCATTGTTTTATTATTGTACCTAGTTTTGTGCTGAGTCCACGTTGTACCAAGACCAGGTTGTGCCAAAACTGATCTGTTGAGAACTTGTTTGGCTACATGCTCTTGAATCGTTCCATTGAGAATATGCAGTGCAGAACTTGTTTGATAACAGTACAATAATTTTTTCTAATAAATAAAATCAAAACGTCATATTTGTGAACAATGTTGAATTTAAATCAATTATGAATATTCTTGAATTCATCTTAAACATTAAAAAATAGGAGGACCCACTCTTACACGACTACAGCGTGAACCACCCTATTTAGGAATTAGAATGTGGGCCTACCTGTATAAATTACAATCTATATAGGAATCATTGTTTATGGGAACCACCTTTAGACTTACAATGTTTTACCCACCTTTAATAACTAGATTGGGGCCCACCTTGATAGGATTTACAATGTGGCCCACCTTTATAGGATTTACAATGTAGACCCCCAAATTATTATTGGGGACATGTGACGCACATTTAGGAATTCCAAAGTGAGGCCACATTTTATGATTGTGAACATGGGTCTCACCTTTAGGAATTATATTAACTAAGGGTCATTTTAGACTAATACATATGATGTAGAACCCACCTACCATTTGAATCATTTTGAAGATTTTATGAGGTCATTTTTTTCCAAAGCAATTGCAAGTTAATTTACACAATTTATCTCTATTCTTTTTATCTAAAACGCCTTGACTAAATTAAGTAGCCTCTTAGCTAATAAATCTAGAACTCAAAATATTAATATGTAAATAAGCTCTAAAATATAAAATAAGAGCTTAATCTTTCAATTTTCAAATGGCCACTAAAACTGATCTAATTAAGAATATTCATACATTTATAGCATATAACAAATTTGTAAGAGAAAATAATTAACTTATTCACTAAAATTAATACAAATCATTCTTCAAATGCACCATGATGTGCAAAGATTGCATCTGCAATTTCATCTCGTTTGCGTGCCATTTCCTACCTGCCTTGTGTCGTTCTAACTGCAAGTGAATAAGTAAACCATAATCTTCATTATTCTCACCAGAGTTATTTTCAACTATATGACCTTCATTTTGAAAGCGAATAAAATCTCTATCACTTTCTAATTTCCATTTTTAAGAAGTTGTGGAGGGTGCATGCAGCAATCACAATTTGCCTCTATCTTTAATAAGACATAGTTTGAGTTAAGCCTATTACATTCCAATGCACAATTTGACGCAAACTAATTACCTGTTCACCTTAAAAAGTTTCACTGTGGCATTTTTTTATATCCATAATGGGGTAAAAGCTGGATCCAGGATCCTTGAATGGATACCACCTCTGAGATTGAACTTCAGACCTGTCAAAATCATTACTACCCCATGTATTGGGTGTGAGCAGACTTTCACCCAATTGGAGCTGCAACAACCATTAGAATGATCATTTTAAAGCCGTAATTTTGCTACCTTCATTTTTATTTTTATTTTTATTTTTGTATTTTTTTATCTTTTAATACATGAATATCTGAAGGGCGATTAAACTCTAATTAAAGTGAAATTTGGCCAATTGTTAATACGAGGGAGTTGGGTTCTTTTCAACCAATTTAGATTTTAGAGTTTGGTTCCCTTTATGGGGTTATAGAATCACTATAAAACTGGGTTCCTTCACCATTCACTGGGCAGGCCCAATAAAATGATATTTTTCTCTGTTTAAGGAGACTGTACTTTTGATTGGACATCTATTGATTTTATTTTATTTTTTTTGGTACCTCAGCTTCAATGTCTGGGACCCCTCTTTTTTTTTTAGAGAACCCAGTACACCCGGGAAGAAAGTCCACCGAAGTGGGAAGAAAGCCTGGCACATCCAGGAAGGAAGCCCACCAAGGTGGGAAGAAAGTCGGGCACACCCGGGAAGGAAAGCCCACCGATTGGACATCTATCAATTAGTTTCACGTTAGGTGAAAACTTCGAACATAGTAAGCACCGCTACATTTTATGTTCACTCGAACTGCCGCATATGATACTTCATTTCTTTCTTTAATTTAATTATACAGTATATAAAGCTTGGGGGATTTAATTTGAAAACTACAGTTTAATTTGGCAAATGATTGCTCAATTGAACTCTTAATTTCGGACTCAAATCTAACTTTATCTTCTTAGATTAGAAGAGTCCTACACCATATAAATATTCTCCTTGATCTGGATTCCTTAAACCCTATCTGGTAGCAACCTTTATTATTTCAATTTTAAGGTCCAAAGTCTCATTTATGATTAATTTTAGTTTTTTTAATTTTTATTTAATTATTTTCTTTGTTTATTACTCTAGAGAACTTTTTTTAATTCCTTAAACTTGTAATAACATTAAAAACCGATCATATATAATTACTATTGACTAAATAAGTAATAAAAAATAGGTTAGATTAATTAAGCTAGATGTAATTCTTTAGCCAAAGAATTTCTGACATACTTTTTTCATATGCCACCCACTTCCGACAAAAATATTATGACTGCAATTGAGAAAAATAAATTCATGAATAATTTGTAGTTTATTTCAAAAATGAACTCATCATAGTTAGAAGTAAAATATAAAAAAGATGCTTGTAATAGAATTAAAAATAGATCTACGTCGATGTTGAAATATGCTAAAACTTCAAAGATTAATGCCACATTTGTGTAATGTCAGCAAAAGATCCTCTAAGTAGCAATTTAATTTCAGTTCATTTCTTTCCTTTTTGTTGCCTTTCTTATATTTATTTATTTTTAATTTTCTTTCTTAACGGCAATGTCACGTAGTGGAGAATCGTAAAGCTAATGTGATATAATTCTCTTTTAATTCATTTCTTAATTTCCTTTCTTAAGGGCAATGACATTTAATGGAGAATAGTAAGAGCGATGTTGTTTAATGCAAAACAACTTTCTTTCTTAACTCTCTTTTATTTTCTTTGTAACTGGGTCTTCACAAGAGAGGTAAAATAGGTTATGAAATAGAACTCTAATATCCACTTCCATTTTCGAGGCTTGTTAAAAGAAGTGGGTTTTTTTTTTTTTAATATTGGACTACTACTCAAGAGTGATACTTTCGACTTATAGACTGATCAATCCATACACTAGTATGTGATACTAGGTCCCAACACCACTCAACAGAAGTGTGTTGGCAAAAGAAAGAAGTGTTTTTTGAAGAGATAGTGTACATAGAAAACAACTTAAGCAAGGCTCCAGGGTGGTGGTCAAAATAGGTTTCCAAAACTGTGCTACCGATTGATGGTAGCTCAGTTGGCCTAGGACCATGTTTACTCTCGAAGGTTGAGAGTTCAAAACTGCACTACCACGCTGGGGCCATAAGGGATTTACCCGACTCCCCTTGGCCCCGTCTGGATTAATCCGGCCTAAAGGGCTAGGATGCCCTCTGTTATTAAAAAAGGGGGGCGGGGTGGGGGCGGGATGGAATCCCTCTTTGGAACTCTTTGTTTCCTCTTTGATTTGATCCTTTGCTTAACTTCCAAGCACTGCTTTCAAGTTGGAAAGACTTTCCTTGGAGCTTCCTAGAAATTCTCTTCAAAGATTGCAAGTGATATGTGAAGAGAAACTTTCCAAATATTGAAATTTCTTGCAATTCCCACCTAAAACTATAGCAACCAAATTCCTGAGGTCATATCTCCCTCAATATAGCTTTTATTAATGCAATCTTGGACTCTACGAATATCTATTCGAAAAGATCTTTCCAATGGTAGATAGATTGCACCGATCCAACACTCGGTTTGAGAGCTATGGTCGTTACAAGTCATCGCTCTTGAAAAAATCTGAGAATAATTGTGCACACAAGGAAGCTTCCATGTGTTGGACGTCCAAGTGGAAGTGGGGCCCATTGTGGACGTCCAAGGCTAGCTTGGAACCTTTCCTCGCTTGCTTTGGTTGCCACTTTCCTTCTTTGCTTGAGTTTCTTCTTTGCAACTTTGACTTTTCCAACCTCTTTGCAAAGTTTCTGATTTTTCTCTTCTTTCTTGATTTTTGCAATTCAAAATTAGTAAGCCACCAATACCTTTCCCAAACTGATTTTTCCTTTCTTTCCAATCCTTCACAAGATGCCAAGAGAAAGAAGCCCGCCCTATGGGACATCCCTTCTTGGGCCCCACTTATATGTCATGCGACTCTTGCAATTCTTCCTCGTGGATCTCTCTCAAATTTCACCAATGTGGGGGGCCACATTCTTGATTTCTCCTGTACAAATTGAAAGAAACACATTCGACAAAAATCATGTGTGAGGAACATACATGAACCATGCATGGGACCTTGACTTGCCTAATAATGCACCCAATTGACCAACTTTCCAAACATAGCACATGATGCAAAAAATAGCAGGTATGCATTGATGAAAACAAAAGGCTAATTGGTATGACTTTTTTATGATGAAAAATCCTAATTCCACAAAATTTATGTAATGTGATGAATTTTGACTAATATTGACCTGATTTTCCAATTTATACCCAAATGCATAAAATCGTGAAATTGAGTGTAATTCTATGCAATTAACTTTACTAAGTTTACAAATGCACATGAAATGATGACAATATGACCTACTTTTATGGACTTATCACTTTTAGTTGTAGGTAACAAGCTCCTCACACCCGAATCCATCTTTGAGGATGTCCAACAGGATCCACCATTTGTACAAGAGTAGTCAGCTGACAATGTAGAATGGAGCATCTGAAGCTGTATTACAGGTCGACATAATCATCTTTTGGGTTTTTTTATTTTGGGGAATCTCATTTTTTGTTCTTTTGTTTATAGGGCCAATGTTTTTGTAAGGTTATTATTCTGAGATGTAACTAAGCTTACTCTTCTGTTTAAACTTGAATGTTAATATTAATGAAATGTGTTTATTTCTGCCTCCAGTCTACCGAATGCCCTGATATTCTTTATTTATGTTTATTTTCCTGAAAAGCCCCCTGCAAGCTTTCACCATAATGTCCCTCGAGGATTCGAGGTCCCTGTAGGATTTTACATAGCAGAATCTTGTGGGTGTAAAATGCACGTGGATCAAATATTTATCCTCGGCATCCGTGCACGGTCACAGCCCCTTTAGCCCTTAATCTTAATATGAGATTTGGGGTCGTAGAAGAAAGATGATCTAAAAGTATGACAACCGGAAAATCCAACTTCCTTATACAATCTGCAACCCAAATTGTTGACTATTCTTTTGTTGTATTGGTTAGTCTAGCTATCTATTGTAGTCAACATATCCAATGTTTTCCTCCGAGTATTCATTGAGTCCCAAAATCAGTTTTTACAGTTCCGAATCGACCATATCAACACCAGGCAGTATCCTTCATTAATAAGACAGAAGGTATTTATGACCTACTATTTTACTAAAATTTCTGATATGAATTTAGTAAGTTGGGAATTTATGGATATGATGTGAAGGCTTGTCCATCTGCATTTGCGAATGTCTATTTCTTTATAAGAACTTCAACATTTCAGCAACTTAAATGTCTCAAATAGCCTTTGGAATTCCTGAAATTTCAATATTTTTGCTTTTTGCTGGAATCTTTGGATGCTTACGTATGAGGGAGGATTCAAAATCACATATGTTGGAGAATTTGGAAATCCCCCAAATATGAATTCTCTGAATTCTAATCAAGAAACAGGCCCTAAGTTGTGTTGCCCATTATAATATATTAAAGCCAAGGGTCTTAACTTTAATTTTGACTGTCGGTCGTGATTTTGACCGATAGTTACCCCTATATGTTTCACATTCTTTTCCTATAACTACCTATTCATATTTTTATCTCATCAAACCACCCACTACTGTAGCCCTGAAAAAAAAGGGAAAACCACCCACTACTCTCCACTTTAGTTTTAGTTCTTTCTTTTTTTTGTAAAATATCTTGTTCCACCCTATCTCTTCTACTTTCTTTTTGCCCAATTATTCTATTCTCATTCATGCAACTTGCTCAATGAAAAGAGGTACTCTACATGACCTTTCTAATGTATGAGTATTTAATTTGTAATGCATGTACGTATGGTGCTAAGCACGAGTTGTAGTGCTAGTTATATATTAAGTCACGCGTGCCTATTTCCTTACTATAATTCTTGACAAGAAACCCAGCTGTTTGAGCATTTTAAATTCTTCTTAGAAATTCTTTGTTTCTTAAGCTAAATTTTGAGAATTTGGGGATTTTGCTGAAAATCTTAGTGTCCTTAAATTCTAGCAAGTATTTAGGATTTTAAAAAACATGAATTTTGTCGTTAGCGTTGGAGCCCTCGGTAGCCAGGTTATAAGTGGCACGCGATTCTTAACTGGCTAATTGGTTCAAAAAAAAAAAAAAAAAAAGCCCCCGAAAAGTTAATTTTCTTCTCTTTAGGCCTCGGTTTGCGAGGATGAGGTCAAGTCAAGTCAAGTCACAACGGGTTGGGTTGACAATGTATATTATGGGTTGAAGTCCAATCCATGTTGGACCCCCTTATATCAACTCGCACCTGCTGCAGGTTAATTTGACCCCACCAGCATAATCCACATTCAATGAAGGTCAACCCATATAACTGACCCATCATGTAGAAGCATGCCCAAACCCAATAAGTTCCAAATATTAATCCTATATTTGGGTTAAATTGGAGGTAAGGGGAAAAACAGAGTCGGACACAAACTCGTCACATTTCATAAAAATAAAATAAACTCATTCTAAGTGCAAAAATGTTAAACCAACAGGTTTTTTAAATGAGTTTAAGTACGAGGGTGGCCCTAAAACAACCCATTTAAATAGTTAGACAGGTTATGTGGGTTGAGCATGTTGACCCTAACCTGATCCGTTTTTATTGACCAGCGACTGACCTGTATATATTGCGGGGCAAGTTATACAGGTTAAATATGGTTCAGATTAGTGGATTAGGTCAGATTTTCCCACCCCACTTGGACAACCCTACCTTTGCGGCTCAATGATACATGCAAGTAGGTTGAGAACTTTTTGTTTTTGGCTAAATATGTAGGTTGAGTTGAGACTGTTGAGTACTTAGTGGCGCTGGAGTGAGGAGAAATTTGTGAGGCTCTGCAATCGGGCCTGCTTGCAAGTTGCATCAATCCCACCAATTTTCATTTCTACAGAAGTTGAACTTGGGCCTACCATCGGTCTTTGATGTGGTGATCAATCCAATTATGGACAGAATTCCCATTGAAGTTTATGAGTCAGTGTCCCATACAAGATGGGGCTAATTATTTCAGAGAGGATTAAATTTTCATAAGTGGCCCCACTGAGTAAAAAATAAGAAAAAAAATTTTATTTTAGGCCCCGTTTGGCAACCAAGTTATTTTAGAAAAAAGATTTTCGGTTTTTTTAAAGATATAAAAAATCAATATTTATCAACTGTAAATTTCTGATGATTTGGACGGACGAAAATATTCTGCTAAAATTTTTAGATCCGACCCCTCTCCTCCAGCTGTATAAATCCTGGTCAAGAAATTCTTATTCCAAGAATTGTGAAAAATCTTAAGATGTATGAATTCCACGCATATTACTAAATACACTAATTGAATGGGACCATGGAGTCAATAAATTATATTTTTCACTCAAGTGGGCTCAGACACCAATCAATTTGGTTGAAGTGGTTGTCCACTTGACTCTTTTCTCGGTTTCCTTCACCTTCCTCGTCTCATCTCATCTCAGTTCCTGGAAGATGGAAGGAAGTGCAGCTTCAATGGTGGTGGAGGCAGCTTTAAGCGCCCTTTTCCAAGGTCTTTTCGATAAATTAGCCCTCCCTTCCTTGAAGAAGCTAGGCCTTCTCTTCGGTGTTGAAAGGGAGGCGAAAAAGCTCTCATCAACCCTCTCAAGAATCCAATCTCTTCTCAGCGATGCAGAAGATAGACAAATCAAACAGGAATCAGTCAGTCTGTGGCTGAGCGATCTCAAGGAAGTCGCCTACGACGCCGAGGACATCCTCGATGAACTCGCATTCATAGCCCTTCGATCCAAACTAGAAACGGCCCCTATCCAAACCAGGAAGAGGAAGCTGACTGATCAGGTTCGGGTACCCCACTTATTCTCTAGATTTTTTTCCAATCTCGACTTGGGTTCTCGAATTATGGAGATTAGGAAGAGATTAGATGAGATTGAGAGCGAAAGCAATCAGTTCCATCTCAAAGTGATACATCCTGGGTGGTCTGAAAGGCTCAAACCCAGACAGCGGCCTCCCACTAGCTCCATCATAGATGAGTCCATTGTTTTTGGAAGAGAAACTGAAAGAGAGAAGTTGGTCGGTTTGTTGACATCAGAAGACCCTCCTGCCGGAAATGGCATCTGGGTCATTCCCATTTACGGTATGGGTGGTCTTGGGAAGACAACGCTGGCTCAACTAGTCTACAATGATGAACGGGTAGTGAAACGTTTTAAGATGATAAGAGCCTGGGTCTATGTGTCGGAGGATTTTGATTTAATTAGGCTAACAAAAGCCATTGCGGAGTCTGTTACTGGGAGCGCTTGTCATCTTACAAACTTGGATGCAATTCAAGTTAGTATCCAGAAGGCACTGAGTAAGAAAAGGTTTTTGGTTGTATTGGACGATGTTTGGAATGACAACTGTAATGATTGGGATGCACTACGAGCTCCATTGATGGTTGGAGCAAGAGGAAGCAGAATTCTAGTAACCACCAGAAGCCAAAGAGTTTCGTCAATCATGGGTACAGTTCCTGTTCACTTCTTGCAGAGTCTGTCAGATGATGATTGCTGGTCTTTGTTCAAAAAACGAGCATTTGTAGAAGGGAATTCAGATGCATATCCAGACTTGGTGATGATAGGCAAGGAAATTGTAAACAAGTGCAAAGGGTTGCCTTTGGCAGTGAAGACACTCGGAGGTCTGTTACACTATACAGTAGATGCTGTTGAGTGGGAAGCAATCTTAAAAAGCGAGATATGGGACTTGCCAGAAGAAAGGAATGACATTTTGCCCGCTCTAAGATTGAGTTATCATCACTTGCCAGCACATTTGAAGCGGTGTTTTGCATATTGTTGCGTATTTCCTAAAGGCTCCAAAGTGGAAGGCAATCGATTAGTTTTGATGTGGATGGCACAAGGTTTTATTCAGTCTAAAGTTAGTAATCACATGGAAGAGAGAGGCGGAGAATATCTTACTGATTTGGTTTCAAGGTCTTTACTTAATTGTGTATCTACGTCATATTACACAATGCATGACCTCACTCATGATCTCGCATGGTCTGTTTCAGGAGCTGATGTTTTGGAAATAGGGGATGGGAAATCACTTAGAAATGCTGAAAAGGCTCGCTACATGTCGGATCGCAATACAGAATTAGACAATTTTGAGGATTTCTTTTGTTTGAAAAGTTTGCGTACTCTTAGATTGTTTTGCACTAGGAATATCCCAGCTGATTTGTTTGTACATTTGAGGCACATTCGCATTTTGCATTTGTGTGGATATCAAATCACTGAATTGCCAGAATCAATTGGAAATTTGTTACAACTCCGGCTTTTTTACTTGTCTTGGACGAAAATTGAAAGGTTACCAAAATCAGTAACAAGACTCTACAATCTACAAGCATTGATGTTAGAATATTGCTCTCAGCTTGTAGAGCTACCCAGTGACTTGAGCAACCTAGTGAGCCTAAGATATCTGTCTTTACGTGGATGCGCAGTTTCTATCCCTCCCAGAATTGGTAGATTAACGAGTCTCCAAATGTTGGAGGTGTTTAATGTGGGAAAAGATATTGGATGCGGAATAAATGAGTTAAAGGACATTATACACCTAGGAGGATCACTTCGCATTTCAAAGCTTGAGAACTTGGTCAATGCACAGGAAGCCAAAGAAGCCGAGTTGAAAAAAAAGCAAAAGGTTCACAAGTTACAGTTGGAATGGAAATCCTATGATGTGGAATCACGACAGGAAGGCATTGAGGAGGAGGTACTCAAAGGTCTCCAACCTCACACCAACCTTAAAGAGCTAGAGATTGAAGGCTACTGTGGCGTCTCATTTCCAACATGGTTGGCAGACTCATTGTTCTCTAATCTAGTTTCTGTCCGTTTGTCCAGCTGCAAATGCCATCTCCTCCCACCTTTTGGCCAGCTCCCCTCTCTCAAATGTCTAAATCTTTTTGGACTATATGGACTGAAAAAAGTGGGTCGTGAGTTTTGTGGCAATGGTCCAGTGAAGGGTTTCCCATCATTGGATTCGTTATGTTTTCAGTCTATGCCTGATTTGGTGGAATGGTCTGGCCTAAAAGGTGATATTAGTCATGTTAGGGAAATTGATATTTCGGATTGCTCCAAGCTGAGGGTACTTCCTCTCTTTCCTCTCACATTGGAAAAAATAACAATAATTGGCTGTGAGAGTTTGGCTACTCTTTCTAGGGTCTCAACCATTCACGACTTATATTTGTCTGGATGCCATGAACAGATCTTGAGCTCATTGAAGTATCTTACCTCTCTTTCTTCTTTAAGTATTTCTAAGTTTCCAACTCTAACGTCACTGCCTAATGGATTGTTGCAGCCACTTACAACACTTGAAAAGTTAATGATTATTGATTGTGTTCAGCTCATGTGTCTGTCAGAGGAAGTAGGATTGCAACATCTCACCTCTCTACATTCTTTGAAAATTTTGGATTGTCCCCAACTCACATCCTTGGGTGATAAGGTTTTTCCCATCACTCTTCAAATCCTCCAAATCTCATACTGCAGCAATCTGAACTGCTTGCCTACAGGGCTGCAAAATCTTACTTCCCTTGTTGATCTGAGACTTGATAATTGTCAGAAGATCCATTCCTTGCCTGAGGAGCTACCAACCACCCTTCAGTCATTGCATATCAGTGGGTGCCCCTTACTGAAGGAAAAGTGTAAGGATGGAGGTGAGTACTGGTATCGGATATCACACATCCCTAATATAACCATTGCTGATTAGACATTCCTGAAGTTAGAAAAAGATGCTCTGAAGTAACCAAACATAACCAATGATTGATGCGCTGCAGGTAAAACTTCTCTCAAAGGTCTTAGTTGTAAAATTTTCAGTCCTTTTTTCCTTTCCTGTTTGAATGTATTCATGATTGTACACATGGTTGCACATTTTGCAGATCTTAAAATATTCATTTTGTAGATGCCACTAGTACAAATCCTTATTGATGCAATCTGAAACCATCCATATATTGGCTTTGGTCCTTGAGTGGGGACCATTCTTTTCTTTTGATGGCCTCTTGAAAAGCATCGTTGTAGAATGTGATTATTTGATTGTCGCGTATTGAATTTGGAACCTTGCGGCAAGTCCATTCAGATTCACAAGGTATAGAGCAAAATGTACAGCGATAGACAGTGACGAACCTGAAACATTTATTTACCTCTAAATAAATCATAATTGTAGATTTTCATTTAAGGGAAGCCTTCCTCCAGATGATCTGTTCGGATTCACAACTATAGAGCAACCTGTATTGTGGTAGATAGTGATGAACCTGAAACATTTTATACCTCTAAATAAATCATAACGTAGATTTATTTTTTATTTTTATTTTTTTTAATGGAAAACAACTTTTTGAGCCATGAGTTTCTCTTATTATTTACCGACTCTAACTTGCCAGATTATGCTGTGTTTCTAACTTGCACCTGCTCTTGCCATAGAAACTGAAGACTAAGGACCTTACTTTTGAGATCTGAGATGCTTATCAAGTGGATAGGGCTTCCCTAACTTGGATTTGGGGCATAAAGATAGATCTGTTAAAAAAAAATTGAACCATTAGAAAAGATGTTACAGTTCAAATCTCAGATTCAGTTGTTGTTAGGATTGTCAACCCGCGAATACTTCAGGGAACGTGTTTAGGGAGGTGCAACTTTTATGATAATAACTCTTACTCTGCGGCTGGGTCCATGGCTGCCTTGTGGTAGACTTACTGATGTGTTTGGACCTAGTGCAATCAATGACCTTGGCATGGGTAGCAATATTAAGGTGAGTTAATTCATTTCCAACAGACCCTGGTGCCTTGCTTTGGTGACCACAAACCATCTAATGGAATAGTCCAGCTCATGGCTGCCCTACTCCTCCAGCTGTTGATTTTGAAGACGAGATCATCTGGACGAGCTCTGACAACGGTGTTTTTAATCTGAAAACAGGTTTTACTGTTAGTCCAGCTCCTTTTGCCCACTCTTGGTCTGAAATGGTGTGGCTCAAAGGAAGGATCAACAAACATGGGGTTTGCATGTGGATGGCTCTCCAGGAAGGTCTCAAAATGAAGGTCAATTTGATTTCCAGGAACATCTCTTTCAATCCATCATGTGTCCTCTGTAACACAAGCTCTGAATCCACAGATCACCTTTTCCTCAACTGTCATTATGGTTGCAAGGTCTGGAACGCTTGTAGCCTTAAAATTTGGTATCAGTCCTCAGGAAAATAACACGCTGGCTGAATGAGTTAAAAGCTCTCAGCAAATGTGATCAGACTAATGAAGACAACATCACCATAGCTAGGATGTGCTTTCCAGCCTCTGTGTGGGCTGTGGAAAGAAAGAAAACATAGAATTTTCAGGAACTCATCAAGGCAATGGGAGCAAATTCTTAAAAGACGTTCTTTATCAAATTAGATCAAAAGCATTGTTCCTCCTCAATTGCAGCTGCATGGGATCTCTCTACATCATCTCCCACTGTCAATAGGCACTTAATCAAGCATTCCAAAGCTGACTGGAACTGTTCATCTCATCTCATCTCAACCTGGATTTTCCATTGGTTTCCTTAAACTCTCTGACGGCCTTACTTGGATCAAATGAATTGAGCACATGGAAGATGATATTTTCACAGCGGCATCGGCCATCATCTCTGGAGCCGCAGAGGACGAGACTTCATACATAAGTCATATTTGCTGACTGCAAGATCCTCCGAGAAGCTCTATATGACCCCAGCTCCTCTCCTTGGAGATTTCCCTTTCAAGCTGGAGAAGTGGCGGGACTTTTCAAGTACCTAAAGGCTTCCACTAGTAATGGTTAGGTGCAAGCTTCATTAGCTGGTCCAATGCAGCTAGAAACTCAAGGAACTGCAGCCCAATCATTTAAGGTTTTGGCTGATCCGGGCCGTGGATCTTCTTTCTGTTTCCTTTGGTTTTAGCTAGGCCTGTTTAGCTATTTTGTTGGTCCTGGCCCTGCATGTCATTGGCTGTTAGTTTTTTGTTGTTTTGTGATTAGTTTGGATTCAACTGCGTTCTTTTCTGGGAAGTATTTGGATCGAACTAATCATGATTATTATACTTGTATATTTTCTCGTCGAAATACAATACTTACCAATTCCGAAAGAAAAAAGTCTGCTAAGAGGGAGAATGCTTTCTGCTGTTCCATATTAACATTTTCCTCGGTTTTCATTCTGAGGTGAAAACATCTTCTATAGTTTATGCGGAAAGCAAAGTTCGACGCAAGTGAAGAATACCATTTTATGCAGTCTCATGCAAAGAGCAGAAGCACACTTTACCATGAAAAATGTTTGCAAGCACCATACAATAAAAGCAGAAACTGTAAAAAAAATTGGGCCCATAGACCAAATCTAGTCTAGCCTGTTCCATTTCACATTATGATAAGAGAATTATGATTTCATTTATGAATTCCATGTCAAGTGTGTGACCATGGATCCGTTGGTTGAGACAATTGGTTGTATGGTGAGGTCTGAATAACAATTTCAATTTGTAGCTAAATAGCTTCGGAATGGAAATTATTCTCTGGTGAAATAATGAGACGAGTAAATGTAATGATTTTCTCATAGAAAGACTGACACTGAAACTATTCTTCCACTGAAATCAAAAGAAATTGGTAGGTCTTAGGACTTGGAGGATTGCTCCCTCTTCCTTTTCTCTCTAAGAGTTTTTTTTTCTTTTTTTAATCCTTTTTCTCTAAGTTGAGATATTAAATATGCTTGCTCACTATTATAGTGGTTGGGTGGTAAGATTATATACCCAAGTCCCTGTTTGGGTTCTTGTAATACAATTTACCAGGACTGAAGGTTCATTCAGTTGCTGTACCTTTAATTACCATAATTAAGTCAAGTCCGTTTTATTCTATCTGTAAGTAATTACTTATGGTAACATAAGTTATCTGTAACCTAAATTGAATCATGTAAGTTTACTGTAACATAGGTTATACAGAAGCAGAGTTTTGATTATATACCAAAATCAAATTATGTAAATGTTGCCAGCAGTATGATTATAGGCAATGAAATGATTAGTTACTCATTTTGACTATGATTGGATTGATGGCAACACCAAATAGGGTGGTTTTGGAAATAGTTCTTCTTCAAGACACCAAATAGTATTATATAATAAATAGTACTCAACATTTCAACGAGGGGATGTAGCTCAAATGGTAGAGCGCCCGCTTTGCATGCGGGAGGTACAGGGTTCGATACCCTGCATCTCCATTTCAAACCAAAATACACTCTTTTTTTTATGTCCAACTTTAGGTGATATCGATTTTATACGTAAAAAGTAAAGTATCGGATATCTTTTTTATGTCAAACTTTAGGTAATATCGATTTTATACGTAAAAAGTAAAGTATCGGATATCTTTTTTATGTCCAACTTTAGGTGATATCGATTTTATACGTAAAAAGTAAAGTATCGGATATAAAACGACACATTGCCCATTTTGAAGTAACCATATATCATAAGTATTAATAGCTGGGCTTTGCACTTGACCCTTTTCCAAACACTATGAAACCATATCCAGACCACCCACCCACCCACCCACCCCCGAGTCCATTTACAGTTGAGGAGTCCAAGTCTAGGTCAGACTTGACCCTTGTGCTTGATCTGACTCTACCTTTTTACAAACAGGCAGACCCATGCCTGTTGTTTAAAGCCCGTTACGATTTATGCATGTTCATGTCAAAACCATTTTTAAAGAAACCAGGAGTAGTAAAAATCATAAAAATTTGTTTTATAGGATGGATGCATGTTATTGAGGATAATCTCCTGCAAACGGTTTACATGAGAATTCTTTTAAATTACATGTCAAAGCCATTATTGAAATGCGTGCTCTTCGAGAGAACCATTTGACACTTTGAAATCGATGCCTAACTGGCTTTGGGCCATGATAAAATTGATGGGGGTATTGCAATCCACCTTATCAGGATGAGGGTGATAAGAACTGATATAATGATAGATAGCAATATTTAAGATCGAGGAAGCAAACCCAAATGAGAGAGAGGGATGGCCTATCAAGGTTGCCCTTCCTATGGGGCCCACTTTGATGGGATGAATAGAAAGCACTACACCTAGTATAGAATTTGAACCAAATATCACTCCAGTTGTAACTTTTGAAAGGAAGATTTTTAAAAATTAAAAGCTCTTTAAAGTGGGTTTTTAATTAAATCTGAGGTTAATGGTGAAATAATTAAACTAGGGAGAGGGCTAATATAAGAGGTAAATGGGTCTAAATGGCTCAGGTATATCAAAAGTGGCCGTAGAGGACAAGAAAGAGGACATACCAATGCGATGTAAGGATTATGCAATAGAAAGGGAAATCATTCTGATTTTTCCCTACAACATACTGCTCTATTGTTTAGTAAGACACATTGTCTATGGAGAAAATGAAGAAATTAAGGAATTGTTTGGCATCGTTGTGAGAATGTTGTCATTGTGAAAATGAATGAACAGAAACTTATTTGGCAGAAATCTCTCCATCTCGCCACTCTCTCTGCCTCTCTAGATTTTCTCACACAAAATGTCTACCAAACAAGTTTTTCATCCATTCATTTAATCTCAAAATGATGCCAAATGAATTGATTTTCCTCAATCGAGGGGATTTTGGTTTCCTTGGGAGGGGTAGAACTATAGAAATGAAGCGTGAAAACAAAAACACGTGGAGCATGAAAGACTCTAGTTGCACAAACTGTTGAAAGTCCCACTTCCCACATCGCCTAAATAATAAGTTAATTAGGACTTCATGTACCTGGTGAGGCCTTCCATCTATCAGTTTAAGCATTTAGGTTGGTATATGACATCTTATATGGTATCATAGCGGGTTTCAACGAAATCGTTCTTATGATTTTTTATTTTTTATTTTATTTTATTTTTGTGAATGGCATCGACCATAGATAAAAAATATCTAAGAAAAATATTTAAGAAAATAAGTCGCTGAGAAAATATCATCATATTTAAGAAAAATATGTTCAATAAAGAACACCAAAAAAAAAAAAAAAATGATCAAAATGAACTACTCGCGACATAGCACATATAGAGTTAGCCCACTGACAGGAATCCAACAGCAAAGTAAATTGAAGATACGTAAAACCACCATCTGTACGTTATTGACAACAGTAAGCAATTCAATCAAGGAGAAATTCTCTCCTGTCACCCAGTTGGGTCCATATTATGGACCTATTTTAACTATTTAAGACTATAACAGACCACCTCGCTTCCACAGCCGACGACTTCGGCGGCTCTCACTCTAGCGGCAGGTAGCCATTTTTCCCTCTTGAGACAGCTCATACTCTGCTTCAGGCAACCCTTTCCGAGGTGGCTCTCACTCTCGCGATAGATAGCCTTTTTCCTAATTTTTTTTAGACGTCTCACTCTACTCCAAGTAGCCCTTTCGGTGACTCGACTCAAAGACGTGGAGGAGCCCTTTCCGTGACTCGACCCTGAGACGTAGAGGTCGGCTCTGATACCAAATGTTATGGACCGAACCCGTAAGCTAAAAGTCCCATAACTTATGAAACGCATCAAATCAAGTCTTTTAACTCTTTAGGACCATAATAGTCCACCTTTGATCAGTGTACAGCATGTACAATTAGTAGGCCCTATGATATGCCACCAGTACTAGTTTCACTCATCTAACTTTTTTTTCCTTTTTCTTTTTTCTTTTTTTTTTTTTTTTGAGTGGTTTTACTCATCTAACCTTTACTCACCATCAAAGTGAATCTCAAAAGTATGCACAGTTACAAACGATTAAAAACTGAGGTAAGAACTTTTCCTTTTTTTTTTTTTTGCCAAAAAAGTATCCGAGTCCTTTTCATCTCCCCACCCCATTGACAGACATGCATCTAATCAGACCAAAAGCTGAATTGCATATGGAAAGTCTGCTTTGAGGTAAAAGTTACCTTCAATGAAGACCAGAACATCTCAAACCACATTTCAATAATTAATTCTATTCACATACTAGCTCCACCAAAATGCATTATAAATCAAATGGCTGCAAGTCATTCAAGTTCCTATTTTTGAAGGAGTAAAACAGTAAATTTGAGTTGTGTGCATACACTAGCTACATTACAATATCAGGACTTGGATTGCCTAATGACAGCATTTCATGTTCCGTGTGGGCTTTAAATGTCAACTCTGCAACCGCAGCTTTCTAGACAATTGTTCCATGTCGCATGAAAAGATCTGTTCAACTCATTTCCACACAACAAACAAGCATAGAAACTGAGGGTTGACACATCACATGATTTTTATCCCAGTAGAAAGAACTCACAAGAGTCCAATAAGCTCCTCTATCCCATTCTCAAGCAGCTACTACGTGAGGACCAGAGCCTTTCTAGGGGAGGACACCGGAGTAAGTAACATACTTGGACAGTTGATATTGTCCAGAAGCACATCAACGAAGATCCGAGAAACTGACTTTGGAGCAATCATCTGATCATTATGCCCATCACCAGCCTCTCTAGCATCGATTAACACCGGCACAACCAACAGTGTCTTCTGGAGACTCTGCAGTGTGTTCTTATGTTCTATCGCGGGATGACCCAGCTAGTGGAATGGGAGGATGGTTGATAATCCTCCAATTCTTCCTTTTGCTAGAGGGGCCAGAGTCAAGAGGATGCTCATTAGAAGTGTTGACAACCAAAGTCGCAGGAATAATTACCCCAGTATTGGCAGCAGATGTGAGATTTCAAACTGGAACACTTCAGTGCACATGCCAAAATTCAGTAGGGTCCCACCAGAAATTCAAAAGCCAACTATGTTAATCTTACATAGGAAATCACAAGGCGAAAATATCACAGAATTAATTGATAATAACACCTACAACAACACAACACAACACAAAACTCAGTCCAACCATGCACATTAACAAATTTTCCTGCAAATTCTGTGAGCAGATTTTTTTCTCCCCTTCTAGTTGTGCATTTAAAAGACAGGCACCTTCAGTTCTATACATTATTTTGAAAGATGAAATGATGGTGCTGCAAGTGGCCATGTTCAAATTGTTTTTCTTCGCCCACCTCTGATTCTGAAGCAGTTAAATGGTCATTTATGACAAACCCCCATCCCCAAATCAAAGAAAATATTTTCCTTCATAAAAAAAAATGCCTTCCAAGAAAAGGGTAGCAATCAGTCCACCATCTACACTGGTCATAGCATGTGAACCATATAGCAGAAAAGTTTGAACTTTTCGGAGAGCGAACTGTGTGCAACTATGAGCTACAACAAAACAGCTCAAGCAGAAAAAATGAAAAATCTCACCATGGTCATGTTTGTGTACTAAAGTCAACTGCAGGATATTATTTCCACAATGATTTCAATTTGTATGGGGAGAGAGAGAGAGAGAGAGAGAGAGAGAGAGAGAGAGAGAGAGAGAGAGCACCTCGTTTTGTATAGTTTCAATCTCTATTGTTTCATGCTGCAAAACATTTTCCACAGTGAATTCAGCTCCTACCACTTGCGTGAGACCGTATAAAATGGTTTCCTACCTCTTGGATATGAATTTGCTTTCCAAAAAAACTGCAGAAGATTTTTTTCACCTCAAATGAAAACCAAGGAAAATGTTAAACCCAGAACAACAGAAAGTATTCTACCTCAACCATTTTAACGTTCCGTAGAAATGCCCTGTAAGCTAAAAGTTATTGTCATAAAAGTTGCACCTACTTAAACACAACTTATATTAAGTATTCATAGGTTGACAACCCTAACCACTAAAATTTTAGATTTGAACTATATCACCTTTTCTAAGAGCTACAAGTTTTTTAACAGTTCTATCTTTTTCCCCCGAATCCAGGTTGGGGAAGCCAATCCACTTGTTAAGCTACTCAGATCTAAAAAACAAAGTCCTCTGACGTCAGCGGCTGTGACAGTATAAGCAGGTGCAAGTTAGCAACAAAGCACAATCTGGCAAGTTAGAGTTGGCTAAGTACTACGAGAAAATTACAGCTCAAAAAGTGGTTACTCTAAAAGAAATCTACAATTATGATTTATTAGAGGTAAATAAACATTTCAGATTCATCACTGTTTGTCACTCAACAGGTTGTCTTGGGGCTGAGCTGTGGGATTTTTCGCTAGTCCAAGCAGATTGGGATGCCCGGTTTCCCCTCTTTATTTATTGTTCGTGGCTTCATTTGGGGCTAAGTCTCCTAAGCCTATACTGTCATATTTGCCTTAAAGAGAAAGAGAAAAAAAAACAAAACAAAAACTATTTATCACTGTATGCATTGCTTTGTTGTGAACCCAAACAAACCATCTAGAGATACTTACAGCAAGGTTCCTGATTCAAAAGTTACCAATCAAATAATGCCATTCAACCATGATTTTCTTCAAGATGCTGTCAAAGAAAAAGGATGGTCCACCCACGCTCAATGATCAGAGTCAATAAATGGTTATTTTTCTATTGCGTCATTAAAGAAATGCACAAGTAGCATACAAATTAAACATTTAAGGATCTTGCAACAACCATGTGTACAGTGCTGAGTACATCCATACGGGGCAACAAAAAAAATCAAAACAGACTAAAAAAAAAAAAAAAGAAAGACAGGGAAATTTTACCTGCAGCATATCAATCATGTTTAGATACTCGGGAGTATCTTTCTTTAACTTGAAGAAATGCGCATGCCATTAATTTTTATGCAAGGGATGCGTGATATCTGACACCAATACTCGCCTCCAATCTGACACTTCTCCTTTAGTGAGGGACATTGTTCCATATCAAACAAATGAAGGGTGGTTGGCAGCTCCCCAGGCAAGGAATGGATTTTAGGACAACCATGAAGTGTTAGATTAACAAGGAAAGTGAGATTTTGCAACCCAAGTGGCAAGCAGTTCAGATTGCTGCAACCTGAGATTTGGAGACTCTGAAGAGTGGCAGGCAAAACCTCATCATGCAGGGATTTGAGCTGGGGACTGAAAGAAATTTGCAAAGTTTGTAGAGAGGTGAGATGTAGCAAATCCACTTCCTTTGACAAAGATGTAAGCTGAGCACAATAAAAAATGTCTAAGTTTTCAAGGAATGTAAGTGGCTGCAGAAAGCTAGTAGGTAGTGATGTTAGAGTTGGAAATGAAGAAATACTTAAAGAAGAAAGAGAGGTAAGATACTGCAATGAGCTCAAGATTTGTTCATTGCATCCAGACAAACTTAAGTCGCGAATGGTTGAGAAGCTAGCAAGAGTAGCCAATCTTTCACACAATTGTATCATTACTCTTTCCCATGTGAGAGGAAAGAGAGGAAGCCGCCTCAGCTTGGAGCAATGGGAGATATAAATCTCACTAACATGGCAAATATCACCTTCTAGGCCAGACCATTCCTCCAAATCAGGCATCAACAAAAAACCTAACCTCTGCAATTATGGGAAACCCTTCACTGTGCCATTGCCATAGAACTCGCGACCCACCTTTTTCAGTCCATAAAGTTTCTCAAGATGTAACTCTTTGAGAGAGGGAAGTTGGCCAAAAGACGGAAGAAGACGACATCTACAATTGGACAAGTTGACAGAAACGAGATTGGAGAGGGAAGAGTCCCCCAACCATGTTGGAAATGTGACACCACAGTAGCCTTTAATCTCTATCTCTTTAAGTTCAGTTGGAGGTTGGAGTGCTTTGAGTACCTCCTCCTCAATGCCTCCCCGACGTGATTCCACATTGTCAGACTCCCATTCCAATTGTAAGTTGTGAATCTTTCCCTTTTTTCTCAAATTAGCCTCTTTGGCTTCATGCACATTGGCAACATTATCAAGCTTTGAAATGCAAAGTGGTCCTTGTAGGTGTGTCATGTCCTTCAACTCATTTATTCCACATCCAGTCTCTTTATCCACATTAAACCTCCCCAACGTTTGGAGTCACGTCAATCTCCCAATTCTCAGTGGGATAGAAACTGAGCATCGCCATAAAGACAGATGTCTTAGGTTGACTAGGTTGCTCAAGTCACCGGGTAGCTCCACAAGCTGAGAGCAAAGTTCGAGCATCAAGGTTTGTAGATTGTAGAGTCTGGTTGTTGATTTTGGTAACCTGTCAATATATGTCCAGGACAGGACAAGACACCTGAGTTGTAACAAATTTCCAATTGATTCCGGCAGCTCAGTTATGGAAGCGCACGTCAAATTCAAGATGCATATGTGCCTCGAATCTATGAAAAGTTCGGCTGGGATATTATTAATATAAATTGCAAATAGAGGACATGTAAGAGTGCGCAGACTTTTGAAACAGTAGAAATCCTTGAAAGTGAATGATATCATACTAAACCCGGACAGGAGACACAATACGTGGCGAACCTTTTCAACATTTTTATGAGACTTCCCAACTCCTACGTCCACAATATCATCTCCTGAAACAGACCGTGCAAGCTCATGAGTGAGGTCATGCATTGTGTAATATGATGTAGATACACAATTAAGTAAAGACCCTGAAACCAAATCAGCAATGCAATCCCTGCCTATGTCTTCCATTTGCTTACTTCCTTTAGACTGAATAAAACCTTGTGCCATCCATATCAAAATTAATTCATCGCTAGTCACATCTGAACCTTTAGGAAATATGCAACAATATGCAAAACACCTCTTCAAATGTGCTGGCAAGTGATGATAACTTAATCTTAGAGCAGGCAAAATGTCTTTCCTTTATTCTGGCAAATCCCATATCTCACTTTCTAAGATTGCTTCCCACTCAACAACATCTAATTTATAGCGTAACATACCTCCGAGTGTCTTCACTGCCAAAGGCAACCCATTGCACTTCTTTATAATTTTCCTGGCCTATCATCGCCAAGTTCGGTTGTGCATCTGAGTTTCCTTCTGCAAATGCTCGTCTTTTGAACAGAGACCAACAATCATCATCTGATAGACCCGGCAAGGAGTGAGTGGGAACTGTTCCCATCATTGACGAAACTCTTTGGCTTCTCGTGGTCACTAGAATTCTACTTCCTCTCGCCCCAACCATCAATGGAGCTCGTAACACATCCCAATCATTACAATTCTCATTCCAAACATCGTCCAACACAAGCAAAAACATCTTCTCTTTCAGAGCTTTCTTAATACAATCTTGAATTGTATCCAAGTTGGCAAGATAACAAGCACTCCTAGTAATAGACTCTACAATTGCTTTTGCGAGCCTAATTAAATCGAAATCTTCAGACACATAAACCCAGGCTCTTACCTCAAAATGTTTCACTACCCGTTCATCATTGTAGACCAGTTGAGCAAGCGTCGTCTTCCCAAGTCCCCCCATACCACAAATGGGAACGACCAAGATACCATCTCCAGACAAGGAGGAGGAGGAGGAGTCCGATGTCAACAAACTGATCATCTCCTCTCTTTCAGTTTCTCTTCCGAATACAACAGACTCATCTACGGTGGAGCCAGTCGGAGGACCCACTCTGGTTTTCAACCTTTCAGACCCATGCATCACTTTGAGATGGAGGTGATTGCTTTCTCTCTCAATCTCATCCAATCTTTCTCTAATCTCCATGATTCGAGAACCCAAGTTGAGATTGGAAATAAACCGAGAAAAAAGTGGGGTACCCGAACCTGATCAGTGAACTTCCTCTCTCTGGTTTGCATCGGGGCTTGTTCTAGTTTGGATTGAAGGGCTATGTATTCGAGTTCATCGAGGATGTCCTCGGCGTCATAGGCGACGTCCTTGAGCTCGCTCAACCACAGTCGGACTGATTCCTCCTTGATTTGTCTGTTTTCTGCATCGCTGAGAACAGATTGGATTCTTGAGAGGGTTGACGAGAGCTTTTTAGCCTCATTTGCAACACCGAAGAGAAGGCCTAGCTTCTTCAATGAAGGGAGGGCTAATTTGTCGAAAAGACCTTGGAAAAGGGCGCTTAAAGCTGCCTCAACCACCATTGAAGTTGCAGATTCCATGTTTCAAGCAGTTGAGATAGATGAGATGAGATGAAGGCAGAGGTGAAAAAGAGCAGCACAAGTCAACACCCACGACAACTTCAAAATGCCAGGACATGAAACGAAGCTGGAGAGAGACTTTCAATGACTAAAAAGAAATGTTTTTTTTTTTTACCCCATAATTGCTATGATGGGCCCATCCCTGTTCAAATCAAAAATCTAAAAGGCCAAAATGAAGTCCCTAATTTCGTATATTAGGGATCCAATTAAGCTTGTTTAACCAGCCAATTCTTATATTCAAACTCAACTTTTACTTATCTACTCTAATCATAAAAAATGCAAACTTAATTTTTGTTTAGAGTCAGAGAAATCAAATTAAGATGGGTTCAAACATTGGATATAAATCTAATATCTCAATTTTGATTTCTTCATATATTTTCAGGATCACCTTTGGTCCGAAACAACTAAATGGCAACTCTTTTTCATTTTTCTTTATGATTTTTGTTTAGGTCAATGTAACATGTCGAAAGCCAACCTAATAATCAAACGTGATTCTTACTTAGAATCAAATATATCTTGCATCAACGCCCATGCGATGCACGGTTAATGATAAGCAAGTTCGAGAACCGGGAAAGAGGAGATAGGAATCTGATTACCTTGAAAGACTTTGAGAGAACCTATGACTTTCTTGGAGTATCCTCGGTAGTGCATGTCCACTGTTATATTATGTTAATGGGATTTTTTTTCTTTCCATCGGCCTTCATTCTCATTGTTCTTTTGCAAAAAACACAAATTTGGTGATTATTTCAAAGTTGAAAGAAGAAGAGATTGTGGCAGAAAGTGACTTTGGGAAGAGGAATTGGAGATTAGGGAAAAGTAATCACTCGCCTTGCCCATGGCTTCTTTCAGTAATCCTAGTGATGTGAATCGCTTCTCTTATTTGTTGTAGTCTTCATAGAGAGAGAGAGAGAGAGGAAACGATGGGGAAGTGGGAGAATAAATAGAGGAGACAAGAGCGGTTTGTAAGTGAGTGCAAGGATGGAAGAGGCATTTCAGATCTAGAAGAGGTATGATCTAGAAGAGGAGCATGTGACGAACCTGTTGGTAGAAGAGGCATTTTCGATCCCAAAGAGGCTTTGATCAGAAATGAGGTTTTAACAAAAAAGAGAGATTTTTTTTTTTATCTCTGACAAGGATGCATGAGGAATGAGATTGTCCTTTGTGTAAACCATTTCTTACCTTTCAAGAGAAAGAATTCTTATTCAAATCCAAACTGAATTTTTATTTAAATCACATAAACCGAATTAAAAGAGGTCAAAATATTGGGCATTAATATGATTTTATCAATTTCTCTAATTTCACTTATATAAAATCAATGGATAATTATTCTTTTATTAATGTATGATTTCCTAATCTGCTCATGCTAATAAATGGTGTCATTTTCATATGAAAATACATGTATTTTATACATATGTTAGCTTAGATTAAAGAATAATCATTAGTTAAGTACAAATGAGTGGGATTACTAAAATCATACATTTAGGTTCGCCCTTGAATAGCAGCATGGTATAAGAGAGATGTACCTGTCCCATACCAAAGTTACAAAACAAAATCCTCCCAAGGACTACTATTCTCAGGTCCCAACCCCTTGTTTGGCAAAAGAGTTCGTCATGCTGAGAGCCGATCTAAGTTCATGGGGAAAAACAATATTAATGGTAGAAGATAGAGATTGGATTTCATTAAAAAAGAATTGGACTTTTCATGGGTTGATCTTCTTATTAGACACCCATGAAATCACAATAGAAGAGTCACTTTCCACAATATGGCTTCCATGAAAAGATCTCGAGAAACACCAAAGAGTTTTCAAAATAGCAAGCACCCCCGCTTCATTAGAGTCACGAAAAACCCACATTTTCAAAAAAACATAAACAAAATTTTACCTTTGTTGTTGCGAAGAACACCTCCGATACTCATCAGCCCCTACTTGCCCCTTACAACACCGTCAATGTTGAAGTTAAGCACGTCAGGAGGAGGGGGAGGCCAATGAATAGATCCCATCCCCTTAGTCGGGCTACACACCATACAAGCTTCCCAATTAACAAGAAAATAATCGAGAGAAAAGTTAGAGAACTCCTTTCTAACAAAAGTCCACTTGCAATTCTTAGAGTGACCATAGGATCATCTCCGGCGATAAAGAGGAGGCACCCCTGAAAATTCTATTATTTCTCTCTCCAAATAGACCATAATATAGCATAAGGAATAAATCTACAAAGACTATGCCCACACCCAACGGAAGTACCTCCCACGTAGGATTCAGTTTCTTCTACAATAGACTCTAGACAGCACCAAGCAATACCGCATCTAGCCAAAAAGTAACTCCAAATCCCGGCCACCACCTCACAATGGAGAAAAAGGTGGTTGACCTTCTCCCCCTTCTTTCGACAGAGCACATAAATATCTAAGATCCTCGCATCTGTCAAACATCTTCTTCTCAAATTATATGCCATAGAAACCTTTCCCACAACAGCTAACCAACAAACCACCTCAGCCCGCAGGGGAGCCAAGCCGAACCAAACAAGAGCTGAAGGGAATCTTGAGGGTTGGATTCCTTCCAAGGCTAAGTAGAAAGCTTTTACTAAAAAATCCCCAGATACGAAGGGTTTTCATATTCGAGAATCTTGAAATTCCTACACAAAAAGATGTTAAAAAGAAGACTCAATAGCTCCCCATATTGCTCCTCCTCTAAACGATGAAGACGACTCCTAAAATCCACCCCCCATGTAATACCTCCCTCCGTTTCCTCATATCAATCATTGACAGCAGATTCCTTATTAGACACCACTCTAAATATCCTACGAAATAACACACATAAAGGACCCACCCCCACTCCCTCCCAGTCATCCAACCAAAACCTCGTATCTCTCCGTTCCCCCACCACAAAACCCATCCATTTTTATAATAAAAAAATCCAATCAGTGAAGACTCTTCCTCAACAGACACAATACCACCCTAATGACTCGATCTACGATATTTTGGGTCAGGACATGGCCATCAACCCCACTTGTCCACGCCATACTTAAGTGAAATGACCCTCCTCCAAAGAACCTCCCTCTCCTCCCCAAACCTCCACCACCACTTGGTCAATAAAGCCCCTTTTTTGTTACCTAAACCCAAAACCCCACTCCACTTAGGTTTAATTACCTCTCTCCACCTCATCTGATGTAATTTCTTCTCTTCCCATTGACCTTTCCAAAGAAAATCCCTACGGATGCGATCAACCCTCTTGACCATAGTCCTTGGCATCGTGAACAAAGACGTAAGTACACCGAAAGATTGGACAAGCACTCTTTTATGAACGAGATCCTTTCACCCAACGATAAATACTATTTCTTCCAAGAAGACAATGTCCTCTCAAATCTCTCAACAATAAAATCCCAAAGTCACTTAGATCTAGGCTTCGCCCCAATAGGAAGGCCAAGATAAAAATTAAAAAGAGGGTAGTATGCCATGTTTATAATGAATAATAGCTTCCAAGGTACTAGTGGTTTCCTCAGAGCAACCAATTCCCACCAACAAGTTCTTGAGAATATTAACATTCACGCCCAAAACCAACTAGGAACAACACAATTCTTTATAAGGCCATAATTTCTTCTCTCTCGGTCGAGCTGAAAAGAATGGTGTCATCTGAAAACTATTAATGAGTAATGGCCTCCCCACCATGATTAATCTCAAAACCATGAATTACCCCCAACTCCCTAGCTTTCACCAAAAGCACACTCAACGCTTGCACCATCAGAGTAAACAAGAAATGAGAAAGGGGATCCCCTTGCCGAATACCCCTAGGAGCTTTAACCAACTATGTTGGAGAGTCATTAACTAGAACTGGAAAGGAGGTGATAGAGATACGCTTATGAATCCACCCACACCAAGTTTCCCCAAAACTAAACCTCAACAGCATATGGTCCGCAATATTCCAATTCAGATGGTAATAAGCTTTCTCCAAGTCAATTTTAAGAATAACCCCTTCATTCTTTTACCTCTTCCTGGAGTCAATGAGTTCATTAGAAATGACCCTTGAGAATGACTGATGATTGAAAGAACCTTCTATAATCTTATTTGTTGGAACCTTAGCCAAAAGCTCATACAAGTGACCCACTAGACTAATAGGTCTATAGTCACGCAACTCCATTGGATTAGGCACTTTAGGAATAAGAGTTAAAAAAGTAGCATTCATCTCTATTGATGCTACCCCTCCTATGAAACTCATGAAGCATAGCACCGAAATCTTCCTTCAGAAAATCCCGATCTACTTTAATGAAAGAAAAATTGAAGACGTCAAGACATAGATCTTTATCACCATCACAATTCTTCAAAGCTTGCGTAACCTCTTCCTCCTCAAACTCCCTTTCCAAACACCAACTAGAGTTTGCCAAAACCATGGAGAATGAAATGCCATCAAGGTTAGGCCCCACCCCATTATTTCCCTTGTATAAATTTTCAAAAAAGAAAAAAAGAGCAACCTCATCCTTATCTCATCAGGACTCTCAAGAACTCTTATGTTGCTTCTAATTCGCCCCACAAAGTTTACTCTACTTCACAAACTCACCATCTGATGAAAGAAACTAGTATTTTTATCCTCCTCCTTAAGCCAACTCACTCGAGATTTCTAACGCCAAGAAATTTCCTCCATCCAATCATAGCCCCGAATCTTCTTTCTGGTTTCATGCCTAGCAACTATCTCTTCTAAATTCAAGTCTCGACTTTCCCTTACTTTATCAATATCTTCCAATGCTTTAGAAAGAGTTTCTCTTGATTCATCAATACAACCGAACTCATTTGTAAGCCAGTTTTTTATTTTGAGTTTTAAGAGCACGCAACTTCTTCCAAAGCCTGAATCATACATAGCCTGTTACACACTACAAGAAAATTTACATTTAAATCCGTCGCTAAATGTAAAAAAACCGCCGCTAAAGGTTTTTGCAGCGGAAAAATGTCTACCTGAATTTTTATCACGGAAAGTTATGTGGCTAATTATATTTGTGGCAGAAAAATTAGTGTCGCAAAAAAATTGCATCTTCTATTGATGTAGTTTGTAGCGGCGGTATGTTGTTTCTGCAGCCAAAAAACTGCAAACCCCATTTGGACACGTGCAACTGTCGAGGGTGTTTGGATATTGTGTGGGGAATCCCATAACACCAAGGTTAAGCTAAGCCTCGGTAATGGTACCAGCTAATTTGTCTTGATCTCGGTCACCCGCGTCTCGGCAGCTCGGCAGCTCGGTAAGAGTGTCAGCTCGGCAACACCACTTCTGGTCTCGGTAAGAGTACTGAGGGCATGAAATGGGCCATCACACTCCTATGATAAGTACGGACGTGCACTGACAGATAGGGTGGCGCGTTATAGAGATAAAGAGTTGACTTCATCACCCCATCACGTCAGCAGTCCTAGGGAGAATAGGAGTCGTCCGATGAGACGCTCCCTTTTCACCAACCACTCAGTGTTAGGGTAAGGCCCGATGGGACCTTACCCCCACCTACCTCCACTCAGCAGAAAGGGATGACAGGACTTCCACATATATATCCACATGGAGTAGTCCCCCAGAGGTACGTTTTTACGCTAACACATACAAACAACATTTGCACCCTCTTCTCTTCTCCACTCCACCTTTACTTAGTTGTAGAACTAACTCAGGCATCGGAGTACCTTCGGCTGACGGCAGTCAGGGCCTCTGACTTCTACTTCTCTCCTTCCCTTTCAGGTCTCGGGCGTTCGGTCTTTCCCTAAAAGAAGATTCTTCATTCATCTAACTAAGTGGGTGTCCTTTTTGGCACCTACAGTTTGGCGCCGTCTGTGGGAAACGACTGAACAAAAATTTACAAACACCATGCCTCTAAAGACCAGAAACGGCGAAGGATCATCGAAGGGCCCGTCCCTACCACCTATGTTGTTAAAGAAACTGCCACCGCCGGTCCCTCGCCAGAGGAGGTCCGGGGGAAGGTCTGGCGCTACAAGCGTCGAAGAGTTTGTGACCCAGTCAGGCTCCTCATCGAGGGGGGTGACAGCACCTTCCCAACATGATGTTCCACCACCAGGACAACCCCAGCAGAGTGTTCCTCACTAGAACACACCAGGCGAGATGAAACATCAGCACCTGTCAAGTCACAATCCCATCACTAGGCCAACGCCGATAGCGACGACGATCAATTCCTTGCGGATATCAGGGCCCAAAACCTTGTTATCCAAGAGAAGGACGAGCTCATTCGATAACTTCGACAGCAGCTCCGGGAGGAGAAGAAGGCTCCGAGCCCACCTCCCAGACGCAGCCAAGCTCCTTCGACTGAACAGGATCTAAGGCACGTCCTGAACAATAAGAGGTGAGACCGAGTTTATGATGAAGGCTCGAGCAGCAGCCATCTGAATGAAGAATTGAAGAAGCTACACCAAAAGCCGAAGAACAATGGCGACTTGAGGGAATGGCTTGATCATCAGATCAAGCAAACAATCCGGCAAAATATGGAAATTGTTGGCTTCACCCGAGATCTATTCAACGCCTTCGACATAGAGGATCTCGGCATGTCTCCCTTCTCTTAGGAGATCAGAAACTTTTCTCTTCCAGAGAAGTTTAATGTCCCGAGGTTCGTCCTCCATAATGGGACCTCGGATCCCTCAGCACATCTCCGACACTTCATCTAGAGAATGTTGGTATGAGGCGACGTCGATCACCTGAACTGTCAAGTCTTCTCCTCCAGTTTGGGAGACCTCCCCCGGAGGTGGTTCTACGCGCTTCCGGAAGGCTCAATTTCAAGCTGGCGGCAGCTCTGGAATTCCTTCCTGGAGAAATTCCAAGCTCATAGGTCATCCCTAAGACGGATGCAGACCTTATGGCTCTCAAAATGCGGCAGACCGAAAACGTCACCCAGTTCACCAAAAGATTCTGGATGATCTACAGCAAGATCGAAGGCGCCTTTGACGAAGTGGCTGTCAAGTCCTTCCAGCAGGCTCTGCTGCCAGGCAACGAGCTTCGGAAGGACATGGTACGGTTCCCCGTGGTCACAATGAAAGCATTGATGGCCCAGGCGAACCAGCTCACTGAAACAGAAGAAGACGAGGCCCGAGCCCGAGAGAGCATAAGCCTCTACCAAGAAGAAAAGCCCTCCAAAAAAGACAAAAGATCGTCTCGGAGGGAAGGGGGCGGACCGAAACAAGGTCTCGTCAACCTCGGCAGTGGCCTTGGTTCCCACCTCGGGGGACGGCAAGAAATCCAAGCCAGAAACTACCTCCTACAAGGCTGTAAACACAATCTTTAGAGAACCGATCTACAAGCTCCTCAGCAAGATCAAGTCACAGCCCTTCTTCAAGTGGCCGCAGCCGATGAAAGGTGACCCGTCCACCCAAGATCAGAACAAGTTATGTGCCTACCACAAGCAGAATGGGCACAGAACCGAAGACTGCAAGGCCTTTAAAGCTCACCTCGAAAAGCTCATCAAGGACAGACACTTGAGGGACTACATCAAGGAGGAGGGCAGAGACAACAGCCGAGCTCAGCGCCTAAATGATGATGATCAAGACAGCAACACGCCCGAGGGCATCATCAACGTCAATCACCTCGTCCCTGCTCCAAAGGGGAGCAACCAAGCCCGTGCTGAGGCCAGGAGGGCCTCCTACCAAAAGCAGGTGATGACCGCCGAGCTAGAACCTGCTACCAAGAAAGCTCGGACGGAAAGGCCCAAGATTTGGTTCTCAGACAAGGACCTAGATGGAGTCCAGCTCCCCCACAACGATCCTCTAGTTCTCACCTTAAAGTTGAAGAACTTCCTGGTTCAAAGAGTCCTTGTGGACCCTAGGAGTTCGTCGGAGATCCTCTACTACGATTGCTTTAAGAAGATGGGTCTCAAAGAAGAGGACCTCCAGGCAGCACGCACCCCCTGGTGGGTTTCAGCTCGAAGCCCGTGTACCCCAAGGGCAAAATCTCCCTAAGAGTCCAGGTTGGAGGCGCCTCCATGCAAGTCGACTTCTTAGTGGTAGATGTACCATCCCCATACAATGCAATAATGGGGAGAACTTGGCTGCACAGTATGGAAGTCGTGCCCTCCACCCGTCACCAGAAATTCAAGTTCCCGTTGGAGAATGAGAATGGTCGAGTTGAAGTGATTACGGTCAGGGGCGACCAACACATGGCCAAGTAGTACTTGACGGCCGTGGTGCCTGGCGAAGCCGAGTCAACACAGGTTCACATGGCTGAACTGGACAGAGAGGCCGAACTCGAAGATGTCGGCCAGGCCCCTGAGCAGAAGAGCAATGAAGACCTGACAGAAATCAAGATCGACCCCAACGATCCTAAAAGATACTTCCTGCTGGGGAGTCAGCTTCTTGAACCTGAGAAGACTGAGCTGCTAAACTTCTTGTTACAGAACAAGGAAGTCTTGGCATGGACTCCTTACGAAATGCCTGGCATCAGTCCCGAGGTCATATGTCACAAGCTGAACGTGGACCCCAAACACAAGCACGTGATCCAAAAGGCTCGCAGAATGGGGATCCCACAGACCGAGGCCGTGATTAAGGAAGTCCAAAAGCTGTTAGAAGCCAAGGCGATCAGGGAAGTCCATTACCCGGAGTGGCTGGCCAACACAGTGGTGGTCAAAAAGAAGAATGGGAAGTGGAGGGTATGCGTGGACTTCACCAACCTCAACAAAGCCTGCCCCAATGACAGCTTCCCCCTCCCAGAAATCCACCAGATGATCGACGCCATTACTAGACACGACAGAATGAGTTTCCTCGATGCTTACCGAGGTTACCATCAGATTCCAATGTCCGGGCCTGACCAAGAGAAGACCGCATTCATAACACCCAGAGGCATTTACTGCTACAAGGTCATGCCATTTGGGTTGAAGAAAGCAGAAGCAACTTACTAGAGGCTGGTAACCAAGATGTTTCAGGCCCAGCTCAGCAAAACAATGGAGGTTTACACTGACAACATGGTTGTCAAGTCTAAAAGGTCACAGGACCACTTGGCAGACCTAAGTCAAACATTCGGCACCCTCCGACAGTTCCAACTGAAGCTGAACGCCTCCAAGTGTGCGTTCGGTGTCGACTCCGGTAAATTCCTGGGAAGCCTAGTCACCAGAAGAGAGATTGAAGCAAACCCAAACTAGATCTTAGCGATCCAAGAGGTATAGAGTCCAACCTTGGCAAAGCAAGTTCAGAGGCTCATCGGCATGGCTGCCGCACTCAATTGCTTCATTAGCCGAGCTTCTGATAAATGCTGACCCTTCTTTCAGCTTTTGAGGAAAAGCTCGAAGTTCCAATGGACCCCGAAGTGCAACGGAGCTCTGCAGGAGCTCAAACATTGCTTATCTTCACCACCCCTACTGTCAACGCCGACGCAAGGAGAAGTGTTATACTTGTACCTGCTGGTCTCAGATCATGCAGTGAGCTCGGTACTTATTAGAGAAGAAAACAGGCAGCAAAGGCCTATTTATTATACAAGCAAGATCCTCTTTGATGCCGAGACCAGGTACTTACAGCTGGAAAAACTTGCACCGGCGCTCGTCAGTGCTTCTCGCAAACTCTCCCACTACTTCCAGACATACACCATAGTGGTTGTTACAGAACATCCACTCAAGTCCCTTTTCAGAAAGGCGGACTTCTCTAGAAGGATCTCAAGATGAGCCGTCGAACTAGGACAGTATGATATCAAGTATCAACCCAGAACGACCATCAAAGCTCAAGTTTTGGCAGATTTCATCGTGGAATTCATCTCTTCAAGTTCGGCATCGAACCAGCTCGATACCGAACTGGGGGGCAATAAGGATAAGGAAGAAGTCACCGAGACAGAGCAAGAGCGGTCTTGGAAGCAGTTCCTTGACTCAGCTTGGAAGGTCTTCGTCGATGGATCCTCAACATTCAAAATGGCTGGTGCTAGCATAGTCCTCCAATCTCCGGAGGGCCTTGTCATCGAACAAGCCCTGACACTTGGCTTCAAGGCGTCTAACAACGAAGCTGAGTACGAAGCACTCATCGCAGGGCTGAACAGTGCTAAAATTCTGGAGGCTCGGCAACTGGTGGTCTTTAGCGACTCCCAACTAGTGACGAGCCAGCTTAGCGGAGACTACCAAGCTCGCGACGAAAGGATGGCGGCCTACCTGACTCATGCGAAACAACTCCTCTCTCAGTTTGAAAGAGCTGAGTCAAACAGATCGGCAGAGAGTCCAATTCTCATGCTGATGCCCTCGCCAGCCTCGCTTCTGCTGTTGAAGCCAAGAATAAGAGAACTGTCGAGGTAGAGACACTAGAAAAGCCAAGCATAGAGCTTCAGCCACTTCGGCAGGTTATGTGTGTTGATCTCGGTCCGAACTGAATGAACCCAATCATCGCCTACCTAAGAAACGACCAACTTCCTGAAGATAAGAACGAGGCTCACAAGATTAGGCTAAAAGCAGCTCGGTTTTAGTTGTCCCTGGATGACAGGCTCTACAGGAAGTCGTACACCGGCCCCTATCTCCAGTGCCTTCACCCAAGCAAAGTCGAAGACTTCCTTTATGAAATTCATGAGGGAATCTGCGAAAGCCACATTGGAGGTTGGACACTGGCGTACCGAGCTATCAGCCAAGGTTACTAGTAGCCCTATATGCAAAAGGACTCCCAACTGTACCCCAGAAAATGCGAGAAGTGCCAAAAGTTTTCACACTCCCTTCACCAACCAGCACAGGATTTGAGCCCACTGTCCAGTCTGTGGCCCTTCGCTCAATGGGGCTTGGATATTGTATGACCACTCCACCGAACTCCAGGGAATAAGAGGTGGCTACTATTATTTCACCAAGTGGATCGAAGTCGAACCGTTGTCCTCCATCATCGAGCAGGACACGAAGAACTTTGTATGGAAGAACATCATTACAAGATTTGGGATCCCGCGAACTTTGGTCTCGAACAACGGGACTCAGTTCGATTCCAACTTCTTCAGAAACTTCTGCCAGGAGCTCGGCGTCAGGAATGTCTACTTTACTCCGGTGTACCCGCAAAGCAACGGTCAAGCTGAAATCTCGAACAAGGTGGTCCTCGATGGGCTCAAACAGAGGCTTGACCGAGCTAAAGGGAGATGGACGGAAGAACTCCCGAGTATCCTATGGGCATATAGGACAACTCCGAGACGCTCCACCTCGGCTACACCCTTCTCTTTGGCCTACGGAATGGAAGCAGTGATCCCGCTTGAGGTCGGCCTCTCGACCTTTAGGTCCGAGCTCTACAATTAAAGACTAAACGACGTAAACCTAGCCAGAGAGCTGGACCTAGCCGAGGAATGAAGAGAAGCAGCAACTATTCGCCTAGCTGCCTATCAGCAACAATTGGTTAGGGGCTACAATTGGAAGGTCAAAGAAAGGAGATTCTCGGTTAGAGAGCTGGGTCTTAAAGAAGACACTCCCCAAGGACAGAAACCCGAACGAAGGCAAGCTGGTATCAAACTGGCACTGGCCATTCAAAGTGCTCTCAGCTGCAGGGCGATCCACATACAGACTTGAGGACATGGAGGGTAAAGAGTTACCACAGCCATGGAATGCGCTGCACCTAAAGAAATACTATTTCTAAAATGTATTCAAGTTTGGATATCAATGAAAATCATTTTTCTGAAAGGATCGCTCTCTCTTGTTCTCAAAAACACTCTAAGTTGTCCGGCTCGGTAATAGTACCAGCCATATTCAGCTCAGTGACGGCACCAGCTGCAGCTCGACAAGAGTGCCAGCTATACTAAGGCTCGGTAATAGTACCAGCCATATTCAGCTCGGTGACGGCACCAACTACAGCTCGGCAAGAGTGCCAACTATACTGCGGCTCGGTAATAGTACCATCCATATTCAGCTCGGTGACGGCACCGGCTACAGCTTAGCAAGAGTGTCAGCTATACTGTGGCTCGGTAACAATACCAGCCATATCCAGCTTGGTGACAGCACCAGTCATATACAGCACGGCAGTAGTGTCAACATTCGGAGGAACGCTTGGTTGTAAAACCAAGTACACTACCACCAAAAAAGAAATACCTACCTAACTGCCGGGGGGCACTGGGGAAACGAAGAAAAACCTTAAACATTCAAGGCATCGACCTCGACATCCAAGAACATCTTAGGTTGCAGAACCGAGGAGAATATCTTGCATCACGTTAAAGATTTAGCCCAATTTGTCCCCCTAATGGTTATGGTTACAAGTTTCTGAAGTTCCGGTTACTAAACCGAGCTTGGCTACTTAAGCAAAATTCCTATCTTCAGTTTATGGGGAGTTCGGTTAGAGAATCGAGACCAACTACTTATGGATTCTTTTCAGCCAAGCAGGGAAGGAAATAACATTTCATTAAATGAAAGATTCATTACAGCATTGAAAAAGAAATGCAAAAGAAAAAATTCAAAAAGCAGCAGCTTCAGCATTGCAGTCGATCTCCGTCTGTGCAACCTTGACTTCCGTGCAAGCTTCAGGGTCGGCCTGTAAGGTGACGGCTTCAGTCGCAGCATCTACCCCAAGAAGAGCTTCAAAGGACGGATCGGGAACAGAGGAAGGACAGGGGACGGAGGACGAGACAGGGTCTGAGCTCTGGACCTTGGGAGGATACCTGAAAGCAAGATCATCCTCGGAGACTCCTGCCTTCTTCAAGGCAGCCCTCCACCCGAGCTCCCAAGCTTTCTGGCGAATTCAGTGGATTTGCGCCTTATACTCCGCAGTCACCTCTTGAATCCCCTCATTATCGGCAACGTCAAACTCGGCCTGAAACTTTTCCTCAAGCTCGAACTTCTATTTCACCATAGCAGACTCGAGTTCAGCCTTCTTCTCTTCCAAGGCAGACTGAAACGCAGCCCTCTCTTGGTTCATGGCGGTGACGAGGTCGACTGCTAGCCTTGATTGTCTTTCCACCTCGCCATCTAGCCTTTCAACCTCGGCCGACGCCTTTTCGAGGTCGGCAACAAGACCGGCATTCTTACGCGCCTCTTCCCTCAGCTGCTCATCCTTGACGTCCAGAGCCGCCTGAAGACCCTCTTTCTCAGCCTCCAATTTGGCAATCTTGGAGTCGGCGTCTCCCAGCCTCCCTAAGCCGACCTGGCATTTTTGGACCACCTGTGGGAGAAACAAGTGTCAGAAAACATAAACCAAAGTCAAATACTTTGTAAAATTTTGTCAAAGACTTACCGAGATGGCTAACCGCATTGTTGAAACCAGCAATGTTGCGTTGTCCAACCTCCCCCACTTCTCTATGTCCCAGGGTAAGGCACATGCTCGCCCCAGGGCGGCCACCACGTAGGGACTGCTGGCTACGCGGTCCTCCACGTTCAGTGGCCTCCCAACGTCAGCTTCGAGGTCCGGCCTCCAAATAGTCGGCCAGGGGGACTGAGGTGCTACCTCGCTAGATGACGGCTCGGCCAGGGAGCTGGGAGAGGCCTCGATCCTGGGCTTCTTCTCTGGCCGACCCTCCTCCTCCGAGATGTCGACAGGGCACCCCCGATCTCTCACACTTGGAGAAATCACGGGGACCGAAATGTTGACAACGACGGCGGTCGGAGAAGTAGGAGCAGAGGTGGGGGCGGCAAAAGCTAGAGGGGAGGAAGGAGCATCGCCAGGAGGCCGAGGGGCACCTAGAGCCTGGTCCCCAAAAGCCAGGGCCTCCAAATCCTCAGTCATGGCATGAGGACGACGCCTGCACAACATCTCTTCTTCTTCCTCCTCTTCCGAGCTGATAGAGGCAGCAGCTCGACTCCTCGGTCGCAAAGAAGTTTCGGCAATGGCTGCAGTGGTCTCGGCTGACCCCGAGTCTGAGCGGGATGGAGAAGCCCTATCACCTGACTCAATGAGACGCCCGGCGGGGACTGCGAGCGTCACCTGCTCCCTGCTCTCTTCTTTTCCAAAGACTTGGGACTCTCCTCCAGTTTCCTTCCTCTTGATGAAGGAGCGGTACTTCGGTTCGTACCCTAGGAGCAACCAAGCAGCTTGGCTGTTATGTCCGTGGTAGTTCCTCACTAACCGGAGCCAAGTGTCGTTTCTTACCCAGCCGGTTCTCTTGGCCGCCTGCCTTCTCTAGCGAAAACCTGCGCAACAAACAAAGGATGTCGGCTCGGCGAAAATAAAAGAAAGAAGACAAAAGAAAGCTGAAAGATTCCGGTCTTTACTTGGAGGGGTCCCGAAGCCTTGAGGGATTCTGACTAAGGGCTCAGACTCGCCGAACTCCCAATCGCCCGAGACGAACAGGCGATCGTCCCCTGCGTATCTGTTAGAGTCCTCCAGGGCGTTCACAAAACCAGACCGTTTCGCCCTCACCTGAAGGTAGTAGACGTCCCCGGATTTGCAAAGGTCATACACGTCCTCGATGTCATGGACACCGAGGTTGATCCCAAGAATCCTCTTCAGTTCAACTACGCCCATTATTATCTTGAAGCCGTTCAGCATCAGTTAACAGGGATAGAGGTGCCATTCTCTCAGGCACAACCTCAGAAGCGGATGAAGGGGGAATCTCACCCCACCTTCGATCACGGTCACTAACAAAAACGACATCCAGCCGTTGTGGAAGATGCTACCATCAAAAGGGTCCTCGGGGTTATCTAACCTAATCTGGGCGTCGTCCAGGATCTTGTATCTGGCCCTAAAATCAGCCACGGCCTGTGGGATTTCTAACCAATGCCTGTAAATCCCCATTCCCAAAACTTGGAGAAGACATTGGAGGGAAAAAATAAAAGAACAAAACCCTAAAAGAAGGATGTACAGAGGAGGATGACTTACAGGCAGGAAGGACTCGAAATCACGAGTTCAAACTCACAGGTCTGATCGCAGGCAGGTTTTCTCCTCCAGCATAATCTCCCCTCTCTAAATGAACATGAAAATGAAAAATCAGGGAGAAAGCGCCCTAATTTGTAATGGGAGGAGGCGCCATTTCAATTTTCGAAGATGGCCGTACAAGGCACACCTCGAGCACTCCTCACGCCTCTTCGAAGCGATTGGACAGCCGCCCAGACGGTGACATGTGGCACCAACGGCACATTTCCCGCAGGCTATTAAATGCCTCGGGCAGGCGAAAAGACACACCTCGATAAGGATCAGACGTCAGCCACCATCACCAAGATAAAAAAGAGCATTCACTCCGAACTCATTACTCAGAGAGGCTCCACCATCACGGTGCTTAGCTTTCGTGCTTTGGTAACGGTACCAGCACGACAACTAAAATTGGCTCGGCAACAATACCAGCTCGGCGATCATGTTCAGCTCGGTAACAGTACCAGCTCGGCAAAGCCATTTAGCTTCCGACCTCAAAGAGTTAGAGAACTCCAAGAGATCAAAAGCTAGGGGACAATTGTGTGTGGAATCCCATAACACCGAGGTTAAGCTAAGCCTCGGTAATGGTACCAGCTAATTTGTCTTGATCTCGGTCACCCGCGTCTCGGCAGCTCGATAAGAGTGTCAGCTCGGTAACGCCACTTCTAGTCTCGGTAAGAGTACTGAGGGCCGGAAATGGGCCATCACACTCCTATGAGAAATATGGACGTGCACTGACAGATAAGGTGGAGCGTGATAGAGATAAGAAGTTGACTTTATCACACCATCACATCAGCAGTCCTAGGGAGAATAGGAGTCGTCCGATGGGACGCTCCCTTTTCACCTACAACTCAGTGTCAGGGTAAGGCCCGATGGGACCTTACCCCCACCTACCTCCACTCAGCAAAAAGGGATGACAGGACTTCCACCTATATATCCACATGGGGTAGTCCCCCAGAGGTACGTTTTTACGCTGACACATACAACCAACACTTGCACCCGCTTCTATTCTCCACTCCACCTTTGCTTAGTTGTAGAACTAAATCAGGCATCGGAGTGCCTTCGGCTAATGGCAGCCAGGGCCTCTGACCTCTGCTTCTCTCCTTCCCTTTCAGGTCTCGGGCGTTCGATCTTTCCTTAAAAGAAGATTCTTCATTCATCTAACTAAGTGGGTGTCATTTTTAGCACCTACAGATATGTATAAGCTAAGATTCCCTACTATAACACAGAATTCTAGCCTGTTTAGGACTGTTGCAAAAAAAAAAGAAAAGAAAATCATACTTCTGCAAAATCTTTTATCCTTTTCACATTTCTAGCCTCAGTTGAAGGCTGAAAAATACACATGAGAGTCTATTAACCCCTTAAAAGAATGGGAGGGCTCAAGAGTCCACTAAATGTGTTCTTATCATTCATGTGTGTGCTTAATTTCTTCTTTTCTTTTGTTTGGGGTTTAGATGCATGACAGTAACATGTGTGACGTTAGAAGTAGCTATTTGCAATGTAACTTATGTTACATGATACAAATATACAGCAGTGTCGTCTGGTTGACATCGTAATGATTCTCCTATTTTAACATAATCGTCTCTTGCAACCAATCAAAAGATTAAAAAAAAATAAAAATTTAAGTATTGTATATTTTTTCCAAGCAGAATACCAGAACTACCAGATAAGTGGAATGTTCTATTTGCCAGTCACAGAGCTATTGACAGAAATACCAAACGAGAGAGAAAGAGTCTGTCATTCACAGAGCTATTGAAAGAAATGCCAAATGAGAGAGAAAGAGTTCTCTGGAAAAGGTTCCCCCTTCGATTTGTATTACTGTTCTATAAATAGAGTTTACACTACCTAAGATCAGGCTACAATCAAGTAATCAACTCCTAATTTAGATCAATTAGATCTCTAATCATGGAAGGTAATAATTCTATCGAGCTGCGTATATTTTGACTTGATCTCATATTTACAGTTGGGCTGGGCCTAATATTATACATGTGGGTTGGGTCCAATATCATACAATGTTCCACTTTAACACCCCCCCTCAAATTGATGTGGGGAGTCAACCAGCAACAATTTGCGAACCAGGAATTCATGCCGCGGTCGTGGAAGGCCCTTGGTGAAGATATCAGCAAGCTGGAACTCAGTGGATATATAGGGAAGAGTAATGATTTTACGATCATACTCATCCCGAATGAAGTGACAGTCCACTTCAATATGCTTGGTCCGCTCATGAAACACAGGATTTTCAGTGATTCAAGTGGCACTTGTGTTGTCAGCATGAAGAGGAGTTGGTTGAGTCTGGGAGAAACCAAGCTCGGAGAGCAACCCACGAAGCCATAGGATCTCTGAACAAGCGGAAGATATGGCTCGGTATTCGGATTCCGTGGAAGATTTGGAGACTCTATCTTGCTTTTTACATTTCTAGGAAACCAAGGCGTCGCCCAAGTAAACACACCATCCTGTGGTAGAGCGACGGGTATCCGGACACCCAGCCCAATCCGCATCAGAATAAGCAGTGAGTGTAAGTTGGGTGCCAACTGGAAAGAATAAGCCGCGGGTAGAGGTGCCAAGGATATATCGAATAATCCTTTTTACTGCTGCCAAATGATGATGCCGTGGTGCCGTCATAAACTGACTGACCAGATTAACAGCATAAGAGAGATCTGGTCGAGTAATGGTTAGGTAGACAAGACTACCAACAAAACGACGATAGAATGTAGGATCAGGAAGAAGATCGCCGTCTTGTTGATGAAGCTTGGCATTTACTTCCAACGGTGTGTCGACTGGGCTAGAATTACCGAGATCGGCAAGATCCACGAGGTCAGTAGCATATTTGTGTTGATGAAGAAACAAGCCTTTCTTTGATTGATGCACTTCCAAACCCAAGAAATAATTCAAAGGTCCCAAATCTTTCATATGAAACTTATCTAGCAGAGAGGCTTGTATCTGTCGGATCATATCACTGTGAGGGCCAGTAATAATGATATCATCAACATACACAAGGAGAATTGTGGGTCCTCTGGATGAAGGAAGTGTGAACATCGAAGGATCATACGGGCTCTGTATGAAAGAAAGCTGAAGGAGAGTGGTTCAGAACTTGTCAAACCAGGCTCTGGGTGCCTGTTTAAGGCCATATAGTGAGCGCCGTAATCGAGTAACATCGGTCTTGGAAGAAGAAGGAATTCCTTGAGGGAGACGCATGTAGACTTCCTCTTTAAGATCCCCGTGAAGAAAAGCATTCTTCATATCCATCTGATATAGAGGCCATGACTGAGATGCAGCTATTGCAAGAACTGTACGTACAGTTGTCATTTTGGCCACTGGAGCAAAAGTCTCCTCATAGTCGATACCATACTCCTGCCGGTTTCCAAGTGCAACTAGACGGGCTTTGTAGCGATCCAGGGATCCATCGGACTTTAATTTCACCGAGTATACCTACTTGCATCCAATGGGTTTGATAGATGAAGGACAGGTAACAATGTCCCATGTATGATTTGTTTAAAGAGCAGTAAGTTCTTCTTGCATAGCCTGTTTCCAACAATCATGCTGCACAGCCTGTGAGTACGAGGTAGGGATAGAAACAGAAGACAAAGTGGTTAATAATGACGCATGAGTAAAGCCATAGCGATCAAGGGGCTTGATGTGGCGAATGGATCGGTGAAGAGGAAGAGGATCCGGAGCAGGAGGCGCCGGAGGTGGATTAGGTGCAGGATCAGGAGCAGGAGGCGCCGGAGGTGGATCAGGTGCAGGATCAGGAGCAGTCAAGGTAGGCGTAGCGAGAGACCCACAGGCAGGATCACCTGTAATATTCCGTCGTTTATACATAAAATCCGGCTTAAAACGAGTAACAGGTGAAGGCATTGTATCTGAAAATGATGGTAAAAAAGAAAACGAGATAGAGTCATTCGAATCACCATGCCTTGGAAAGAAATATTGATTCTCAAAAAACACGACATTGCGAGACACTCGAATTCTTTTGGCTTTAGAATCATAACATAGATAGCCTTTTTTATTAAGAGCATAACCAAGAAAAGCACAGATGGAGGATTGAGCTGTTAACTTAGTGCGCTCAGTGGGAGGAAGAAGAACAAAACAAACACACCCAAAAGGACGAAGATGATCATAGAGTGGATTCTTGTGAAAAAGTCTAAAAAATGGTGTCTGGTTGTTTAATCTAGATGAAGGTAGGCGATTTATGACATGCACAGCGGTTGAGAGGGCTTCAGGCCAAAACCTTGTTGGAACAGAAGATGCTAACAAAAGTGAACGAGCAATATCCAAGAGATGTCGGTTTTTTCGCTCAGCCACACCATTTTATTGGGGGGTGTAAGGACAAGATCGCTGAGAGATGATGCCTTTGGATTGCAAAAATGTTTGAAATTCCTTAGAAACATACTCCCCCCTGAATCAGATCGAAGAATTTTAATGGTAGTGGAAAATTGATTCTCAACATAAGATAAGAAAACTTTAAAAACCGAAAAAACATCAGACTTAGCATGCAAGAAATAAATCCAAGTAAAACGACTATAATCATCAATGAATGTAACAAAATATTTATAATGAGAATGAGGGATAACAGGTGCAATACCCCACACATCACTATGAACAATATCAAAACATTTCATTGCTAAAGAATCATGAAGAGGAAAAGGAAGAGTTTTCCCTTTCCCCATCTTGCAGCTAGCACAATTAAAAGAAACATCCGTAAAAGAAACTTTATTATCATTAATTAAACCAGAATTCAATAAAAACATCAAAGTTTTGGAATTAGGATGTCCTAAACGATTATGCCACAACTGGCATTTATTATGACTCAAATGGGAAAACAAAGTAGACTCCGAAGGAAGCGGTTTTTGTGACGAAATTTGGAGGGGAAACAGTCGTCCCTGCTTAGGGCCCTTCGCTAGCACCTTCCCCGATACTTGATCCTGCACAACACAACCAGAGCGAGAAAACAAGATGGAGCAATTATTATCAACAAGTTGACCAACTGATAACAAATTTGTGGTTAAGCGAGGGGAAAGAAAAACATTATGCAAGGGTAAGGAATGAGGAACCTGTCCAACAGCAGAAATGGGAATACTACCACCATCAGCAGTATTGATGCAGAGTTCTCCACCATACTCCTTAATATTAGTCATATTGGCAGGAGAGTGTGTCATGTGATTGGAGGCCCCTGAATCAATATACCAGGTGGATACTGAAGATTTTGGTTTACCTGATAGGCCAAGGGCAGAAAAAGCATTTATGATCATTTGCTGGACCATTTCAGGAGTGAGGGTAGAAGAGGAAGATGCGGCAGGTGGTGCAGGCATGACTGGTGAAGTGGCTTCAGGAAGATGGGCAGAGTAGGCGCGCTGTTGCGGTGCCCGATTCTGAGGGTGCGTCCGGCATTCCGGAAGAACATGACCTTTGGTTTTGCAATAGGAACAAAACTTCTGGTTGCACTGAGTGGAAACATGTCCTAGTTTGTGGCAGCAAAAACATTTTACCTTGGTCATGTCCCGGGCTTGAGGCTTACCCCGGGCTGCATAAGCAACATCGAGAGGAGCAACCTGAGGAGCATTCTGTGTAAGTGCCGTATGAGTCACCAAGCGCTGTTCCTCTCTAAGGAGTTCGCCCAAACATGATTCGAGTGAAGGGGATGGTACCCTGCTCATTAAGTTGGACCGGACATTTTCAAATTGTGGCCGTAACTTCATCAGAAATTGATCCCGCTGACTTGTCTGATGGATCTCTTGAATAGAGACTAAGGAGGCAGCAGGAAGGTCAGCATAAATAAGCTCAGCGTAATCAGTCCACAGCAAGGTTTTAAATACCGGACTCGGACTCGGACTCGGCTCGGGCCGAGTTCGAGTCGACTTGACCGACTCGGCCGAGTCGCATGGGACTCGGCCGAGTCGGCCGAGTCCCATATTTAGTAAAAAAAAAAAAAAGGAAAAATTTTGTTTCTCCTTTTTTCCATCCAATCCATTCATAATTCCATATATAAAGTTTCACTCTCTTCATTGATCATTCTAATACGTTATTTAAGGATAGAAATATAGAATAATAATAACAAAATCGCAAGCCATTTTATAATTTAATTGCAATTAAAATTTAAAATTTAAAACTAAAAAGTAAAAAATACAATGTACATGTTTCCAACTTTCAATATCCACTCTCAAGTCTCAATTTAGTCAATTATCAAGTCAACTAGTAAGATTAATCATCAAAGATGTAACTAAGCTTCAAATTTCAATTATATTTATAGCATATAAAAATGTAAAACCATAGTATACCTTAGCTCTTTCTTGTTAAAATTTAAATGCTAATTCCATGTTGAATGCCTTGCGGGCTCTGGATCTTCATCTTCGTCGTTATTTTGACTTTGACGATAGTATTGAGCAACATCAAAATGAAAAAACCCTTGCCCCGCTCTTAGAGTTATAGGACCTTCTCCATAGTTTGATGATGGAGCCATAACTTGAAGTTGAGGATATTCATATGGCGGTTGCACTTGTGGGCGTGTTACTCCATACTGTTGTTGCCCATACCCATGCGAAGGACCACCGTATCCACCATACTGATGCGGCAGTCCATACTCAGACGAAGGATCATGAAATTGATCTCCATATTGTTGCCCATATCCGTATGAACTATCAGAACTTGTGATCCAAGGGCTTGATGCCATTTGATGCGGCTGAGGATATTCATCCATTGGCTCACTTCCTTTTCCTTCACCTCTGCCCCCCTCACGTGACCCACCAGTAGGCTCACTTGGACTATAATATACATTAATGTTGTCATGTGCACCACCACGTCTATCATCACTACCTTCGTATGCCTCCTCGTTCTGGCCCTGTTCACCTCCTTCTCGTGAGCCACTCTTGCTAGAAGATGATGTTTTATGCTGTTCCACTTCTTCTTCATAAGTGGCCAACCTTTGGCCTTGTCTTGTCTTTGCATGAGTGCTCTTAGTCTTATCCTTTGACTTTCGCGTGTATTGGAAAGTTGGTTTTGATCTTTCTCTAGCCCCCTCGACATGTTCTGAAGTAGAACGTGTCAACTCTGGACCACGGTTATGACCACGTCCCGAGCCTTGCAATGACGAGGTTGCTACACCCTTACCCTTATCGCGCGCTGATCGCGCTGTAGAAGTAGCCGTAGCAGATCTGGAACTCGGCTGCTGCGGTGGGGAAATATGTGCTTCATTCGACTGAAATTCTTCAACATCAGCCATTGCTTCATCGAGGAATGTTGTATCATTTAATACTGGCTCCTCTCTTTCAGCCAACCATTCATCAAGAGGGTCATCTTCCTCGAATATATAATCCAAATTAATTGGTTCGTAGTCGCCGTTGTCTCTTCTCATCAAGTTCCTTGCCCGTAACCTCATGTTGTAATGGACAAAGACCAACTTCTCCAACTTAGTCATAGTAAGGCGATTACGGGTCTTAGTGTGTATCAAGCTGAATGTGCTCCAATTCCTTTCACATCCCGAAGATGAGGTTGTTTGGCTCAATATTCTTTTTGCAAAAGATCTTAAATGGGGAACCTCATCACCAAATGTAGCCCACCATTCAGCTGTGTTAAAAGACCAAAACAATAAAATCAATTGTTTGTTATAATTCATTAAAAACTATATTTCATCTAATTTAAGTACTGAAATTTGAGAATAATACCTGGATCCATCTGCTTACGACCCAATCTGGCTGCGTCTGATCCAAAACTACCTAGAGCGCCCTTGTAGTTTTTCAACTATAAAAGTTAAGATTTAGAAGTTAGCACCTAGCAGTTAGCACTTTTTCAAATTTCAACTAATTTGTGAATAATAATGTCATGATCTATGACATCTTTACCTGGTTAAGAATTGTAACTTGATATTGCGCGTTATTTGTCATAGCCTCTAACGTTTTTTTCAAGCCACGGAAAACTTCTTCATGGTTAGAAAAGTGTTTGCTATAGAAGCAGCTTGGGTTCAAGTAGTACGCTGCATGCCATGACGTCATTAAGTAATAAGTATTGATTATTAGATTCCAAAATAAAGTAATAAACAATAACTAGTTAGTATTCTATTTATAATAACCATAATAAATTAATAGTCAAAAATTACCTGCCGCATGTATGTCTTGATGCATCTGGTTGTCCCATCGATTATCAATGATTTTCCATATCTTCTTATAATAAGTCCCATACTTTCCTCTGGACCTTTGCTCTATAGCTAGCTTTTCTCTATCCATGGCATCATACACAAAGCCCATTGTGGGCTTCGTATCAGCATCCACTAGTTTCAAAACCAAGACAAGAGGCTCCAGTAAGTCAGTAATTCGTTCTGCCATGTTCCAAAAATCCTCCCCAAGGACAATCTGTTGTACTTTGCGTGCCAAAGGTTGACGTGAAAATTTTGATTTCACATATGCTGTACTGGTCCACATCTGCATTATGTTAGCCTTGGCACGACAAAGACTTTCAAGGGCTACGAAGTGCGTAGCAAAGCGTGTGATACCGGGCCTCAAAATCTCACGACCTTCGTTCATTTCTCTTAGTAGATCTGTCATGAACTGATGGTTATATATCAAAGATGTCACCATCTTTCCCTCATCAATAGTCTCACGGACATCATCTAATTTGCCAATGTCCTCCAGCATGAGATCAATACAATGTGCCGCGCACGGCACCCAAATAATACCCTTACCCTTTTCACGCAATTTCTTCGCTGCGGCCTTAAAGTTAGGCGCATTATCTGTCACAATTGCAACAACATATTTGTGCCAATTGTTAACCATGGCCAAGGTATCATCAATTAAACTGTACAAATATTCAGCATCCATTCTATGTCCGCTTGTATCTACAGACCTGATAAAAACTGTTCCCGTTACACAGTAAGCCATGAAATTAATAATGTGCCGCCTATTGTTGCTTGTCCACCCATCACACATAAGCGTGCACCCATACTCCTCCCAAGTTTTGAAGTGATCTTCCAAGTATCTCCAATAATCAGAAACTTCCATGTCAAGATACTTTCCGCCAATCTCATAAGCGGATGGAGGTTTAACTCCGGGCCCCACCTCAGCTATAGTATCAACCATGGAGCGATAGTATGGTGAATTAGCAACATTCGGTGGAATCCGATTATAATGGAAGAACTTTGAGATGGCTCTCCCCATTTTCATGGCTCTAACTTTCATATCGCCCATGATAGAGCTACTAATCTTTGGTTGTTTTGTACTTTGAGACCGATGTAAGAATGGATCCATTGTCCCTCTCCTTGCTGTGTCCCGATAAGGGTCAGGAGGAGCTCTAGAAGAACCAGCCCCAGCCCGTGTCTCATCCATACGAGCCTGCTCAGAAGCAAATTGTTCACGGCTCGCTCTAAAAGCCCTCCTTAACTCCCTCGCCTCAACATCACCATCACCGTCAGAGTCATCCTCAGAATCAGAAGTGTCAATCCTCTGCATATTTACAACCCTCTCATCAAATTTTTTCTTCTTTTCTTTCTCATTCTTCTTTTCAAGCAACATGTCTCTCATTTCTTTTCTCACTTCAGTGGGGACATTTGCACATGGTCTAGCTTCCCCTTATATACCTGCTAGGTGTTGTTTAAATCTGTGGATCCCACCACTGAGAATCTTATGACACCATTTGCACTTGACCTTATGACGGTCTCCTGCAACCATCTCCCCATGTTCCCATCCGGGGTCAACTTCTTTCTCTTTATTTTTTGGGGCCATTTGTGATATAATCTAACTATCTGAGTAATAGTAATCTGCACAATCATGAAAATCACATTCTTTTAACCAAAAAATAGTTGAAATTTCATCTACAAACAACCCACACATGTAATCATCTACTCTACATAATTTAAGAATGTAAAATGCAAAAAATCCATATTATTAATAATTATTTTTACAAGAAAAAGTAAGGCAAATATTATTATTGCACATATATGCATAGATCTAGTGTTAGAACCATAGATCCATGTTATACAAACCCAAAATAATAATTTCATACAAAGAACATAAGTAAATAATAATAAAAAATTCGGATTTCTCATTATTTCTTTTTAAAATTACATCATAATCATGAAAATCACATTCTTTTAACCAAAAAATAGTTGAAATTTCATCTACAAACAACCCACACATGTAATCATCTACTCTACATAATTTAAGAATGTAAAATGCAAAAAATCCATATTATTAATAATTATTTTTACAAGAAAAAGTAAGGAAAATATTATTATTGCACATATATGCATAGATCTAGTGTTAGAACCATAGATCCATGTTAAACAAACCCAAAATAATAATTTCATACAAAGAACATAAGTAAATAACAAAAAAAAATTCGGATTTCTTCATTTTTTTTTTTAAAAAGACCCAAAAATTAAAAAAAATGCATTTTTAGAAAAAATAATGATCCTCCAAACCATCTTCAAGCAATATCTTCATCTTAGCATCTTCTCTAAACCATATATGCATATAGAATCAAGAAAACAAACCTCAAAGTTGAGAAATAAAAAAACCCTCTTTGATGTGAATAGTGGTTGGATTCTTTGGTCGGCTTGATCTTCAAAAATGGATGGATTTGATGATGTTTGATGCTTGAAATACAATTTGGAAGTAGTCTCCTTCACTCTCCACAAAGTAGAATGGCAAAAAAATGAGCATTTTAGGGTTTTGGGGGGCTTTAAAAGCCCCCCCCCCCCCCCCCCCCCCTTCGTCAACAGGGGGACTCGGACGAGTCCCCCTAGACCTGTACCGAGTCCAGGGGACTCGGTTCTGTCCCTGCCGAGTCCGAGTCGACTCGGACTCGGCCGATTTTTTTTTCCTTGGTCCACAGACTTGTAAACTGAGAGTAGTAATCCTGTATTGACAAGGTCCCTTGAACAAACTGCGAGATTTCATGTTCTAAATGAAATCTGGGAGCAGAGTTTTCTTGCAAATATATCTTCTTCAAATAATGCCACATTTCTTTGGCAGTCTTATATGGGCGAAGGTTCAGGATAAATTGTGCATCGACGGACCCCAATATCCAGGTCATGATCTGCCAATCTGTAACCTCCCATTTAACTAAAAGCTTGTCATCAGTAGGTTTGGAATCTGAATCATCAATATGTCCCCAGAGTTCTTTTCCCTTAAGGTAGATTTGAAATTGAAAAGCCCAAGTGGTATAGTTTTTACCATTAAACTTGATCAAATGGATATCACCTTTCTCCATTATGATAAGGCAGAGAGATATTCAGCACAAAAAAAACAGACAGCAATCCAACGACCAGCAGAGAAAAAAATTAAGTTGCAGGCACACAGAACAACACCAGAGAGTGCCGAATAGTAAAGAGAGGAACTAGAATTGTGTAGAAAATAAATCACAGAGGATCAGAAGAATGAAGATGTGTGAACTAACCCAATCACGAAGAACTGTTGCAAAAATTCCCAAATTAGGAGCAGAAAAAAAACCCCAGGCGACCTTGAGCAGCTCTGATGAAGAGATACGTGGGCCCCACAACTTGATCCAATCACAGATCAAAAGACATCATCCTGGAAGATACTGAAAGTGTGTCCTCTAGTCCAAGTGTGATCGGATTTGGAGAAGAATCCAGAAAATTGGACGGTGAAGATGAAAACGTTTTGAAGAAAAATGGCCAAAGTCGTCAAATGAAGGAGGAGTAAATGGCACCTAATCTGATGAAGAAAAAATCCATAAAAATCTTCAAAAATTCTTTTAGGAGCAGTCGATCATCACCATGGAGATTTCTGGCTACCAGGATTTTGATCAGAGGTGGGCCACTTTGATCAGGGTCATCCCAGGCATAGAGGAGGAGAACCGAAACTGTAGAAATGTCTCAGGATGAAGAAGGAAGAAGATCTCCTAGGAACCAGGCTCTGATACCATGCCAATCACAGAGCTATTGACAGAAATACCAAACGAGAGAGAAAGAGTCTGTCATTCATAGAGCTATTGAAAGAAATGCCAAATGAGAGAGAAAGAGTTCTCTGGAAAAGGTTCCCCCTTCGATTTGTATTACTGTTCTATAAATAGAGTTTACACTGCCTAAGATCAGGCTACAATCAAGTAATCAACTCCTAATTTAGATCAATTAGATCTCTAATCATGGAAGGTAATAATTCTATCGAGCTGTGTATATTTTGACTTGATCTCATATTTACAGTTGGGCTGGGCCTAATATTATACATGTGGGTTGGGTCCAATATCATACAATGTTCCACTTTAACACTATTTTGAGTCCAAATCTGGTTGGCCCCATTGGAACAGAACGGAATTGACAACTATGCCCGTATTACATGAAAAAGGGTACACTTTCAATAAAAAAAAGTGAAATACAAGTAGGGGCTGCATTTTGCTAGCATTTCTTCCATACAATACAGCTAGCCAAATCTAGATTACACCCACTTCACCCTCCTATTCCTCTCCCCATAGCAAAGAATCACTGTAGAAGAATCATGCAAATAGGCACAAGACAATGAAGAGAAAATAGGGAATAAGCAAGTTGTATATGGAAATGAAATCATGTAAACACCTCACTCATACATTTCTTAATGAACTACGGAATCTGAAATTTTCAAAATTCTGCAAATCCATTCCAAAATTTTTAAGTAGCTAGGAATTTGCTTGCTACCTGATTCGTATCATATCATCAATCAATGGCTTGTGCTCACAGGAGAGAGGAAAGCTTGAGCTCTCTCTCAAGCTCCAAACACCTCAACAATGGAGGAAACTCAATGGAGAAGATGAAGAAGATGAAGTCTCTCCAAAAGCCACTCACAAACTTCCAATCCTCACTCTTGATGGAGAAGAAATGAAAGAGAAAAGAAGAATGAGCCTAGGGTTTCATTTTGTCAAAGAATTCTCACACTGCATTAACGGAGTTTCTCTTCTATTAACGGAGTTTGTGAATCTTGCATCACTATTGTGCGGGGCTCTACTGGCACAAAATTTATGAAAAAAAAGCTTTAAACTTTTACCGATAAACATTGGATAGCTCCAGCTAATTTCCTTGGGAAAGCCTAACCAATGCTAAAACAGCAGTTAAATGAAACTTTCATTGGCTGCAACTTGCACGAATTGTCCAAAACAAAAACCCCCACCTTGGCTGTTCCATATAGGTTTGCTGGACCATATCTTGTTACATTGAGAGGACCTTTGGGCATTTCCAATTTGAAATTCAGAATACAATTAGTAGTAAATTGGAAAGAGATGAATAACCAGTTAGAAACCAAGAGAAGAAAGCCATTGCCATTGCCACTGATAGCTGATACTTGCTACAAAATTTTGGAGCACTGTAGGTCCTTCCAATGTCCATAAGTAGATCTATGACACTAGCAGAGGCACAAGCTGCACCCAGTGAGAGCATTGATAAAACCTGCACAAGGAATTTGCCTTAGTTAACAGTTGAGCCTATCATTGCACCCCTTCAACCTAGTTTTGAATACAGAAATTGGGAATTTCAAACGGCACAAGGGCCGGAATAATCAAGTTAATGCTAGTTATGAATGTGTGTATACTTTTTTTTGCACAAGCTTAGAAATGAGAAGAAACAGAACTATGACCATGTATGATAACATGGAACAGAAAAACTCCTTCAGTTCAACTAATGCAATCAAAAGTTCCAATAGAAAGACTCCTTAGGGATTAATACTTCATTTATATGACTAGGACTCTTTTGTCAATTTTCCAAACACATGGGATATGTCTTCCTCTGTCCACAAACAAGCCAATCAGGTGGCCGACATTAATAAATCACGATGCATGGACCTTGTCCTCTTGACTTCTGTTTCAGATAAAAAGAGAGAGTTCAGTTTGATGTAGTGCCATGTCAATGTTCTCTACAGGTTCCATTCCATGATACTACAATATCAGTTACCAGTGTGTTGTTATGTCAATTTTCTCTACAAGTTCCATTCCATGATACTACAATATGAGATACCAGTGTGTGTAGTTATGTCAATTTTCTCTACAGGTTTTCATTCCATGATACAATACCTGATGAGTGCGACTGTGAGAAATCAATAGTGTGGGATATGTCTTGTTTTTTCAACAGATTCCATCAATGTCATAGATGTTTTCTGAAGTAGATAGGACTCAGATATAATGTTTGTTTCTAATCTTTGTGGTCTCAAGATTAAGGAAATTGAATTCTACCAAATTTGCCCAGTTTGTTCTATCTCTGAAGCCCCCAATTTTCAAAATAGTCAAAATTGGAGGTGCTCATTCTTGTAACAAGTCCTCAATCCCATTAGCAGATCTTGGACAAAACTACAGTCCATGATGAAAATACTCTTGAGTTGCCCATGTTTTTTTTCAACATATTCATCAAATGCGCGATAAATTAGTGGACTGTGGAAGTGCACCTATGATTACCAAGGACTCTCCTTCTATGAGGAGATCATATTTAATTCATGTTCAGACTAATTTCCAGGCCTACTATATCATTTCCACCATATGAAGAATTCAAATATAATACAAAAGTACTGCTCCAATTTCCATGCTCCAATGAGTTCCATTCATACCATAAAATGTATGTCACAATTAGACCCAAAGGTACCTAAAATATATACATACCATAAAATGGGGCTAGGACTATGGTCAACCATCACGCTGGATGTCATAGGGAGTAGCACCGAAAACCTATTACAAAAAAAAAATAGTGATTTGAGTGTAAAAGAAGAAAAAAAAAAAAAAAGCACATTTCCGATTCAACAAAATGCAGAAAGCACACTATATGACACTATAATTCTAAGATTGTCAGTTGATAGATTAAAACAAACATATAAAGCACAGAAGAACTGCTTAAACAATGAAACATCAAATGAATCCATTTTACTTAAATCAAGTTTCATAGAAAACCAAGACAGCATTTGAAAAATAAAATAAAAAATAAGTCCCTAACGCATACTCAAATCAACAATGGTAGTGTAAATAGATGGTGAAGTTGATGTGAATCAACACTTTCAAGGACGCATGATAGATCCTGCACTGAGGAGGAGCAGAGATGGAAATGGGGGCACTTCCAAAGGCCATGTTCCTCATTTCTCTACTTGGATTTTTCATGCCCTGTTTCCAAGCTACAGATTCCTCCCAAGGGTCCTTCTCTTTCAGTGACAACTTTGATATTATGTGGACAGAAGACTATTTTAAGACATCTGAAGATGGTCAGGTGTGGACCGTGTGGTATCTCAACCTGGACAAGGTATCAGTGATGGTTAGAGCTTAGTGGCTTAAGCTGAACTCAAGTGTCCTGTGAGTTTGGATCTACCTTTTCAACTATAACAGGAATAGGGGCGGCTGGTGACTGTTCAGGAAAAACCCCTAAATGGAATATTCCATTTTTTAGCTAAAAAGAAGGACTTCACATATTAGACATCTAAAAAAAAAAAAAATTCAATCATGATCTTATAGTGCCATGAACGTTTCCCAATCAATCATTTCTGTGTCATCTAAAAAAATCTACAAGGAGCAATCTGTTCATTATATTCAACAGACCTTAAGATGCAGCAATTTATAAAAAAAATATTTTAATGGATATTTTTAACTGTCCAATGTAAGGCTATTATATAGATGGTCAAAATACAACTATGCTTACCAACTATTTTATTGCTTACATCAAACAGCTGACGATAGAGCTTGTAGATAGCTAGATCTTAAAGTTTTTTCGTAAAAGGAAGCCAAGTGAGCCCATGAAATCTGTATTATATTCATTCTTGATAAACTAAGAAGCTTTTTAACAATGAGAATTGTATAATTGGGTCTCTGCATCATTCCAGTGGCGAAAGCTGCAATGGCTTGAGATCATTTTTCTTTACGTCTCCCTGCTTAAAGTCAAAGTTCTGCCTTTTTAATCATTAAGGAAAACTTTACTCTAACGAAAGATATGCCTACTTTCATATTGATCAATCTAAAACATGCTCATTTTGGACCAGAAATCATATTGACACATCCACTGATCTACTTTCATAGAAATCAAATTGATCAAAGATATGTCTACTTTCATATTCCAATGTTCTATACATACCATAAAATATATATCACAATTAGACCCAAAGGTACCTAAACTATATACATACCATAAAATGGGGTAAAGACTATGGTGGATGTCATTAGGAGTAGCACCGAAAACCTAGTAAAAAAAAAAACAGTCATTTGAGTATGAATTTTAAAAGGAATTAAATCCAAATATAACTGATTTTTAAATCTATGGACTATGGTATGCTACCCACAGGCACAGATGAAGACGGTGACAGGCCACTCCCAGTGAAGCTCTGCATCCATGTCATCACTTAGTTCAATTGGGTTCGCATCTGGACCACTTCCTCTTGCAAGGCTATCCTCTGAGCTCTCTCCATCTCTGCTATCCTCGCCAGCCACTTTTCTCAACATCTTAAACTGATAGATTAAGCAAGGATTTTTGGCATTTTGACACTCATTTGAGTGGTGTTTACCGTGCATAAGAAAGCTAAAAGAGGATAAATGATAAATGTATTTTCAAAGGGAAGGTACCATCATCAGTTAGCTGTTTTGGCATTTCCTCCACAACCAAAGATAACAACTGAAAACAAGATCTGAACAAAATAGAAGATTTGGAAAAACAAACATCAATATACAATCAGTTGTTTTGTTTTAGATATTTAGCCAACCAAACCTGATTACAACGGAAGACCGAAATCAAGAGAAGAAACAAGCATGTAATCACACCTTAATTTGTAACATTTATGTAGATGCATGGAAAGAATGAGAGCAAAATGCACCGGGAAATTCAACAACCAAGTGATACCCACAATCCCTTATGCCCAAAGTACGGATTCAGCTGAGCATACAAATCTTATTCTCTAAGCATCAGCAATCAAATTAGAAGGATTACATTCCATGAAAGAAAACATGGAGAAATGAGAGCCCTTCTCCACTAGAAATTCAATACCAGAGACATCAGACCTTGCAAATGTGCTGGGTATGGTCCTGACTTTCAGACCAGGCACACCTAATCCAGCCATGAACACCCTTTCCTTGTTAGGAGTATGATCCAATAATGCCACACAATAAATAATTGCTAACTGAGTCCCTCTAATTCCAATGGGTCCCAAATCTGACCTCTAAAGTGATCAAAAGTCAATATCATCTCTCGTTTTTGTTCCTATCCAAATTTCACTCCAACGAATCTTGAAACCAAATCAGCAATGCATTCCCTGCCTATGTCTTCCTTTTCGCTTACTTCCTCTAGACTGAATAAAACCTTGTGCCATCCATATCAAAATTAATTCATCGCTAGTCACATCTGAACCTTTAGGAAATATGCAACAATATGCAAAACACCTCTTCAAATGTGCTGGCAAGTGATGATAACTCAATCTTAGAGCAGGCAAAATGTCATTCCTTTCTTCTGGCAAATCCCATATCTCACTTTTTAAGATTGCTCCCACTCAACAACATCTAATTTATAGCGTAACATACCTCCGAGTGTCTTCACTGCCAAAGGCAACCCATTGCACTTCTTTATAATTTCCTTGCTTATCATCGCCAGGTTCGGTTGTGCATCTGAGTTTCCTTCTGCAAATGCTCGTCTTATGAACAGAGACCAACAATCATCATCTGATAGACCCGGCAAGGAGTGAGTGGGAACTGTTCCTATCATTGACGAAACTCTTTGGCTTCTCGTGGTCACTAGAATTCTACTTCCTCTCGCCCCAACCATCAATGGAGCTCGTAACACATCCCAATCATTACAATTCTCATTCCAAACATCGTCCAACACAAGCAAAAACATCTTCTCTTTCAGAGCTTTCTTAATACTATCTTGAATTGTATCCAGGTTGGTAAGATAAAAAGCGCTCCCAGTAACAGACTCTATAATTGCTTTCGCGAGCCTAATTAAATCGAAATCTTCAGACACATAAACCCAGGCTCTTACCTCAAAATGTTTCACTACCCGTTCATCATTGTAGACCAGTTGAGCAAGCGTCTTCCTCCCAAGTCCCCCCATACCACAAATGGGAACGACCAAGATACCATCTCCAGCCGAGGAGGAGGAGGAGTCTGATGTCAACAAACTGACCATCACCTCTCTTTCAGTTTCTCAAATGGGAACGACCAAGATACCATCTCCAGCCGAGGAGGAGGAGGAGTCTGATGTCAACAAACTGACCATCACCTCTCTTTCAGTTTCTCTTCCGAATACAACAGACTCATCTACGGTGGAGCTAGTCGGAGGACCCACTCTGGGTTTCAACCTTTCAGACCCATGCATCACTTTGAGATGGAGGTGATTGTTTTCTCTCTCAATCTCATCCAATCTTTCTCTAATCTCCATAATTCGAGAACCCAAGTTGAGATTGGAACTAAACCGAGAAAAAAAGTGGGGTACCTGAACCTGATCAGTGAACTTCCTCTTTCTGGTTTGCATTGGGGCTTGTTCTAGTTTGGATTGAAGGGCTTTGTATTCGAGTTCATCGAGGATGTCCTCGGCGTCATAGGCGACGTCCTTGAGCTCTCTCAGCCACAGTCGGACCGATTCCTCCTTGATTTGTCTGTGTTCTGCATCGCTGAGAAGAGATTGGATTCTTGAGAGGGTTGACGAGAGCTTTTTAGCCTCATTTTCAACACCGAAGAGAAGGCCTAGCTTCCTCAATGAAGGGAGGGCTAATTTGCCGAAAAGACCTTGGAAAAGGGCGCTTAAAGCTGCCTCAACCACCATTGAAGTTGCAGATTCCATGTTTCCAGCAGTTGAGATAGATGAGATGAGATGAGGGAGAGCTGATAGAAGGTGGAAGAGAGCAACACAAGTCAACACCCACGACAATTGCAAAATGCCCAGGACATGAAACGAAGATGGACACAAACCACAGAGGAAGCTGGAGAGAGACTGTCAATGACTACCGCAGAATTGCTATGAAGTCCCTAATTTCGTATTGCAGGGATAAATTTTATTGAGGATTTTATAGAAAAGGATTCCAAAATTTGACTATTCCCCGTGAGGGGTTCCCGCATACTGTACAGCATAAATTCAGTCTTTCCACCGCTTTTTCTTCTACCTTTTTAGCGAGTGCAGCGTGCCCAAATTTTTTACTTTTTTTGCTCCTCGCGTCTTCTTTTTCCTCGTCTCCTTCATATTTACCCATATCCCCTACTCCATTTTTCACTCAACCCACCACTTACTATACTTCCATCATCCTCTAGGGAGTGGATAATTATCACCTCTCACCTTTGTATCCAAATATCCCATAACCTATTGGGTAATATGTACACATTGGTGGAAAAAGCTGTAAATACAAGTTTTCTACTGTTTATTCTGATGGAAATGCTGCGAATACAGATTTTTTAAGGTTCAAACAGGCGGGAAAAGCTGCGAATACAGGTTTTGCAAACCTATAAAAACCTTTCTCTCTCATTTTCTCATAGATGGATTCATGGGTTGAGGGTAAGCTCTACATGATAATATACGAGCATAAGACTGTTATCTGAATCTTCCATGTTATGTCTGTCATTTTTTTTTCTTTCATGTCTCTTTCTCTTTCCAAGATAAATCTTGAGAATATAAAAAGAAAAAAGAAAGAAACTAAGTAATCTTTTTATAAAGCCTGTAATACTATTTTTCCAAGATGATTGGGAGAAAACGAAGTGGGTGAAATAGAGAAATAGGTGAGATAAAAGGAAAAAACAAGTGGAAGAAGAAACAAAAGAGTTCTATATTTTAAGCAAATTGCCTAGAGCGACGCTAGCCGTGTTGCTCCTACCAGACACGAGCGACGCTAAGGTTGCTCCCCTCAACATTAAAAAAAAAGGGGGAAATGTCCTGACGAAACCCCATTTGTGTTGCACAATTTGTGCTAATCCTTCGCAAGGAATGGCCAAATTATGGGACTTTTCCCGTAAAATCCTCAATTATATTCTAATATAAGTTGACCCTATCTTGAGGTTATAAGCTTATAAAAGGCACTAACAAAATATAAAAAAAATATCCATGCATTTCAGATACAATATAGACCTCTTTTCTAAGACATGTAAATGCAGCCATTTCGATTCAAAGCGTTAAATCGCGGTAGTGTCCATATTTTTTATACATTGAATGATTAAAGAATTAAAAAAATTGATTTCTCTTTTCATTTAAAACAAAAGGTGTGTCAATTTTTTCTCGAACGGGATGCGATTAAGCTTGTTTAGCCAACCAATTCTTATATTCAAAATCAACTTTCACTAATATACTCTAATCATATTTAAATGCAAACTTAATTTTTGTTTAGAGTCATATATAACTCAAATTAAGATGGGTCCAAACATTGGATATAAATCTAATATCTCAATTTTGATTTCTTCATATATTTTCAGGATCACCTTTGGTCCCTAACAACTAAATGACAGCTCTTTTTCATTTTTTTTTAGGTCAATGTAAAATGTCAAAAGGCAACCTAATAAACAAACGTGATTCTTACTTAGAATCAAATATATCTAGCATCAAAGCCCATGCAATGCATGGTTAATGATAAGCAAGTTCGAGAACCGGAAAAAAGGAGGTAGGAATCTAATTACCATGAAGGACTTTGAGAGAACCTATGACTTTCTTGGAGTATCCTCCGTAGTGCATGTCCACTGTTATATTATATTAATGGGATTGTTTTCTTCTCGATCAGCCTTCTTCTCGCTGTTCTTATGCGGAAAACACAAATTTGGGTGATTATTTCAAAGATGAAAGAAGAAGAGATTGTGGTCGAAAGTGACTTTGGGAAGAGAACTTGGAGATTAGGAAAAAGTAATACTCTCGCCTTGGCCATGGCTTCTTTCAGTACTGGTAGGGATATGAATTGCTTCTCTTATTTGTCGTAGTCTTCATAGAAAGAAAGAGAGAGGGAATGATGGGGAATTGGGAGAATAAATAGAGGAGACGATGGCGGTTTGTGAGTGAGTGGATGGATGGATGGAAGAGGCATTTTAGATCTAGAAGAGGCACATGTCAAATCTAAATGAGACGCATGTGACGAACCTCTTGGTGGAAGAGGCATTTCAAATCCCAAAGAGGCTTTGATAAGAGGAGGTTTTAACCAACAAAAGAGGGGTTTTTTTTTTCGACGTGGATGCATGAGGAATAATGAGATTGTCCTTTTTGTCAACCCTTTTGTCAACCATTTCTTATCTTTCAAGAGAAAGAATTTTTATTCAAATCCGAACTTAAGTTTTATTTAAATCACATAAACAGAATTAAAAGAGGTCAAAATATTGGGCATGAATATGATTTTATCAATTTCACTTATATAAAATCAATGGATAATTATTCCTCTATTACTGTATGATTTCCTAACCTGCTCATGCAAATGAATGGTGTCATTTTCATCTGAAAATACATGTATTTTATACATATGTTAGCTTTAGATAATAATAATCATTAGTTATCTAAAATGCTTGTGTGGTTAGGAAGTCCAATTTTAACCTGGAGGTCCTACCTTCAAATCCCTTTAACGCCTTACCCGACACATAGGTAGGGCTAGTGGTGGTTCTATGTATCCGTGGGTTTACCATTGATCAACCGAATGGGGGGTTAGCGAGTTCCCATGTTAACAAAAATAAATAATAATAATAATAATCATTAGTTAAGTATAAATGAGTGGGATTACTAAAATCAAGAAAATCAATTTATGTTCAATATTTTAGCCCATTTCAATTTTGATAAAATGATTCGAAAATAAGTAGGGGTGATCATGGGCCGAGCCAGGCCGGGCTAAAGCATATCCAGGCCCGAGCCCACCCATTTAGTTAATTGGGTCCGGCCTAACCGGGCTTTTATCAATTTTATGGGCATTCGAGTAGTAATTAAATTAAATTACATGCATTCCTTAAACGGGCCGGATCGGGCTTTAGGCTTTCAACCGCTTAATCCAAGCCTGAGCCGATTATTAAATGGGCCCTAATAATAGGTTCAAGCCTGGCCCAAAGCGGGCTGGCCAGACCCATGAGCAACCCTAAAAATAAGATTTGAGCTTGAATAAAAATCAAGCTTCAAAAGATTAAGAAATTATATTTGTGTTCAATGATTGGACCCACTCTAATTAGAGTCATGTGAATGTGGTTTATATAAAAATCAAGTTTGTGTTTGAATATAATTAGATTTGGGTCTAAGTAGGAGTTGAGTTTGAATATGAGGTAGATTATCCACACAATCTAAATTGCATCCTCTTTTAAGGGGAATTCAGCAGCATGTCCATGTACCTTTCGCTTTGTGGCCTTAGGTCCACAACCTTTTGTCATAGTGTGGGAGGCCCTTTTTTCAAATTTAAACACCTAAAATGTCTAAGTTACCCTTCCTTTAAAAGTTTTTATTTATTTTAAGATAAAACATATCCCATGATTAGTGGGATATGACATTAACAATGGTCAACTTCCATTTGATTGGCCATGATTAATGGATATCCCATTAATGGGATCTCCATTAATCAATATCCATTAATGGGATTTTCAATAATCATGGACACATATACATAGACAAATTAAAAAAAAAAAAAAAACAGAGAGAGAAGATTCACTAATTCGAGAAGGAGAAATTTTTGAAGAAAACACAAAGAACTTTTGAGAAGGAGAAAATCACAAAAGTCTCAAAGTTGTCTAGGGACCTGCCAAAACTCAAATAAATTTCCAAAAACGTAGATAAATTTGCCAAAACTCAGATAAATTTAACTAAGTATTTTAATTCTGCTAAACATATCAATTTTCCAAAACTTAGATAAATTTGCCAAAACTCGGATAACTTTATACTGAATTCAAAAAGTTATCTGAGTTTTGCATGAAGACTTGGATAACTTTCAGAATTCAGATACTTTCCATCTGAATTCATATAAAGTTATCTGAGTTTGATACAATATCTCAGTTATCTGAGTTTATCTTATCAAACTCAGATAATTTTATATGAGGAACGCATTCACCTTGCTAAATATTAATCCGGAAAAAAGAAGAGGTGAAGAGTGGAGAAAGTGAAGCCGGAGAAAAAGGTTCAAAAAAAAAAAAAAGAAAAGAAGCGGGAGATGTAAAGATGTTGCTCGAAGCCATGCCTGATGATGCAAAGAAAAAACATCTGGTAGACTTCGACATGGGAGCTGTACTCTGAGAAGGAATTCCTTTCAATTTGAATTTCAAATTTTGTTGGAAAATAGCGTGAAGATGTTGGAATGGCTGTGATAATTATGCTAATTAATACGATTGGGCGGAAAACTAGGAGGAAAATAAGGATATGATCTCCTTGGCAGTTAAGGGGTAAATTAGTCATCAAAAAATGAAAATTGCTTCATTAAGGACCTCCGGCTAGAATATTTCCAACCACAAGGGACCAGAGGCATTAGTGCAAAATAGCTTGGATTGCGCCTTTGTTTTATGTGATTCTAGGGATTTCTCGCTAATTATTCCTTCTTTTAAACTTGTTTTTTATGACATGAGTATCCCTGAGGTCATTCACCCAATAGGACTAATCTCCCGGGTGGGGCCTGCTAAACCCACACAACTTACACCAAGCAAATCTGGTATGGTTTCAAACACAAAACATGGGAGCAAACCCATACCTTTTGCCACTATACCAACTCCCAAGTGGGTTCAACATTTTCATACTTGACAATGCCTTCTACTCTTTTAGATTAGGGCCCATGACAATTTGAGCGCTTTGGATTGAAATGGATTGTATCGCATTTATATGACTGAGAAAGTGGGCCTTATGTTTTTGTTATTTTAACCCCTATGTATTTGAAGTAAATGAATGAATCTTTTATATTTTATTCATGTGTTTTTCTTAGAAGCTTAATCTCATGGTTAGACCAACTCATAATAAAGTGATTGTGCCCCATGACTTTCATATGAATGATTCAAATCCCTAATAAGTAGAGCTCATCATGTAGTTCTATTTATCTTGCCTTAATTTATTAGAAAGCAAGGCGAGATAAATGGAGAACAGAAATCGTGTAGCTAACTCCAACATAGTTGGGACAAGGCTTTGAGGATGATGATGATGATAATTTATTAGAAAACAAGAGAGGAAAAAAAAAAAACAATTTTGAAAAAGCAGGGAAGGAGAAAGCAGTTTTGAAAAAAAAAAAAAAAATTTGTCTCCAAAAAAATTCTCCCCACGTCTGATAAAAACACTAGACGGCTAATCTGATTCCTTCATTATTTGATTTAGTATCCATTTTCATCTTCCTAGCATTATTCTTTTTTTTTTTATGGGTAGAAAGTATTATTCTATTATTATATAGCATAAACTAAAATGTCAAAACCAGGCTGAGTAAAAATAAATTGCCACAGTGGGCCCAACAAAAAAATGGTTGGCTTTGCAATTCTACGTTTGACTAAGTGGGCCACTAATAAAAAGAAAGCTGCCTCTAACATCACAAGCCTTTAATCCAGGCTCCTCACTGGGACCCACTTATGAAAATCTCAATAGCTCAAAAATAAAGGCTCGGGAGGTTGACATGCAATCCGAGCCCACTATGAGAAGCCCACTTGCATGAGTGCACAATTTAAAAAAAGAAAAGTCAAGAACATTGAGGATTCAAATGATAAGATGGGCTTATTCTTTGCCCAACCCATCCATGAAGAGTCCTTTCCATTCTCCTACACCCGGCCTATGCGCCAGACTGTTTTTATTTTATTTTTTAAATGTTATTGACAATTTCATTAAAAGGAAGCAACACTACATAGAAAAAGAGAAAGAAATAAAGACCAGCATGGTACAAGAGAGGTGTACCCCCACCCACACCAAAGTTACAAAACAAACTCCTCCCAAGGACTACTACTCTCAGGTCCCAACCCCTTGTTTGGCAAAAGCGTTTGTCATGCAGTTAGCCGATCTAAGTTCACGGTGAAAAACAACATTAATGGTAGAAGATAGAGCTTGGATTTCATTAAAAAGGAATTGGACTTTTCATGGGTTGATCTTTCTTATTAGACACCCATGAAATCACATTAGAAGAGTGACTTTCCACAATAAGGCTTCCATGAAAAGACCTCGACAAACACTGAAGAGTTTCCTCAATAGCAAGCACCTCCGCTTCATTTGAGGCACGAAAAACCCACATTTTCAAAAAACATGAACAAAATTTTACCATCGTTATTACGAAGAACACCTTCGATACTCGTCGGCTACAACATCGTCGATGTCGAAGTTAAGCACGTCATGAGGAGGGGGAGGCCAATGAATAGATCCCATCCCCTTAGTCGAGCTACACATCATACAAGCTTCCCAATTAACAAGAAAATCATCGAGAGAAAAGTTAGAGAACTCCTTTCTAACCAAAGTACACTTGCAATTCTTAGAGTGACCTCCATCCATTTCCTCATATCAATCACTGACAGCAGACTCCTTATTAGAAACCACTCTAAATATCCTAGGAAATAACACATAAAGGACCCACCCCCACCCAGTCATCCAACCAAAACCTTATATCTCTCCATTCCCTCACCACAAAACCCATCCATTTTGATAATTAAAAAAAAAATCCAATCAACAAAGGCTCTTCCTCAATAGACAAAATACCACCCTACTGACCCAATCTATGATATTTTGGGCCAGGACATGGTCATCAACCCCACTTGTCCACGCCATACTTAACTGAGATGACCCTCCTCCAAAGAGCCTCCCTCTCCTCCCCAAACCTCCACCACCAGTTGGTAGATAAAAGCCCCATTTTTGTTACCTAAACCCAAGCCACCACTCCACTTAGGTTTAATTACCTCACTCCACCGCATATGATGTAATTTCTTCTCTTCCCCTTGACCTTCCCAAAGAAAATCCCTACGGATGTGATCAACCCTCTCGACCATACTCCTCGACATCATGAACAAAGACGTAAGTACAACGGAAGATTGGATAAGCACTCTTTTATCAACGTGATCCTTTCACTCAACTATAAATACTATTTCTTCCAAGAAGACAATGTCCTCTCAAATCTCTCAACAATAAAATCCCAAACTCACTTAGATCTCAGCTTCGCCCCAATAGGAAGGCCACGATAAAAATTAAAAAACGGGTAGTATGCCATGTTTATAATGAAAAATAGCTTCCAAGGTACTAGTGGTTTCCTCAGAGCAACCAATTCCCACCAACAAGCTCTTGAGAATATTATGTAATATTGTGTGAAGAAGGAGAGAAAGAAGAAGAGTAATGGTGGGAGAGAAGGTCGTGCCTCTGTTGAGCATCGACAGTTCTATTTATAAGATTATTATGCCTTAATCAAGGCTCTAATTATGTAAAGAGTACAAATTAGAATAAACAAAAGAATGGAAAGAATATATTCTATCCTATACAAGGAATGAGAGAAATCAGCTAACAATCTTGAGTATATCCCACGTGTGGGAGGCTGTACATGGGCCTTTCTACACTGGGCCTGTTATCTTCTACACTCCCCCTCAAATTGATGTGGTAAGATTGAAGACATCAATTTGCTAGTTAGATCATGATGACGCTGTTTGGGAAGTGCTTTGGTGAAGATATCCGCCAACTGGTTAAAAGAAGAGACATGAGGTAGAATTATCTTCTTAGTAACCACATGTTGACAGATGAAATGACAGTCAATCTCAATGTGCTTTGTTCTTTCATGGAAGACCGGGTTGTTGGCAATTCTGGTAGCACTTGTATTATCCCCATGGAAAGTTGTAGAACTACCAACAGGAATACCCAATTCACACAAAAGACGGCGGAGCTAGATAATTTCAGCACTGGCGGAGGACATCGCCCGATATTCTGCCTCAGCAGAAGACTTTGAGACAGTGGTTTGCTTCTTGCACTTCCATGAAATCAAAGATTTTCTAAGAAACATACACCAGCCAATGGTAGACCTCCGAGAGTCCGGACAACCAGCCCAGTCAGCATCCGCATAAGCTAATAATTGCAGAGAAGTATCAACAGGGAAGAAGAGACCATGATGAAGAGTACCTTTAACATAGCGGAGGATGCGCAATGCAGCAGCAAGGTGAGGCTTGTGGGGATTGCTGACAAACTGGCTAACAGTATGAACTGTATGAGAAATATCTGGCCGAGTCATTGTTAAGTAGAGCAAACTACCAACTATCCTCCTGAAAACAGATGGATCATCCAGAGGAGTGCCATCATCGGAACTGATATTGGTGTTCAATTCCAAAGGTGTATCAAAAGTGTGAGCATCATCAAGCCTGGCTGACGTGATCAAGTCTGTCGCATATTTGCGCTGAAATACCCTAATGCCTGATTTGTTACGCACAAACTCAAGCCACAGAAAGTAGGTGAGAGGACCAAGATCCTTCATTCGGAAGTGGCAAGTAAGGTGGTGTTTGAGATCCGTAATGCCGGCAGTATCATTTCCACTAATAATCATATCTTCAACATAGACCAAAAGGAATGTGTAGCCCTTCGATGTCCATCTGAGGAAGAGTGAACTATCAGAGTGACTCTGATGAAATCCGGCTTAAAAGATTGATGCCCGGAACTTATCAAACCAAGCTCGGGGAGCTTGTTTAAGCCCATAAAGAGCTTTCCGCAATTTGCACACATGCTTTGGAGGACAAGCATATCCTGGTGGAGGTTTTAAATAAACAGTCTCACGCAAGTCCCCATGTAGAAAAGCATTTTTTACGTCCATTTGCCATAGAGGCCAGTTGCGGGCTACCGCGACACAAAGAATAGTACGAACGGTGGTCATTTTTGCCACCGGTGCAAATGTTTCCTCATAATCAATTCCATATTCCTACTTGTATCCCTGTACAACCAATCTGGCTTTGTAGCGATCAAGACTCCCATCAGAGTGTACTTTAACAGAGTATATCCATTTGCTGCCAATTATAAAGGCTCCATCCGGGGCCGGTACCAAGTCCCATGTTTGGTTGGCTTCAAGAGCAACTAACTCGTCAGCCATAGCATCTTGCCAGTAAGGAACCTTTGAGGCCTGTGAATATGAGGTGGGTATAGGAGTACTATCTAAGGAAGTAAAAAGAGCAGGAAATCCATAGCGGTTAGAGGCAACAGAAGGACGACTAGAGCGTCGCAGAGAAATTGTGCTATCAGAAGAAGGATCATTATCTGAAGACTCAGTAGGCAGCGCTGGGAGAGGATTGGGAGAGGGAGTCGCCAAAGGAGGGACTTTGTTCCGCCGGACATAGACTTTAGGAAGAGGTGATGGAGAAGTGAACTCTGAGAATTGTGTCAGATAGGATACAGCAATAGGATGACTATCCAAATGTAAAGAAAAGAAGGGAATATGTTCCAAGAAAATAACATTACGAGAAATGCGCATGCGTTTTTCCAATTGATCATAACACAAAAACCATTTGTGGTCATTACTATAACCCAAAAAAATGCATTTAGCAGCCTGTGGAGATAACTTTGTGCGCTCAGTAGGAGAAAGATGAACAAAACACAGGCAACCAAAAACACGTAAGTGAGAATATGAAGGGGTGTGACCAAAGAGAACTTCGTAAAGAGTAGTCTTGCCTAGAAAAGTGCTAGGAAGACGGTTGATAAGATACACAGCAGTCTGTGCAGCATCACACCAAAATTTTGGAGGAACTAAGGATGCAATCAACAAAGTGCGAATAGTTTGAAGAATACGTTTGTTCTTTCTTTCCGCAATCCCATTTTGCTGAGGAGTATGCGGACAAGATTTTTGGTGAATAATTCCTTTATCAGAAAGGAAGGCAGAGAATTCATGAGACATGTATTCTCCACCGGAATCTGATCTAAGAATTTTGATTGCTTTCTGAAATTGGGTTTGGACCATGTTATAAAATTTTTGAAAAATGAAGAAGACTTCAGATTTCATGCGCATAAAGTAAATCCAAGTATGACGAGAATGGTCATCAATAAAGGTCACATAGTATTTAAATCCTGTTCTACTCAAGGTAGGAGCAATTCCCCAAACATCAGAATGAATGATGTCAAATGATGCCAAAGCACGAGCATTATGAACAGGAAAAGGCAAAATATGACTTTTACTTAAGCAACAAGTTTCACACCTTGATTGAGAGAAAGAAGACATCATTTTATAATCAATAATAGAATCCAAATAACCAATCTCAAACAAGGAAAGGAAATGTGCATTGTTCACATGACCAAGGCGTTTATGCCAAACAGTCCACAATTTATTGAAATTAGAAGAAGCAAAGAGAGAATGATGTCCGATGTCCAATGTCCAACAAGAATAGACGCCCATGTTTACTCCCCGTCGCGATCACCTTCCCAGTTTGCCGCTCCTGTATAACATAACCAGAGGAAGAAAAGTGAACAAGATAGCCATCATCTATAAGTTGTCCTACAGAAAGAAGATTGGCTGATAATTTGGGAACAAAGTAAACATTGGGAAGAGTGATGGACTGGCCAGAAACACCAGATAAAGTAATGGTACCAACTCCCGAAATGAGTAGTTGATCACCATTAGCAATGGTTATTTTCTCTTTTCCAAGGTAAGAGTGTGAATCTATAAAGCTATGTTCTACAGATGTCATGTGATTGGAGGCCCCTAAATCTAAAAACCAGGTGGAAAAGGTAATAGGAGAAGAAAGATAAGCAAAGGAATGAAAAGCAGGAGATGCTATATGAGTTTGATACCGACCACCAGAGATGCCCATAGACGCATATGCAGAAGTAACCGTGCTCTGGATCAGTTCCTGAATCTGAACAGGAGTCATGGATACAGCCCCAGATGAAGTGCTTCCTGCATCAGATGATGGTGTTTAGGCCTGGAATGCAGAAGGAAAATGCTGGTTTGGCAGATTGGAGGGAGGCTTCTTCGGCTGCGCCGCATTCCTTCGCTGAAGGCTGCGGCAGTCATCAATAAGATGACCAGACCTCTTGCAGTAGCGGCAAACCAACTTCTTGCGGCAATTCTTGGCAATATGACCAAATCCTTTGCATTCATAGTATTGAGCGAGCTTTGGATTGGGGGTTGCTAAAAGAGCAGAGTCAGCCGGAATGGGGGCAAGGAAAGCCTTTGGTTCTTCAAGAATAGCCCGCTGGGAGGTGAGACGAAGTTCTTCACGAAGTACTTCTTGAAAGCAGGTATCAAGATTAGCAGACTGTTTTCGGTTCATGAGGGCAAACCGAACTGATTCAAATTCTAGCCGTAGATTCATAAGGAATTGGCTAATGTGAGTTTCCTCTTGGAGTTTAAGAGCCTCGGAGAAAAAGCCAGTAGAGAGAATCAACATGAAATCCCGTTCAGTCCATAAGGTGAGGAAGCAATTAAAGTATTCCTACACAGATCTATCCCCTTGAGTAAATTTAGCAATTTCACTATCCAAGTGAAATTTCCAGGCTTTGTTGGTTTGATGATAGATCTTCTTAAGGTGAGCCCACATATCTGCGGCCATAGCATAGGTTTGAAGAGCCACGGCCAAGGAGGAATCAATAGAGTTGAGTATCCAAGTAATCACTTTCGCATTTTCCTTGAACCAGGTGACTATAGCTTTGGAGTCTGTGGTACTTGTAGTAGAAGGTTTTGTAACTGTTCCATCAAGATAACCAAATAGCCCCTGTCCTTCGACAAAGTTCTTCAAATGGAATGACCAGGCCATATAATTTTGCCCATTAAACTTAACGGGAATAACATCATACTTGTCCATGTTCTCAAAAAGGGAGTAGAATGTGTCGCAGAGAAGGAATGTCAGCAACACAATAGTGCTACTTGTCACTAACCACGCCGAAACAGTAATCCGACAGATATAAGCAGCAAACAGAATCTGAAATCAGGTTCAGAACGGTGTCTGAAATCTGAAATCTGGTTCAGATTTCTGAAGACTGAAATCTGAAAATCCCCTTGACAGAGAGGGATGGAGAGGACTAAACAGCAATTAGTCAGCAATAACCAGCAAGAGAGGCTGAATGACTGGCTCAGATGGATAACTGGAGCAAAAAAAATGAACTCCAAACAGAAAATAACCCAACAGAGACAATAAAGGAGCCAAACGACCACTATTTTGGTGCTGGAGTGGTCACGTGGGGCCCACAATGGGATCGGACCTCTGATCAGAGAATGCAGTCTTCTGTGGGAGACTTTGTACTAACTTCCAGAACAGGTTGCAAGGCAAAACTGATGAAAATCCGCAAAACTGAACGGATCTGATGAAAACTATCTTATAAAACTGTGAAAGCACAAGTAGCAGTCAATGGCCTACCTCTAATGTGCTAAAAATCCTGAAAAAATGCCCATAAATCTTAGAGAAGAGGGTCGACCACAGTGGTGGTGACTGTTTTTGATTTCTGGATGATCTGAAGATGGCCCACCTTGGATGGTCACCTTGCAGAATGACGACAAAGATTCTGCTGAGAGAGAGAGAGAGTCTTCAGATGCGGGAGAAGACCCGGTGCTGATATGGAGAGATCCCACAGTGCTCTGATACCATGTAATATTGTGTGAAGAAGGAGAGGAAGAAGGAGAGTAACGGTGGGAGAGAAGGTCGTGCCTCTGTTGAGCATCGACAGTTCTATTTATAAGATTATTATGCCTTAATCAAGGCTCTAATTATGTAAAGAGTACAAATTAGAATAAACAAAAGAATGGAAAGAAGACAAAGAATGGAAAGAATATATTCTATCCTATACAAAAATGAGAGAAATCAGCAAACAATCTTGAGTATATCTCACGTGTGGGAGGCTGTACATAGGCTTTTGTTGGGCTGGGCCTGTGATCTTCTACACTGGGCCTGTTATCTTTTACATATTAACATTCACACTCGAAACCAACTAGAAACGACACAATTCTTTTTAAGGCCAGAATTTCTTCTCTCTTGGTCGAGCTGAAAAGAATGGAGTCATCTGAAAACTGCAAATGAGTAATGGCCTCCCCACCATGATTAATCTCAAAACCATGAATTACCCCCAACTCCCTAGCTTTCACCAAAAGCACACTCAACTCTTGCACCATTAGTGTAAACAAGAAATAAGACAGGGATCCCCTTGCCGAATACCCCTATAAGCTTTAACCAACTATGTTGGAGAGTCATTAACTAGAACTAAAAAGGAGGTGATAGAGATACACTTATGATTCCACCCACACCAAGTTTCCCCAAAACTAAGCCTGAACATCTTGTAGTCCACAATATTCCAATCCACATGGTAATAAGCTTTCTCCAAGTCAATTTTAAGAATAACCCCTTCATTCTTTTACCTCTTCCTGGAGTCAATGAGTTCATTAGAAATGAGAACTCCATCAAGGACTGCGTCCCTGCCACAAAAGCCCCTTGAGAATGACTAATGATTGAAAGAAGAACCTTCTGTAATCTTATTTGTTGGAAATTTGGCCAAAAGCTTATACAAGCGACCCACTAGACTAATAGGTTATAGTCACGCAACTCCACTAGATTAGGCACTTTAGGAATAAGAGTTAAAAACAAAGCCTTCATCTCTCTATTAATTCTGCACCTCCTATGAAACTCGGGAAGCATAGCACCGAAATCTTCCTTCAGAAAATCCGAATCTACTTTAATGAAAGCAAAATTGAAGATGTCGAGACCTAGATCTTTATCACCATCACAATCCTTCAAAGCTTGCGTAACCTCTTCCTCCTCAAACTCTCTTTCCAAACACCAACTAGAGTCTGCCAAAACCATGGGGAATGAAATGCCATCAAGGTTAGGCCCCACCCCATTATTTCCCTTGTATAAATTTTCAAAAAAGAAAGAAAAAGAGTGACCTCATCCTTATCTCATCAGGACTCTCAAGAGCTCTTCTGTTGCTTCTAATCCGCCCCCACAAAGTTCACTCTACTTCACAAACTCACCATCTGATGAAAGAAACTAGTGTTTTTATCCTCCTCCTGAAGGCAACTCACTCGACATTTCTAACGCCAAGAAATTTCCTCCATCCAATCATAGCCCAAAATCTTCTTCATAGTTTCATGCCTAGCAGCGATCTCCTCTAAATTCAGGTCTCGACTTTCCCTTACTTTATCAATATCTTCCACAGCTTTAGAAAGAGCTTCTCTAGATTCATCAAAACAGTCTAACGCATTTGTACACCTGTATTTAATTTTGAGTTTTAAGAGCACGCAACCATTCTTCAATACAGCTTAACTCATTTGTACAGCCAAACTTCCAAAGCCTGTATCATTCATAGCAGGTTACATCCATTTGACTCCACCAAGAACACGCCAACCCCAAAAATTGTTTGTTTTCTAACCAATAATTCCCCTATCAACTAAGTTGGAACCCAACATAATAGGGCAATGATCCGAGATTAACCTCGGAAGAGCCACCTGAATGGCACCAACGAAATGTTCATCTCACTCCTTGGATATCAAAAACATGCCAACCCTGATTATTGCCACCTGCTCCCAATTGTTAGACCACGTAAACCTCCTCCCAAGTAGCGGAAGATCGATCAATTCATTGTCATTAATAAAGTTGGAATATAATTTCATTGAGCGAGGAAGGCAGTTCCCCCTCTCTTCTTGTGAGAGTGAAACCATATTGAGATCACCACCAGTAGCCCAAGGGACCAACCAAAGAGATTTAAAATTAGAAAGCAAATCCAGAAAAGCACTCTCATCCGCCTCAACATTAGCCCTGTACACATTAGCAAAAGCCCATACAAGGCCATCACTGACCCACCCCCACCCCACTCCTTGATTGCTAGCACCCTTTGCACCTGAAGAACATCCTCAACAACTAACACCTCCTCACTCCATACTGAGATCAACCCACCAGAAGCACTACTCTTCAATGGAATCCAATTCCAAGCACATTTATGATTTCCCCAAACTTCTCTAATGATGCTATGAATACTGTAAGCCACTAAAGTCTCCTACAAAATTAGACAATCTACTTTGTGTTTTCTCACCAGTTTTCTAACAGCCATCCTGGGCTTACCAAGCCCCCTTACATTCAGACTAAGAATAATCATTAAAAAATTGTGCTAAAAATCCCCAAAAGTAGGAAAAAATCATAAGCAGATACCTTACCCCCAGCCTTGCCAGCCTCCACCTCAATGAGTTTGTTCACTATCTCAACATCAGCTGCCCCAAACGAAACACCCAAGCTTTTGCCCACTATAGTAACCTGTGAAGCTTCCTCCCCAGCTGCCAACACCACATCCATGGACCTGCTGACATTAAGCTTCGAACCCCCAACTTCAATTCTCAAATTGTCATGATTTTCCTCCTTACTAGGATTCTTACCCTCATAGCTCTAAAAGCCACCAATGTCTGCCCCCAATGAAGACTCACATCCACCAGATTTACTGACCTGCCTGTATGCTTTAGACCGTCTACTCAAACTCGAGTAAGGCATAATGAAATGCCCTGAATGATTCCCACTAGGCGTTGGTGGCCGAGGACACTAACTCGTTTCTGGTAGTTCAATGTTGGATTTTGAAAACTATAATACTAGCACTCCTGTTGATCGTATGACCCTGTAAGTTTTAACTTCTTTCTACAGTATTACAATTCTGTCTATATTTTAGTTGTAGCTTTAACTTTCTGTGTTTTCTTTTTTAAAAAGAAAGTAACTACAAATGCTGCATGAGTTTATTTTGTCAATCTTCCATACACAACTTGCGCAACTTAACTAATGGTTAGCATTTATATTAATTTAGACAATTTTCTTTTTTTCCAATTATTCGCATGGTGTCCCATCTCTTTATACAAGAAGCACTGAATCTTGGCTAAGTCCTTTTTCATCCTTTGTCATGAATGCATTTGCACTAGGACTAGAATAGGGTCATGTTTCTGAAATTCAATTAATGCCTGTGATTTACAACATTTCTCTTCACAGAGTTAACTCTTGTAAGCAAGCATACAAATGAGGGAGGTGGAATCCTATCCAACAAACTTGCACAAATAGGTTCAGATTGACACCTTAGTTTCATCCTAAACTAATGGCACTAAGTGGACTCATGTATTTTTCTGTACGAGACCCACAGATTCAACAGGAATATTGGCATAACCAAGAAATGCATACTTGATCTACAGTGTCATAAATCCATAGTAGTAGCTAGCCTTCCATAGTTTTATCTCCTTGACTATACTCACCAATATCATATTCAACTGAAAACTGATAATATACTCATTGTAAATTACCCCACATCTCAGTCATGGTTTCAAAGGTTATAAGGCTAAGAGCAATTGCTGGGCTCAACCAAATGTAGAATCCAACTAATTACCCTAGCATTTTTGGTTGTCCATTTTGCAAGTGCATCCGAAGTATCAATTGTAGATGAAGATGGCTATGCAAAGTTGATAAGCCATTCCAAGGAGGCCATGCCTCACATGTGGGATCCAAGAAAGTTTAGAGATTTTGGTTTCTTATTTTATTTCATTAATTAGCTGTCATTATTTTCTAATTTTAGTTTATGAGTTGTAACTAGGATAATTTCTAATGTTCTTAATTTCCTAGTTTGATTAGAAGTATTAGTCCCTAATGTTTTTCTCTTATTTGTATGAGCATTGTAAAGATGGGATCTCAGTTTAGAAGTTTAATAGGAATTTGCAGTGGATTTTGTCCTCTTTGAGGTGTGTCCTCGTGTGAAAGTCTCTATGGAGAATTTTATCATGCTTCGACACTTTATGTCTTCTTGTATTTAACAAGAATGAACAGCTCAGGAAAATAAATAAATAAAATAAATGGTCCCTGGATGTCCCTAAATATATCTGCAGATAGGCAAAATGATGTACTAAACAAAGATGAAATCAAAACAACCTTCCAAATTAGATCCATGCGCCAGTGAGCCAAATTTCAACTTGATCTGAGTCAGATCAGAAACTAACTCGATCTAAGTCAGATCAGAAACTATGTAACGCGGTGATTGAAAACCTCAATCGCCACAAAATATGCCAAAACCACAAAACACACAAAAATCCTCTTTACAAAACCAAGAAAAAACTGAAAAAAAAAAAAAAAAGAGGACCGTGACCAAGATCTCCTAAACACTCTCGCACTCTTTGACACTAGATTTTACAAGCTAAGTATTTAACTTCTAATTTTTTAACTCGAGATATAAAAGGGCTCTCAATCCCTATTTATAGACACACTAGATTCAACTACATCTGAAACCCTGGGGACCCAAAGAGATTGAAATCCACGGGTATCTACTAAATTAAGTTACACATAGTGAATAGATAAAGATTACACATCATTTATACAATTATACAGTACACGTTGCAATATATGATTTACCGCTGCATGCAGCATTGACATTTCCGATAGGTGCATGTGAAGGCTCGTATCTCTTTATAATAGTGATTTGGTCGCTATTTGTACTTTGGCATGATACTTTTTACTTTTCTTCACTTCATGGAAGTGCATGCATAAACTTAGCCCCTGTTTGGCATAACTATTTTTGCCTCTATTTCCCAAAATCTCTAAATTGGATAGAGATTTTGAGAATAGAGGCGTTTGGCAGTGTTTGGCAGCTTGTAAATAGTGTAGAGAAGTAGAGGCAATGCCACTATTTTTCATAGCCCACCATTGAATGCCTGTAGAAAGTAGAGGGAAAAAATTATAGGCGGGTGAACAGTGTTCTTGGCTCATTCACACCCCAGTCCGGTTTTTTTTTTCTTCAAAATCTAACAATGTAAGTCAAGATCTAAACTGTTGAAAATGTTCACAACATCAAACACAACCATCAGACCAAATTCCAGCCGTTGGATCATCATTAATCTCGAAATATGTGCAAAAAATATGAGCTATTGGAAGCAATTTTATGGATTATATGGGCCCCAAACACAAGATTCAAACCGTTAAATCTTTTTAGAAGGCTGAACATGGCCATAGTGTCAACTTTTAAGGCTTGATATCTTGTAGATCTCGAGAAGTTTGTAAAAAAAAACTTTCAACCATTGATATAAAAAAAGTTTATGTAACATAGATCCTTGCATTACCAAGCACTTCTTTTGATTCTAGCCTCTCTTTTTTTATAAATCTTTTTTTGATAGCTCTATTTTGATGGGTCTATCCAAAAAAGAGTAGAGATACCAAACAAGGCCTTCATATAAACTTAACATGGGGTGAAAGTGACGTAAAGGCATTGTTTACTACTTAAGGATGACACTTCAGTCTTTGAAAGTAACCTTTATTTAAAAGATAGGTGTTTGCTTGGGGATCACTTTATGGCCATTATGCATGTTAAAGTACTTGGAGTACTTACTGAAAAGATGAATGTGGATGGGGTCTTTTGGCTGAGGGACACAAGTGAGGAGGTATCGAATTCTTTTAACTGTATGGCCGTATAAAGGATGGCCTCGGACTGCATGAGAGATATCTGTATTGAGGAGATAAGACTTCATTGAAATTTGTGAGATGCATATAATCTTGATTAGCAGAGATAATTGTTGGATTATCAAATCTTTCATCTAATGGAGGAAGTGTTGGGTCTGAATCTTCTTTATTGATAGATCTATTGGAGGATGAAACTTCTTGAATAATCCCACCATATTCCCTTATTATAGGATCTTTGAGAAAATGTATTTCATCTTTCAATCGCTGCATTTCTTGAAGAAGAATCATTTGTTGTTGAGTATTAAGAGGACCACTGGGTGAGAAGGATTCTCCATGAGCAACCTCTTTAAAACTCTTGGGCAAAACCGTTACGTAATAAATTTCTATTTTCCATGAAATATTGCTTTCAAACGTCTTTGCAAACGAAATGTCTCTTTCCTTATTTCTTTCTTTAATAAGTGGAAGCTTTGTTCGTAAGTTGAGTTTCTAATTTTAGATTTCTTAAGACTATATTGCGTTAATTAATTCTTATTGCTAAAAAGAGTGGTCCGGGTCCGATGCCTCTTGTCACGTCGCCTTTGTTGCCCATTTAGCCAGAAGACCAGTTTAAGGCTTTTGTTGGTATAAATCGTTGACAGGCCACCAATCATTCAGATAAGTGATAATTATTAGTTAACAATGTCTGAAATTTTTAGATTTTTAACAAGAAATTCATCTTCTAACTCTGTTTCTTCTTCTTCTACATCATCATCCATCATTCCCACAATAAATAAAAACTCAATTAGAAATATAGAAGAAATAAGTTTTGACGATATAGAAAAATTCATCCAAGATTGGACAATCCCAAAAGTTTCATCAAGAGAAATCTATAAAGAAGGCACATTTAAAATAAAATCTAATTATGTAATCAAGACGGTTGAAGAAACTAGTCAATTCAGCAAAATGAAGAAAATCTCTATCTAATTCCAATGGAAAGAATAAATATGCATAAATCTAAATACAAATACATGCATATGGTCTCATTTATGTTGCCATAAAGTTATTAATAAGAATTGGTTTGAATACATCTGCTCTTACGTATGTAAGAAACAAAAGACATAAACCAATTAGAGACTCCTTCATAGAGATGGTAGAAGCTAGTCTCCATGATGGCCCTACCCTTTTCAATTGCTTTCCCAACTTTTTTGTATCACATCATGATCCAGGTGCCTTTGAAGCCATCAATCTAGGCTTCTACACCAAAGGATTCAATATAAAGCCTCAATCACAAAATGTTGCAATAATCTATAGAATCTATTATAAAGTCATGAATACAATTGTTCCCGAAATTGCCTATTCATCGCAAAAAAAAAAGGAGTAATTACGTTGTTCCTTACAACTTTCAAAAATAAATTCACCACTCCCATGTGAATCTTTCTGGCAAATGGGAAATTGATGAAGCACAACCAAAAATACCTCAACTTCAAGAAAAAGTAGAATCAATTACAGAACATTCAGATGGCAAAGTAACAATAATTTTTTCTAATACATCAAGATCATATTTTGCATCTACAAGAAAATCAAAACCTTCAGAAGTTGAGTCTTATAGATCAACTTCTTCTTTACCAAATAAATCATTTGCTTCGTCCCTCCATTCCAAGATCCTCATCTATTAATCCATTAGGACTAGCTTTCCCTGTATATTTAGAAACAAAAGATGAAGATATACAATCAGTCAAATTATCTGAATTTGATTTAGATGCTACTATATTGACAATCTCTTTAATTCATAAACATGAAGAATCAAGTGATTTCATTATAGATAAAAAAAATAATTGCAGCAAGATATGTTGTGACATCCAAAGACAATGGTTTTTTTAAAAAAAAATTCTAAATTTGAAAGATCTCAATTAAAAGATTTATGGTATGAACAAATGAATCAAGAAAAAAGAAATATTCCTTTCTTTGATTGGCCTTCATCTAAAATAAATAAACAATCTACAATAATAACAATTAATAAATCTACACAATCATGGGAAACTGAAAAGGGTAAATTCGAATACGTACATCCTCCTTTCTCTGCCATTAAATATAAAGAAATAAATGTCACTCCACTAAAAAAGTGTTTAATTGATTCAAAATTACTCACCGCAGAACCACGGTTTTAAATATCGGCCGATACCGGTACATATCGGCTGATATGTACCGGTATCGGCCCATACCAAGACTATATCTCACTAAGATATCGGTCTCGATATCGTGTTGGTCCGTATCGCATTAATATCGGCCGTTATGGCCAATATTTTGAAAATATTGTTGTAACAGCCAAAATATCGGTCGTAACGGCACAAAAAAAGAAAAAAAAAGGCTTTTTTTTAGCACAAAGGAGTAGTAAAGAGGATGAAGAGGAACAAGAAGCAGATGATAGATTTATTAAATGCTATTACAAGATGGAAAAAAACAAGAAGGAAAAACTAGATCATGCATGTGTTGTGGATAAAGTAAAAAAAAAAAAAAAAGAAATAAAGAAATAGATAGCTAGAGAGAGATGAGGAGGAGAACTGGAGAAGAGAACCACACCTGAAACCTCCCTTGGACTGCTCACGCCTCATATGGGGACTGGGTGTGGAACTCTTCTTCTTCTTCTCTCCCTTTTTTTTTTCCTATTCCTCCTCTCCTCTCTTTCCCGTTTTCTTTTCTTTTTTCCCCCTCCCGGTCTCCACCAAGTCTGCATCGCTGCCACTGAAAGGGGTTAGGGCCAAGTTTGCACCCTTTCCATTGAAAGGGGAAAAGGCTCTCTTTTTAGGGTTTTCATTTCAATTAGATTGATGGGCTGATTGGGCTTAATTTGTGAGCTCACCATTTGTAAACAAAACTTAACATATGGGCCCTACAGTGAAGCCTACAAATAAAGCCCTTGTATATAGACTTTTGTTAATATAATAAAAGTTTAAGAAATATGAAATCTTTTATAGTGGACAAGACAATGGTACCCCCCAAGTCCTTGGAGTATCTGGACTTAAAAAAAAAAAAAAAAACTTGTACCCCTTTAATGGGACCTACTTTTAAAAAAAATTAAATCATTCAAAATAAATGCCTCCACAATGGGCCCTCAATAAAATTTATTCCAATAAGGTTAGAGTCCAATCTCCAATGTCATATGCTCACATTGATCACGTATAAAAACTGTGAAAGAAAAAGGTTATGTTTTAAAATGGTCATTATGGGCTATATTAGCAGGCTTATAATGGGCTATATTAATAGGCTTATAAATTATAAAAATGGGCTCAAAATTTAAACACAACAGCTTAATATATAACAGTTAAAAATAAGACAGCGATACAGGGTGTCATGACTTAGGAGGACCGATATTTTGATTTATTTGTCGTTACTAATGGAAAAAAAATATTGTTCCAGTATTTTGTAATATTCTGGATTTTCTGGATATTTTTGCGACTTTTTTTGGGTTAAAGAAAAAATTCACACCGCAACGGCCGCGACGGACTGAAAACCACGATTGATACCAATACCATATCGGTTTTTTGGCCTGACCGACACCGTGATTTTAAACCATGTGCAGAACATCTATCTCATATAGTAGAACAAAATAATTTCACAAATATTTATCAACAAACAATAGGATCACAAACACAAAGAATAGAAAATATGATTTTCCGACAAGAATCCATGTCATCTAGCTCAGCTAAACACACAATAACCAAAGATGTTCCAGCACTTTGCACAGAATTTGTAGAAAAATTAACCTTGGATAAAAAAACCTTTAAAACTTCTTAATGACTTCAAAAATGAAATATCTCTTTGTTTAGACAAACTTGATAAAGGAAAATCAATAAATATGGTAGTTGAAACACCCAATGATCATAATCTCTCAAAATCTAACACTGATGAATCTAATAACCAATCAGATGAATCTGATGATCAATCAATACCTCCCATTCCTCAAATCCATAGAATATTTACTCCAAAAACTCATACATCAAAGACAAAAAAATTATTATAGAAGACTGACTCCAATGAATAAATAATTTGAAGAAATACCAAATATAGCAAATTACAAATATGATGGTAGTTCATTGGTAAAATGGAATAGAGATGGATTAACATAATACGGAATTCTTAAGGTTTTAAAAAATTTGTTTTTGTATACAAATGCAGAAATGCTTCATTGTAATTCACAAGCACATATGATAACATCAATTACCGTAGGTTTTACTGTTCAACTTCATTGCCGTTGGGAATATTATCTTACACCAATTCAAAGAAATAGTATTATAAATTCAGTAAAACTAACCCAAGAAGGAAATCCTTTTATTGATGCTAATAGTCAAACTATTTCAAATCTAGTAAAAACATTAATTCATAACTTTCTTATTAATTTTTCTGGAAATGTCAATGATCAAATAGAAAAATATAGAGAACTAATTAATCATGAAGAACTTTATCTGATTTTAGATGGTACAAAGATGTGTTTCTCCCTCTCATTTTTCAATTATTTAACTCTAATGAAGAATTTTGGAAAGAAAAGTTTATTTCAGGACTTCCTACTCGTTTTAAGGAAAAAGTCAAGAATGTTCTAAGAGAACAAAATAATGGGAGATTAAATTATAATATATGTGGTGATATAAAAATTAAGGCTAATTTATAAAAATAAAAAAGAATTGGTAAACAAAAATTAGAAGAGTTTTGCTATCAATTTGGATATGAACCCCTACAAAATCCCTCTCAGAAAATTCATAAAAAATATTGTCAGTATAAAAAGAAAAGGTATTTTCAAAATGAAAAACCTTATAAACCTCATAAAAATATTATAAGAAAAGATAACGTGATTATAAGAAAAGAAAATCAAGCAATTCATCAAAACATAAATCGGAATACAAGTGTTATAAATGTGGAAAATGACATTTCACTAATAAATGCTTCGATAAAGATTTAAAAAAGAAAGTACATGAATTAGACTATCATTCTCAGGACTCCGAAGATGACAAAGACATAGGTGTATGCTGAGAAAGTGATGAAAGTTCCTCTGATTCCTCTTCTTCCTACTTTTCGATAAATTATTAAGTGCTCAAGATGAATTAATTCTAAAATTATTGGAAAATATTCGATTTGAAGAAGAAAGAAAAAAATATTACAGATAAAAACTTGAAGATAAATCCTCCAATAATAATTCAAAGAAAAGTTTTGATTTTGAACCAATTTCTATGAAAAATATTATTTGCCAAAACAAAAAATTAATATCCTCAAAACCTTTAACCATTCAAGATCTTCAAAATGAAGTAAATGAAACAAAACAAGAAATTGCTCAATTAAGAGAAGAGGCAACACAAGAAATTACTGAATCAACAAAAAGAATTGAAATCCTTGAATTAGAAAAGGACACAAGTGTAAAAACTTATGAGGATAATGATGTAGAAAAAGAATTTGATGAAGAAGTTCAAGAATTTGTAGATTCCATCACTACATATCATTATCATAAATGGTATACTACAATTAATATAAAAATTAAAGAATTCAATGTTGATTGTTTAATTGACAGCGGAGATGATATAGGTTTCATTAGAAAAGGATTAATCCCTACAAAGTATTTTGAGAAAATAAAAATAAAAAAGATACAATTGGGACTACAAATGGTAAAACTATAATAGTTATTTATAAATTGTCAAATGCTAATGTTCGTAAAAATGGAAAACGCATTCAAACCTCATTCGCCATAGCAAAATGTTTACTTAGTGATGTAATCCTAGGAACACCCTTTTTATTAAAAATTCAGCCACTCTCAGTAGACACAAAAGGAATTTATGCATCAATTGATGACAAACCTATAAATTATGAATTTATAGAAAGTCCAAGACTTGGAAGAATCAATCAAATTAATTTGCGCATATCTCATAAAGAAAAATATATTGAGGATCTCAAAAGTGAAATTATTAGAAGATCAAACTGAATCAGAATATTTTCAATCAAAACTTAGATAACTTTCAAACCTAGCTTTGAAATTCCATCTACCTTTTGGCATACTTATTCCTTTAATGCAAATTTACCCTTCAGCAAAAAAATCTACCTTTTGGCATACAAGGAAGCATATGGTATCCATGCCTTATATTTCCACCTTTAATGAAAGAGAGATTCCTACGAAGGCTCGAACATCTCAAATAAGTCCCAGATTATTAGAATTATGTGGTAAATAAATCAAAGATCTTCAAAAAAAAGTAACTCGAAAATCTCACTCCCTAGAGTTGTACAACATTCTATGTAGGAAATGCTTCTAAAGAGGAAAGAGGTGCTCCACAACTTGTAATCAGTTATAAACCACTTAATAAGTTTTTCAATCAATCCGATATCCAATTCCTAATAAACAAGATATGATCACAAGATTATATGAAGCTTCTATCCTCTCAAAACTTGATCTTAAATCAGGCTTCTAGCATATACAGGTTGAAGAAAAAATTCGCTATAAAACTGCTTTCACTGTCCCTTTTGGACATTTTGAGTGGAATGTCATGCCTTTCTGGCTAAAAAATGCTCCCTCTACCTTCCAAGAAATGATGAATGAAATTTTACATCCCTATAAAAACTTCTCTATTGTATACATTGATGATATTCTGATCTTCTCTAAAAGTATTGATGAACATTGGAAGCATTTAAAAACTTTTAAGTAGATAATTAAGAAAAATGGATTAGTCCTCTCCCAAAGAAAAATAAATTTGTTTCCAACTAAAATACAATTTCTTGGATATAAGAAAAAAAAATAAAACCATCACGCCTGTTGAAAGAGCAATTAAATTTGCTGATAATTTTTCTAGTGAAATAACAAATAAAAAACAGTTACAAAGATTTTTAGGTTGTTTAAATTATTTCTCTGATTTCTATCAAAATCTAAGGAAAGAAATGAAATCTTTTACAACAATGCCTCAAAAAGTCTACGGTCCAATGGACTCCTCAACATACAAAAGTTGTTCAAAGAATAAAACAAAAGGTTAAATATTTACCATGCTTAAATCTTTCTAATCCAGATCTTTTTAAGATTATTCAAACAGATGCATCAGAAATAGGATTTGGTGGAGTCCTACTTCAAAGAAATGCCCAATCAAAAGAACAGATTGTTAGATTCTATTCAGGAACTTGGAATGCAACTCAACAAAATTACTCAACAATAAAGAAGGAAGTTCTTGCTACAGTCTCATCCATCCTTAAATTTCAAAGTGATATTTTAAATCAAAGATTTCTTTTACGAGATGATTGCAAATCTGTAAAAGAAGTTTTGGAAAATGATGTTAAAAATCTTGCATCAAAACAGATTTTTGCTCGATAAAGAAGCTTTACTCATGATTTTTTATTTTGACATTGAATTCATAGAAGGTTCTTCAAACTCTGTTCCCAATTTTTTATCTCGTAAATTTCTACAGGGAAGAAATAAGGTGAAGAGCAGTGATGCCTCCAAAAGGAAAAAGAAAAAATCCAATCATTGACACCATAAATATCCTTTCCAACAACAAATTCAATGCCTTGAATCCAACCTCTCCCATGCTGAATGCACCAGAAACCCCTTTCAAAAAATCTCAATACATCAAAAGCTTTGAAACACCTATCGTCTTCCTAGATGACAGTTTTTGAAAACCTCACGATAGACCAAAATCTTTCTCCCAAAGACACATTTTGCCACCAAAGCTCCCAATATTTCCCAAATATACTAAGAAGATATTCTGGAACAATTAAAGAGTGCAGTCGTCACTCATCAAGATCTAGATGTTGAACATACCTATTCAAAAATGAAAATACTGCATATCCATTCTCCTTCTGAATGGGTCGACAATTTCTCCTCCAATTTTGTAACAAGCCAATCCGGGACTTCATGGGCCTATGATTATTGGGATTACATGAATGCATGGGAATACACTCTGTTGTATCAAAATTTTAAAAAATCTCACTCTCGGTACATCAGTTTCTCCTCAAAGTGCTTTCAATCCATTCCTTCTTGGTTCTGGAAAAATTGGTGGATTCCTTTCGGATCACAATCATGCATCCTCCCAGCATCCTTATTGAGTTAACTATCAACAATTTGAATCGCACAACAAATTCGAAATTCCAGACCTCTCACCCTTTCTTTAAATACATTTCATCAACCACCATCCCATGAATTTTTCCATAGGGAATACAACAAATCCTAAACCAGCAAGCCACCATGTCTTGTTCGAATTTCTTATATAAAGTGGTGGGATAAATTCGATATCTCAAGTTTCCTCAATAAATCTCACCATTCTTCTCCTCAAGCCTCCCTAATAATACAGTCTAAGCAGACAACTCGTCAATCTGAAAAGCATGCAGTCTTCAATGCGGTTTTGCCCAAGAGTTTTAAAGAAGCAGTTCATGGAGAATCCTCCTCACCGAATGCTCCTCTCAATACTGCTCCTCTCAATACTCAACGACAAAGATCTTATAATAAAGAAATATGGTGGAAGTATTCAAGAAGTCTCATCCTCTAATGGATCTGTCAATAAAGAAGATTCAGACCTAACACTTCCTCCTTCAGATGAAGGCTTTTGATAATGCAACAATTATCTCCGCTAATCAAGATTACCAACATACAGCAAATGCATCTCGCAAATTTTAATGAAGTCTTATCTACTCAATACAGATGCCTCTCATGCAGTCCACAGCCATCTTTTATGCAGTCATATAGTCAGAAGAATTCAATACCTCACCATGTGTCCCTCGGCCAAAAGACCCCATCCATATACATCTTTTCGATAAGTACTCCAAGTACTTTAGCATGCATAATGGCCATAATGAAATAAGTCCCTAGGGGTGGACAAAACTGGTTGAGTCAAACTTACCTATCAAAGACCACTGGTGGGCCCCACGTAATTGATCAGAATATTCTAATGACTTCACCAACTTCCCAGCAGATCAGATATCTGATCTAGATACTCTAAATCCAAAGCAATTGAAAAAGATAGTTGAAGATGGCAGTTCCTTCAAGGGAGTATCCTTGGCAGCACTCAGGAATTGAAAATGGTTGAAGACAGTCACAATTCGCTGCTTGATGATCCCGACAAGTTCATCTGCTATGCAGTGTGTATTAGATGATGTCGATGCTCTCATACCAACAAAAAGAGAACCCAATGCAAAAAAACCAATTCTCTCTTTCTAAGACGGAGCTCTGTAACCATATCAGAACTACAATATGAATAATAGTTGACAAAATGATCTAGTGAATGGGGTCCCTAGACGGGAAGCTCCCCCTCCTTTATATAATCTTTTTGTATTGGTTACTAAAATGCATTAAACGAAGGAGAAGAAACAAATAAACACGGACAAACCCGGAAAACTGAAATTGTACAAAAGAGCTATACCGACCACCCACAACAATTATAAATTGGAAACAACAAAAGGAGAAAGACAATCCACCCCCTAGCTAGCTAAGGCATTGGCCATAAAATTGGCCAAGCTCAAAGTATGAGGAAACTCCACTTGAATCAAAGAACACAAAGTCTTGATCTCATTAAGAATAAACTGAAACTTCCAAGGACCCCCGCTAGTAGCCGAAACCCATGAGATAACATTAGATGAATCACTCTCCACAATAAGTTTCAAATGATGAATGCCAACAAACATACAGAGAGCATCCAAAATAGCCCACAATTCCAACTCATTAGAATCCATAAGACCAAAAGGCTTGGAGAACAACATCATCACCTCCCCTTTATCATTGCGAGGGACCCCCCATACCAGCCAGACCCGGTTTGCCCCTAGCCTCACCATCTACATTAAACTTCAAAACTCCCTCGAAAGGGGGAATCCAACTCATCGTCCTCTTACTTATATGAGGCCCACAAAAAGAATGGCTTCCCAATTGTGCAAAACATCATCAGACCTCACACAACTAAACTCTTTCCTTGGCAATGCCCATTTAGCTACTTTTATGAATACTTTAGACAGGAGGTCCTCAATGGGAGTTGATCCCTCCTTTCATTCCCCCTCCAATCAAATCGACGATATATTCATTCACAAAGGGAACAAGCTGCCAAATAGTAGCTTCAAACCAATGAAAAGGAACCAAGCACCAAGCCTCCACCAAGTCCATCAACGCCTTGGGAACACACCATGAGACACTGCACCTATGGATCGACTTATGCAAGATGAAAGAAGAGAATTTGAAATGGACTCTCCTTTTTATAATCATTTCTCAATCAATTTACAATCTGTCGTCTCTACGATTAGAAAGATGATTAGGAAATTAAAATCCATTATTCCTGAGATAAGGGAATTACAATAAATCAGGATATATACAATTATGGTACTCCCAATGTGTTTATATTAGAGTCTACGCAATTTACAATCCAGTATCCCACAGTTGCATTTAGTTTCTATGTTCCTTCACACGTGAGACTGCTTAAAATGGTTTTATACCTCTTGGGTCCCAATTTGCTTTTCACAAAAATTGCAGAAAGTGTTTTCACCTCAGAAACGAAAACCAAGGAAAACGTTAACACAGAACATGTCGTAAATTCCCCACTGCTGATTTTATGATGAGAGAGAATCCAGGAGTTCAGATTGGTGGAGGTTCTCTACGGCTGTTTCCTAGAAAGGATTGGCAGGTTAACAGGTTAATTGTCATGCCTCACATGCTAGATAGTTATCTGCCAAAAATTAGATTCAGTAACTTACATATTTGTAACCCTCAAATAGATAAGAGAGAAATAGTGTGATTTATGTCATAACCATTAAATAGGATATCCAGAACAGAAATGTTATTTCCAATACCTTACAATTGTGCCCTCCAGCGTGGGCAACACGGTTAGCTCCCTGGGTTTGCTCTCCAGAGTCATGTGTTCGATCCCCATGGACAACGCCCTACCTTGGTTTACCATGGTTTGCGGGCGATTGCATGCACCCACAGAGATTAGTCCTGCCTGCAAAGGTGGTAGGGACAGGATGTTGTTTGCAAAAACAAAATCTCTCATAGATGATTAATCATTAAATCATCTCTATTTTTGGGCACAACGAAAACGTCATGTGTCTCCTCTAACAAAAGTGTTTTTTTCACTTGAGGGATGTCCCTCATGTGGATAGTATGAGATTTTCAATTTACCATCTACAAAAGCAGGACCCCTTGAATTAAAGGCGTTCATTGAGGTATGATAGGACAAAATTGCCTCAAAAGAAAAGACATGAGATAAGTCTGTTGAGATCCAAGTATAATTTGGAGCTGCACAAGGTAGTGAGTTACTGACCCATCCACACAGTTGTATGGAGGAGAAAAATGGTTAGACGATGTTAGTGTTTCTATCTTGGCTCATGAACTGTTAACGCACCCATGGTGGGACCTATGAACAATGGCATCCACATTCCTCTTAATCCTGTGTTTTGTCTCTAATTCCATTTACACCGCCATGGATAGTGATCCTCTATAAAGCAAAGGAATGTATATTCTTTGCAGCCTTATAGAAAGGGATATGGAGTCACCTGAGTGAAGTAGGTGAGATTTAAACTGGAATACATTAGCGCACATTGCCAAAACTCAGTATAGATCCTGCAAGAAAGGTCAAAAACCAACATATGTTAACCTTACATGGGTAATCACAAGGTGAAATTTTGACAAAATTAAATAAATGATGATGATGATAGTACTGACAACAACACAGTAGGAAACTCGGTCAAACTACTTGGTACACATCCACAAATTTTCCTGCAAATTATGTGAGGAGATTTTTTTCCCTTCCAGTTGTGCAATTTAATGACAGACACCTTCAGTCTACACTCTACACATTATTTTGGAAGATGAGGTGATGGTGTAGTAAGTGCACCATGTTCAAATTGTTTTTCTTTTCCCACCTTCGATTCTAGAGCAGTCAAATGAGTTTTTATGACAATCCCCAAATCAAAGAATATCCTTTCCTTCACTGAAAAAAATAATAAATAAATAAATAAAAGCCTTTTCAGGAAAAGGGTAGCAATCAGTCACTGAACTGCCCTTCACCATCTACACTGGTTATAGCATGTGAAACAAATAGCAGAAAAGTCGAACTTATTGGAGAGCAGAATTGTGCACCTGTAGGCAACTCCAAAACAGTGCCAGGAAAAATGAAATTCTCAACATTAGGGGCATGTTAGTGCACTGAAGTCATCAGCAGGATTTTATTTGCCCAGTGACTTCATTTTGTATGGAAGAAAAAAAGATGAACACTTCATTTTCTATGGTTTCAGTTTCTCTTGTTTGGTGCAGCAAATATTTTTCACAGTGAAATGTGCTTACACCACTTGCATGACTCCACAAAATGGTTTTCTACCTCTTGGGTCAGAATTTGATTTCCACAAACCTTGCAGAAAAAGTTTCCACCTCAGATAATGAAAACTGAGGGAAATACTAACACAAAATAGAAAGCATTCCCCTCAAGAATCATTGTGATTTTCCATGGAAAATGCTTTGTACGCTAAAATTTAAGTTGCACCTCCTAAAACACACCCCTGATGCAAAGAGTTCATAGGTTCGCCCACCATAGAATTCACCATATCTCAATTCCGGATGGTTGGACAATACTAATCATTGAATTTGAGATTGAACTGCATCGTCTATTTAAATGGTTCCAATGCTTTTTAACAGTTCAATCACTTTCCCACAAATCTAGGCTAGGATAGTCCAATCCACCTAATGAGCTACACAAACCTCAAACATGAGGTCCTTTTGCCTTAAGCTGCTAGAACTATGATGTGCATGTGAGCAGGTGCAAGTTAGTGAAAAAGCACAATCTATCAATTTGAGTCGGCAAAGTAATAGGACATGTCTTCCCTTAAAATATACGATTGTGATTTACTAGAGGTAAATAAACATTTCAGGTTCGTCACTATTAATCATTGCGCACGTATAGTTGTGAATCCGAACATACCATCTGGAGGGATTTACTGTAAGGTTCCTAGTTCCAGAGGCACCAGTCAAGCAATCCCATTCTACAATAATGCTCTTCAAAAGCTGTCCAACGAAAAAGAAATGTCCACTCTCGATGGCCAAAGTCAATAGATGGTTGATTTTGGATTGCATCATTAAGTGTACAAGTAACATCTGAAATAGGGCCTAGAAAACATTCCATGATGTGCAAAATGTGCAACCATGAATATAGTGCTGAGTACATTCATAGAGGGACCAAAAACAAAACGGGCTAAAAACAGTTTATAATAAGGACTTCTGAGCAAAGTTTTACCTGCCAGCAGCGTATCAGTCATTGGTCATATTTCAATCCTCAAGAGCAGCCTTTTGCAACTTGAAGAATGCATTGATTATCTATGCATAAGAAAGGGATGCGTGATATCTTACACCAATCCTCGCCTCCATCTTGCCACTTTACCTTCACTAAGGGACACCCACTAATAGTCAACAATTGAAGGGTGGCCAGTCGCTCCTCAGGCAAGGAATGAATTTTAGGACAGTTTACAAGTGTCAAACTGACAAGGGATGTGAAATTTTGCAGCCCAGTTGGCAAGCAGTTTAGATTACTGCAGTCTGAAATTTTGAGCTTTTGAAGAGTGGTGGGGCAGAACCTCATCACCCAGGGATTTGAGCTGGGGACAACAGTCAATAGTCAAAGACCATATAGACTTCAGACATTGCAATCCATTCGGTAGTGACATTAGATTTGGAAACTCACTAATTTCTAAATTAGAAAGAGAGGTAAGATACTGCAATGAGCTAAATAAATCAGGAATGGTTGAGAATCGAGGAAGAGTTACCAATTTCTCACATTTCCGTATGCATGGAGTTTTCAATTGAAGAAAAGGAGGAAGCCCCCTCAGCTTGGAGCAATTGTCGATATAAATTTCACCAACATGGGTAATATCGCCTTCTAGGCCAGACCATTCTTCCAGATCAGGCATAGACTCAAATGAAATGATTCCAATGATGGGAAAGCCTTCACCGAGCCATCGCCACAGATTTCAAGCCCCACTTTTTTTAGTTCATAAAGTTCTTTCAAGATACAGATTTTTAGGGAAGGAAGCTGGCCGAAAGGAGGGAGGCGATGACATCTGCATTTGTACAGTTCAATAGAAACTAGATTGGAGAATGACGAGTCCCCCAACCATGTTGGGAATCTAATGCCCCAGTAGCCTTCAATATCTACCTCTTGAAGGTTGGGGTGAGGTTGGAGGCATTTGAGTACCTCCTCCCCGAAGCCTTCTTGTGGCAACTTCAAGTTGTCATGCTTCCATTTCAACTGTAACTTGTCAATTTATTGCTTATTATTCAACTCACCCTCTTTGGCCTCCTTCACATTGACCACATTCTGAAGCTCTGAAATGCAAAGTGATCCTTGTAGCTGTATCATGTCCTTTAACTCGTTGATCCCGTGCCCGATCTCTTTTCCCACCTTAAAGTGCGCCAACTTTTGAAGACTTGTTAATCTCCCAATTCTTGGCGGGATAGAAACCGAGCATTCACCTAAAGACAGATGTCTTAGGTTGACTAGGTTGCCAAAGTCACTGGGTAGCTCCACAAGTTTATAGCAATCATCGAGCATCAAGGTTTGTAGATTATAGAGTCTGGTAGTTGATTTCGGTAACCTTTCAAAGCTCATCATCAAAGACAAGTCAATATACCGCAGTAGTAATAAATTTCCAATTGATTCTGGCAGTTCGGTTTTGTGATTTCTACTCAAATTCAAAACACGTATACGCCTCAAACGTACGAACAAATCAGCTAGGATAGTAAGGACATGATCCATTAGGTCATTATGACGGAATCCGTCTCCTGGAGAGTGAAGAGTGCGCAGACTTTAAAAACAATAGAAATCCTTGAAAATGAATGATTCCATATTAGAACCATTCGAGTAACATGATACATGGCAAACCTTTTCAACATTTTTATGCGACTTCCCATCTCCTATTTCCAAAAAATCAGTTCCTGAAACAGAACGTGCAAGATCATGTGTGAGGTCGTGCATTGTCTATCCTGACTGAATAAAAACAGATCGTACGAGATTAAGTAAAGACCTTGAAACCAAATCATCAAGGTATTCCCTACCTACCTCTTCCATTTGCTTACATCCTTTAGACTGAATAAAACCTTGTGCCATCCACATCCAAACTAATAGATCACCATCCATCTTGTCACCTTTATTAAAGACGCAACAATATGCAAAACACCGCTTCAAATGTGCTGGCAAGTGATGATAACTCAATCTTAGAGCGGGCAAAATGTCATTTCTTTCTTCTGGTAAGTCCCATATCTCGCTTTTTAAGATTGCTTCCCACTGGACAACATCTACTTTAGAGCGTAACAGACCTCCCAATGTCTTCGCTGCCAAAGGCAACCCATTGCACTTTTTACAATTTTCTTGCCTATCGTCACAAAGTCCGGATGTGCATCTGAATCCCCTTCTACAAATGCTCGTCTTTCGAACAAAGACCAGCAATCATCATCCGACAGACCCCACAAGGAGTGAGTGGCAACTGTTCCCATCATTGACGAAACTCTGTGGCTTCTTGTGGTCACTAGAATTCCACTTCCTCTTGCGCCAACCATCAATGAAGCTAGTAGAGCATCCCAATCATTACAATTCTCATTCCAAACATCGTCCAAAACAAGCAAAAACCTTTTCTTACTCAGTGCCGTGTTAATACTAACTTGAATTGCATCCAAGTTGGTAAGATGAGGAGCACTCCCAGGAACAGACTCTGCAATGGCTTTTGTGAGCCTAATCAAATCAAAATCTTCCGACACGTAAACCCTGGCTCTTTCATTAAAATGATTCTTTACCCATTGATCATTGTAGACCAATTGAGCAAGCGTTGTCTTCCCAAGTCCACCCATACCGCAAATGGGAACGACACAGATACCATTTTCCGCTGAAGAGTCATCTGATGTCAACAAACCTACTCCCTTCTCTCTGTCAGTTTCTCTTCCGAATACAACAGACTCATCTATGATAGAGCCAGTCGGAGGCCACACTCGGGGTATGAGGAGCCTTTCAGACCCATATACCACTTAGAGATGAAGGTGCCTGTTTTCGGTCTCAATCTCATCCAATCTCTCTCTAATCTCCTTAATGCGAGAGCCCAAGTCGAAATTGGAACTAAACAGGGAGAAGAAGTGGGGTACCCGAACCTAATCAGTCAGCTTCCTCTTTCCAGTTTGCATTGGGAGTTTCTCTAGTTGGGACTAAAGGGCCATGTATTCGAGTTCATCGAGGATGTCCTCAGCCTCGTAGGCAACGTCCTTTAGCTCGCTCAGCCAAAGACAGACTGATTCCTCCTTGATTTGTCTCTCTTCTGCGTCTGTGAGAATGGCTTCGATTCTCAAGAGGGTTGATTTGAGCTTTTTCGCCTCTTCTTCAACACCGAAGAGAAAGCCTATCCTTTTGAGGAAAGGGAGGGCCAAATATCAAACATACGTTGGAAAAGGGCACTTAAAGCTGCCTCTGCCACCATCGAAGTTGTAGAATCCCTGGTTCCAGTTGCTCGGATGAGATGAAATGGAAGAGACTGTAACTGCAAGTGCACATCGGACCCAATTTGCTATTTGGGGTTTAGGGTCACTTACGTAATGTGAGCAGGTGCAAGTTAGTGAAAAAGCACAATCTAGCAATTTGAGTCGGCAAAGTAATAAGACATGTCTTCCCTTAAAATCTACGATTGTGATTTTCTAGAGGTAAATAGACATTTTAGGTTTGTCACTATTAATCATTGCACACATATAGTTGTGAATCCGAACAGACAATCTGGAGGGATTTATTTTAAGGTTCCTAGTTCCAAAGGCACCAACCAAGCAATCCCATTCTGCAATAATGCTTTTCAAAAGCTGTCCAACGAAAAAGAAATGTCCACTATCAAAGGCCAAAGTCAATATATGGTTGATTTTGGATGGCATCATTAAGTAATTGTACAAGTAACATCTAAAATAGGGTCGGCATTCCACGATGTGCAAAATGTGAAACCATAAATATAGTGCTGAGTACATTCATAAAGGGACAAAAAACATAAGGGGCTAAAATGAATCTACAATAAGGACCTCTGAGTGAAGTTTTACCTGCCAGCAGTGCATCAGTCATGGGCCATATTTCAATGCTCAAGAGTCAAGAGCATCCTTTTGTAACTTGATGAATGCATCGATTATCTACGCATATGAAAGGGATGTGTGACATCTTACACCAATACTCGCCTCCATCTTGACACTTTTCCTTCAGTAAGGGACACCCACTAATAGTCAACGATTGAAGGGTGGCCAGTAGCTCCTCGGGCAAGGAATCAATTTTAGGACAGTCCACAAGTGTCAAACTGACAAGGGATGTGAAAATTTGCAGCCCTGTTGGCAAGCAGTTCAGATTGCTGCAGTTTGAGAGTAGAAGACTATGAAGGGTGGCAGGCAGAGCCTCATGACGCAAGGATGTGCACTGAGAACAATTATAACTTTGCAGATGGTGTGGAGGGGTGAGACGCTGCAATCCTACTTCCTCTGATAAAGACGTAAGCTGAACACAATCAATCATCATTAACTTTTCAAGTGTTGAAAGCTGCTGCAGCAATTCATTAGGCAGTGATCTTAGCTTAGGAAATTTAGAAATACTTAAAGAAGAAAGAGAGGTAAGACACTGAAATAAGCTCAAGATCTGTTCATCGCATCCAGACAAAGTTAAGTCCCGAATGGTTGGGAAGCTAGGAAGAGTAGCCAATCTCTCACACAATTGTATCGTTACTCTTTCCAATGTGAGAGGAAAGAGAGGAAGCCCCCTCAGCTTGGAGCAATAGGAGATATAAATTCCACTAACATGGCTAATATCACCTTCTAGGCCAGACCATTCCTCCAAATCAGGCATAAACAAAAAACCTAACTTCTGCAATGATGGGAAACCCTTCGCTGTGCCATTGCCATAGAACTCGCGACCCACCTTTTTCAGTCCATAAAGTTTCTCAAGATGTAACTCTTTGAGAGAGGGAAGTTGGCCAAAAGACGGAAGAAGACAACATCTACAATTGGACAAGTTGACAGAAACGAGGTTGGAGAGGGAAGAGTCCCCCAACCATGTTGGAAATGTGATACCACAATAGCCTTTAATCTCTAGCTCTTTAAGTTTGGTTGGAGGCTGGAGGGCTTTGAGTACCTCCTCCTCAATGCCTTCCTGCCGTGATTCCACATCGTCGGATTCCCATTCCAATTGTAAGCTGTGAATCTTTCGCTTTGTTTTCAACTCTGCCTCTTTGGCTTCCTGCACATTGACCACATTCTCAAGCTTTGAAATGCAAAGTGATCCTTGTAGCTGTATCATGTCCTTTAACTCGTTGATCCTGTGTCCGTTGCCCACCTTAAGGTGCGCCAACTTTTGAAGACTTGTTAATCTCCCAATTCTTGGCGGGAAAGAAACCGAGCATTCACCTAAAGACAGATGTCTTAGGTTGACTAGGTTGCCAAAGTCACTGGGTAGCTCCACAAGTTTACGGCAATCATTGAGCATCAAGGTTTGTAAATTATAGAGTCTGGTAGTTGATTTTGGTAACCTTTCAAGTTCCGTCCCTGATAAGTCAAGATACCTAAGTTGTAACAAATTTCCAATTGATTCTGGCAGTTCCGTTATGTGATTTCCGCTCAAATTCAAAACGCGTATATGTCTCAAACTTGCAAACAAATCAGGTAGGATAGTAAGGACATGATCCGTGAGGTCATGATGATGGAATCCATCTCCTGGCAAGTGAAGAGTGCGCAGACTTTTAAAACAATAAAAATCCTTGAAATTGAATGATTCCATATTAGACCCGTTCAAGTAACATGATAGATGGCGAACCTTTTCAACATTTTTATGCAACTTCCCATCTCCTATTTCCAAAAAATCAGTTCCTGAAACAGAACGTGCGAGATCATGTGTGAGGTCGTGCATCGTGTATCCTGACTGAATAAAAACAGATCGTACGAGATTAAGTAAAGACCTTGAAACCAAATCATCAAGGTATTCCCTACCTACCTCTTCCATTTGCTTACATCCTTTAGACTGAATAAAACCTTGTGCCATCCACATCCAAACTAATAGATCACCATCCATCCTGTCACCTTTATTAAAGACGCAACAATATGCAAAACACCGCTTCAAATGTGCTGGCAAGTGATGATAACTCAATCTTAGAGCGGGCAAAATGTCATTTCTTTCTTCTGGCAAGTCCCATATCTCGCTTTTTAAGATTGCTTCCCACTGGACAACATCTACTACAGAGCGTAACAGACCTCCCAGTGTCTTCACTGCCAAAGGCAACCCATTGCACTTGTTTACAATTTCCTTGCCTATCTTTACCAAGTCCGGATGTGCATCTGAATCCCCATCTACAAATGCTCGTCTTTTGAACAAAGACCAGCAATCATCATCTGACAAACCCTGCAAGAAATGAGTCGGAACTGTTCCCATGTTTGACGAAACCCTTTGGCTTCTTGTGGTTACTAGAATTCTGCTTCCTCTTGCCCCAAACATCAATGGAGCTCGTAGGGCATCCCAATCATTGCAGTTTTCATTCCAAACATCGTCCAACACCAGCAAAAACTTCTTCCCTTTTAGAGCCTCCTTAATACTAACTTGAAATGGATCCGAGTCGGTAAGATGAGGATCGCTCCCAGTAACAGACTTTACGATTGCATTTGCGAGCCTCATTAAATCAAAATCTTGGGACACATAAACCCAGGCTTTTACCAGAAAATGTTTCTCTACCCGCTCATCATTGTAGGCCTGTTGAGCAAGCGTCGTCTTCCCAAGTCCTCCCATACCACAAATGGGAAAGACCTGGACACCCGAGTTGGCGGCCGAAGAGTCGTCGTCCGATGTCAACAAACCAACCACCTTCTCTCTGTCAGTTTCTCTTCCGAATACAATCGACTCATCTATGATAAAGCTAGTCGGATGCCTCTTTCCACGTATGAGCATTTCAGACTTGAACATCACTTTGAGGTGGAGGTGATTGCTTCTGCACTCAATCTCTTCTAATATCTCTCTGATCTCCTTAATTCGAGGACCCAGGTTAAGATTGGAAACAGCGCCAGAGAATAAGTCAGATACCTGATCATTCAGCTTCCTTTTCCTTGTTTGCATTTGGGCTCCTTCTATTTTGGATCGAAGGACTATGTATTCGACTTCATCGACGATGTCCTCCGCGTCGTAGGCAGCATCCTTGAGTTCTCTCAGCCACAGGCGGACTAATTCCTCTCTGATTTGTTTGTCTTCTGCGTCGTTGAGAAGGGCTTGGATTCTGGAGAGGGTTGATTTGAGCTTTTGGGCCTCTCCTTCAACGCCGCCGAAGAGAAAGCCTAGGGTTTGGAGGAAATTGGGTGTCAAAGTATCAAACATAGCTTGGAAAAGGGAGCTTAAACCTCCATCTGCCACCTTTGAAATTGCAGAATCCATGGCTCCAGTACCTGCTGAGCGAGATGCGATGGAAGGAGGGAGGTGAAGGAAGGAGAAAGATCTGATCGATCGAGAGAAACACAAGTAATACACTCAAAAGCTACCCAAGTCTTTCTTGTGAGTTAGGAAGGGATAAAAAGCTCGGCTTTGGGCACTTCGCCCATTAGCCCACTTAGTAAGAAAAATAAATTCTGACGAAGTGAGAGTGGGCCCATTTAATGGAAAGAAAGCAAACAAGCTGCCTCCGCCGCCTCTGCCGCCTCAAATAACATTCATGGATGCTGTGGATCATGTTCCACATTATTCACATTGCCCACTAGAGCGGTAATCTGGCCCACATCAGATTCATATATAAATGTAAAAGCCCGTAATTCTTAATCCATTTATAAAAATAACATTTTAATATTGTATTTTATAACTATAACTAATGAAGTCGGGTCAAGTGGCAAAGCGGCCCATTGGTGCACTTTGTAAAAAAATAATAACAAAGAAAGAAATTTGAAGGAAGCTGCTTAAAAATATTACATGTTCTCGCAGCCGATGGTGAGACATGTAGGAAAGAGATGGAAAGAAACATGAGTCAACAACCGTGTTCGCATTTGCTTCGTATATTATCATTATGTAGCATATACTCAGAAAGTCCAGTTCAGCTCGCTCTTGAGTAGGGGTGTCAAAGGGTAAGGGCCCGAGCCCCATTGTCCCCCTTGTTATATCCTTAATATATGCATTGCCTGCTTGGAGGGTTGAAACCCTCGGAGGGCCTGCACTGCTTAGCCCTTTAGCCTACCCTCATGCCAGGGCAAGGCAAGGATTAGGAATGATTCCTCTTTGATTTGTCCCTCTTCCGCGTCTCTGGTGTAGGCGGTAAAAACGACACCTACTTAGATTGAGGTGAGATCGAGGTTAAACTCCTTAGGACGGGGAATGCTGAACGCCAAGAACCTGAAAAGGAAGGAGAAATGCTATAGTCAGAGCCCCTGGCTGCTGTGAGCCGAAGGCACTCCGATGCCTGAGTTAGTTCTGAGAAGACTAAACAGGAGGAGGAAGAGGAGAAAGAGACGATGTGGAGTCTTGTGAATTGTGTATTGCGTACCTTTCATGGGACCGATCCCATGCGTATATATAAGTGAGCGTTCCTCGTTCATTCTCTCTGTGAGTGGGGGTAGGTGAGGTGAGGTCCCATCGATCCTTACCCTGACTGGCAGCAGCAGGTAAGATGGGCTACATCTCATCCTCACTTTCCATGCCTTCAGCCAGTCGACGTACAGGGCTGATAAAGCAAACCTCTTATCGCCATAAATGAACGATCTTATCATCATAAATGAATGCTCATATCTGTCTGAGTGCACCGTATTTCCAGGAGGAGGGTGGCGTCCCACTCTGACTCTACTATTCTAGTCTGAGACCAAGGATGGCTTGGCCGTGATGTGCCTCTGTACTGAGCTGGCACCTATGCCGAGCTGCCAAACCGCGGTGCCGCGCTGGCACGAACTGACCGAGCTGCCGAGCTGACGGGACTGACCGCAGAGGCCGAGGTGATTGGCGAGTCTAGCCGTAATCCTTGCTTAACTTCGTCATTACGGTGTTTTACCCACACATCTGGTAAGGGCTTCGATTCTCAAGAGGGTTGATTTGAGATTTTTCACCTCTTTTTCAACACCGAACAGAAAGCCTCTTCTTTCGAGGAAAGGGAGGGCCAAAGTATCAAACATACGTTGGAAAAGGGCACTTAAAGCTGCCTCTGCCACCATTGAAGTTATAGAATCCACGGTTCCAGTTGCTCGGATGAGATGAAATGGAAGAGACTACAGTAGGTGCCGATCACTCTTACCAAGAAAAGAGTGCCCATCACACCCACTTTGCTATTTGGGGCTTAGGGTCACTAACCTTTTGGAACTTGGAATCAATCGCCATTTGCACAAAATGTTAAATAATGGGGTTAGATTTCATCGTCTTTTCTTGTTTAGTGAAAAATCAAATTTGAGCTGATTATCTTACAACAAGTTTGTGTTCCCATACTTTTCGGAAAAGAAAAGGCCGTCACGTCAGCAAATTCCATATAAATGAAAATCTCAAAAAGGGATTTCAGTGGAATTTAGAAATTCATGTTTAGTGTGAATTCTTTTTTCCTTGTTGAATTTATGCTAATGTTGTTTGGTGCAGCTAAGGATTTCTTGCTAAAAATCAGATGAGTCATCACAAAAATAATACCCATCACAAAAATAATCATCGTATATACACCCAACTAATCAAAGAAAACAAAATCATAATACAATGGTCGACAAAAATAGGGATTTGGGTTGAGTTGTACAAGAGTAAGGAAATGAAATTATAAAGGAGGGGATAGTTTTCCAAGGAAATAGAATTCATATACCTCCCATAGGAAATCCATTTGTATAGGAAAATGCTGACAAGACAAGAAAGCGTTTCCGCGGAATTATTCCGCACATAACGCATGAAAAATGGGTTTTCCGCGGAAAACTATTCACTTTTCTACATAAAAGTATTACATAAACATACCCGGGCCAGTTTGGTAACTCTACTAATAAAGACAAGCGAAGTAAAGTTGATTTTGAAGAAAGAATAAAATATAAGTGTGTTATGATGGTATTTTGTTTTTAATTGTTTGTTATGGAATCTTTTTGACTTTTTATATGAAAAAGTGGAGTTTTTTTGGATTTCAGTGGATAAAGGTAGTTGTTTTTCTTTTTTTTTGCCTTTTTTTTATCGATGAGGGAAGTTTTGAATAAAGTGTATTTGATGTGACATTTTGTCTGAAAAATAGAGACTTTACTTTACTTTTATTGTATTAGTAAAGTACCAAACTAGCCCCAATGACAAAATGTTTAATAATGGGATTAGTTTTCTGTTGTATTTGCACCAAATTGTTATCTTCAAGTGTTTTTGGTTCAATCTGAAATGCACGTATATTTCTATGCTGTGGAAACGGAACTCAACTGGGGTCTACCCAAAAAAGAATATTATTGTATTATAATTCAATAGATTTATTAGTGAGATGGCCAAGAATTGTTAATTGTGCATATAAACGGTAGATCTGGAGTTTCAAATCAATGGGCCACTTCACAGGTTTCAAAATCAAGCTACTTCACCAATGAACCAATGGCTAACTTAATAATTTTAGAAGTGGCCCTATTATTATCACACATGATAGATCACCAGTTATGAATGTTTAGTTTTTAAATGTGAGGATGTTCAATTTGTAATGATATGGGCATATACCCTGGGTTTTTGTGCTGAGCACAGTAATTATGCTAATGTCGGATTAATTTTCATAAAATACTTGAATTTTTAGTGGTATTTTGGTCTTTGAATCTTTGTTCATTAAATCATTTAAAAAGAATATTTTATTTATGTATTTTATCATTAATCAATTTGACGGTCTATCCAACTCATATTAAAATGAAATTTGATAAGAACCATACAAGATGCAGATTTCCATTTTCATCAATTTAGATTCGGGATTAGACTCTGATTTAACGGACAAGGAGTTGACTAAAAAAAAATTACCAACTTGGTGACCCCACCAATAGGCAGATTTTTTTTAGGAAAAAAAATACCCTTTTTATGCAATATTGCACCAAATTTATCAACTCCAAGAAACCAAACGTCATCCTAAATCCAAACACATGGGGTAAGTTTTTCGCTTGGGAGAAAGTTAATGGCAGTGCTTTTGCTGCATGCAAGGAGATTGTTGGAGATAAGGGGAGGAGAATTAGGGGTTTTCAACAGGGTTCTACAGGTTTTGGAGGTGTAGTGGGGTAGAACTTTCTTGCAGATATAAACTCGAGAGAACAAAGTGGTGTTCTTTCTTGAGCTTCTCCCATCTAGGTTTATATTATTTTGCTTCTTTTTCTCTCTCCTTATTTTTGTTGTTTTACTCTTGATTTGCTTGTGTAGGCGGTAAAAACGACACCTACTTAGATCGAGATGAGATCGGGGTTAAACTTCTTAGGAGGGGGAATGCTGAACTCCAAGAACCTGAAAAGGCAGGAGAAAGGCTAGAGTCAGAGCCCCTGGCTGCCGTGAGCCGAAGGCACTCCGATGCCTGAGTTAGTTCTGAGAAAACCAAACAGGAGGAGGAAGAGGAGAATGAGACAATGTGGAGCTTTGTGAGTTGGATATTGCGTACCTCTTATGGGACTGATCCCATGCATATATAGGCGAGTGTTCCTCGTTCATTCTCTCTGTGAGTGGGGGTAGGTGAGGTGAGGTCCCATCGATCCTTACCCTGACTGGCAGCAGTAGGTGAAATGGACAATACCCCTCCCTCACTTTCCACGCCTTCAGCCAGTTGGCGTACAGGGGTGATAAAGCACGCCTCTTATCGTCATAAATGAGCGATCCTATCGCCATAAATGACTGCTCATATCTGTCAGGGCGCGCCGTATTTTCAGTAAGAAGGTGGCGGCCCATTCTGACTAGTACTGTGGCCTGGGACCAAGGATGGCCTGGCCGCGGCGCACCTTGTACCGAGCTGGCAGTCATGCCGAGCTGCCGAATTGTGGTGCTGTGCCACGAAGCTATTGATCGAGCTGCCGAGGTGCCAAGGTATTGACCGGGCTGCCGAGCTGACGATCTTCTACCACAGAAGCTGAGGAGTTCGGCGAGTTTAGCCGTGATCTTTGTTCAAGTTTGTCATCACGGTGTTTTGCCCACACAATTGCCCCCTAGCTTTTGACTTCTGAGAGCCTCCCAGCTCGAAGGGGTCAGAAGCTTGATGACCGTATGGCTGGTTCTGCTACCGAGCTCAAGTGAGGGTGACCATCATGAGGGTAGTACCGGGACGAGGGAGCTTCGGATCAGGAGGGCCCCCTTGGGTATGGAGGTCGCTGCTATCGTGCGGACCCCCCGGAGATGTCTCTTCGCCTGTCCTGGATATTTAATAATCTTCGGATATCGCGCTAATGATGACACGTGTCGCCTCTTTTAGCTGTCTCGCAATCACTTCGAGGAGACGTTAGGGCTGCGAGATGGGACGTTAGGGCTGATTGAGGGGACGTCCCTTAAAGGCTTTCCTCAAAAGTCGAATCGACGCCCCCAGGCTTTATAAGTCAGGGCGTCTCCTTCGTTTCCACTTTCCTCTGCTTTCTTCATCTCTACTGCGCTCTGCGAGAGAACTTCTCCGGTGTCTGCGTCCTTCCGGTGATTTCGTTTGGACAATCTTCATTCGTAGGAGTCTTCTCCGTTTTCTTCGTCTTCTTTTTTAGATAGGTCTCTGTCTGAGTCGAGAATGGGGGTCTATAGACATCTGTTAGGAGACCCAGGCTCCATATACCATTTTAGGGATTTATACAAGGTCCCCTCCAATGTGGAGGTCAGACCGGATGGCTCCGATGACGGCCTCACCTATCGTGATGGCTGGATGCCGTTTTGGTTAGTTTCTGTAGTGGAAGGGGGAGTCCGCTTTCCCCTGCATCCACTGGTCCGGGACTGCCTCTGGGAGTGGAGGTTGTGCCCATGCCAGCTACTCCCCAATGGATACAAAATCATAATGGGGGTAGTGCGGCTCAACCAGATCCTGGGAATCGGCCTTGGTGTCCCGGATATTGAGGACACGTATGACCTCTGCAAATCCGCAGAAGGGGATACTTACTACCTCCGGCTGAGGGTCCGCCGGACTGGATTCGTGACCGCGTTAGAGGACTCCAATAGGTACGCTGGCGAAGACCGAGTGCTCGTCAGAGGTGGATGGGAGTTCGGCGAAGTAGAGCCTGCTACCACGGTCCGGGTCCCTCGAAAAATAGGGATTCCTCCAAGTAAAGGCCGAAATTTTTTTCGGTTTGCAGTTCCTTTCTTTCTTCCTCTGTCTGGCTTCTGACACAATTTCGCTTATGCAGATTTTCGCGAAAAGAGGGAGCTCGCGAGGAGGAACCGCTGGAAAGTGAACAGCGCCTGGCACGAGCAGGTGAGGAACTACCGCGGCCATAACTGTCGTGCTGCGTGGTCTCTCCTGGGATACGTGCCACACTACAGGTCCTTCAACACCTCCAGAAAGGTGTCGGGAATAGACTCCGTCCTAAGCGGGGGAGGCGTGAGTCAGAGAACAGAGACGACCGTGGTACCAAGCTCGGCGGTGGTGACCGTTGCGGTTCCCGCCGGTCGTCTGGTTGAGTCGGCAGAACGTGCTCCAGCAGTCTCCGCCGCAGAGCCCGCCGGAACTTCGAGAGCCAAGCCCCTGTCATCCCGAACGAGGCTAGTAGCGTCCAGTTCGGAGGAAGAGGAAATGCTGCGCCAGCGCGGGCGACGCTATGCCGCGGAGGACTTGTCCGCGGCGGCTTTCGGAGACATCGGAAGCGAGGTCCGGGATCCTCCACAGGTAGTGGCCGCGACTCCTCCGGCATTCCCAGGTGGCACTCCTGCCCCGGACGCCGGGACGGTTGACGCTGCTCGGCCCGTCGAGGCAGAGGTCGTCTCAGCGCCGCCTCCGGCCGTGATTGCAGATGCCCCATCCTCCGATCATGCCGTGGGGACCGGAGGTCGGGTTCGCCCCGCCGAGGTCGTTGAGGGCGGACGACCCGAGAAGAGGGCAAGGGTCGAGGCCTCGCCTGGTCCTTCCTCGCCTCCGTCCACTGGTGGGACGATCCTACCTCCTCCTTTGGCTCCGTGGAGGCCGGCCGTCGAGGAGGTTCTGGGGAGGCCGCTGGTCGAGACGGACCGCGCGACCGATCCCCAGGTGGTCGCAGCGCTGGGGCGAGCCTGCGCCCTCCCTCAAGACATGGCCAGGTGGGCCGAGATGGACAACGAGTCGCTCCTGCTCTCCTCGATGCGATCCCTGGTGTTGGTAAGTGCAGTGTTCCTCCCTTTGCTTTTAGTCCGGTGTCGTTTTACTGACTTCGGGTTCTCATCTTGCAGCTGTTGCAGAAGTGCCAGGTGGGCATCGAGAGGCTCGACGCAGCCGAGGCACGGGCGGCGGAGTGGGTGGTCGAGAGGGACGAGCTGCGGGCGTCCGTGGCATCCAAGGACGCGACGCTGGCAGAGGTGGCGGCCAAGAACGCCGGCCTCGTTGTTGATTTCGAGGAGTCAAAGGTCGAGGTCCAGCGCCTCAAAGACGAGCTGGAGGACGAGAAGGGCCAGAACCTCCACCTTTCCTCCGAACTCGACGACCTCCGGGTTGCGGCGAAGCGACTGGAGGACGACCTGGAGAGCGCGAAGGGGACGAACAGGAGGCTCCTCTCTCAGCGGAACCAGGCGCAAGGTTCCCTGGAGACGGCTTTGAGGGGGAAGGCGGCCGAGATCGAGTCTGCCCTGGCAAAGCAAGAGGCCAGGCTCAAGGAGGAGTTCCTCGCCGAGCACGACTCCATCATGGTGGAGGAGGTCGGCAGGCTGTCTGCTGATTACAAGGCTCAGCTGCCAGGGATCCGGGATCGAGCCTGGGAGCTTGGGTGGAAGGCAGCCTTGCGCAAGGCCGGGATCGCAGAGGATAGCCCTCTATTCCTAAATCCCCCAAGTTTCTCCTGCTCGGACTCTCCCGGGGTGCCTCAAGAGGCTCCAGCTGCCGGCGCTGATGCCGAAGGTAACCGAGTGGCTGCGGTCGTCGAGGCCCCTCTTGAAGCTGTCGCCCCCGAGGCTAATGCTACTGAAGCAGACGCGGCCGTTCCTGAAGCTGCCCCGTCCACTCCTGAGGCCAGCACGGTTGTGGCCGAGGTCCCTCCAGAGATTGACTGCAATGTGGAGGCTGCAGCCCTTTGAGGCTTTTGTAATTTTCTTTTTCTTTTCTGTAATTTTTTCTTCTATCGCATCTTCATTCATCTTGTAATCAGGAGCTTTGATTAATAAAAACTTCGAAACTTTGCTCGCATTCTGGTTCTTTCTTCTTGTTTCTGATGAAATGTGTAGTCGACCTTGTGTCGCAATGCTTCTCTGTTTTTGAGTTGTTAGTCCGGATAGCCGAACTCCTGGCTACTCTTCGGATTGAGACATCCGCCAACGACCGAGACCCGGTGCATGAACCGTGGTCCCGGTCTGTTGCATACCTCTAATCTCCCCCCCAGCTTTTGACAGGTGAGCGCCTTGGAGCAGGTCGGAAGCTGAGTGGTTTTGCCAGGCCGGGGCTATGCTGTACTGCCGAGATGGCGTGGTCTCGGATCGGTTAGGTGTTCCTCCTCATCGCCTATTGCTGACGTGGAATGCCTCATTAGGCCCTTTTGCTGACGTGGAGTGCCTCATTAAGCCCTTTTGCTGACGTGGAGTGCCTCATTAAGCTCTTTTCGTCAGTCGAGGTGGTTGCCCTTTCGTCGGTCGAGGCATTTAATAGTCCTCTGGAAATGCGGCGTGGGTGCCACGTGTCGCCTCTCCGAAGGGCGCGCAATCATAGCCGCAGGACGACTGGGCTGCCCGAGACAACGCTAGGGTTATTCGAGGTAGGGCCACATTAAAGGCTTCTCTCGAAATCTGAAGCGGCGCCTCCATCCCTTATAAATTAGGGCAGCTTCTCCGTCTTCCTTCTTTTTCGATCCATAGAAACCCTGCTGCATTCTGCTGAAGAACAGTATTGCTTGCGAGTACTCGTCTGCACGACCGTCGTTCGTAGGACTTCTTCCTTTTGTCTTCTTCCTTTCTAATAGGTAGTTCATCGTCTAGGATAGAGAATGGGTGTTCACAGGCACTGTCTAGGGGACCCACTGTCCATAAGCCTGTTTAGGGAGGCATACCAGGTCCCTGCGACCGTAGAAGTTAGGCCAGACGGCCCTGACGACGGATTCACATACAGCGACGGCTGGATGCCGTTTTGGCTGGTGTCCGTCGTCGAGGGAGGAGTCCGGTTCCCCCTCCACCCACTCCTGAGGGACTGTCTCCTGGAGTGGGGGTTGAGCCCCTGCCAGCTGCTTCCCAACGGGTACAAGATCATCATGGGGGCAGTGCGGCTCAACGAAATACTCTCAATCAACCTCGGTGTCCCGGACATCGAGGAGGCGTATGACCTCTGCAAATCCGCAGAGGGGCATACGTACTATCTTCGGTTAAGGCTCCACCGAACCGCCTTCGTGACCGCGCTGGAGGATTCCTACAAATACGCGGGGGAGGACCGGGTCTTCGTCCGCGGAGCATGGGAGTTCGGCGAGGCGGAGCCCAGCACCACAGCCCGGATACCGCGCAGAATAGGAGTCCCCCCAAGTAAAAACCGAGGCCCCCCTGGATTTTGTATTTTAATAAAGTTTCTTTCCTTCTGTTGACATCGTTCTGTTCTCTGCAGGTTTTCGACAGAGGAGGGAGCTTGCCAGGAGGAACCGGTGGAAGGTGAACAGTGATTGGCACGAAAAGGTGCGGAAGTACCGCGGCCATCACTGCCGAGCCGCGTACTCGCTTCTGGGGTACAAACCGCATTACAAGTCGTTCATCGTCCCGAGGCACGTTACCGGGATCGACTCCGTGCTTCACGGGGAAAACACCGCCCCGGACACCGTACAGGCTGAGGTCCCTCTCCCGGAGACGGTGACTGTCGCGATTCCCAGCGGCACCCCGGTAGAATCGAGCGGGCAGTCTCCTGTCCGTGAACCAGCAGCGACGAAGAGAGCCGAGACAGGGCGCAAGCGGCAGAGGCAGAAATTTGTCGTCTCCAGCGAGTCCCGGAGCACATCCAGCTCGGAAGAGTCCGAGGTCGAGATGTTGCGCGGCCGTCGCCAGCGCTTCGTCGCGGAAGACCTTGCCGCGGCAGCATTTGGGGACATGGGCGACACCTCGGACCCCTCCCGAGGTGCCGACGTTGCCCCAACTACGTCGGCGGCGGCTGCTGCAGAGGTTCTCGCTCCCGAGACCGAGGCGGTTCTAGAAGCCACCGACGGTGCTCAATCGGGACCTCCCGCAGCAGCTGAGATCGGCGCGAGTCCTCCGGCCATCGTCGTTGAAGAATCGCGCTCCGACCCAGGCAGAGAGGATACTGCCGAGGTCATCGAGGCGCGCAGGCCGGAGAAGAGGCCCAGGGTCGAAGCCCCATCTGCCCCGGAACCTGCCATGTCGGTCGGGGGGTCCGCCACTCCCTCCGATTTTACCCCATGGAGACCGGACATCGAGGGGGTGCTGGGGAGGCAACTAGCCGAGTCGGACCGAGCGGTCAATCCCGAAGTGGTTGCCGCTCTGGGACGAGCTTGCGCCCTTCCCCAGGACATGGCAAGGTGGGCGCAGATGGATAACGAATCCCTGCTGCTTTCCTCAATGCGGTCATTGGTAGCGGTATGTACACTTGACTCATATGTTCTCTTTCTTTTTCTGCTGCATTTCATTTGCTGACACTGTTCTTACTGCAGCTCTTGCAAAAATGCCAAACTGGCATGGGAAGGCTAGACGCAGCCGAGGCCAGGGCAACAGCCTGGGCAGCGGAGAAGGAGGAGCTGCTGAAGTCCCTGGCGGTGAAGGACGCGACCCTGGGGGAGGAGGCGAGCAAGAATGCGGATCTTCTTGCCGAGCTCGACGCAGCACGGGCCTTGGCCGAGCACCTCAAAGAGGAAGCAAAGGAGGCGAAGGATCAAAACGTCCAACTTTCCTGGAAGCTAGACGAGGTTCGGCTTGCGTCGTCGCGGAGGGAGGAAGACATGCAGATGCTGCGGGGGACCAACAGTAGGCTCATCTCCGAGAGAAAACTGGCTGAAAGAAGGCTAGAGATGGCTATGGAGGGGAAGGCGGCCGAGCTCGCGCGGGCTCTCAAAGGGCAAGAAGCCAAACTCAAGGAAGAGTACCTAGCCGAGCACGAGTCCGTGATGAACGAGGAGGTCAGCAAACTGACTGCTGACTACAAGGCCCAACTGCCAGGAATCCGAGACAAGGCGTGGACGCTTGGGTGGAGGGCGGCCTTAAAGAGGGTTGGTGTCCCTACGGACAGCCCTATCTTTCAGAACTCCCCCAGGTTTCCTCGCTCGGATTCGGAGTTGCGAGCCGTCTCGGAATTCGCCCCCGTCCCTTCAGCTTCGGAGGTCCCTCCAGCTCCAGTCGCCCCCGCTCCTCCAGTGGTTGCCGAGACTGCCTCAGCCGTTCCCAGCGAGAGCGCTGCCGGGACTAATTGTAATGAGGGAGCAGCAGCGCCCTGAACTATGTACTTTTTTTTTATACATTGTACTCAAAGCATTTTTTTTATACATTGTACTCAAGCAGATCTTTCCATAATAAAGCAACATTTTTTTTTTGGTCACTTGCTCTGTGAATGATCTTGATTTTGCTTATGGTGGAATGAGTATTGACGCAAGTAGTTTGTCGAGTAGTTTCATAGGCACTAAGCGAGGGCGGTTGGTCCTCTGAACAGAGGAGCGGAGCCGCGAGGGTGGTACTGACACCGGACCCTGATGTGCATCTGGCTGTGCCGCCCGAGCTGGTGAAGGCACCGAGCTGAGGGCAGTTGGCCCTCTGAACAGAGGCGCCGAGCCGCGAGGGTGGTTTTGTTACCGGACCCTGATATGCATCTGGCTGTGCCGCCCGAGCTGGTGAAGGCACCGAGCTGAGGGCGGTTGGCCCTCTGAACAGAGGCGCCGAGCCGCGAGGGTGGTACTGTTACCGAACCCTGATATGCTTATGGCTGTGCCGCCAGAGCTGGTGAAGGCACCGCGCTCAGAACGGTTGGCCCTCTTAACAGAGGCGCCGAGCCGCGAGGGTGGTACTGTTACCGGACCCTGATATGCATCTGGCTGTGCCGCCCGAGCTGGTGAAGGCACCGAGCTGAGGGCGGTTGGCCCTCTGAACAGAGGCGCCGAGCCGCGAGGGTGGTACTGTTACCGAACCCTGATATGCTTATGGCTGTGCCGCCAGAGCTGATGAAGGCACCGCGCTCAGGACGGTTGGCCCTCTGAACAGAGGCGCCGAGCCGCGAGGGTGGTACTGTCACCGGACCCTGATATGCTTATGGCTGTGCCGCCAGAGCTGGTGAAGGCACCGCGCTCAGGACGGTTGGCCCTCTGAACAGAGGCGCCGAGCCGCGAGGGTGGTACTGTTACCGGACCCTGATATGCTTATGGCTGTGCCGTCAGGGCTGGTGAAGGCACCGCGCTCAGGACGGTTGGCCCTCTGAACAGAGGGCCGAGCCGCGAGGGTGGTACTGTTACCGGACCCTGATATGTATGTCGAAGATGGCGATAGCGCCGAGCTGACAGTTGACATCCCGAATAGAGGGGTTGAACCGCCGTGAACCTTGAAGCAATGCAAAGATTCTTTCCAGAAAAGTTGCCTTTTATTGATATTTGATTTCTTGAATACATTTTTCAGAAGTAGAATTTTTTGAGATGCGTCGCATTCCATGGTCGCGGGAGCGGCTTCCCTTCCATATCTTCGAGTCGGTAGGCAGATCTCCCGGCTGTAGAAGTTATTCTGAACGGTCCCTGCCAGTTGGGCGCCAGCTTGCCTTTGTTTGGGATCTCGGTCGCCAGGAAGTGTTTTCTTCAAGACTAACTCTCCTATCGCGAACCTTCTCTCTTTGACCTTCTGGTTGTATCCCTTGGCCAACTGTTGTTGGTAGGCGGCCAGGCGGATAGCTGCCGCCTCTCTTCGTTCTTCAGCCAAGTCCAACTCTCGTGCTACGTTCAGATCATTCAGACCCTGGTCACAGAGTTCCGACCTCAAGGTCGGGAGGCCGACCTCAAGGGGAATAACTGCTTCCATGCCGTAGGCAAGGGAGAACGGGGTAGACGAGGTGGAACGCCTTGGGGTAGTTCGGTAGGCCCATAGAACGCTTGGTAGCTCCTCCGCCCATCGACCTTTGGCTCGGTCGAGTCTCTTTTTAATTCCGTCGAGGAGCACTTTGTTTGAGATCTCGGCCTGACCGTTGCTCTGAGGGTACGCCGGGGTGGAGTAGATGTTGCGAATACCGTACTCCTGGCAGAAACTCTTGAAAAGGTTGAAATCGAACTGCGTACCGTTGTCGGAAATGAGAGTGCGGGGAATTCCAAATCTGGTGATGATATTCTTCCACACGAAGTTCTTCGTGTCTAACTCGGTGATGGAGGACAAGGGTTCAGCCTCGACCCATTTCGTGAAGTAGTCCGTGGCCACAATCAACCATCTTTTGTTCCCTGGAGTTCGGTGAAGTGGTCCGACGATGTCCAGGCCCCATTGGGCGAAAGGCCATGGACTGGAGAGGGGACTCAGATCTTGGGCTGGTTGGTGGAGAGAGTGAGAGAACCTCTGGCACTTCTCGCATTTCCTGGCATACAGCTGGGCATCCTTTTGCATGTACGGCCACCAGTAACCCTGGCTGATAGCCCGGTATGCAAGTGACCGACCTCCTATATGACTGCCGCAGACTTCTTCGTGAATCTCGTAGAGGAAATCGTCGACTTTGCTGGGGTGAACGCAATGGAGGTAAGGCCCTGTAAATGACTTTCTGTAGAGCTTGCTGTCTGGGGAGAGCCAAAACCGGATTGCCTTTAGTCTGACCTTTCGGGCTTCAGTCCTGTCCTCGGGTAGCTGGTCGTCCTTCAGGTATGCGATGATGGGGTCCATCTAGCTCGGGCCGAGATCAAGGCACATGAGCTGCCGGGGTTGCTGGAGGTCGATGCTGGGCTCCTGCAGTGTTTCCACTTCAATAGTTCTCTTTTCACCGGCTTCCACAGCCGAGGCGAGGCTGGCGAGGGCGTCCGCATGAGAGTTGGATTCTCTGCTGATCTGCCGGACCTCGGCCCTTTCGAACTGGGAGAGAAGTCCCCGGGCGTGGGCAAGGTAGGCTGCCATCCTGTCATCCCGAGCTTGGTAGTCTCCGCTGAGCTGGCTTGTCACCAGTTGGGAATAGCTGAAAACTACAACGGACCGGGCATCCAGGATTTTGGCACTGTTAAGTCCGGCGATGAGCGCCTCATACTCGGCCTCGTTGTTAGATGCCTTAAAACCGAGTGTCACAGCTTGTTCGATGACGAGGCCTTCGGGAGACTGGTGAACTACACCGGCACCAGCTCTCTTGGACGTTGAGGATCCGTCCACAAAGACTTTCCAGGACGAGTCTAGGAGCTCTTTCCAGGACTGTTCTTGCTCCGTCTCGGTGGCAACCTCTGTATCCCTATCACCCCCCAGTTCGGTGTCGAGCGCGGTCGGTGCCGAACTCTGAGGAGTAAATTCCACAATGAAGTCCGCCAGGACTTGAGCTTTGATGGCCGTTCTGGGTTGATAGCTGATGTCATATTGCCCCAGTTCGACAGCCCATTTGGAGATCCGTCCGGAGAAATCTGCCTTCCGGAGGAGAGCCTTCAGTGGGTATTCTGTTACGACCACTATTGTGAAGGTTTGGAAGTAATGGGAGAGCTTCCGAGAGGCGCTGACGAGCGCCAAGGCGAGCTTTTCGAGTTGCAGATACCGGGTCTCGGCGTCCAGCAGGGTTTTGCTCGTGTAATAGATGGGCCTTTGCTGACGGTTGTCCTCTCTGATGAGTACCGAGCTCACTGCATGGTCCGAGACCGATAGGTACAAGAACAGTGCCTCTCCAAAAGTCGGGGTTGACAGCAGCGGTGGAGAAGAAAGGTATTGTTTTAGCTGTTGCAGCGCCTGAGAACATTCCGGCGTCCATTGGAACTTAGAGCCCTTTCTCAAGAGTTGGAAGAAGGGTCTGCACTTGTCCGAAGCGCGGCTGATAAATCGGTTCAGGGCGGCAGCCATTCCGGTCAACCGCTGAACTTGTTTCGCCGAGGTCGGACACTGGAGCTCCTGGATCGCGGAGATCTGGTCAGGGTTTGCTTCGATCCCCCTTCTAGTGACCAGGCTTCCTAGGAACTTGCCGGAACCGACCCCAAAGGCGCACTTGGATGCATTCAGCTTCAACTGGAACTGGCGAAGGATGTCAAAATTTTGGCGGAGGTCGGTCAGGTGGTCCTGTGACCTCTTAGATTTGACGACCATATCATCGATGTAGACCTCCACCGTCTTCCCGAGCTGGGCCTGGAACATCTTTGTCACCAACCGCTGGTAGGTCGCTCCCGCATTCTTCAGCCCGAAGGGCATCACCTTGTAACAATAGGTGCCCCGGAGAGTGATGAAAGCTGTCTTCTCCTGGTCGGCCGCGTACAGGGGGATCTGATGATACCCCCGGTAGGCATCCAGGAAACTCATTCGGTCGTGCCCGGCAGTGGCGTCGATGAGCTGGTCGATCTTCGGAAGAGGGAAGCTGTCTTTCGGACAGGCTTTATTGAGGTCGGTGAAGTCCACGCAGAGCCTCCATTTCCCCGTCTTCTTTTTGACCACCACGGTGTTGGCTAACCACTGCGGATAGTGGACCTCCTTTATTGCACCCGCCTCGAGGAGTTTTTGAACTTCCTCAACCACGGCCTCAGTCTGCGGGACCCTAGTCCGGCGCGGCTTTTGAAGCACGGGCTTATGGTTGGGATCCACCTTCAGTTCATGGCAGATGACTGCCGGGTCAATGCCGGGCATCTCGTAGGGTGTCCAGGCAAAGACCGCCTTATTTTCCACGAGGAGGTCAAGCAGCTCTGCCTTCTCGGTCTCGGGGAGCTGGCTTCCCACGAGAAAGAATCTGTCGGGGTCGCCGGGATCAATATTGACCTTGGTGAGGTCCTCGATGCTTTTCTCCGCCGGAGCCCGGCCCACGTCCCCGAGCTCGGCCTCTCTGTCCAGTTCGGCCATATTGACTTGGGACGACTCGGCCTCCCCAGGCAGCACGGCCAGCAGGCATTGCCTGGCCATATGCTGGTCGCCTCTAACGGTGATCACCTCCGTTCGGTCCGACTGGCTTTCCAAAGGAAATTTGAGTTTCTGGTGTCGGGTGGAGGGCACCGCCTCCATGCTATGCAGCCACGTCCTCCCCATTATGACATTGTATGGGGAGGGGACATCGACTACTAGAAAGTCGACCTGCCTGCAGGCGCCACCAACTTGGACTCTAAGGGAGATCTTACCCTTGGGGTAAACAGGCTTTGAGGTGAAGCCGACCAGAGGGATGCGGGCAGCCTGGAGGTCCTCATCTTTTAGTCCCAACTTCTTGAAGCAGTCATAGTAGAGGACCTCGGATGAACTGTCAGGGTCGACGAGGGCTCTCTGAACCAAGAAGTTTTGTAGCTTCAAGGTGAGCACTAGAGCGTCGTTGTGCGGTAGCTCGACGTCTTCCAGGTCCTTGTCAGAGAACCATATTCTCACCCCCTCTGTTTTGGCCTTCTTCGCGGCCTGCCCCGGTGCCGCGGTCAGCACCTGTTTTTGGTGGGAGGCGCGCCTGGCCTCGGCGCGTGCCTGAGAGCTCTTCTTAGGTGGGGCGGCGAGGTGAATGACGTGGATGACGCCCTCTGGCTCGCTGTCCTGGTTGTCAGCGTCCCGCCGCGGAGGTCGGTCATCACCTCGGCCCTCCTGCTTGATGTACTCCCTGAGGTGCCCTTCCTTCACCAGGTTTTCCAGGTGGAACTTGTAGCTCTTACATTCGTCGGTCCTATGCCCATTCTGCTTGTGGTAGGCACAGAACCTACTTTGGTCCCGGGAGGAAGGGTCGGACGTCATTGGGCGCGACCATTTGAAGAAAGGCTTAGAGGGTTTTTGGTGAATTAAAAGCATATTACATGGATGTTGGATTTAGAGGGTTGTTAGTGAATCAAAAGCATACTAATGGAAATGGCTGTACCCCTCCTATGGAAAATCCAAATCCTCTTAATCTAGAAAAATCAACTTATTTTCTTAGTTTTCCACAAAAAAAATTTGTCACGCCACACAGCTGAAAAATAGGTTACACAAAAAATAAAAACGATTTTCTTTTTAATCTACCAAAGAATCCTCTCATCACACAGACGGACTCATTATCTACTTTGCTCCAATAAGAATAACAAAAGATGCCTCAAATAATGGAGGAGATACCAAAACCACCATCTATATTTTAGAGACGACAGTAAGAAATTCAATAAAGAAAACGGAGTGCATATAAACTGCAGGACCTGGCACCCAGTTAAGCCCACCAGTGTTGTGACGTTTTGATTATTTTAATTATATAAATTATTTATTTTACTATTATTATGTAATTGTATGTATTTTAGTTAAATATGCGATTAGTCTAAGTGGGGACCACGTTAGGCTTAGGTTTGGTGAGTTAGGCTTGTTGGGTAGGTGGCTTGACCCATAGTTAACCCGGGCCCAGTTTGGTAGGTGGAGTTCTTCTCTGATTAAAACTCTTTATCTATTCCAACCCAAACTCTTATCTATTTAAAAACTCTATTCTTTTTAGAATTTAAGTTAGCTTACAACTCCTATTCTCATCCTCTATTTATACAACACCACACTCTTCTATTTTCACACACAATTCTCTCTTCCAACTTTTCTCTGGGATATCACTTGGGCTTTGGCATAGGAATTCTACACCGTCTCCCTCAACCGCGAATATCAGGCAAGTACCTAACCATAATTTGTAGATTTAATAGTTGTGTTCCTCATTGATTTGCATGTTCATGCATGTAGAAACCCAATTTATGCCCTAAGGTTTGATTTTCTCTTTTTTCTGTGATGAGACAAGATGGCCACCATATGATGGCTCTAATATTGGGGGCGTGAGTCTCCATTATTATTATTATTTAAGGTGGTACCCATTGTTTGACATGGTCAAAGATAAGGTACTTTCTCATGTCCGAACTAGTCTTGGCGACACTTCAAGGTTGTTGATCTGTGAGCAGGGCCCTGGGACCCACTATCCATGCAACCGGACGTGTCAGGCGTGAAGCCCCATTGTACAGGAGACCGACTTCTGTGAATGTGGGGGATGTGTCAGGCGTGAAGCCCATTGTATAGGAGACTGACTTCTGTGAATGTGGGGGTGGGGACGGTTTTGATGTGTATTTGGAATCATAGGAGGTGTTGACATGAATATGCATTGGAATAAGAGAATCACATGTTACAGAATCAAAAGTGTTTTGTTATCATGCCCGGTTTCAAAAGTTAGACTTAGGCGCTTGAAGTTTCTAAACGATCCAATTATATCCTTTGGCTTGATTTGAATGTGGAAAATATTTTGGTATGGCCCCCAGTTTTTTCTAAAATTATAAATTAAGATTTTTATTTATCATCAATATTTGCAAATCAGATATTGAATCATACCCTTGGTTTTTAATGTGTTAAAATTATATTTTTTATACTTTATTAATTAGATCATTGGACTTGAGTAAATACCGTATGGGCACACGATATCTTACTAACGTGGGGTTTAGCACTTCATATGACCCCGGGGAAATCCTAATAGATTTGAGATCAACCCACCTCTATTGGAAAACCCGTAATTGAGTATATGCACCATTGATTGAGAATGGATGTGTTGATCTTTTATCTATTAGAGATTCTTGTGATTGTTGGGTACGAGACCTTATGTCTGACCTTAGGATTGGCTTGTGATTATTCATTGACCTTCGGGTGTGCATACATGATTGAGATTGATGTTGATCTATTAGTTGCATACCCCATGATTGATTGGATATGGACCGTGATGTGGCTTGGCAATTGATTGGGATATTGTGGGTGTTTATTCGAATGATTCATTGGTATTGATTGTGGATTATTGTGCAGCCAGCCCTTCACTTCGACTTAGGTTTCTGTGTCAGAGCATTACAAGTCACTAGGTTTATTCTACTATGATATGTATATATATATATATATATATGTATATTGATTGGGTCATATTCGAACGACTGCAATTGTAATTGGACGGCTGATCACCGATGTGTGCGGACACTGTAATATCCGAATTGAATTCGAAACGGTTTATCCGGCTTTTGATTACGAACCGGTTTATGACTGCCGGCCTTTCGAACGAGTTTTCCCGCTATATTAGGGTTGACCACCCAAAGCAGTGGCATTGTTGCTGTGTGATTATCGTATTGCTCTATTGTGTAGATTGGATATAGGTGATACGTTATTTTCGTCATTGTCACAATGTTATTCTCTTATGATCTTTACCCGTCATTACTCTCATTGATCTTGTGTTTTATTTATAAATTATGCTTTCATACTTGCTGTTTACCTTGTTTATTGGTGCATAGGTACCAACCCTTACCCTGTCGGGGAGACGGAGGAGGGTCAAACGTTTCAAGCGTTTGAGCCAATTGACGAACCCGAGTGGAGAACCGGAGATGGCTACAATGCCGTTTGAATCTGCGCATGAGATATCGGCATTTTAAACTCTTTTAGTTTATTTAATTTCAGAATATATTTAGTTGTTGTTTAGTTTATTTGGAAACTTTAAACTTGAATATTTAGTAAGTTATGTGTTGGTTTAATTTTGAATATTGATACCAATTGATTTAATGCTTCCGCAAATATTTTATTATGACTCACCATGTTTCAAATTTTGTGGGTCCATATTTGGAAGCTTGTGTTGCATTAAACACAGGAAATTGAATGTTTATTTTTATTTTTCACGTTATTCCCTGATTGTATTTTTGGGGACGTGACAGTATAGCCCCTCTTACATTCACTAGCCCCAGTGATCCAGATACCACTTTCAATTTCACCATGCCCCCAATTATAAAATAAAGAAAATAAGAGAACACACTTGTGATCTTCACTAGGTTGAAAGAAAGAATGCACAGATCAAAGCAATTGAGTAACTATGAAGCTTAGATTGAGGATTGGGATAATGATGGGACATATTATTTGCCCAACCCACCCATGAAAAGTCCCTTTCATTCTCCCAACCCCCGCCTGATAAGTCATGCATCTATATGGGCTTACAAGCTGGGACTGAATATAAACAGTCTGCTTGCAAAGGCTCGTGGGTAAAAGTCACCTTTCAATCCATCCAATAACAACGCAAACCACTTCTCAAATCATTTATTTCATTCACATACTAGCTCGACCAAAACGCAATACAAACCCACCAAATGGATGTCAGTCATTCAAGTTCCCATCTTTGAAGGAGGAAAACACTAAGTTGTTACCGCATACGTTAGCTACATTTCAATATTGGGACATGGATTACTCACATCATTTCCTATTCGGTACGAGCTTAAAAAGTTAGCTGCCCAACCACGGTGCTTTCTAGGCTATTGTTCCATGTTGCATGAAAAGATTTGTTTTGCTCATTTCCACACAACATAAATATGAATATAAATTGAGGGTTGGCAGGTATAGGGGTTTCTATACTGGTAGAAATAAGATGAAAGAGGCCAAAACAGTTCCTCATCTCATTCTCAAGCTGCGACAATGTGCGGACCAGAGCCTTTCAGAGGGAGAACGCAGGAGTAGGTAACATACTTGACACTGTCCAGAAGCACAACAACAAAGATCCGAGACAGAGACTTTGGAGCCATCCCCATCTGATCGCCATCCCCATCGCCAGCCTCTCTAGGATCAATAAGCACTGATACAACCATCGATGATGAAATTGACTTATTTCCATGAAAACCATTGTCTTTTGGAGATTCTGCAGTGTGTTCTTCTGTACTATTGGGGGCTGACCCAGCAAGTGGAATCAGTCGATGGTAAAGGATCCTTCTATTCTTCACTTTGCTAGAGTGGCTAGAGCGAGGAGTATGCCCACTAGAAGCATTGACAACTGAAGATGCTGGAATAATTGCCCCTGGATTGGCAGCAGATGTAGGTGAGATTTCAAACTGAAACACCTCAGTGCACATGCCGGAATTCAATACAGGTCCTGCCAGAAAGTTCAAAAACAAACATATGTTAGCATTACATACCAATGCACGAGGTGAAAATTGTCACAAAATTAAAATAAAAATAATAATGACGCCATGACAGGAAACTAAGTGCATCGGTTGAACTACTTAAAGCACATCCACAATTTTTACTGCAAGTGAACAGACTTTATCCCTTCTTCTAGTTCATGCCATTTTGAACGACAGGCATTTTCAGTTGATACATTATATTGATGATTCTACAAGTGGACCGTGTTCAAATTGTTTTCTTCTTCCATCTATATGATTGCACGTCAATTAAATGATCTTTTCTAACAAATCAGAAATCGAAAGGGTAACTTTTCCTTCAATAAAACAAAAAATATATCCTTTACATAAATGGATGGTGATCAGTCAATGAGGCATGAAAAGCAAATTACCAGGGGCAAAGATTATCTTTAACATAAAAGGATAGCGATTGATCAATGGGACATGAAGAGCAAATTCCTAGGAGGTAACCAAGCCCCAAGTCATGTTCAGTTCTGCTCATCACAAAAACAGGCTGCTTGCCTTTTGTCGGTGTTGGCAAGCAATGATGAAAGCTGATTAATTCTCTGTCATGATCATCATGCAAATTTAGTCTCTTGATGACTAGTGGACCAGTTGACCAGCATCTATTCCTCTTGTGCAACATAATTATTTTTTAAATGGTGTAATCCGGCAATCCAAGACCCTTTACAGGTTAACCAATGCAATCAGGCAATTTTCAAAAGAAAAGGGACATTACTGGCTAGTCAGACCAGGCCCAAGCAGAAGTGCAGTTAAAATTTATGATGCCCAGATACAGATATGGATACGGAAACCGATACAAGGATTGGGGATACGACTGCTCACTTTTGAAAATCTAGGACACGTACAGGGATACGGGTGTTAAATTTTTTTATTTAGATCACTTTTGAAAAATTGAAATTATATTTGTTTTCATCACTGTCTAGCATTTTTTATGGTGAGAAGCAAAATATTAAAAGAATTATATGAAATAAAGGACTTTACTAGTGAGATATGTTAAACTTGTTTCTTAGAACTATCGATGCAGTATCAAGTACCAATACAAGTGTGTCATATCGGTCAAATACAGATACATTGGGCTTGTACAAGTATCCAGATATCATAGCTTAAAATAATTCAAGGCCAGTAGGAATCAACATTGCCGCCATTGAAAACCATTGTTATCAAAATTTTACAATTCGCATCCTGAAACCTAAGGAAAACAATTTATATCAATGCAATGAATCCCATTTACAGATGGATCGTAACATTCAGTTGTGAATTTTCTGATTTAATATTTGTTTCACCGAATCTTACGATTGGAGTAACTCGGCTAAGCGAAAATAGCTATAACAAATAAGTTAATATTAATAATCTTTTATCTTCTTTTTTTTTTTTTACTCTCTTTCTTTTAGCGTTTTTACTTTTAAAATTTTAGTAGTTAACGAAACCTCTTAAAAAAATTTGCAGTTTTGGAGAGGTTTTAAAGATGAATAAAAAACATGCAATTAATTAAAGTGTACAACTCTACATACGAGGCTTATCTATATCTTCTTTTTTTTAATCTTTTTCGATTTTTTCTTTCATGAACACTTTCTTAACTTCAAGAGATATTCTATTGTGTAAGATTGATGATTTGGATTTTATTTATTTTTATATTTTGATTTAAAGCTAACAAAAAAATCTATGTATTGTGATGCAGGCTAGACCCAAGGTCTGCCAGCCCACAAGCCCAAAAGTTTTACCATAAGGCCCAATAAAAGAGGAGACTTCCACAATCGAGCAGCCTAAGTTTCCCAAGTTTCTGCTTAATTTTAGTAATACTTAATAGTTAGAGAGATTTATGAATTTAATTAGAAAGTCAACATTAACGTTTATTTCATTTTGATTTGTTTACAAGACTAGAATAGAGTATGAGTCTATATAAAAGACTGTAATCCCTCTTAGAAGGAGTTTAGTAATTAATAAAAATTTCTCTAATTGAGTTGAGCTTTCTCTCCTGATTGTGTGTATGTGGTGTGAGACCAAGACAATTTTGATCATATTGATCCCTATCCCTAAGCCTTTAGCTTGGAGAATAAAACGTTGGCTATTCTTCCCTACCCATGCTACGTCATATTGATACCTTAAACTTATTTAACTATTTACACATATCAATAAATGATATTAATATGTTATAATGCTCTTGATATGATTATATGCTAGACTTATTTGTCATTTTGTTTATACTACTATGAATGGAAAGATGGATGATTTTTTTTTTTTCCGAAAAGTATGATTGTATTGTATTCATTCACAAAAGAGCTTTACAGTATAAGAGATCTAAACTCTACAAAAAGGCCCAAAAACCCATCGTGGCAATCAAACAAGATGCAACATTGAAAAACTACTTCTATTTTTCTTTTTAATTTTAAATTATTTTTCCTTTTTGTTAGAAAACTTCAAAATAATTATTTTAAATTATTATCAATTCGATTTGATGCGATTCATGGGAATGACCGATTTGCAATACGATTTTTCAGAACAATGCTGAAAACAGATATTTTCTACCTATCTATTTTTATTTATTATGCAAAAGATGCCATCGTAGCACTATGACTTTGGACTGGCTATCAAGTCAATTTAGGCCTAAACCGAATGCTTCAACAGTCGACCTCTAGTCATCATTATCAACATCAAAGGTTTGTTTCAACTCATGTTGGGTTCAGCTACATAAATTATGTTTCACTCTAAGAATTAATGTTGTAGTTGTGACAAAAGCTTCGCGCCAGCTATCAACCTACTTAATCCAACCACTCGCTTCTTTTATCCGAGCTTGGGAGCAGCAGTTACAACAAACTAGTAGAGTTGGTTCGACTCTAGGCCTTTCAAAATTATTGAACTAAGGTGGTTCGACTCTAGGCCTTTCAAAATTATTGAACTAAGGTGCATTGAGGAAAAATACAGTGATATTTCTTTGAATATAACTGAAAAGCAAGTTTATCAGCATGTCCAGGAGGGTTGCAACTCGTCAGCTCCTCTTTTTTTTTAAAAAAAAGTTCTGCAAATTTTAGCTCTTTTTAAAATTAAAAAAAAAAAGTGCAAATTTTATTATTAATCCCTTGTTTCTAAGACACTTTAAGATTTAATCATATCCCGGAGCCCTTCCCAGTTCAGTCAGGCCAAAAACATAGTACAAATGCACTCAAACTCAGCCAATATTGCCAGAACAAGTACGAACCGGCCAGACCAGGGAGGACTGATGGTTTCAAACTCCTCGGTAATTGCACTGTATATATCACTTTTACATCAACATCAACACAGCATAGAGTTGGAATGCGATCAGACCAGTTAAAGTTAAACCATCATTTCAGCCTCTTGTCCAGTTTTAAAACATAGAACTCAGGCATTATTATCACCCAAAGCAGCAATATACACAGCAATTATATGTTAAAGCAATGCATATGGGGAACAGAAGGAATAAGATGTGTTTCAGAGCAATGGCCACTATTGACTACCCAGTAGGATTGACTGGAGGAACTCAAATTTGATTGCAAAAGTTGCAAATATTAGGAAAATGAAGCAAATGCATTGCTACACACCAAACAAAAAAATAAAGAAAATACATTGTGATCTCCCTATATCTCAATATTCATAACAGCATAAAATAGAATAGTTCTTCAGTGTGTTTTTCCCACTTTTTGCTTGCTGATGAGGGGTTCTTTAGGTTTTGATGATAGGCATTCATTTGTTCAACAATTAATGTCAGTTCAATAACAAGAACAATCCAGGGCGAGGTTCCAATAGACAAACATGGTGCTCCTCCCTAAATGTGGAACCCACTTAAGCCACCAGAGTATACAATTACAGCTGAACAATTGGGTCCACTGCGGTTGCATGTGGTCCATTTGAATATTTGATCACCATCATTTTTTTAAGCTTTTGATCACCATTATCAGATATGGCAATCAGATCATATAGGTGGTTGAACCAACTTTTATCAAGTTCAGAGACCCCTCATCAAATCGCTATAGCCTACAATCATCCAATCAGGCAAGTAATTGGGCCCCATTCAAGCCGCAGTGCATTCCTCTTATCCAGCGATCAAACTCAAATTAGGTGGGGCATCAGTAGCCCCACCAAACACAGTACAAAATTGCAAGAGAGGCGTACTCATCATTCCTAGCAAGTATGACTAAAAAAATAGACGTGTTTCTACCTGTTGTAATGCACAGAAAATAATCAAGTAAATAGATGCATAAGTGGACATATCATTATCAGCGAAGATCTATGTTTCTTACCTGCAAGCCCTTCACGGAACCATTGCTGCAGTGGCCCATCAGATGTCGTTGATTTCACGTTGTCACCGTAGGTATCCCCAGTACCAGACATAAGTGCTTTTGGTTGCTTAGTTGGACTTCTGTACATGTGAGAATGCCTTTCTAGATCCCTTCCTGATTTAGAGACAGCCAATGCCGAAGCCAGATTGGCAGCAATTGCCAGGCCATTTTTACCCACTTTTTTATCTGAAGACACAGTGGCCTTAGCACTCTTCCTTCCAGATGATGCTTGAGAAAATGCCACAGCCTTCTCGCTTGCAAGAACAGAATGAATTATCAAGTTTCCATCTATCTTCACAAGTTTGTCATTTCTTGGCACATAAAGTGAAGCAACAAGAGGCTCACTAGCGTTCCGCGAAAAACCAAATCCATCCGCACCAGGTGGAGACCGTGCACCTCTTCTATTTTGTAAGCCTTCAGGCTCCCTAATTATTCCTTCAGGATTATTTCTCTTATAACTTGCTTTCCCAGCATATAAGCCAAATCTACTTTCCTGATCAGATGCATTTAGATGCCCACTAACCGCCAAAACCCTTCCTCGTGGCTTACCCCCATCAAACCCACCTTTGACAAAATTCAATCTACCTGATGCTGGGGTTCTAATTCCAGCAAATTTAATGTCTACAAAAGGAACTAAGCCTCCAAAAATCAGCAAGAAGAACAACAAACCCATAAAACTCACACTAGCAACCTTCTTAGTCTTGCTCTCAGCTTTCTTACTATCCGACTTCTTAGTTCTAGATGCGGAAACAGGTTGTTGTGGTTTTAACCGAGGAATGGGAACTAAAGGCACTTGAGACCCCTGGGGTTTCAATGCATAGGAAGAACAAGGAACCCAAGGGAAATGCATGGGCGCCATCCCCGGCGCAGGATACATTCCCGGAGGCGGCGGGCAAACACCGCCTCCACCCAATTGTTGGCGTAAACTTGCATTTTCTGCCATAATAAAGGATATCTTACTGTTCAATTCAGCGATTGTAGAATGCATGGATCTTACCTTGTCTTCAAGCTCTTCTACATAGTGTTTTTTCCGCTGTCTAGAAAGCTGTGCACTTTCCCTGTTCCTCATTAACCTAGCATGCTTCTTCTCGTCCTCGTCGTTTCCTGCATGAAAAGCACCGGGCGAATTCGCATTGGCTGATGAAATCGACCTGCGAAACTTACTCGTCCGAGATTCGATATTTCCATCTTCATTTCCTTTCTTCCGCTTGGACAACTGCCCTTTACTCCCATCTTCTACTTTCATCTTCTGCTCAACCGCAGCAGTAGCAGATGAATTATTGCTAGAATCCAATGACGAAGATCCAGAAAACTCTCGATCAGAGCTATTACAATCTGGTGATGGAGAATTCAAAACCATAAACACATCTGCACCTGCAAATCCTTGATCACGAGTTACCGAATCCGGAGATGGTGGATTCAAAACCCTAACCGCATCAGAGCTCCCATCACCACCAGACACCGATCCAGAAACCTCTCGATCAGGCGGATTCAAAACCATAACAACATCTGATCCCCGATCGCCAGAAGCTGATCCAGAAACCTCTCGATCCGGACTATCGGATGAGCTCGACAGATTCAAAACTCCACCAACAACATCAGAGCTCGGACTGCCGGATGCCGAACCAGAAGAACAACGATCGGGACTTCCAAAACACTCCTGTGCGGAAGATTTCAAAACGCTAGCAACATCCGAGCAACATCGATCAGGACAGTTCATCATCGCCATAGCATCACCCGATCTTCGATCTGCGGAATCATCATACAAAGACAAGATTCCAGATCCGTCCTTGGAATTGGAATCGTCATGAAATCCGACGCTGTCGAAGGGAAGATCAACATCTTCAGAAGGGAAAGAGAGGATATCTTCGATCGAAAAGTCGAGGACTTGGTCGAAATCGAGATCGGTCATGAGACCTTCTGGGAGGGGGAATTCTTCGTCAGGGAGAGGGAGAGAATCGAGGCATGTGGAGAAATTAGGGTTTAAGGGATCGAAATGCTGCGATTCGGAGGCCATTTCTTGCTAGGGTGTTCTTCTGGAAGCGGACGGGAACGGTGTTTTAGAGGGAGAGAGAGGAGAGGAAATGGCAGAGGAGGACACGCGGCGTCGACTTAGGTCGTGTCTGGAGACTTCTTTTGCGTGCAGTCCCCGCTTGGGGAGGCTGCAATCATACAGAAAGACTAGGTTTTGGGGAGGAGAATGTCTTTTTGCATATAAACACCTTATTTTTACGAAATCTTTTCAATGCAGATTAGAACATTGGAGGATTGAGTAAAGAGGTGGGGAGTGGGCTTTTCTCTCCTGCGTGTGTGTTTGTGCAACGAGAAGAATCTGAAAAAAGAAAAAGTTAGAATTGATTGGTTAACGTAGATGTAACACATTTAACACGTAAAGAAAAACATAAAATTGATTTTTCTTATGAAAAAAAGTGTATTTCACCATGTAAATGGTAGAACCGTGAGAATGTGAGATTCTTCTCTCTTCTAGAAATGAAAGTCTATATAATGTAAAATTCTCTTACTGCACAAACACACATCGTGGAATGTTTCTTTGCTGAAATCTTTGCAACTCTAAAAAGTCACTTTTAACAATTGGAATTCTCAAATCACACTTCCTTTTTAAGCATTTGGGTAAGTTGGGTGCTTTATGAAGAGATACCATGTTTGGAGAATTTCAATCTCTACGTCTTGAGGACTCTACTAAAGAAATAGGCCCTAGGTTTTAAAACATGTAATTATAAAAGTTATTTGGAAATAAATATTGGATTAGGTTGCTAGGTCAATTTTGGTGCAATGGTAATGATCAAGAAAAGGTTTCGATAGTAGAGCAAGGTTTTGATGTGATAGTTGACACTTTGGGCGGCAATTTGGGGCTTTACAGGCATGGGTATAAGGCTGTTCATTATTAAAATGGGTTTTTATCAAAAGCATCCTCAAATATCTCTATACCTCCAAAATCATCATTAAATACATGTAACGCCCAAAAATACCTTTAAAATGGGTTTTGAAACGCTTTTAAAATGATATTTGAGAATGTTTTTGTTAAAAAACCCTTTTTAAAAGGGTTTTGAAATTATATAAAAATAAGAAGAGAAATTAGAAAGAAAAAAATGCACAGTTGACTTTTATCCAAGGTTAGAACAAATGCAGTTTTATGATTTTTGCTATTAGCATGTAGGCGCACGTCCTAGTGGTGCTCAGATCACATTGTTCACCAAGAGGCTACTTTTGAATAGCCTTACTGCTTCTAGTTCAATTTACATATTTTTTTGTTTATAAAAATGAAAATACTTGAACTTCGAGAAGTTTAAGTTCACCCAAAGTAAGTCATTTGATTTAGCCAAAAGTCCTATAAAACAAGAATATATTATAGAAGGTCTCCTTTAATTGCCAGTTATGATTTTGTTTTACTCTCTTCTCTTGGTTAAGAGAGATTTTTCAAAATGGTGACAGTAGTTGTAGTTATTTGGAAAGCTGATAGTAGAGTGGCAGTCATCTGTAATTTTTCAAAATGATAAAAGTTTGGCAATAGTGCTTATTTGGAATACTGAAAGAAGGCCGGCTGTTATTTGTAAGCTTTATCAAATATTTGTGGTTAGGTCATACATGTGAAATCTTGTTTACAAATTGAACAGATCAATGTGGTGGTTTATGTCATGTATATGTTGTTTACATCTTGAACAGATCAAAGCAGATCTTTTACCCAACCAAATTTGTGGTCCTGATGTTTGAGTGTACCATTCCTACACCACTGACCCAGCCAAAAAACAAAACCAAAGGAAGACGTCACAAGTGACTCCACCACCTACTCCACCACTTATTTGCCAGGGAATCTAACAAGAAAGGAAGGGGGGAAAATCGTTTGATATTATAACAAAAGTCAAATCTAGCATTAAACATGATTGTTTAAAGCTTCTTCCATGAGAAGACTACTACTAGAAAATTATATGTTGGCTAATTTATGGTTGGATGAGACGCTAGATTCGTTAGGTTGTAATTTTTACATGTTTAGATATGAACTATAATGGAGCTTCGCATTGAAGATTGAAGGGAAAAAAAAAAGGACAATTAGAAAATCAAGTGTGATAAATTTTCTGGATCCTGAACCTCGGTCCGCTCGAGCGAACTCAACGGGAGCCTCCGAGACAAAATGGTCACCCGCTCTAGCAAACCTTCCTTCGCTCGAGCGAGCGACGCAAAATAATTATGCACGAATTAGGTTTTCTATTTCTATTTTCTCTCAACTTGCCTTTTTGAGCCGTAATTATCATAGAAAACCCTAAGCACTCCCCTAAGCCTATTTAAAGGACTCTGAAGGCTACTCTAAAAGTGACCTCTCTCATTGTTATGAGTTAGAAACCCTAATTGAGAGAATTCTTTATTTATTGAGCTTAGAGAGCAGTTTCTTCTACATCTCTTGTGGAATATCATTTTCTTTTGTAGAAGATCCGATGAGTTAAGCGATGTTGAATCTGTTGTGGTCAACTGTTTGAATTCGTTGAGGCGTGAATCCACACAAGAGGTAACTACAGTCCTTAAGTAGTGATTATCTAAGGAGGGATTTGTAAATGTCTTGTAACTGTGAGATTCATAATGTTTGATTATTGATCCAGTTTGGATCCATTGTTTTTCATCAGGTTTGAATTTTTCATGTTATATTTGGTATCTCTTGTGGTATGTGCTTTTGTTTTTTAATTCTGATGTTGCACACAATGTTTGGTAGGGGTGTACACCGATCGGATTGATGCGGATTAAGCCAAATCCGTCACCAATATGCTACTTACAGGTTGATTTGGAATCCATCACTGATCCGTGACTATTAAAATCCAATTCGATCCGATCTGTGCTTATACATTACATATAAAAAAAAAGAGAAAACCCATGAAAAAATTAAGATTCTTCCTCTACTTTCAACCATTCTAAGACTTATACTCCAACAATGCAATGAATAAAATAAGAACATGAAAAACAACATTTTCCAAGGCCTCAGACCGTCCTAGTTATTTGTTTGTCAACATGATGATTCAAGCACAAAAAAAACTTGAGTTCAGTGACTTTTTTTTCATCATTGGCCTGTGAAAACTTAATAAAAAAAAAAAACCAAAACTATGAATCAGAAGCTCTTAGGGACTTTGCTCAATGCATCTAAGTAAAAAACATAAATATCACAACAATTACCAGCACTGCACATTAATAAGAACAAAACAGAAATGCAATCCATGTCCAAGGAAATTAACCAAACACCAACAGTTTTAAAAACATGGATATAATAATCAATCTCCATGTTAAAAGACTCCTAATCATCTAAATCCACATCACCTTTGACAGCAATCAATGTCATATATGAGAAGGTCATCCTTGCTGGATCAGACAGGGATAACTGTATACTTCATATTCTCATCATCCACGTAGCTGTACAAAATAACCTAAGTTCCAAAACAATATCCACAATTACATTTAAGGCTTCAGATTCCTACACATTAATTTAATGATAAAATACAAAGCATTAAGTAAATTAAAAACACACAAAAACAAACAGTACAATTATTAGTCTATTAAACAGCTGCAGTCCATTAGCATCCATCACCAACTTCAACTTCACACTTGATATCAACTTGTGAAACCTAGGAACATCAAGTAATATATTAGAATAATTTAATTAAACATTGAAGATAACTAAAACTTAATTTTATAAAAATAAAAATACCTAAGTCCGAGGGCTCTGGATCAGCAAACTCCTCTATAAGTTCTTATACATCAGGAATTGATGTATCATAAACTCTCAACCAATCTTGTGTACAAATTAGGTATTCCACAAGTTTGGGGGAAAGAGAACTATGGAATCGATGTAGGACACGACCTCCGGTACTAAAGGCAGCCTCAGAAGCAACAGTAAATACAGGAATGGCTAAAATATCCCGTGGAACTTGAGAAAGAACAAGATACCTAGCCGAATTTGTTTCCACCAACTCAAAATTTCAAACTTTGTATTTCCATGTATCTTTTCACGAGCTTCCTCCAAATACGTGTCCACTTCTGACTTATCTGATTCACATTCTTCTTCTTCCAAATGTTTTTCAAACACTGATGAAGCGTCACATGCTTGCAAACTTGATTGGCCAACCTCCATTTCAGATGTCAGACTTAAAGATGATGCACTAGCTGACCCATATTGTTTATATTCCTCATGAATACAATCTAATGCATTTCTTAACTTTTGGGTTAGCTCAATCACGTGAGATACTTCAAGCTTGAAATAGTAGCTATAACAAAACTTCACATATTTCAACTTATATCGGGGATCCAACACAACCGCAACCAATAACATCATATTCATTTTATCAATGAGTTCCCAATACTTATCAAATTTCAATCTCATTTTAATAGACATACTCCTCAAAGAAGAATCCTCCATCGTAGACAATTCATTTAAAGATCCAACAATGTCACAAACTTCAGTAAAGTACAAATTCGAACTCGCATGCAAATAAGCAGACAATCAATTAGTAGCATTATAAAATTTCTTCAGAAATCTTGTTATTGGCATTCAATCATTCCAATCCATAGGAAAAGGAGGTCCATCTAATTCCAATTCATCAAATTCCTTGCTGAATTTATCATCTTCTTCATCCAATCTGTCAAAGGCTTTTTGAAACTTAATTGCTGTGTCTAGCATGAGGAATGTAGAGTTCCACCTAGTTGGAACATCTAAAGACAACAAACTATCACTTTCTATTCTCTCTTTTTCCGCACATGCTTTAAAGAGTTTTTGTCTTTGTGGAGAACTCCTCACATACTTAACTACTGCACGAACTTTTGTTATTGTACCTTTCAATTCAGTTAATCCATATTTCGCAATCAAATTAAGAATATGTGCAACACACCTCATGTGAAAATGTTTTCCACCTAAAATGAAACTGTCAGATTTTTAAGCAAACTTTCTCTTTAAAAATGCAATGGCAGTATCATTGGAAGACGCATTATCAATAATAAGAGCACAAACTTTCTTAATACCCCAATCAACTAAGCATTCATCCACAGCTCGACCAATGGACTCACCTTTATGACTAGAAATGACACAAAAGTTCAAGATTCTTTTGTGCAATTTCTAATATTTATCAATAAAATGAGCAGTAAAGCACATATAAGAAAGGTTTTAGACCGAGGTCCAACAATCTGTAGTGAGACAAACCCTTTGGTTTGTTAACATGTCCCTCAATTTTTTCCTTTGTTCATCATACAACTCCAAACAATCTCTGGCAATTGTAACACATGACACATGTTTGAAATTTGGTTGCATGATGCTACAAAAATTCCGAAACCCTTCATGCTCCACAAATTTAAAAGGTAGCTCATCAGCAATTATCATTCTAGCGAGTGCCAATCTACATGCAGGCTAACTAAATTTCCAAACAGTCATGTTACTTACATTCTCACCATCTAGTACTGATTGATATGATGATATCCACTTTTGTTTTTGGTTTGCTGCTTCATTTAAAGGATTCTTGATGCATGTTTTCAAATGATTATTCAAAGTAGTAGTGCCATTAGAGCTAATTTAAGTATAAGCAACATCACAATACAAACAGTTGATAGTAATTGGAGTCTTAGGGTCATAATCTTGAGCCCTTTTAAAATGTGCCCAGACCTCAGACACGTTACCCCTATTTTGGAAGGATTTACTTCAGTAAATACAGTACTAGAAGCCGTCGTAGGAGGAAGATAAGACTGAGCAGTGGTTGAAGGTTGTGATGTTTGCGGTTGAACAGACTCTGGCTGGGGTTGTATCATTGTCATATTGTCAGAAGGATTAGGAGTAAAGTGCTGACCAGTGCTAGACATCTGAGAAAAAAGACACAAAATTCAGATTCATTATATCTATGCATCATCTAGAACAGAAATGAAGAAATCTACCTTGTGCTTAAAAAAAAAAAAACATTGCCATACGTAAACAATAATTTTATTCAAGTGATGCAATTTGAGTTATGTCCTCTTCAGAACGTCTTTTTATTCTTTTTTTAATTTTTGACCAATGTGTTTTTTCATTTGATGATTACAAAACGTTTACATCAGAAGACAATTTTTACACGTTTTTATTATACAGATAACTGTGTAAGCAAGATGGAATTGAGTTTAGTACACATTGCATACAGACGTGCAGGCCTCATTTCAATCCTATAGAGAAAAAATGTGAGGTCTATTTCATGATAACGGTGGGAGTGTGGTGTGGTCCATGGCGTCTTAATTTTATGGCTCTTGGCCTGTTTCAACTCACTATTGCCAACAAAAGAAAAGAGACAAATTCTCCCAAAAAAATAGCATCTTTGTTGCTTGCACTCAATTGACTTTCATGTTTTCACATAGTGATCCAATCTTACTTTTTCACACAAGTCTATCCCTTTTTAGATGGGCACTGATGCTAATTTGACACTAATCATGTCATAAAAGATTTATGAAATATGTAATCATTAAGATTTGTAGGTCTAAAGTTAAAAGAGTAGGATCATTTGATGGAATGAATATCATTTGTCATGGACTAATTCTGACACACGCCCGTATCAACATCCAAATCTATCAATCTTATAATTTCTTTGATTATGATGTATCCAAGTGGGCGTTACAGAGATGGACTGCCACAGTATACTTAATCCAAAGATATAAGAAAAAGATGAGATGCCACCACATAAATAATGATGGATCAAACACTGGCCGTAACTTTGATTGTGAGAGACTAGGGGAAAAGGTATTTTTCCAGAGGAAAAGGTAAAAATCCGTGCATTCATTCCATAATCTCCGAGATCTAAGTTTCTTGATTCAGTCAAGAAAGCTAACTCTTCAAATCTGATCTACAAAATTCAAAACCCTAAAGCACCGATTCCAGATCAAAACCAAACAATCAGATATTAAAACAAAAAAAAAATTAAAAGATCTGAAACCCTAAAACTATCTCTATCGGTTCAAAATTCCAAGAATAGCATCTTCAAAAACTTGAAAGACTTCAATCTAACTATTTGGAGAGCCTAAAACCCTAAAACACCTCATCAGTTTGGAATCTATACAAGATAATCTATGGATACTACAAGCATATGAGAATTGGAAACATAAAAAAGAACAAAAAGATAAGAGAGAAAGAGAGAGAGAATACCTGTGAGGAGATCCTGATAGAGAAAGGGCAAAAGGGCAAAGGGCCAAGAGAACAAGAGGCAAGAGAGACCAACGATTTGAGGGAAGAAAACATGAGAGATAAAGAACCCCTCTGCAGCGTGGGAGATGAACTGATGAACGTCTGCGCTGGGTTTGGGACTTGGGAGATCAACGAATGTGGTAACTGGTAAGTGGGTAAGGTTTTGGCTTAGGAGATGAAGTTTTGAAATTAGATTTTAACTCCTTAAGATTTTTTTTCTTATTTTAAATTTAGACACCTAAATTATATTTAGACCCCTTATATATATTTTTATTTATATTTAATGACAACGGATTGGATCGGATTGAATCCACGAATTGAGAGTGAAATCCACCACCGATTCGTTGCTAACGGATTACACAATTTTCAATCCGCCACCAATCCGTTGACCTTGGGACTGGATCAAACTTCGCAGACCGGATCAGATTGGATCGGATTGACGGATTGACTGATTTTTTGTACACCCCTAATGTTTGAATTGTTGAGTTGACCAATCTATAAATCCACAAATTCAATTCCTTTACGTGGTATCAGAACAGGTTGAACAAATTTGCTATGTATGATCCATTGAGACTTCTAGCATGGTACTTAAGAAGGTACATCAACTACAAAATCTCATTTGCTTGATGGGTAAAATTATGTATATTGGAAGCAAATGATGATTGGGTTCCTTAGGTTCATTGATAATCATGTCTGGGATAATGATGAGGAGGGGTACTCTAAACCAACAACTGTGACTAATGGACAAATTGTCCCTAAACCAAAAGCCCAATGGATGAAAGATAAGAAGCATGCTTCCAAATGCAATAACAATACCACGAATGGTATTTACAATGGAGTGACAGCTAAAGAGCTCCATACGATTTCCACATGCAAAACTACAAAAGAAGCATGGGATGTCTTATAGACTGTATATGAGGGCACGATACTGTCAAGCAATCTAAATTGCAGGGGTTGAATAAAGAATTTAAAACCACTGTAATGGAAGAATATGAGACATTTGATTAATTTTATACTAAGCTGAATGATAATTTCAGTTATGTTTTCAAATTAGGTGAGGAAATACCTGAAAATAACATTGTCAAGAAGATTCTGAAGTCTTTACCTTCAAGGTTTGATTCTAAGGTAGATGCAATCGAAGAAAATAAGGATTTAGACACCCTGAAAGTAAATCAATTGGTTGAAAATCTTCAAACTTTCGAAGTAAACCGTTTGGATAAAAGAAAATCTAAGAATAAATGTATGACTTTGAAGGCTATCAAAGAATCGGCAAAGAAACCTAAAAAGAAAATTGAGACTAATTTTGATTCTGAGCATGAAGAAGATAAAGCTGAACTTAAGAAGTGTTTTAAGAAGTATATGAAGTCAAAACAAACCAAGTGCAAAAATGCAGAATATGAGAAAGAGGATTCTCCAAAAGAGACTAAGTGTTATGAGTGTCAAAGCTATGGTCACTTTACGAATGAGTGTGCTAACAAGAAAGGAAGGCTATGGTCACTTTACGAATGAGTGTGCTAACAAGAAAGGAAGAATCCCAAGAAAAATGCTCTTAATACGACATGAGATGATGAATCTTTTAAAGAAGATCAAGAAGAGCAAAAAAGGACTAGAGCCTGATCCATCTCAAATTGTGAATGGGAAATTTGTGTCGACGCCATCCCTCGTTGTTAGTTACAGGATCTACTTAGAGAACAAAATAGCCAAACCTGCGTCGACGTCGACCTTGGTTGAAACCAAGGTCGATCTCGACCCTCAAAAAAGTTGGTAAAATAAGGCTCTTTTGGGCGGGGAGACTATATTGGTTGGAGGGAAACTAAAATGGCCATTTTGGTATAGGGTCCATCTAAAGTGATTTTCTTAGTAAAATCCTTTTTATTTTATTTAGACAGTAATTTCTCGCTAGGACACCCTAATACACAAAAAGACTTAAAAAATGGTAAAGTGAAAGGTATGAACCTCTACATGATGGAGATGGGATTAGGATCTTGATTCTTTCTTAACCATTCGAGTCCTCATTACATATTTTGTAAATGAAAGGGAGCCTTATAATTCTGCATTGTGTTTTATTGTTTCTTTTTATGTTGGTGGGTTAGAGTTTCGAGTTACTTACTTGCTCATATGATCATCCTCTAGGATATCTCGAGCTCCCTCATTGGCTAACGTTTCAAAAGATCAAATAACATGATTTTGTTTAACTTCAACCCTCTTTCTATGCCTCTACTATATAACAACTCCTTGAAAAGCCTTGACTGTGTCCTCCCTCTTAGTGTGAGTTGGATTTTTACCAAACATCATCCGGTGCAATTTGTTCAGAAATCCTCTCGACAATAAATACCCAACTATAGTTAGTGCCTTCAAGTGCTTTTGATCAAATACCAAAACGATCATTAAATCAAGAAAAATATGTATGATTTTGGAATAGAGGCCTAGACGGAAAACAATAATGGGCCTTCTCCAAAAGACCAGGTAGTGGAAAGCTCATCTATGTAGAAGATCAGCCAATAATTAGTTCATGTTCTTGCTTATTTGATATTTCCCACTATAATGTTATCGGTTTTGTACCTTGTCATGTAGATACAGCTTTCATGAAAGACACGACAACAGCTAGCAGCAACAACAGGGAGATTAAATTAGAGGAAGTGATAGTTAGGGAGGTTCCGAAGGCATAGTATTGCAAACAGTGTTTAATAGGAATTCTCACTATTACTACAATCACTTTGAAGACTCTTACTGGATCCATTACTGGTAATGGATCTCTTTCTATGCCCTATGACTAGTAGTGGATCTCTATCCAATTAATTTTCCATGCACATCAAACTCTTTTAAATTCATGTGGCAATAAGTTGACACCAATTAATATAGGTCCAGACCAATTTTTGTGACCAACTGGTACTGTAACTTAAATGCTAGGTAGTATGTCATAACTGGTTGTTCATTCTTTTGCTCACTAGTTTATACTGTCTGGCTGTAAATCTTTCTGATAAATGAAATCTCCTTTTAAAAAAGGGTCAGAATCAACATGTTTTATATCATCAGTTCTAACTGACTAACTCCTCTTGTTTATCAAGTGGTTGTGCATTCCTTTCCATTTGAAGATATGGAACTATCACCCTAACATGCACCTCTAATTCATATATTTAGGCTGGGATTTCTAGCAAAAACAACTCAATACACAAAAAGGAAACACACTACCTGGATTTTAAGAAATAACTACTTGGGTTTTAAAAAATGGTCACAATGATAAGATGCCTTCAGGTCCAAACAACTCCTTTCACTTTGTCTCACGTGTATTATGCCTAGTTACATTTTTTCCCAAATATGTTGAAGTTTTTTTACATGAATACAAAATAAAATTATATTATAATTTTAAATTTTTGTAGAGATTGCTAAATCCAAATTTGTTTGAATCGGGGCCCACATGAAATGGAACTTATATTTCTTTTATGTGGGGCCATTTGATTTACCTACTAGGCTCCTAAGCACTATATAATTTATTTATTTTATAAAATCTTTATAAATTATTTGCTTATTATATTTTGAAAAGTGCATTTTGTATGTCCAACCAAACAATCGTGGATGCTTTTGTTGTTAAAAAGTAAGTGCAAAAGCTGGACTCACCAAACGGCATTCTATTTTAATAAGTTGTTTTGATGAAGTATATTTTCGAAAGCTATTTTAAGAAAAGCACGTTTGATTTTTAAGAAGTCGAATCAAATACACTCGATTTTCTTTTATATTTATGGAAATGCACAAAGCCTATTTGGATGTTTTTACGATATTAGATGATGGGTTGATGTATTTCTGTCGAGTATTGTCCTGAACATATGTCATATGGGACCATGTAATGGTTTATTGTTGACTCAACTGATTATGTAATGTTTACTCAAATGAGATACACATGCAAAATAGAAATTTAATTAAATAAGATTGAAAAAACCTTAAAAATATTAGCCTAGGGTTTCTATACAAGAATATGTGCCATGATGGACGAGATTTATCAGAATTATTCTTCTTTAATATTTATTTATTTATTTACTTTCACATAAATTAAAATTTATTTCTGATCAGCTTCTTATCTGTTCATGATTTATTGCAGTTTGTATGATTGGAGCTTGGAGGCTTTTGTTGGTTTGTGCTGGATGACCCCTTAATTGTAAAACCTTTTTCTGAATGACACTTTCATTCTACATTTTGGTTGTGAAATAGCCATGTAACAAAAAAAAAAAATACTATAGAGATCAGTGAATAATGAATTAAGAAACTTTTGAAAGAGAGTAGAATAATATCGGTGTAAGGTTAATGGCAACAACTGCCATTTTACAGTTGAATGTAGTCACGTACAACATTCAATTGATAGCAAAGTAAAGGAGGAGTGACCATTTATTGTGGAATGTACATATTTTAGGAGGAAATGTTGATAGGTTCAACATTTGCAGAAGGTAAATCAACTACTCAACAAAGTCAATTAACCCAAGGAGATAAGTAGTGGATTGGGTTATGTTTTGTTGACTCATCTGAAACAGTGTTAGATGGTCATGTTCTCATGGATGATGTTCTTTCTCTCGACCAGAGGTTATGTTTGGTACCTATCAATAAATGTTCGTGGTGCTGAAAGTCCTTTTTAATGTACCATGATTTTTTCATGGCTTTGTATCTAATGGCTAGAAATGTTCTGTGAAGACTATTTTTCTTTGCTACATTGGAGACTTAAACTCACACACAAAAACCCATATCTATATCTCTAACTAGTTGAACTATAGGTGGGGACTGATGAATCTGAATTTAGTAGATGCTTGATTTCAAGTCTACCCCTTTACATGATGGGGTGCATGGAGTACAATCTCTATGTTGATGGTTGGGGATCTGCCTCCTATGATTAGAGAACATCAGATAATTAAGCAGAGAGCTGTTTCAATGTGTAGAATTAGTTTGATGCTTGCATTTGTGACGAAGTTGATAGAGATTTTTGGAGGGGTTTGTTGCATTAAATGCCTCATAAACCTTTTATATATTGGAATATGATTGAACTTGACTAGACTATTGCATTCCGCATGATTCCAAGGCCTATTGATTAAAAATTACAGAGCTCAGCTGTAATTAAGTTAATCTCTCTCTCTCTCTCTCTCTCTCTCTCTCTCTCTCATACACCCATGCATTTATCCCAATTAAATGCTAATAAAAGCAGACTTACAATATCATAGAAGTTATTAAAAAAACCTCAGGTCCAAAATCAAGTGTTAGCATGCACTTTGATTGATAGCTCAGCAACCCCTAATCCACATGATGCAAGCCTTTCGGTACTTTTATTGTAGTAATAGACTGCTTTTCCTCTTCGGTAGTTTTGTTTATTCCATGGTGCATGTTCCTTTTCATGTCAAACATTGAAGTTGGTCGACCGAGAAATATCCGAGAATGCTAAGTGATCGGATTGCAACAATGTTTCCACCATTTTAAATGAAACATTTTAAATTAGAGCATGATAACATTATTAATCACTGTGCAAGTAATTATTGATGAGCTCATAATGAGCTTCTCACTTCTACGAGTGTTGACTAATATCTGCCATGCAAGTACACCTATATCATTTTTCATACCTCAAGAGCTGCTCTTATTATAACATTTTTAGCCATGGACTGCATTGTTGGCTATGTTCATGTCATTTGTTATTATTTGGATGGTGAGAATTGTAAAGATAGAGTAGAAGTTCTACTACTTTGAGTGAACTATTAAAGTTTATTAGGTTCAATTGGACTGTACCTTAATGTGTTAAGTTTTATCTAATGAATTATGTGAGCTGTGGAGAAATATTTGATTTTTTTTTAGTAGTTAGAAGATGGGCTTTTAAAATCAAGTCTTTTTAGGAATTACAACATTCAATTAATTGTGTTAATCCTTCTTTCTTGTGATTAGCATGGGCACCTTTTGCTAGTATGGATTTGATTCAAATAAAGTCCACCGCAGTCCTCGCTTGAAAGTCCCAAATTGCAGCTCATATGTGGTGCTTATGTCCCTTCGTGGATCCTTACTAAATATATGTGTCCAAGCTTCTCTCCAATCTCCTTCCTTACGAGCTTTTTTAGGATACCAATTTTGGGTCCTTCCTCAATGCGTATAGGAGATTAGTATTTATTAAGTAAAATAATTATACTTACACTAATAAAATATATAAATTTTGGCATTAATTCTCATTTGGATCAAATATTTCAATAAGTTCATAGGGCCTGTTAATTCGCAAGCATTATAGGATTTCTTATATAGAGTTCCATATGCTGTCCCATTGTAGAATTATGGAAAACTTGGGCCCATAGTAGCATCCAAAAATCCAAAATTACCTCCAAATGGCAATTCAGATGGCTAGTCCTGCTAAAATTCACCCATCAAAGTCTCTCTCAATTAGGAAATTTGGAATTTTTACAACCATGCTCTGCATTTTGTTAAGAATTTTAAGACAAGGAAAACTCCGTAAAAGAAAATTGCTTGCAACGTAATGTACTCTAAGATTTGAATTCCTTGCAACAAATGACATTAATGTTGGGTTTGGTTATATAAACCCGATTCAAATCCAATCGAAAGGCTAAACTTATAGTTTTGGTCCCACCAAAACATGCTTAATCAGATGAGGGACACATATTAGTGGGTCAAGCCATGGACCAAAACATGATTTTAATAATTAGGAGAAAGTGGGTCACACCCAACTCAAATATTTGGTGCACCCCTCTACAAAGACCTTACCAATTTCACATGTAAATCAAATCCAATATAATGAGTGGTTAGATTGGGTCCTTTTGGGAGACAAACTTCCATCAATCATCATAATGAATGGTTGGATTGGGGTCCTTTTGGGAGACAAATTTCAATCAATCATCGCCTTTGTCTTAAATCTGTAGATTTTTATATATGTTATGTTCTGTATATAGTTTGTTTTTTTTTTTGTAAAAGTATGTATATAGTTAGATGTGGAGAGAGAGAGAGGGCTCCTTTTATCCCTTCTTCCGCGTAAGAGGGTCGGGTCAGCGATCGATAAATCGATCGAGCGATCGATACAGAGAGGTCTGCAGAAGGGCGGGAAGGGAAGCGAAGTTCGCGTCTTCTTTGAGATGGATTCTCCGCCCAGCTGCTTACCCTCCGCCCCTTCTGCGCACGACGGCGTTGACCCCTTCTTGAAGGAGGCGCTTCAGAACCCTCGCCATCGCCTCACTGGTAAGTCTCCTCTCTTTCCATCTCTCTCTCTCTCTGTGGTTGGATTTGGGTCCTTTTCTTTTTGTGGGGTTTGTTCTGATTGGTGGGTTTTCTTTAGATCTTATTGAGTGTGTTGGGCTGGGATGTTTTGTGTTTTGTGGGTTAGTTTGTGAAAGGATCTGTTTGGTGCCTTTTGGGGTTTTATTGAATCGGGTCTTATTTTTAGATGGTTATGTGTTGTTCTTAGTTTTTTGGGGATGGATTTGATTTGCTTTCTGGGTTTAGATCTATTTCAGTTGTTTCTTTGTTAGGGTTAATAGCTACTTGGTTTAGGTTTATATCAAGATTACTTTTTTTTGGATGATGAATTAGGGATGGGATCGGTCGGCGCGCGCTCTATAGGATTAGGGTTGTTTTGTTGGTTCGTTTTAGTTTTAAATTGTACCTAGTTAATTGCAGATGCAAGTAAATTGATGGGTTTTGATTCCTTAATTTTTTTCAAAAGCCCCCTTTTTAAAGTTATTGGGAGACGGTGGTTTTTAGTAGCTTTCGTTGGTCTTTAGATCTATTTGAATTGTCTGGTATTGGGTCAGTTAAGATTGATTTTTTTTTATTTTTTTATTTTTTTTTTGGGGTATAAACAGGAATGGATTTGTTCCCTTGGCTTCTTGTTTTCAGCTTGTTGTAGACAGGATATATTTGGTGGGCTATATATTTTTCATGTCTGTTTTCACCTTTTCCTGGTAATTAGAAGATGGGGTTCTGTTGGTTACTTCCTGGTATCCTTCTAGGGCTTCAGATCTGTTCAAGTTGTTTCTTCCTTAGTGTTAGTATATATTAGATGGGTTATAGGTGGGTAATCTTCTAGCTTAGTGTGGCACTCCATTTAAATAATCGGGTGATTGCACTTAAATTGGAATTTATTTGCCCAAGCTGAGAGGAGTTTGTTTGGATGGGAGAAGGAGGGGCATCAATGTTCCCTTATCCACTCCATTCATTACATATAACGCTGGCAACAAAGAATTTAAGTTCAATGACCAATCTGATCTGATTGATGAACCTTTTACTGTTCAGTGTTAGCATTGCCAATATTCTCATGTCTGGGAGAGCCATCCAAGAGATTGAAGGCGATTAAGCTAGTGGTGAAGTAGATATTTAACTGATAACTAATTTTTTTGCCATTTTATGGGTAAGGGGCTAGGTCAAGTGTGTGTTGCTTAAGCTTGTTGTTTGGGGCATTGGATCTGGACACAGGAATAAAATTCATTATGTGAAAGCGTAGAAGGTGTTGCAAATGAGCAATTGCTTTATTTTTGTGTGTGTGTGTGTTTGGGTTTTGGTTTTTTTGGGGGGGGGGGGGGGGGGGAGGAGGTTATCTTCAAAATATTCCACATTTAAGGTTTTGATTTATGGCTCTCTATCTATTTTATTGTTTATGTTGGGAGAAAGGGAAATGTTATAATTGATTATCAGCCAACAGAAGTTAGCTTCGAACTATTTTGATTTTGAGAAGGTTTGATTTGTGGGTGTGATACTCAGATTCGCTGTTTGGAATACTCTATTTATTCCTTTTCTTAGAAATCTCTGTTCTCCAACACTTGAATCCAAGATCATTCTTGGGCTTTGGGCACTTGATTACTTTGCTATTTACAACTAAGAATGGGTACAACAAGAAGGCTACAATCTGACTTGTGAATGTTGATCGACAAACATTGGCAATTAAAGAGCACGTTAGGTAACAGGTGAGGAATCTTTAGATTTGAGTCATTTGACGGTTCCTCACTGCCACAGATTTGATTAAAACCAGCCACACAAAGGCACAAGTAGCTCTATGTTGGGGTGATCCCTCAAGTGGCAAATAGAAAGCCTTCGCTGAAAAGACCCCAACCCGAAGAGGAGGGTTTCCATATCCAATTGCTTGTCTTTCGTGCAAATAAAAACTATAGTGAGCAAACACAACAACTCCCCATATTGGGCCTTCTCGGATTGACGAAGGGGTCTTCTAAAGGACACTACTGAAAATAAACTGTTTTCCCCCTCCACGTAGCACTCTCTCACCAAGGGCTCTTTACTGGAGACAACTTTAAATGTCCTAGAAAACAACCCAAGCAATGGACCCACCCCCACTCAATCATCATCATCATACTGCCTTTTCTCAACTATGTTGGAATTAGCTACATGAATTATGTTTCTCCATTGTGATTTATCTTGATCCAAGTCCTCCGATAGTTTGCACTTCGTAAGATCTATCCTTATTACCCCCATCTATGTCCTCTTGGGCTTATCCATTTTCCTTGGTGGGACATCAACTTGCAAAGAAAAAAATTTTCCTCAATGGCGTTGTTGCTCACTTGTGTTGGACATGTCAAATAATCTTAAACGAGTCTCTCTTTATTTATCAAACCAATCATCAAACCAAAACCTAACATACCTATCCCCCACAATAAAACCCATCTCTTTTGAAAAGACCTTTTTCCTCATGTTAGATGCTTCCCGTATAGGTGTAATACCGCCCCCAAAGACTTAGTACGATGTGTTGGAACCCTATAGGTGTAATACCACCCCCAAAGACTCAGTACGATCCCTTGGAACCAATTTAGGCACCCAACGTACCAACACCGGTTGTTGTCCCATATTTAATAGCTATGAGCCTTCTCCACAAGGACTACTCATCTTCGAACCTCCACTATTTTGCTAGAAGCCCTCAACACCTCTTATCAAGATCTCTAAGGCCCAAGCCCCAAAGCCCCCGGGCTTTTTGGCATTTGGGTAATACAACCTCATTCCAACTCATTAAATACAACTTTCTTCTTTCACTCCTTCCCTCCCATGACCAATTTCTTCTAATATGATCCAACCTGGCTCCCACGGCTTTAGGCTTTCTAAATTAAGACATGATACTTCAAACGGTTAGACATGGTAGCCTTAATCAGGGGGTTTTCCCCCCCTAAAGAGAGGTACTGCCTGTTTGACATGGATAACTTCTTAACAAACTTTTTAATCATTGGACCCCAGAGTGCCTTTGATCTCGGCCCGACTTCAATAGTAAGCCAAAGATACATGATAGGAAGCGTTCCCACATTGCAATGGATACTCTCCGCAAGGTTTGGATAATTGCTTCTGCACATCCAACCACCACCAGATTGCTCTTAGACATGTTACTCTTTAATCCTGATGCCATATGGAATCATCACACATTCCTTTTCAAAGTAAAACTTTTGTATTTGTCAAACAACATAAAATGGTGTCGTCTGCAACCCTTTGGAAGCCTTGAACAATCTTGAAGTGTATTTTACTTTGAACTTTGAATCTTGATTTGTGAAAACCATTGATAGGCTCATCTTTCAGTTGATTTAATGTATGTTTTACTTGTTATGGATTTTAAACTTCTTTTTGCCCCCCCCTCTCTCTTATTATTATTATTATTATTTTTAACAAAGGTATCCTTGTGGCACATGAACAAGCCTAATCCCCCAGGTGCATGCACATGCTGCAGCACATGTCCACCTGGTAACTCTAGGGGGTGTCGAACACATGACGTGGGAGCAAACCCACGCCTTATGCCAACTAACCAACACCCAGCCTTTTGGCCTTCTACCATTCCGAGAAAAAAAAAAAAAAAAACTTATGGTTTTCATAGGTCTATATGATGCGGGCCCTAGGGTTAGGGCTTGCATGGAAGTGCTCAAAGCACAATGGGTGCCGAAGCACGTGTCCGAAGGCACAATAAATCTCCCGCAGAGACAATGAACGAGGACGCATCTCAATGGGAAAACCCAATTTCATTAATCAACACTCTCGGAAAATAATTGTCTACAATGTCATATAAATAAGAAAGCATAACTTAAGCCCTAAGAAACCTAATTAAACTAGGAAACTAGAATCTTATCCTAATTACAATAAAATTAGAAACCAATAGATGATTGCTGAAAAAAAATACTAAATCTACTTGGGCCCTACACATATGGCCTAAGGTCCATCTGCATCACTATACCCATTTCATAAAGCTTGGATTTTTTTTCTAAATAATAACTATTAAAATTGATGTTGCCATATTGATTCTAGAAAATATTTCCATAAATGTCCTTTATAGTTGAGATCCTTTAGGATCTTTTGGTGGCTCCTCGTGATGATCCAAACCATTCACAATCACATATCCCACATGACCTCACCATGGTCCAAACCCTTCACAGACACATGCCCCACATGAACTCCAAATTCAAACCTTACTGGAGTGATATTTATTGAAGCAACAAGATCTTGCAATCTTAAAATCCTAAAAGTTGGGAAGCTTAAATGATAAGTGATCAACATCAAAGTCCAACAGAGCTGATTTTGCCCCAATTCTAATCTGTGTCTACGTGTGTGGGGTATGGGTACGACCGTATGAGTGACTTGTGGGTGAAGGTTTCGGACTCATCTTATGTGATCTCCATTAAAAGGACCCTGAAGGATCTTAACTACGAAGAGGTATTGATTATTATGGGAAACGCTTCAGTTGAATTTGTTCATCGTTGTGACTTGTGATAGTAAGTGCATTCTATTTTGCACTGATCTTCAGACAATTCTCACATTTTGTGGTGGTTGTAAACTGTTAGGAAAGAAATTTTAATGGTGGGAGTCTGCCTTTTGACGCAAAGAGTGATGACTTGGCTGAAATTGTATTTCTATATTTGATTGCTTCCCAATAAAATATTTATCCTACCATTTGGGGCTCACCCAAGGTCATTGGTTATGTGGGACTGTACTGATGTAAAGAATCCAAGATTAGTTAAGACTTTTTGGACAAGAAGATACTTGTTGTTTGGTGGCCGCATTACTCTAATCAGGTCATACTTGGCTATAGTGCTTTTATATATTATGTCTGGCAGCGGCGAAGAAGTTGGAAAAGTTACCTTGTGCTTTAGGATGGAAGTAATGGACAACTTAAAGTCCATTTGGTTTAACTTAGAGGAGATATCAAAACCAAAGCAAAGGGGATTGGGAATTGGAAATAAGAGAAAGAAATTGGATATTGGTTAATATGTAACGGTGGAAGTTTGAACAGTAAAAAGAAGCATTGTTGGTGATGGTATCTTTCTGCAAATAAGAGTGCAAAACTAACATTTTAGGTGAGCTTAATAGAGTAGTGAAGAGAGCAAGAAGGTAACCATCAGTTGGAGGAGCTTTGAGGTAATGGAATAACCATTTTTGTCTCTAATTACTGGGTGGTATTTTCTGAACAATGTTGGAAACAATGTATTGGTGTGGCTTTCTTTTCTTGCAAAACAGTGCAAAAATGGGTTTAGTTCCCGTGATTCCTCGGAAAATAAATCCCTTTTGGGAGCTGTTTGGAATTTTTTATTTTATTTTTTCTGCAAAATCGGTTTTCCACAGCATGTACACAAGCGTGCCCTAAATATATGGGGGTTTCTTTGATCAATAAACTAATTGCAAGGTTTGGATTACAAAGATGGGGCCAACGGTAATTAAAAAAAATAAAAATGGTTGATGGGATTTGATCCCGTGACCAATTGCATTCAGCGTGAAGTACCGGCGCCTTTTTGCAAGTGGGAGATGTGAAAGTGTTTCGCACATATATAGGTGCAAAAATTTCTCCCCTCATTTAATCATCTTGCTAAATGAGCACAAACAAATGTGATGATTCATAACCATTACGCATGTAAATGGGTTCAAAACTGCACTACCATACTAGGGCCACAGGGGATTTACCCGGCGCCCCCTAGGCCTATAAGGATTAGTCCGGCTTAAAGGGCTAGGACACCCTCCGTTATAAATAAATAAATAAATAAACATTACACATGTGAATCACTTACATATGGAAATGAGTGCAAACAAATGACCCCTAGGTCTCTTGCTTTGCATTGGTCTGCCCTTCCAAAGACCTGGTCGTGGAGGGACAGAGAGAAGCCTATCTGTTTGGACATTGAATTATCAATCTTTTGATGGCCGGATAACACTTTTTAAATTGGCCCTTGTAAGGTTTATCTTTCAAAAAAAAGGGTCCTTGTAAGGTTCACAATATTCTCTCTCTCTCTATATATATATATATTGCATTGTTCAGTTTCAAGAAGATCTATAGAATTCAAAGAGAATTTGGCTGTGGCATGGAAGAAAATAAACATATCACCTGGTTAGCTATAATTAGGTAAGCAAACCATGTGATCAGGGTGGGCCAGTCATAGGATTGTTAGAGAGAGTTGATTAAGCACTTTTGAACTAGTGGTTTTGTAGTTTCGGCGATGGCTCCATTGGCTTATGGAAAAGAGTACTTAACTCTAAATATAAAATAGATAGGAATGGTTGGGAAATCCAGCTGGCTGGGCTCTTGGACTCTGCAGTCTGGGGAGACATTATGAAGCAAAAGGAGGCCTTTGACCAAAGTATTTCGCTTCAAGTTGGATAAGGGGGAACAAGTTTCTGTTCTGAAAGGATGTTTGATTCGAAGTAGAATTCTTGGCTTCTAGATATCGGGATCTGAAAAGAAATGTGATCAGCCTGAATGCCAAAATGGAAGCTCTTTTGGAAGAAGGCCAGGGCTTTGAGACTACTTAGCACCCTTTTTTCTACCGTAATATTACAAACGCAAAATCAGAGCAGACAATTCTCTTCTTTAGATCTTGCAAGAAGTCTCTGTGCTGTTCTTTGTGTAGGATCGTAGAATATGAACTGTATCAGTCTTTGGTAATTTATGGTAATCATTCTATAGTTTATTTACCCTAACATAGTTGGGACAAGGCTTTGATGATAATGATGATGATTCTATAGTTTACTTCTAAAAGATTAATGTCCCACAGAATATTCTAATCTAACTATGGTCTATCTTTGATTTGCCATAAGTGATAGCCTTAAGCTGCATTGCAATTCAAGACCAAATTCTCACAATTCATCAGCTTTGTAGCCTGCAAATCATTGTCAATGATTGTCCTCTTTGCCTAAAGATATGGAAAGTGTAGATCATATTCTCTTCAAGTGTCCCATGGCTGGAGAGAGATGATCACAGTGTTATCATCGTTCAAGGTAGCTTTGGTTTTTCCGTAGCATCCTCTCCTGTTTTGAAGTGTGGTAGGATGAATTTTATTCTCGTCATGCCAATATCCTATGTTTCGAAAACAAGTAGATGATAGCTAGAGGTTAGATTGCTGGAGCCAGAAGTTGAGCGATAGCTTGGGCGATGGCATCAAAACAATTAAAGTGTGTTTCAGCAGAGAGTAATGGAGATTTTGGATCCTGCCCTTACCATTCTCCAGTTTGTCATTTTTCAATAGAGTTTGGGGGGCGGGGGGGCGGGGAAGTTGAATTTTGATGCTGAGGCCGTGGGGCGTGGACCACAACCGTAAGCAATTATCATTTGAGATGATAGAGGGGGCACCAAAGTCTCATATTCAGGCCCAGGTTTAGCAAAGTATGAATGAGATAGGACTTATAGTGTTGCTATTTTGGTTTGAAAGGCTCACATACAGGACCCTTTCTCATTGAATGTTAGGGGCAAGTGATCAATGTTTTGAGAGATGAGATGATGGTGCTGCAAGTAGACCATGTCAGTTTGTTTTTCTTTTCCTATTTATGATGTTAAAGCAATTAGATGTACTTTTCTAACAAACTTCTTATCGAATAGTATATTTTCCTTCACCAAAGAAAAAGATCTTTTCCAGAGCGGTTGGGTTATCAGTAAGTGAGCAGCCATGAAAATCAAACCTTCTAGGAGGTAAACAAGCCCAATCATGTGCAGCTCGGCTCAGCTCAAAACAGGCTTCTTGCCTTTTGTTATCAGTGTTGGAAAGCAATGATGCAAGCTTATCATTCTCTGTACTTGTGACCATTACGGAAATGTTGTTAAAAGCCAATAGATATCAATTTAGGCACTCTCTAGTGAACCAGCACATATCCTTTGCAGCACCAAAATTTCCTAATTAATACAATCTAATCAAGACTCTTTACAGGTTAATCAATGCAACTCACACAATTTTCCCAAAAAAGAAAACAGGAAATAGGGTATGAACAGACTGGTCAGACCACTACAATCTGAAGAAGTGCCCTTTCATGTCCCTTCAGACTCAAAATGTGCAGTTGGTCAAAATCATTCTGAGCCAGTAAGAATCAGCAGTGATGCCATTGAAACCTGATGTTTTCAACCTTTTTACTTATTATGTTTTACAATGATATCAAGGTAGCACTGATTGGACTGGCTGTCAGGCCAGTTTTGATTGGACCCCAAATGGGGATGTTTTACAAATGCAACAATAAATTTATTTGGCCAAGCAAATAGTAGATAGAGATATTGTGTTTGTTGTTTGTCATCTCATTTTCCCAACACTTGGTTGATATGTTCAACTTTTAGGGCTTCATGCTTTTTGAGCTATAGTTGGCAAACCAAAATTCACAAGCCAGCCTTTAGAATAAATGGTACAAGGCTTCAATTAGCTCAATGCTTTGAGGGACTGATTTTATTTATGTTGCTGTTTGTATTATACCCTGATCACCATGTCTTCCTTTCTCATTTTGGTTACAGTTACCCTTTTATTTTTAAATGTTGTTGTTTGGCAGATGCAATTGTTCTGTATTTCTTATTTTGTTGTCTAACTAATCTCATTGAAATGACATGGATGGAACTCTGGAATACCATTCACACCACTGAAAAAGTTTACCAGCATAACATATTCTATTAATCTCTCTACGTCTAATATACAAAATATTACTGGCTCTGATTTGAATTACACAAGCCACTTTTTTATGTTGAATAAATGCATTGATTTCATTGGGTCTTTACCAATAAAGATTAGTAGAAATGAATTTTAAAGTTGTTCATCCAACGTCTTTTGGTGAGATTTTCATGACATTTCGTTGAGACTTTAGAGTGAATGTTAAATTTTTTGTTAGTTTTATGTTCTCTGATAGACAAGTTCTATATAGGTTGAACCCCCTCTGTGGTGGGAGAGCAACCCAGGACTTCTCCCATTTCATGTTTTAAGTCCAGTCATCTCTCTCTCTCTCTCTCTCTCTCTCTCTCTCTCTCTCTCTCCCTCCTTGATAGGTGGTAACATCTTCCAGGGCATGTTAATTTTGTTGCATTTTATAACTTTTTGCAACTAGGGCTGCAACTGGGTCGGATTCGGTTTGACTTCATGGCGGACCAAAACAATTAAGTTTTGGAGGCACTTACATGACCTGATTATCTGAAAACTCCATAGTTGTGGACCAAATGTGAACCCCATTTTTAAATTGGCACTAGATATGGTACATATTCCATTTTTTTCATATTGGGTTCTCCGGGTTTGGTAATCGGGGGCGAGTGTATTCCCATCCATAGTGTTTCTTATCTGCCAAAATGGTTGGGCCCATGCTTTTCTACATTCATCACAAGTCCCAGTTGGATTTTTTTTTTTTTTTTTTGTAATTAGGAATGGAACTGATCAGACCTGATCCTAACCCCACCCCACCAAAAACAATCTAGATCCTCCAGCTTCAATTTTAAATTGTCCGAACATCAGGAACGACACCTGATTTTCTCAGGTCAGGTATTTTGGTTAACATGGGTCCTCCGGCAGCCCTACTTGCAACTCCCCAGTGGGTGGTCTCTACATTCATTTTCATAAGGACACGACTGGTTTCCTTTTCATAATAGTAGTAGAGTCTGAAATTCCTGGAAGTGTGCTACAAAATTGGACATACAAAAATTGATAGTCCTCTGATTTTCTCAATAAATGCATCATTTTTTGTTCTTGTATTAATTATGCATATTCTTCGTATTAACCCCTTTCCCCCTCTTTTCTTTCTTTTGTCCTTGTGTTTGAACTTAGTTTTACGGATGGAGTTGGATATTAAAAGGTTCATGCTGAACTCCGATCAACATCAGTTTGAATTTCAACATTTTCCAACTTCGTACCTTCGGCTTGCTGCCCACCGTGTTGCTCAACACTATGGTCTACAGTCTATGGTATTGGATACTGGTGTAGATGGTGTAGGAAACAAAATTGTAGTGAGGAAGACACCTGAAAGCAGATGTCCAACTATCTGTTTATCAGAGATTACCCCAAAGCAACCAGAAAATGACATACCTGAACAAGTTAAGATAGCTATTAGGCCAAGGCCAAATAAAGGTTCCCAGAATGATATGAATGAAATAGGAAACAAACAAGGTACAGTTAGAACTGTTGAAGAGAGGAAGGAGGAGTATGACAGAGCACGGGCCCGTATCTTCAGTAGCTCAAGCAATTATGGCATGGAAGGTTCATCCTCTCAGAGTTTAACTGATGGAAGGAGTTTGTGTTCGAGCAGAGTCGAGCACGTTGCTTACAGGAACACCACAGATGAGACTGAGAAAAATACCACCAAGGACAACAACTCCCGAGTTGCCATTTTCAGGGATAAGGAAAAGGACCGTAGCGACCCTGATTATGATCGTAGTTACGATAGGTACAGACTCACTAATTCAGCATTTTTTTTCATATGTGGAGGAATGATATAGTTGGAACCTCATAAAATATGTATTTTGCTGTGGCATTTAATTCTATAGTTGTGGAGCATGTAGGTTTTTAGACTGTTGATTTGATGAGCCTCATTGTGAATCTGGTCATTGTCATCACTGCATAGCCATTATGCCCAGAAATCAGAACTGAAGGTTCTATTTTTGGATTTTCAGTGTTCCATTTTTAGCTGGTATTTGTGGGCCATGTATACAATGATGATGCAGCAATGTTGGAAAGTTTCTGGGCATCCCTTTACATTATTTTTTGCAATAGTTGTAGTCATAGTAATGGTCTGGATGACCTACCATGGGTCCCACAATGTCTGGAATTGGGTGCCTCAGCAAACCTGTGATTTGGTTAGGCTATAATAACAGTTGGAAGAATTTATTTTTTTTTCCTAATTATAATTTTGAGTTCTTTTTTAATTTTTATTTTTTAAAGAAGGCAGGGGGGAAGAGTTTGCTTCATTGGTCAGCCAAACTGATGCCATTTATTGTAAATCCTTGTAGGTATGTTAGGAGCCTCCCACCTAATCAGAGTGTAAGCTTAGGGCCATATACCGTGCTCCAGCCTCCTCCATTCATTCAATATGAAAGTGGTTTTCCTCAGTTGGGTCAGTTGCCGAGGGCCCAGATGCCCATGAACTACAGGCCTTCCAATACAATCATGAACCCCTTTTGTGCAGTTGGACCGAATCAAACTTCCAGGGATGCAGTCTATTTTCAATGGCCTAGCCCAGCCATGATGTATGCACACTCCTATGACCACTTCAGACATACTGTTGCCCAGGTATGTATGCTTTAATTGTGTTTTATATTGAGAAAATATATAATGGCTCTCTCTTTACTTATGTTAGTTTTCAGTTAACTTTTAGAAAAAAGGAAAATAGTGGTCGCCAATGCCAATTTCTTGATCATATAAACTGTACATTTGTACCCACCTTTTGGTGATCTAGAACTGTTCATGTCATGGGCCCTATTGAGAAGAGGGGTGGCAAGTGTTGACCCAGCCTGCCAACTGGTCCCAAATCATCATTATTATTATCAAATCCTTGTCACAACTTTGTTGGGGTCGGCTACATGAATTTTATTTCTCCATTCCAATCCATCCCAAGTCACTCAGATAAGTTGCACTTCTTTAGATTATTTTTACTATCTCCATCCACGTCTTCTTCGGCCTACCTCTTCCCTTTAGTGGGCCATCAACCTTTATAGCCAAACTTTAACTTATCGGCGTTATTGCCGACCTGCATTGCACATGCCAAAATCATCTCAAACAGGTTTTTCTAGTTTCATCCCCTATTGATGTTACCTCTAAATGCTTTCAAAAGAGCTCATTTTTAATTTTATCCTCCTTAGTTTTACTACACATCCATCTCAACATTCTCATCCCTGCTACATCAATTTTGTGCATATTTTACATTTTTATTGGCCAACATTTTGCTCCATAGGTCATGGCTAGTTTAATCGCAGTCCTGTAAAACTTTTCCTTCAATCTTATTTGCATTCGTCGGTTACAAAGCACTTCAAAAGTAAGTCTCCACTTCTACCATCCCGCTTTTATCTTCTGTTTGACACCTTCATCAATCTCCTCGTCCTTACTTATTATCATGCCAAAGTAACAAAAATAATCTCTTTGTGGTATCTATTGTGCTTCTTCTCACAATACTTTCAGCTCTTAGTGTATTTCCACCGAAGTTGTAATCCATATATTATGTCTTTGTACGACTTGTTTTAAAGCCTTCGGATTCTAAAACCCCTTGCCATCTCTTGATTTTTGTAGTCATGTTGTTTGTTAATTTATCCACCAATACTATATCATTTACAAACAAGCTGACTGGTCCCGAATTTGACCTGCCTAGAATTTTAGTATTCTGGTTGACCCTCTATATTTCCGAGTTTGGTTCAGGTTGACATTTCTGATACGATTAATAAATGTGCTGGGTTCGAATTGAATCCTTTCTTATTTGACCTATCAACCCAAGGCAAACCTGCCCCACACTACTCATTGCACTACGACCCACCAACCTGACCTGGATTCCACTTGTTACTTGACCATTTGGGTTGGATTTGGTTGACATTTTCAAACCAATTAATAAATCAGTCAGGTTCAAGCTGAGCCTATACAAGTAAAAGCTAAGTTGCTCAACCCGACCTGCACCTGAGCTGACCTAACCGGAAATGAGGATGGAGAGGCCAGATGTATGTCAGCGGCTTGATTTTTACCATCCACTTTTTCCCTAGTTGAGCATGCCGCCGATTGAATGACTACGATCATAGGGTCTGGGGTTGATATTAAGCTATGGCCTTTATCATATGAATAACTTAAATTACCAAAAGGTGGATCCATCTTTTCCTTTGTCGTTTGAACAGTTAATGTTGTCCTGATGGAGCATCACATGCACGGTGGTGTTTGTTTTTGCTTATTTTTTTTTATTGACTACTGCAGGCTCCCTACCAACAACCTCTAAGCTTTGACTATTTGCAGAACCATTAGAAGACAGGAGGGTAATGTAACAATTTGAGGTTCTGTAGAGTAGGTAGACTGTTCAGACTGTTTGCAATTCTGTTTCTATTAGGTTTCTAGGAGTTGGTATTCCTGTCTTGACCTTTCAAACCTTTGGTTTATGAAACACTTTTACTGGCAGTGATGTTGTAATTCTTTTATCTTATGTTGTAATCGTGTCTTTCATTGCAGTTTCCTTTTTTTTTTTTTTTTTTTGTTGTTATTTTCTATCTTTTTCTTAGTTGATGCACACTTTCCGTCGTTCTGTAGAACACCCCTCGTTCTGTTACACAATAGAAGAAAAGTATATCAATGATGGTCTTTGGAGATTAGAAGGTGATTAAATGAAATTGAACGAAATACCTAAGACCTCTCTCGTTTGGGGCCGCTTTGTATTGATCATTACAATGTGATGGTCCCAAGCCCACATAAAGGATAGGATGGTTGCATTGGATTGTAGGTGGTCATGAAGACTCCCTGCATTCACAAATTATACACTTGTTTTCCCGTGATTTTATATTAGAATTCCTTAATGAACAAGTGGTAGCTCAATTTGGACTCTGCGCCTTAGGAAGCAGAGGCGTCTTGTGTTAAGAGACCTACCTTCGTTGGCCACGTTCTATAGTTTTACCTGGTGCATGTGGATATAAGGGTTTGCACGAGTCTCTATGGATTAGTTCTCAGCTATCCAAAATCAAGTATCCCTCGGGCTTAGGGTCAAAGGCTCTTGGGCCAGGCTGGCCTGGAGATACCATGGGTTATAAAAAAATATATACATTAGAATTTCTCAAATTGATGGGATAAAGATAGGATGATGATGATGATAATGAATGGAAAGAGTAAAATAAGAAAATGTCTGAGAATATTTGGGGGATGAGTCATGCTCACATGCAATTAAGCACTTTGAAACCAAATATAAGATAGTGATCCATCCTCTCACGGTAGTGTTTGGAGTGAACAGTAGTCGATGCCGATGGCCCTCATTTGAAGATATACTTCAACATTAAAAAAGAAAAAGAAAAGGAAAAAACTTGGACACTGTTCGTGAGCTTGTTGATCATAATAAAGTTTCGTTGTTTTCCCTTATTTGTTGCTTAGCTGGTGCGGGACATTGATTTTTGTATTGGCTTACGTGAAAAGATAATATTTTCTTGTGTAAGATTAAGTTGTTTTTTTTTTTTAACTCCGATTATCTTCCCCGGAATTTTGTGCCCACAAACCTACCTCATGAATTGACAGCCACCTAGAATGTGACACATTCAAGTTTTATAGGCTTTTAAAATGATTATGCAAATGGCACTCATTCAAACTTTTAGTCAATGGCTATTATTTGCACAACTTTGACGCCTTTTAGTGTAGGGGGTATTCTTACGCATGACACTTTCATTAATGAGATTTTTTAAGTACAAAAGTGATCATGCATAAGAATACCCCCCTTTAGTGTAAGCTTTTATGATCAGATTATTACCATTTTTTATATCGGAACTTTCAAATTGTTTATCCTGCCATGATCGAGGGTTTCTCATGGGCTAAACCGTTTATGTGCATTGTAGGGTTTCATCATTCTTGGGCTTAGCCGTTCTGTGCATTGGGAGGTGTAGGCTGTTCCTGCACAAAGGCTCTAATCGCCATCTTGAGAATGAGAATAGGGTTAGAACTGGCATGCAGAGTGTGTCATGGTATTTTCTTCAGTGGACCACATCAAGAGGGATCTGTGAGGAGGATGAATTCAAGTGGTAGATAATTTCGTAGGGAGATTGCACCAAGAATTTGGGTTTTTGGATAGATGATTCCTATCCTTTTCATTGGGAACTAGACTGAAATTGGACTCTAGTTACATAACTACCTGACCCACGGCTCTACCCATACTGCTGGTATGAGCTAATGTGAATGACTATTTCAGAAGAAACACTGCACATAAAATAGAAACCAGCAAACATCACATAAAGACAGCAACCAAACTCCAATGATAAATGTTCCAAATGCATGTACCATGCAATAGTGACTTTGTCGCGCCTCCAAATTGGATTGCTTTAATGATCCTAGTTTCAAGACCTACTGTAGGGATTTGAGTCATTTCATCTCTATTGATATTTTGCCCCCACACTACACCCATAGAATGTCACATGTGAGGACACGTGTTAAATTTCATCGTGTCTTAAAAAATTTCATGTGGAAACTTGTATGAACAATAATAAGCATATAACCATATCTATCAGCATAAGCAGAGCATGTAGAATTTCAAAAATATGTACAATACGGGCGTGTTTAAGTTTACGGCATGAGGAAAAGTGTTTTATATATAGGGAGGAGCATCTCTCATCTTACTATGAGAGATAAGGTGAGGGTCATCACATTTAAGTTGTTGACATTGGATATGGATGTGAGGGCCCCTACTTTATCTCTCATAGTAAGGTGAGAGCATATTTCATAGGAGCATATTCCTTATATATAATATCAAAAGCTAACAAGTTTGTCACAACCATTCACGAGAAAACTCTCCCAAGTAATGACCAACAAAAGTCAAAACATCCATCCAACCAAAACGTTCCTGCGAGATGAAGTTCATGTAGTTAGATGTCTAAACAAAATCATCAAAAGTCCACTCACTCAACCCCTGAGGTGACTCCTCGACCGCCCTAATCTCCTGGAGAGGGGTAAAGTTGCTATCATATGTAATACCAATGGTTACATCATCAAATATTAAGCAAGTAAGCAAGTATGATAAATGAACATGTGCATCAAATATTAATACATACAAATGATCATAAGACAGCAAATAAATATATCATAAGACATGCATGAATGTAAGAAACATATAAGAACCATGTAAAGACATGTCTATAACTATATAAAGATACATCTAACACTAAATCCTAGCAAAATGGCATAATCCACGTAACCTATATTCTTCCAAGACAATTGTTACCGTGACAAGAGCATGCAGATATAATGTTTTAACAGAACACTAATACCCAAGATTCTACAAGGGAATTTAATATCATAATGTTGCCACCATAGAGATAATAGGGTGTCATGTAAATGACAGTCACTCTCATGTAAGAACTATGTTGCAGCTAGCTAAACAGATAAATACAAACCATAGCTCATTGTGTTCGGTTACAGCAAGGCTGAAGCTAAGTGGTGATGACTCAGGAATCAAATGATACATATTTCTTAATTATAATAGGTAAACACTTCAAAACAGGCTTAAATTAGCATACCATGTACTTAATGAGTACCTTCACGGTCTTAACCGACCAATTAAAGAAATAAAATACATATAATAGATAAAGAAAACACAGGAATGCATATACCAGCCATGCAAATACATGTGTAGGTATGATTAATGTGTAGTTAATGACAATCATGGAAAATACCACAAATACCATTCTTAGGGTTTGGATTGCCCAAAAGCATCACTAATCAACATTATGTAACTTTAGGGTCTCCATTCTTCATGCTAGTGAGGTCAATTTAGTAAGGAGAGCCCTAAAATGACACATCATTGATTTAGCATTGCTATGCATAAATTTTAAGGCTATTTATACGTGCATATCAGTTCAGAACCTCGCCCTCTATACTCTCTCATGTGTTAAAATAAAGGGGGGGAAATGACAAGGTCTCGAGACTAAATTAAATTCCTAGGTCAAAAGTCATTTTTTAGAAATTATAGGCGTTGACAATACGCTGTAAACTTTGTATGGTTAGCCGTTGGGTTGCAGACTTGAAACTCAATTTACAGTTTCTCTTAATTTTTTTCAAGATTAGCTGTAAATATACACTATGGTTAGTTTTACTGTTAGCTTACGCTTAGCCGTAGGTTACCCCATAATTAGTTGTAGTATAAATTCTCTTATTTTCATGATTTTAGAATTGTAACTGCTGTGCATTCACGACTGGCTTACAGTTAGCCATATGTGACTTACAGCTAACCATAAGTATCAAAACTTCTGCAACTAGGTTTTGAATTGAACTATTTTGGAGCTGAATCTCACATACAATAAAATTTACAATTACAGTAAAGTAAAATATATATAGCTCCATTTCTATCACCTAAATAACACCATTAGTCAACAAACACTAAGTTTATCATGATAATTAAATTGAAATACCATTTGAGCTTAAAATGGATATCTACATTAATCTTTGATGGAATCCAGAGTATTAGCATACATGGAATGAAAACTATACAAGGTACTTGCATTTGGGTTAGATTCTAGCCGGTCTCTACCAAATTCCAACAAAACTCTAAAAAGCTCTCAGAGTCCCCAATGAAGAGCAAGAAGCAGATGAGAAAAAAGAGATCATGTAGATGGTAAATTTAGTGAATATGATGAAGCAAACTTGATGGGAGGCTTGTCCAGTTGAAGGGAAGCAAGAGAAGGAGAAGAAAACCAGAACAATTGAGAATGGTAGAGAAGAAGGAACAAAAATGAAGAGAAAAAGAAAAGATCCTGGAATTTAAGTTGGTGCACAAATATCTAGAAATTACAAAGTAATCATTGGTTAGAGAAAATGCGAGAATTCAGGTTAATTGAGATACCATATCAACAAACTTGAAAATGAAAGTTTTTCAAAATAACATCCCCCATTCAATGAGTCCAAAATCACTATTTTCTAATATTTACAAATAACCCCATAATCTTTTCTCAAAATTGCATGTAGATTTGTCTTAGTCCAAAGCCCATCAATGCTATCCAACTATTAATCTAACACACAAAACTAATTATTTAGATAGTAAGATCATAATTAAAAATAATAATCTGATAACTTTATAGATAGCTTCCCTACCATTGTATCATAGACTATTAGAAGGTTTTAAGCTATCATTGATGATCGAGAATATGAGTTGCAAGTTGGAGCAAACAGAAATCATTTCATGATCCAATACCTAGATTGCACTTGAACCTCGTAAAAGATGGATTACCTGAAAATCTTTGAAGGCTAAACCCTAAAGCAGTAATGGGTTGTTTGTTTGCAGTCATTCAAACATGTGAATGATTTTTATGCATCATAGTTATGCACCATCTTGTTTGCATGTGCTCATTTACACCTGGTGCTTAATATAAGGTGTGAAAATTGTGTGAAAATAAGACCATTTACATACACAAGTTTTTACACCGATATATAGCTCAAAGTGATTTAAACCACTTGCAAAAGGTAGCGACAAAGCAACCATCTTCTTTTTTTTTCTCTTATTTCGTGGGCCTCATATTTGTAATCCAAACCAGTTATAATAAACCCCAAGACGTTATAGTTGATTATCTTAAGGTCACGTTTGACAACTAAATATTGGGGGATTCCTCGCTGATTTTCTTCTAGGATTTGGAAAATCTACTCGATGATTTGGGCTAGTGGGAATCCTTGATTTTTAGATTTGACCTCGCCCCACGTGATTTAGAATTCCTCAAATTTATGGATTTAAACATTGACACTAATTTTCCTTGACTATGCAAACTAATATGTATGACTGTCAATCAGCTACATAAATCTTCGGTGGGGAATCCTAAAAATATACAATAGTGATGAATCTTCAAATCTACGATAGTGAGGAATCTCAAATCTATGGGTTCTTCATTCATTACCAAACATGTTCTAAATCTTCATAAATTTTCAGTAATTTGTGAAAAAGTTCAAACCTATGTATGTAATTTTCTGCACTTTTATAGGCCCCACATACTAACATGCACAAGATTGTAGGGTTGCAAATGAGGATACAATTATCCAATACTTGAAGTCTCTAGTTCCAAATAAAGTAGGAATGAAACCTATTTTTGGATTCGGGAGAAATTCAAATCTGGAACATTAGAATTTGAAACCTTATTCTTTTATGTTTTGATCCTAGGAATTAGACACAAGATGTTTGCATTCACATATTAGAAAATATAAATGGGTTTGAAGTGCCTAAGTTATACTGATATTTGAGAGTATACTTATTAGATTTAATCATAATATCATTTAATGATTTCACTTGAATATTTCTAAAAACTTATTTTTAAGCTCTTTTCTTCAATTATGATTATGCACTCTATATTTTATTTTGGATCTTAATTCAAAATTTGTTTCACTTTTTTAAGTTGATGCTAGGTCGGGATATAACAAACAAGCTCCATATCGGATTGAATCTGGATATGAATCTATAAAGACAGACCTGGTCCAAGATTCGCTTAAGATCTAACCACTTTGCATCCTTAAAAGGCCTTGTTACGTTTCTTTGTCATTTATGAAAAAACTGCATCACATCGCAAATGAGGTAAATGTATCATCTGGCAAGTTTACTTTTTCGGTTTACTTTGCTTGAAACTTATTCAAATAGATATTGAAATGCTTTTAGGATGTTTGGAAAAGCTGATGTGAAAGTCTTGTCTAATCAACTTTAAAGCCTTTTTATTCTTTTTAAAAACCTAACCAAAAGATGACTTTTTCAACTACAGCAATTAGACATTTTTTGTTTTATTTTATTTTATTATAAATCTGCTCATATAACTTTTAATATATAACAAGCTTACTTGTACAACTTTTATTGTATGATAATTTAGACTTTAATAGTTTTTTACATGTTAACTTTGCTCATGAAGTTTTAAATATAAGAAAAGTTTGATTATTTTTCAGTAAATGAAAAATACCAAAAAAAAATCTAGTGGGTCAATAGTGAGACACCTCGCCTCTACAAAAAAAGACTAGGGATTGATTCTGATCCTTTGTTGTAGCGGTGATAGTGAGAGACTTGGTAGCATGTGTATGTGTGAGAGTTTTTACTATAGCAAAAAAAAAAAAAAAAAAAAAAAAAGAAGGATTGCATCAACTCTATTTCAACCAAATCATACTTGCCAAACAAACCCTTATTATTGAGAAACAACTACCTAACAATGATTAATGAAGCCCAACTATCTTACTTTTATCTAGTTTGTATTTGAGACCCCAAATTATTGAATATCTGAAAGTAAAATCATATATTTATTTTTCATTAAATGAGATATATCTATCTTTTGTCTATTTGAAGGGCCCCTTGACCTGATCAATGTTTCTTGTGAGGCCCACCTGGGGCTCCAACTAGGGATGGGACCCCCGCAACTAACTTTTTATGGTACGGATGCTCGAGTCATCGTTTCAACCATTTGATCAACAACCAATAATTAAATTTTCACTATCTAAAGCCATTACATAGATGATGCAACGGTCCAATATATTCAGATGGGTGACAAACTTGGGATTGGTGACCATCAGAAGAGGAGGATTTCCCTGTTTTATGGTCCATTGGATGGATCACCGGGTGAGCTCCACTCATGTATTTAGTCATGGTGCTCACATGATGTTTTTCACTATTTGATATCTCTGGCACTATGGATGGAATCATCTTGTCTTTATGAAGTAAGAACTCCTATCCAAAAGGTTAGCAAAAGCTCACTTGTTTATGTACTCTCAAAATTTGTATTAAATCTGAAAAAAAAACAATCTATACTTGAGATATTCTTAATTTTAAGACCGTTAAATCAAGAATTATGATAATGGTTTTTTTTTTTTTTTTCCCTTACACATATAGTGGGCCCCATGAATTGAACCACAAAACAGTGTTAAGTAAAAAGTTTCCCCACATCCAACCATGAACATGGTTGAGCACTGGATGGAATAGAATTTCCTGAAATTTGTAACAGTTGGATCGATTATCAGGGCCCACACATTTCTACGGTACGGATTTAGTCCACACACTTCTACGGTCAGGATTACTAAAAAGTAAAAACCTGCTCCCCTCACATTGCCAAACAAGGGCTGTCGAACCGAACAGTTTGAAAAGCTCGGTCGAGGATCACAATATTTCTCCCTTTCAAATCTCGATTGGAAATTCAAAAACAACCCTTTTTGAACTAAATGACCATACTACCCTTATCTCGGTCCTTGTTTTCCCTTGCCGTTGCAGTGTGCGTCTCACACAAAACAAAGGATTCGAGTTTTCAGTGAATGCAGCATCCAAAGCCGACCATACAGTGAAGACCATCTAAACAGTGGTTGCCCCCGACCATTAACGATGATGGATCAAACTTCCTAATTGGTTGGCCATGAAGGCCATATCCAATTGTGTCATCAAAGAGATGATGGTTATGATGGGAATGATCACGGGTCAATTCTATTTTTAAATCATATGAGTAATATCATGTTCTATGTACAACTCACTTTATGCTGTAATCTTTATGCTTATGCATATACCCCATTTGCGAAGACCCACCAAATATAGAAACAACCACTTGTCTTACCAATGGAAAAAACCTTTAATTACATGATAATCGGCTCATTTTAAATTCCAAGTAATCATGCATTGTATTGAATCACACTTAGTGCAATCTATAAATTTGATTAATTCAATCGTGTATATCACTAAAGTTAAGAGCCAAAATTATATGATTGCAGACATTAGTTTAATCATGCTATATACATTGTCATACCAATCAAAGGTAAGGCATAAAAGGGCATAGTTTTGATGGATAACTTAGTTAGCTTGGGACCACGGTTTGCATCCAGAGATTGAGAGTTCAAAATTACACTACTACTTTTGGGCCACATGGGATTTACCTAGCTTCCCCGGGGCCCGTAGGGATTATTATGGCTCAAAGGGCTGGGACACCATCTGTTTTTTTTCAAAAAAAAAAAAAAAACATAAGGGCATGGCGGACCTAGGATTTTTGTTTGAGGTTGGTATGCGATTATTGTTTTCTTCCTTATTTTGTCGTTTGATGGGGCGAGGACATCTATTTGAAATAGATGGTGTATTAACTAGGCAATGTTGTCATTGTTACCGTTGGGGCTACATTTGGGGGCGAGTGTCCCTAAAACTCAACACTTGGATTTGGTAGCGCGCACATTTGCAAAAAAAAAAAAAAATGTAAAGTGAAAGAAGCACTTTTCCATAAAAAAAGAAGTTTCACATTTGGTGTGGTCACTTTTTCATAAGGAAAAGCTCTAAAATAAATTAAAAATTTTCACAATTCCACATCAAAGCATTTTCGATTCAATGGAGTGAAAATAAATTTTCCTATAAAATGTTAATAAGGTAGTCTACAAACGGATTTTCGACAGCACTACATAATCATGATCTCAATATTAGATCATGATTCAAGATTTTTACAAATATAAATGGGTAGCTATGTCCTTATGAGCCCATTTTCGTCGATCAAAGCCACCCAAAGCAACATATTCCATATAAAAACATGATATAAATGGCTCAACCACATCACTCAACCAACTGGTCCATTCAATAACCTATCCCTCCTTTGGGATGTAATTTGATATTTTGATTTGAATCTTGTGAGCACCCACCTAAAATTTGATTTTGTGAAAGACGCACATAAATGCCCAGCCACGCTTTCACGCATGCGTACAGCACGTGTTACAGTCGTAACAAAATACAAAGACCCCCCTCTCTCTCTCTCTTTTATTCTCTTTCCTCATCTCTTCCCCGCCAAAGCCCTCTCTCTCTCCCCCTCTCTCTCTCTCTTCCTCTTTCTCGATCGACCGTCTTCGTCTCAAATCTCAGAAATCTGGGTTTTGATTTTTTCAATCTGCAGCTTTAGAATCTTCCATTGGAATTTCTCGGTAAGCTGGAAAAGCCCCTGCAATTCCATTTCTCTTTCATACAAATCTCTGTTGCTGGGTTCTTTCTTCAGTTCCTGACATCTGCTTCTCTTCCGATTCGAATCTCAGATTCGACATTTTGATCTTATGGTTTTGTGTCTGAGGAGGTGCTTTGGTGACTAATTGGCTTTGATTGGTTCGATTCAGCTGTAGATTCTTCAAAAGGGTGAAATAAAGTTTGGGTGAGTCTTTTGGTCTCTTTTTTGATTGGGTTTTAGGGGTTTTGTTGCTTGATTTCGCTCGTTTGGAATTGGGGTTGCGTCTTTTTTCATGATGAGTTTGTAGATTTCGAGATTGCGGATTTGAAAATTTGAATGGGAGTGTGAGCGTGGAGATTGTAGTTTTCTTTTTGATCTTTTTTTTTTTCCTTTGTTACTTTTACTTTTTTGTTACTTCAGTTTGAAGGATTAGCTGTTTTTTTTTTTTTATTGTTGGGGGTTTTTGATTTGATGATTTGGTTGTTGGTTGTGGATTCAATCAGGGTTTTTGAAAAGATTTTCTTGTTTTGTTTTTTTTTTTTTTTCGGTGTTTGCATGTTCCCTGAATAGCGATTGGTTTCTGAAATTTGGAAGAAAGGATTTTTATGCGTTAGGGGTGATGTGGACATCAGAAACCTCATTGGGTGGGATTTATTTTCTTGGAACGGAAACTCTGGGCGACCGTTCTTGGGTTTTCTTGCTCATCTAAATGAAGTAGAATGTGATGATAACCATCTCGTCTCAGTTGAATGGAATGCAATCTAAAGTGATGCTCCTATGTGTTGCATTTTGTATGTTGCTAGTGAGCCCAGGTTTAACTTCTGATCCAACCAAGAAATTGGTGCCGAGGACAAAATTTCAGTTCTGATAATATAATTTGGTTAATCTTGGCTGATGTTTAACCATCCTGAATGCGAACCATTGCTGCCTCTGTTTAAGACTGCTAAATATAGAAACTATTGCTCACTGGGTTGTCAAAGTTGCGGTTCACCTATCAAATGTCTCAGGTTAATGAAGGTTTTACCCACCTAGCCATAGAAACTTTTCTTAGTGGTTTCCTATAATAATTAAAAATGATCTTTTTTATGGAGTGTAGTTATTTTTCATCATTTTCAATATTTTCTCCTTTTTTTATTGGCTTTATTAATCAGTTAATATATTTGACTCCATAGTTCTTTGTTTTATTCTCATAGATCTTTTGCAAACTTGCTTCAGTTTTCTTTTTCAAGTCATTTCCATTTTCTTGTAAATTCATTTCTATTGTTTGTAGATAAAAATTGCGAATAATGGTCTTTAATATTCTGAGATACTGACAGCGAGCGTCGTGGAAGCAGATAGCCGGCCCAAATCTTTTGTCACATCTACAATATGAATTCTGAGATTCTGACATTAGGCGACGAAGGATAGACTGAATTGCAAAATAGAATTCATGTAGTTGACCCCAGCACTGTGGGGACACGGCTATGATGATGATGGTCTTATATATATATATATTTGAATAGTAACTTTTCTTTTTAGTTGGGTCCTCATGCATGTCCTTCACAAAAACTGGTATTCACTACCCCCAAGGGAGTGATGCCTTTACCATTGCACCGTTGGCATGAAATGAGAATGGTAATGATTTTACTGTGGAGTTAAAGATAGGATATCAACAGGAGGATATGAAAATATTGTATCCTCAAAAGCAGCATCACCGAAAAAGTTGACTTCGAAAGCACTAAATAAGGTGTTACATGGCAGAAAACCGAAGATTGATGCAATTCTCCCTGCTGCATGAGGATTGAGGATATCTGCCATTCCATTAGTTCCTTGGAAAGTGTAAGCAAAAGACACCAGTTGACCACTAAAAAGATCCCTAAGCTCATCCATAATGTTTACAAGTCTACTATCTCTTGTAGCTTTTGGAAAAAAAAGTCTTTTGGCAGGTCTACATGCATCTAACTCGCCTGCCTTTCAAGTTACTAATTGTCAAATCCATGTGGCCTGTTTTTCTGTTTTTTGAATGTTATGCTGTGTACCGATGTATGACTTGATGAAACATAGATGAATTGCCTCCCTAGTTAATTTTCATGCCCAATGTTCTAATAAAACTAGCGGGCCTCTGTTTGGTTTTGGAACTGGTGTGGAAATTGAATTGTTAATCTTGTGATCTGTTTGTTGATTTGTTTCAGAACTCTGTTAAATAGCTCCTAATGACTTCAACCAGAAAAAATAGGATTGCGAATAAGCGGTTCTCTAAAGTCAATGAGGAGTCTCCTGACAAAGATGCAGGCAATTCGAGCAAAAGTAGGCTACGGGTGAGTTGTGCTTGGCTTTGCTAAACTTGAAATTTTTGTCCAGAGATTGCCCAGATGGGTAATGCCGTGTTCCCTTTCGGCCCAGTCTTCATCATATACAACTGTCATTCGAATGATATTATCTTGTCACAGTGATCCGAATGATAGTATCACAGTGGGTTGTAGATTCTCTGATAATTTTTAGAGTAAATCATGCTCAACTTCATGGTTCTTAATAATTTCAATTATTTATTACACTGCTTTATGCTGTGTTTGACTCCCTTGTCATTTTGAGATGTTAAAAAAATCTTTCTTGAATTCTGGAACCTTGCAGTAGAGGTAACCCTGAAAACAAGGTGAACAGTTCCTTTGTTAATGGAATGACAAGGAGCCCTAATCAGTTTTAACAGCATCAGCATCATGTATGTTAGACTGCGAACCTATATAGGCGTTGTGCATGAGCATGATGTTGGGAAGTCCCATACCCTACATCGCCTAAGTAACAGGCTCGACATGTCTTAATATTCCTATGTGGGCCCTCCATCTATCAGCTTAAGCTTTTGGGTTGGTACTTGTTTCTTATATGGTATTAGAGTGGGTTTCGATTCTGTTGTTCTTGTGTAGCCCACATGGCCGTCGCTCTTGTGTAGCCCACATGACAGGCCTGTTCATGAAATCTGTTGGGCCTGCACGTAAGAGGAGTGTTGAGAAGTCCCACATCCCACATCGCCTAAGTAATAGGCTTGACATGTCTTAATATACCTGTATGGGCGTTCCACCTATCAGTTTAAGCTTTTGGGTTGGTAGATGGTTTCTTACATATGATGTGTCTTGGCATAAGCCTACAATAATAGACATCCTAACCCAAATAAAGTTCAACTGAGAAAAAGGAAATGGGCTTTCAAATTTTGTATCTACTTATACTAAACTTGATGGGTTTATAATAAATGTGACGAGTGATTGAAGGGTCATCAGCCATGAGATATTATATTGACCATCATACTTATGCAGAAGAGGAAGTTGTTAGACATGTCAGGATCTCAATGGAGCAAAGAAGAACTTCAGCGTTTTTATGAAGCTTACCGCAAGTATGGAAAAGATTGGAAGAAGGTTTGCCCTAACAGTTCTCTTGGTTTGATAACATGAATATAGGCCATATGTTATTCAATACTATATGGCATGTGCTTGATCTGCCAATATTTACTCTCCTTATGCTGGTGCTGTTATTTGTTTAATTGAAATACATAAATTGTGAACATTTGGAAAAGAAAAAGCTGTTTGTCTGCTATGACTTTATTAATTTCCTTTATTGGAGAGCTTGTTTTCAAGAATTTTGTTCTACTGTTGCAATTGTTTTGATTATTGTTTTTATGGACTTCCAGGTGGCTAGTGTGCTACGTAACAGATCAGCAGAAATGGTGGAGTCCCTTTACACTATGAATAGGGTAAGCATGGTCCTTGATTTCTATGCTGAATAATAAGCTTATCTCTACAAAGTTTCTTTAGGATTCCTTTAACATTTTTGGATATTGAGTTACAGATGTTCCAAGTATCGTGTGATATATTATATATATATTTTTTGAAGCACGATAATTTTATTAAAAACTTAACATTGTCATTAGCCATTAAAAATGTCTAATTATGTTAGTAAGAAGTTTTTTGTTCCCTCTCTCTCTCTCTAATGAGTTGTCATCAAAGAAGTTACATAATTGAAAATTGCTTAAATGGAATCATCATCATCATCACCATCACAACCTTGTCCAAACTATGTTCGGGTTGGCTACATGAATTATGTTTCTCCATTTCGATCTATCATCAGCCAAATCCTCAAATAAGTTACACTTCTTCAAACCTATTTTTACTATTTTCATCCATGTCCTCTTTGGCCTACTTCTTCCCCTTGGTGGGCTGTTAACCTGCATAGCCAAACATTCCTTATCGGTGTAGTTGCCGGCTTGCGTTGGACATGCCCAAACTATCTCAAACAAGTTTGTCTAATTTTATGCCCTATTGATGTTACTCCTAAATGCTCTAAAAAACGCTCAGTTCTAATTTTATGCTTCCTAGTTTTACCAGACATCCACCTCAAAATTCTCATATCTGCTACATCTGTTTTGTGCATATGTTGCTTCTTGATTGGTTAACATTCTGCTCCATAGATTGGTCTAATCGTTGTTCTGTAAGATTTTCCCTTCAATCTTGTTGGCACTCGTAGGTCACAAAATACTTCAGATGCAAGTCTCCACTTCAACCATTCCACTTTTATCTTATGTTCAACATCTTCATCAATCTCCCCGTCCTTACTAATTATTAAGCCAAGGTAACTGAAAGAATCTCTTTGCAGGGTATCTCATGGGCTTCAATTCTCACAGTTTTTTCAGCTTTTTCTATATGCCCACTGAAGTTGCAATCCATATATTCCGTCTTTGTGTGGTTTATTTTAAAGCCTTTGGATTCTAAAGCCTCCTGCCATCTGTCAAGTTTTTGGCCATCCCATGAGGCCATAGCCACAGCTAAGAGGTTCATATTATTATTATTATTTTACTTCATTTTTTTCCCTTTTTTTTTTTTTGGTTGAAGTTCCTATTTCTGAAAGGCTCTATAGTGATTAAAAATTTCTTAAGGATTTTTGCAATTTAAGGGAGGTTTTAGAGATAACTAAGGAAAAAAATACGACTAGAGTGTTTGTCTGTATGTATGGAATTTGTTTATGCATTAAATTATTTATTTTTATCTTTTTTGGATTTTTTTGAATGAATACTTTTTTTACTCTAAGAGACATCCTAACTATGTAAGGTTGATGATTTATATATTTTTTTAATTTTTTGATTTAGATATAGAAATAAAGAAGAAAAAACCCACCAGAACTTGTTTATTTTTGCTAGTACTGTTGACATCTTAAATGTTTTAACTATTCACACGTATCATTTGTAATATATTATTATATGTCATGGTGTTCTTCAGAAGATCGTATCCTAGTCTTATTTGTTATTCTACCTTTGTTTCCATTGATGGAAAAAGGATGGATTGTGAATAATTACTTTTTTATTTTATTTTTATTGTTTCTTCATTTTCTATAATCCAATAAAAAAATCCTACTATTTGCGTAAGATTTTTGATATGATTTGATTCGGTTCATCGCCTCGAATGATTTGCAATAGGATTTCGATTTCCAAAACAATGGATAGAATTTCTAGTGATATAATTTGTTTTGGAGAGTCTCACATTCATGACCCTTTCCATTGAATGTTGAAGTGATTCCACTTATGCGATTAGGTGGGTTGGAGGTTCTATCGATATTTGAATAAACGGATTAATATTGTTATTTTATAATCGTGCAACGGCGTACGACCAGTATGATAATAAGGGGTCCAATACACACCTACCTTAGTTATTAATGGAGAGAAAAAAAATTAAATTCTAACATTTTTCAATATTCGGGGTTTTTTAGGGATATTTTTTCAAATTCTTTTAACCTCATTTTCAATTCGCACTGATATCTGATGTGTATTGCCACCAGTGACACATCACTTTGGCCGCTGGTTCATATGCTCACAGCAACCGATGTTTTGATCTTTGGTCCCATGTCTCGTTTAGAGAATTGGGGATTCACTTTCACTTGTGTTCCCAAATTGGAAGCATCCTCCTTTTTTTTTTTTTCGTTTCCTAGGAGATCAGAACTTGCTCTTGGCTGGTGCCTGGTGGTTGGGGAACATGTAATAAATGAGAGAGATGGGAGTCTATGTGTTGTGTCTAATCCTAGAATGGTTCCAAGATTATTTTAAGTATGTGTCTAATTACACTTTCAACGAAATTACAAAAACACCCTTGCATGAAATAGAAAATTCCGATCAAAGCCATGTTTTGCCACATAACACCATAAAAGAGTATTTTGAGAGAGAGAGAGAGAGAGAGAGAGAGAGAGAGAGAGAGAGAGAGAGAGAGAGAGAGAGAGAGAGAGAGAGAGAGAGAGAGAGAGAGAGAGAGAGAGAGAGAGAGAGGTGCCCTGTCTTCACTCGATTTTGTTACTCAGTGAATGTAGTTTTAACAGGTAAATAAGAAAGGAAATCTGTTTCTTTACTGTAGTTGCACAGCTTGTATCTTTCCACTTTTATGCATGTTCGTCGGCCCACTTTGCTGGACTTACTAGGTCCCTATATTTGTGCGTTTTTGTTCTGTCAGAAGTCTTTCTTCATGGATCAGGGCACAATATAGCTCAATAATGTACAATGAATTGTTTTCTTTTCGGAATGATACAATTAAATTTCTTACTATACATATAGTTTCTCTAAATATATTTTAATGTTCTAGATGATGGACACAGTATATTGTTAACCAGTGTCCTGCATGCAATTGAGCTGTTCTAGCATGGTAGTCCGCTGGACTGTCATTTCACATTTACATTACTAAGATATTCCATTATTAAAGAAATTGAAAATTTTGAAAAGAATGGGAAAGGAACTCATAGTTTAGAGAGAGGGAGATAAATAGAAAGATGGCCATAACTAGGTCTCTCTAATCCTATATCTTAAAGAGAATCGAATAATGTGATCAGTTCTTTTCTTTTGGCCGATATGTATTGGCTACAATGGATGAGCACATTTCCCTTTTTTTTTTTGTAGATCAACACAATTTGTTGCCCACCCTGTGCTGCATATTTTGCGTCTTTCTTTTAACCATGATCTATGAAGTATGAATTACAATGAGTGCACACATCTTAATACTCATGGTTTTACCAAGATCATGCCTATTATCTCTTTGCTGCTTTTTAATATATTTCCTTCTGATGGCTAGACTCTGTGTCAGGAAAACAATGTCACTGCTTCTATGACTTGTAGTTTCATTTTCCCCATTTTGATGTGGATTGTCATGACCCTGAGAGCTTAAACTTATCTTTTGATTACTTTTTCATTGGATGAAATAGTTCTTCAATCTTCATTAATATTATATATTTTGGCCACATCTTCTTATTGAAAGTCAAGTGTGAAACATACGTTACGGTTTGAAACAGACTTTTCAGTTATCATATTATTGAATCCAATTAATATATGCACACATTATTCTTTATATAAATATAACTTATGATTTGTAGATATATTACCCGCTTACTTGGTGAAACTTGATTGTCTGAACTATGTCATATATTTCCAGGCTTATTTATCCTTGCCAGAGGGCTTGTCATCTGTTGCTGGACTAATTGCAATGATGACCGATCACTATAATATGCTGGTGAGATTTGAATTTCTGTTTTTACATTGTCTTAACATTGGCTTTTGTTTTTGTAACATTGGTTTTTGTTTTTGGTGATAGTGAGTGGTACTCTTTGGTGCTGTTGTTGGTTCTAATATTTGTTCATTCTTACTGACTTCAATGGTCTTGGCGTCTAGTGACTGATTGCTTTTTTTTTATTTGGTAAAAGTCTAGTGACTGATTGTTAGGATGCTTAATATAATTTCTGGTGTTCTAAACTGAATTGCAGGCATTGTTTTCTAGATTGGGCATTTTTAATAAATTTTTTGGGCACTTTAATATAAATAAAAAATATGGTGTATGGAATAAAGGTGTAGGTCAATGGTATTATATCCACTTACACCACATGTGTCAAGGTCTGATGCAGCCCAATAGGGGCTTCTGCAAAATTCTTGGATCATGGGCGAGATCCTTGTCGAGGCTCATTGTGTCAAAGCCCATTGGACCCAACAGTTTATTGTAGGAGGCTCAAGCTCAATTAACTGGGGAAATTTTCTTCTGCGAGCAGACTGCATACTGTCCATACTCCATACGCAGTCTAGCACATGGGGCTTATTTAGAAGCATGCCTATCAGTGGGGGTATGTCTTCTTTTTCTCTCTCTAGATGGAAAGATCTCCTTATAGATAAGGGTCAACAAAAAAATAGGCCTGTCAGATAATTCTAGCCCTTGATTTAACAGCTTTAAAGTTTAAGCATAAAGTGATATTTTTTTTTTGGTGGGGGGGGGGGGGGGGGGGGGGATGGAATTTGGAGGGAGAAACTAGTGCGGAACGGAAGGGAGATGTGGACGGGCAAGGATTAGAAGATGAAAGATAGGGGGAAAATCAGGGATTACTTGAAAAATTGGGCTTTCACCGAACTCCGATTTTGGAGGTGTTACTAACCTAGGCTCTCACCAAACTCCAAAAGGGAGGAATTAGAGATCTCTAGGAGAACTAGAAGAAAACACGGGGAAGGATCTTTTTTCATTATCAATATTTTTTTTTTGTCTGCCTACTGAAGACAAGAGGCTTTACATCACTTATATAGGAAAATAATAAAACCTAAAATTAATCCGGACCATCCAAACACATTGATGGTCAGGATTAAAAAATCCAACATAAGCCATAAAATAACATGAAATAAAACTCTAAATAAGCTAAAACATGAAAATTGATGGGGCTGGGCCCAAAGAGCTTTGTCAAGGTAGATGGGTTGGGCCCCATTGGCGGGTCGACTCATGGGGACCACAGGTCTGTCTTGCATGAAAATCCACGTTCAGGTGTCCCAAGGAGTTTGTGTGTGATTCACTTTATAACGCCTAGGTGAAGATGTGTGGGCTGATTCATGAACCGACCGACATGATTGATTGCACGAGATATATCTGGCCATGTGAAAGTAAATGAGATTGCCAGCAAGTTGCCGGTAGATTGTTGGATCGGCCAGGTATTTCACATTTAGTTTGGGGGGAGTGTCATCATGCATGGTATTCTGAAGCCGTGCTTGGGCAATGAGGTCCTTGGTAGATTTATATTGATTAATAAAGAGCCCCACCTTTGAGTTTGTGCACTTCCAATTCTAGAAAATATGTTAAATGGCCTAAATCTTTCATGTGAAGAGACGCATAAAGTTCCTTTCCAGTGGGAGAATACCATCAGGATGACCCCCCTTTTCCTTCGTCGCACTTCAAATGGAGGAACCATCCTACTTGTGGATGTAGATGACATCATTATTTCTGTACATCCATATGAAACAAAGGCCATGACTGGAAAGCAACAAGATCTAAAAGAATCTGGACTGTAGTCTTCTTCGCAACTGGAACAAAAGTCTCATCATAGTCAACTCCATATTATTGGCGATTGCCCAAAGCCACTAGATGAGCTTTATGTCTGTCCAATGACACATCTGGCTTTAGTTTGTCAAAGTAGATCCATCGGCATCCAATAGGTTTGACATGAGATGGACATGGAATAATGTCCTTTGTATTAGTTTGTTGGAGAGCGTTGTGTTCTTTTTTCATAGCCTACTGTTGACAATCATACTTTACAACCTGCGAATGTGTCAGGTATAGATGTTGATGATAAAGTGACAAACAATGATGAATGAGAGAGTGAACCGTAACGATCTGGAGGACGGATGGTGCAAGTGGTCCTTAGAAGCACCGGAGGATCATGAGCAGGTGAAGGAGGCCTGTTTGCAGGAATAATTAGAGTCTGACACCTTGTGTATACGGCTCTAGGTTTAAACCTTGTTTTGGAAGGAGAATCAGAAAAATGTAAGTAAAAAAGGATATGTTTTCAACTGTGGATGAATAAAAAAATATCACATTATGCGAAATACCTATGTGGAGGACTTGAGGAGCATAACAAAAATATCCCTTTTAGTGAGATCGGTACTGGGTAGACAAGAATAGCACATTTCACCAATTGTGCAAAGAGCTTATCTCTCTCATGGGATGGATGAACAACAAAACACAACCAAAAGTATGAAGAGGAGTGTAAGATGCGTGCACACCATGAAGACGAAAGTATGGAGATTGATTTTGAAGCTTGGGTGAAGGAAGACAATTAATACGATGCACAACTGTATATAGGGCTTCAACCCAAAAGGTGGATGGAATGGATGATTCAAAGAGTAAAGTCCGAACAAAATCAAGAAGTTGTCGATTTTTTTTGTTAAGCCACTCATTTTGTTGTGTAAATGGACATGTTTGCTGAGAAATGATCACTTTGGATTGAAGTAACTCTTAAAATTGTTTGAACATGTATTCCAATTCCCCAGCCCCGCCCGCCCACCCCCGCCCCCACCCCCACCCAAAACGGTCAAATACTTCAGCCTTCAGGTGAAGCCAACTATCTAGCCAAATAGGGAGTATCTCTTACAGCTCTAATGATTTGGCACATGTTATCCTTTCTAAGTTTGTAGTTGTTTCATTTGCTTTCTTAAGGTTGTTTTATTGTTGTCCATTGCTTGGGGCTTTTCTTGTTTGGGAGTGCGGCTCCCATCAATGCACTTTGTATGCATCAATAGATTACAACCATTCACAACAAAAAAACAAGAGGAAAAAAGAAATAGGTTTTTTCATCTCTGCAAGTGACTACTGTACCTTGAAGTTTCATTTGGTTTTCTTAAGGTTGTTTTACTGTTATCTGTTGCTTGGGGGCTTTTCTTGTTTGGGAGCATGGTTCCCATATATACACTATGTACGAATCAATAAAATTCAACCATTCACAAAATAAAAAAAGAAAAAAAAAAAGAAAAAGAAAAAGAAAAAAGGAAAAGATAAAAAGGAGAAAAAGAACACAGGATTACTCATCTCTGCTAGTGCCTCCTGTACCTTGCACATTGTCAATACTTGCATCATATTTCTTTGGGAGGTGGAGCATGGTCCTCATTTTTTTGTACATTATCCCTTCGCTAGCTAGTTTGAGACTATTTCCTTAGTGGTTTTGGAGTCATTGGGTGATGTGGCAGTTGGTTCTCTCTCTCTCTCTCTCTCTCTCTCTCTCAATCCTGGAGGCATGCTTTCCTTCATGTCAGGCCAGTGGAACAAATTGACTTTCCAAAATCAGTTGGATAGGACAGAAGCCGTTGCTACTAAGGCTCGGATAAGAATAATTTTATGAGTTATCTGTACAAAAGATTTGCTCGAATTTCAGTGTGTTGGGTGGAATGGTGCAGCGTTGTCATTCTGGATTGATGAGGCTTGTATTTGTTTTGTGTGTGATCTTTAGGCATGTACTTTATTGCCATTTTGGATTACTGGATTTTTAATAAAGGATTAGTAGCATTCAATGGAAAAAAAAACTCTCATTACTTATAATTTTGACCTGTGTTGTGAGTGTATTTGGCGTAGATATTCGTACTGTTTGGGAAACTCTTTTTACTAGCTGACAAAAAATTTGCTTTTATCTGAAAATTTGCGATTTAATGTTCCATGATCACTGTTTATTCAATGTTACTATGTCTTGTTTCACAACAATTATTATTCTACACATACGTTAATATTTAGCATTGACATGCTTTACAATTGAGTATGCCAGTTAATATTTAGCATAGTCATGCTTTACAATTGAGTTTGCCAGTTAGCCTTTCAATGTCCTGTTTCACATGGACATGCTTTACAATTGAGTTTGTCAGCTACCCTTTCAATGTCCTGTTTCACAACAATTATTATACTACACATGCATTAATATTTAGCATGGACATGTTTTACAATTGAGTATGCCAGTTAGCCTTTCATCCTATTTATTAAATAATTTGAGGCCTATTCTGTTCTGCTGTCTGGACATGCTTTGAAATTGTTGACTTCTAGTATAATTTTTCATAGCGACACTTGCTGCTTGGAATGGTTATGCATGAGTCTGAAGCCAAATGGATTGTGACTGGCAGGAAGGGACTCAAGGTAGCGAGAGTGAACGAGAAAGCAATGATGGAGTATCTACCTCACATAAGCCTCAGAGACGTCGGGGAAAATTACAACTGAGTGTTGCAAAAGGATTGAATGGGCCTTTTCTTGACTTGTTGCAGTGCCCACCAGCTCCTTCTTATGGATGCCTGTCATTACTAAAGAAGAGGCGTTCTGGTGGTAAAATCTTATTGATATAGCAAATAGTGTTATCTCTTGTTAATATCTTTTGATTATTGTACATTGTTATTATTATCATACTACCTTCATGAAATGACTTTTCATTTACTGGTGCTAATTCATGTCATAAGCTCGTAAGACTATTTGTCTTTATGTAATTATTTACTTATTGTAAAAATTGATTGATAGACATTATTTGACAGCTTTTGTTAATAAAAATGGTTTCATTTTTTTTATTGGTAACTTATATATTTCATATGTAAGTGCATGGGTGGAATAATTCTAAATGCTTGAAACTTTCAAGGCTTTGTATATGCTGACTTAAACGTCTCTGCAGGTGGCCGACCAATTCCTGTTGGGAAAAGAACTCCTCGCTTCCCTGTTTCGTATCCATGCAGTAAAGATGAGAGGGAAAAGATTTTTTCGGCCAGTAAACGAGGTTTGAAAACAGATAAAGATTCTTCAGATGATGATGTTGCCCATGTGGCAGCATTAGCATTGGCAGAGGGTTTACATCGTGGAGGCTCGCCTCAGGTTTCTCGAACACCTAGCAGATCAGAGCACACGAGACCCTCACCAATTCAGAATGGCGAAAGGAAGGTAATTATCTTGATAATTTATATAGATTGAAACATTAATTCAGCCCTTTTGATTGAACATGTGGGGCCCATCTTTTTTGGTGATTGAAACTGTCATGTAGTAGGCCCTACCGCTGAAGAGAGACTGCTTCCAAATCTTCCGAATCTGATGATCCTATCTTTTTATTGTCTTCCTTTTTGAAGGCAGAATGGTGGATATATTTGTCTATTGTGCAAACCACCAATTGGATAGTTGGATCACTTAATATGGTTGACAATAGAAAATGACCCATCCCATTGTGGGTCCTACTAGATGAAGTGATTAAATTACTGTAAGGTGTGTGCCATCGTGTTGTATGCGTTCACTAACAAATGCCTTTCTACCTAACTGAGCATCTCATGAAATCTAATTATATCTTGCTTGTCTTGCTATTATTTCTTAGATAACGTCATATAATAAAATCTAATTGTATTTTTTTCTTGGAATTTAGCATGATGAATCAGAGGTGGCCAGTACCAAGGTCATTGGTTCTGCAATATACGAAGAAAGGTTTGAAGGTAGTTTAGGGAGCAGGGAAGCTGATAGTGGAGATTTTTCGAGAGAAGCTACAGAAGGTGCTGGTAGAGTAGAAATTGAAAAGCAGGTGAAGAAGGTTCAAGGAAAGAAGCCAAAAGTCCAAGCAATGGGAAATGATCATTTCGATGACATAAGGGAAGCATGTAGTGGTACCGAAGAAGGGCTTGCCTTGAGAACCGTGAAAGATGAAATTGAAACAGAGGTTACAAATGGAAATGTTGCACGGTCCTCTCCCAAGGGCCCTCGGAAACGAAGCCGGCAATTGTTCTCACGAGGTATGTATTGCATCCATTTTTTAACCTATTCCATCCACATCATGGAATTTTTTTTTTCATTCCTGGTGGAGTAATTAATTGATTAATTTGTTTATTCTTTTGCTTCTGTATGTCTCATGTATTTCTTTGGTTTTCTCTGGGAGACTCTATTCTAGTGCCATTTCATCTTCTTATTATGGGTTTTGATTGGAATTAGTCTTGTATCTCCTTTGGTGTGTGCGTATGTGTGTGTATATATATATTTGTGGTGCCCACTGTTGGTCCATCTAAATGGACCACAAACGGGACCCCCTCCCTTAATTACACCAAATCCATGGGGTTAACACCCCTCCAAATGGACTGGGCCCACGGATCGATTGCATACCCATGCGAATGGACTGTGAAGCTGTTAAACTTGTGGGCCCGGGCGAAGATGGTAGGATGATCAAATGTGCCCCAAACTTATTTTGCATTTGGATATCGATGGGTTCTTCATCTACTTGGGACAAACCTTTAAAATCTGAACCTACTGAAGTAGGGAAAGGAAAGAAAGAAAGAGAAAGAAAGGGGGAAAAAGAAAGAGAACCCTAAACCTTAGCTTTCTCTGAAACATAGTTGAAATTCAGGAATTACATTTTGGTTAATTCCAATGGCTAGTTTATAGTTCAACCAAAGGTATTAACCTAAACCAGGAAACCTAATTACATCATATTAGGAATTCTAATCACATCAGAATAGGAAACCTAATCACCTCATGAATCTAACATGAAATGAGACATTAAATTCAATGATAATCTAAGACAACCTTATCCTTAGAATAATTATTTAATATCCCGAGAAATTATTAATTGGTCCCTAATTTTCTCAACAAAACACAAACTCAAAGTAGCAAGGAGGTATTTGGGAGAACGAAGAAAGAAAGTTGGGGTAGGAAGCAAGATTGAAGGGTGGGATTAGATAAAGGAAGGTAGAGATTCGATGCAATGGGAGTAAAGGGAAAGAGGAAGTTGAAAAAAGTGTTAAGTTACAATTATGGATGAAATTAGGAATAAGTTTGCAAGAAGAATTCTATGGGTACTTTCAATTGCAGGAAAAGGAAAAGGAATGTCAATCAGCCATTTGAAATGGTTTGGGCATGTACACAATGCCTGCATCTGCTCTTTCACAACGTATCAAAGGGTTACTACTTAATAGTTTAAGGAACTAGTAGAAGTGAGACCAGTTACGACCTTGAACAAAGTAGTGAGGAAAGACATGTTAGACTTTGGTGTTAGGTAATAATGGCCTCACATAAGGTGAATTGGAAAACAGAACTTACATAATTGACCTCTTATACCTATGGTCTTTTCTTCATCATTAATTTACTATCATACCATTCAGAAAAAAAAGAAAAAAAAAAGAGAGAAATATGCCCTCACACACTTTCACACACATGAATGTGAGAGAGAGGTTATTTGGCCTGAGCTTGTTTTTCTATGAGTAGAATGCTTTGAGCTGATCCCAGATGGATGGGATACGGCCTAGATGAGGATGAATTCATGTTTGGGAATGTGTTTCTGCTAAGGGTAATGACATGATTTATCTATTCTTGTCCTCTTTGTTTGTATTCTCTATGCTTGTCCTTATTCTAGCTTTGTTATTTCTTCATGAGAGTATATTACAATTGAATACTCCCTTTTAATTCTCTGTGTATGTGTGCTTTTTTGTTTGCATCTCTGTAGTTATAACTTATAAGGTAGCGTTTTTCTTTTAACATTCACTATGACATTATCCGAGTTGTGCTCAACTTATTTCTTAGTTCTATATTGGTTTGACTGCAATTGTTAACCATTTTGCACATTAATAAACTTTCTAATGTCTTTAATTGAAACTTATATATATATATATATATGGATTCACACACACATATGTATAGGTGATTTACTCTGAAATGCTTTTCAGACATTTTTTTTATTAAATATCTTTAATCTTGGTCCATTTTTTTTAAAAGATAGGAAAATGATTTTTATGATCTCCCGTTCTATTGTTTGTATTGTAGATGAAAGCTCTGCTCTGGATGCCTTGCAAACTTTGGCAGATATAACTTTAAATTACCATGTGCCATTGTCTGCTGGTGATTCTGGTAAGATTTTATGTTTCTTATCTTTTATTTAGTTTAAATGTAGGGCTTTTTTAAAGGAACCAATGGATTATGACTTCTGAATCAATATCAGAACTTGTATTTGGTCTTTTTTGGCCCTTTCCCCTTTCATTTTGTGTCTGCTAATGTTCTGCAATGTCTTGCTTTATAACTCGATGGATATTTCTCTTATGTGTCTTATTCCCGGTTTTTCATTACTTCAATCTCTCTCTCTCTCTACACACACACACACACACACCCAACAGGATCCTATGTACACCTTTTTTGTACACACTCGTGTGAACCTAAGAATGGGGCCCACCTAATGGTCCATCTGAATGGACCACACACAAGGAATCCCTGAATTACACCGGATCCATGGGGTTTATACCCATCTAAATGGACTGGATTGTTGGGTTGACTGTGCACCCATTTTGGACAATTGAAACTAGTGGGCCATTGATCATGGGGTTATGATGATTGGATGGGGTCCATTTTTTGTGTATGGGTAGGCCCCAACTAGATCTTTTAACAAACCCCACCCACCCCGCCGAAGGCGTGCCCCCACCCCCCCCCCCCCCCCCCCAATTCCCATGTGATCCTCCAAGTAGGCCCCACAGCAAGGTGCGCATGGAGTGATCCATGTGCACTGTGCACATAGGATCACTATTTTGTATATATATTACCCATTGAATTTCATCCACTCCCTGTTGTTAGGCTTGCTGGTGGGCCCTACTTAATTCATTGCACTAGGTCCCTAGTCTCTGCATGTGTGATAGTGAATTATCGGAAATTGCTAGGCTGGAAGGTCCACTTGAGCCCCAAATGCACCCAACATTTGGTCCCGTCGGATTGTTAATGCAAAATATTGAAAACAAGCTGTTTACCTAATGACAATGGAAATTTCAACTCTGATGGCTTTAACACCTTGGTTAGAACGATCATATGATCCCTACTACTTGTATGGCTCTGTTGGGTGTAGACCTTTCCATTGTTACCCTTATGATTAACATGCATCTACGTGGGCTCCAGAAGCGAAGGCCTGTTTATTATATGTGGAGCACTACAAATTGCCCTGGTGTTTTAGGGCAAAAATTGCCTTTGATGGAATCCATCTGGATGCATGATAATCATGGAAGGCTGTTGGATAGAAAGATTTGGATGAGACCTAGCAGTGTGAGAAATTTCATCTCTGTTGGATCATCCTAACCCCTTTGTCCTTCGCCCTAAACGTAATGGTTTTAGAGGCTTCATTTTGTTAGGATTTCAATCTAATACTGGGTAAAAGTTGGATGCAACAGTGGTTGTGAAGGGACTGGATTGCGTCATGGTGGTGCCCACGCCCAAAAAAATAGGGGCAGGAAAGGGGCTTTCTAAAGAAGGGGTGTTTTTTTTACCTTGAATTCCCCAACATATAGGAGAGACAGAAGGGTGCGAGGGGGTGAAATTTTTGGATTGGATCATGCCGTGTAATGACCCATGGAATGGTTTGATCCAGTTGTGAATGTCATCCCTATATTAGTGATCTTCAGGTCCATTGCCTTGATATCCGATGGTTTCAGGCTTTCAGCCTTTTATATTGGGCCCATATTTATGCATTTCACGTGAAATGCATTACACCAATGGCACGCTTGATTGTATATGGTCATTCTGTGTGCGCGCTTTCCTGTTCTCAGCCTCTACTGCTTTTCTCGTCTGAGCCTTTCCTTCTTGTCGATTAATATTACTGTTGTCTTTTATAGTCTTTGAGACTGTCTTTTCTTCTGCATGTTTCTCTAGAATCATCGATCAGGATCAAGGAAGAAAAAAAAGAAAATAATACTCATGTGAAGTCTAATGTTTCTGAAGCTATGTCCGCAAATCTCCGAAGAGAGAAGCCTAAAGCATCCAAAAATAAAGCGAAAGGTCATTCCTCGATGGTTGAAGTTGACATCAATGCTCCAAAAGAAGTGGACAAGGACTCTTCGCTCAATGTGTCTGCTACTGCAGAAGGAAAGCAGCAACATTACCAGGCTACTAGTAGAATACAGAAAAGGAAACGGAAGTCTTCGACTGCTAAAGTAAGGTCTTAGGGAAGTTATTACCTAGGAGCCCTTTAAATGTTCTCACATTCACAGGCAATTTGTGAGGAGAATTCCTGTGAACCTCAACCTGGAGAAACTCGTTGATCCTCAGGCTTTCTTTTAATCATATTCAGGATGGTAGTGTTTTACTGGTCTAAGACCATTGTTTAAGGGCCATGGCTCACTGTCACAATGCATGACTTGAATTTTCATGAGGAAGAATCTGAGCCCTTCAATCTACAACCTGTAAATAGATGGTTAAATACGATGCATGTTGGTAGTTGGCATTCAACATTTCGTATGACTCCGATCTTCCAACTTTGGTTGGTTTTTGGCATGATTTATCAACAGTGACCAAATTGGTTGATGGTCTACATAACAGAAATATGCTTTCTTCTTATTCACATATGGACCCTAGGCCAGAAAATACTATTCATATCCTAGTGTTGAAGATCATATGGTTCCTCTTAGTGAGATTAATGTGCATCTCATCCTGTCATTAAATAATTTATTTTGACACATCCAATTGATATATTTCCCAATTGTAGATGTTGAAGACTGAAGATTATGGTGATTCTATTCTGAGTGAATCTCAGAGGGCTGCTGAGGTAAGCATCCCTTGGTATCATGTTTTACAAGAGGCATAACTGTTCTTGTGCTGAATCAATTGCATCTTATGTTCTTGGTTTCTTGAAAAATTAATGTCGTGATCACTGCAGTCACTATATTGTTGCCTGGATTCTTTGAAATGAGCAATACATTACGTATAACACGCATCGACATGGGTCCAAGTTCAATTGGGTCCAACTCTGATAATGTGCACGATCCACTTTTAGGGGTCTGTTTGGCTCTTTTGGTCCCCTTTGGGCTTGATTGGATGGACAATTCTTATTAAGGTTCTGATCTGAATCCCCATTAAACTCCGACAGTGTATTTTCAAATTTGAGGTCCACTGTCAATCCATCTTGACCATCAAAAACTAGATTTGATGACCATCAGCCAAAACTAGATTTGTGCCATTTTTCTTGATTGAGCACTGATTAGGATGGACCAAAAATCCTTGTGACCGATCAATTTGATCCATATGATCAAGGGCTTGAACAATCACATGATCAATTGGATCTAGGCCATACCTTCCTCCGTCGGAGCGTATGATTGTGGTTGCTAGGGTTGGGCACTTGTGCGATCACAACCTATATATACCTTATTGTACTTTTTTGGTAATTACAAAAAGGAGAGATTTTGTTGGATCAAAATTACAATTAGGTCCTGAAGTTCGCTTACAGATAAAGCCATTCTCTGTTTCATAACTCCTCACTTTGTCAATTGTCGAATGGACCTAGTGTTTAATATCATCCAAATAAGTATCTCTCCAATGTGACCAGCATGAATCTTTGGTGATAACATTGCTTCTCATGGGTCAGTCTTCGTTTTTGAATTAATGTTCTAATTTCTTGGGTTCTTCCTTAAATCATGTGTCATTTCTCGATGTTTACTCGATCTCATTGTCTAAACTCTGGATTTTGCTGATGTCGTACTTGTATTTAGACAATTGCTTTTACTTTAGATATTGTATATTGGAAATATTGCTTTTGTTATATTGTTCATATTGCTGTCTTAACTCAGCATGTCAATTCATATCATGTCTTCATTTGTTACAATAATGCTTCTTGGCCGGATGCTTTTTATAGGCCTCAACTGAAGAAGTGAAGAGATTGACCAGTAAGGCCAAACGCATCAGTCAGACTGTTCCGCCACCAAAACAGGGGGCATCAGTAAGACAAACTGAGTTTTCTACAGATTCTGATGCGAGAAGGACTGGGGCTCCTTTGACTGAATCAACTGCACATGCATCTGCAATTAACCAAATATATTCACAAACCAAATACAGGAGTAGGCGAAAGATGGGTCTCGGAAAAATATTCCAGGAGCCCAGGTCTTCTGAGAATGTTGGAAATGTTCGACCTAATAAATTGTCACGTTTGGTCCATGACAAAGCACTTGATCTTAAGGTCAGTGATGTCCAAGATGCTTTCCATTGGCAGAAACTATTATCTCTTGAAGTTCTAACAAAGTTAAGTTTAATGTTGCAGAATGGGCTTTCTCATTGCTTGTTATCACAATTGCTACGTCGCTGGTGTGTTTTTGAATGGTTCTACAGTGCAATTGACTACCCATGGTTTGCTAAAAGTGAATTTGTGGAGTACTTGAACCATGTTGGACTGGGTCATATTCCAAGGTTGACTCGTGTTGAATGGGGTGTCATACGGAGGTATTTTTCCTTCGACAGACTCCAGGATTAGTTACATTAAGTGGCAACAAATGTACCTTATGTTCTTTTTCACTTTCTTTTTTTTTCTAGTTCTCTTGGCAAACCTCGGAGATTCTCCAAACAGTTTTTACAGGAAGAAAGGGAGAAACTCGAACAATATCGTGAATCAGTTAGAACACATTATGCAGAATTGCGTGCTGGTACTAGAGAGGGTCTCGCAACTGATCTAGCTCGGCCTTTATCAGTGGGACAGCGTGTTATTGCTTGTCATCCCAGGACAAGAGAGATCCATGATGGTAGTGTCCTCACTGTTGACCGGAACAGGTGCAGGGTTCAGTTTGACTGGCCAGAACTAGGGGTTGAGTTTGTTAAGGTGATATTCTTTTGACTTTGTACTGCTCATTGTGCCCATATTACTATGTTCATCTCATCTAATGAGTTAGTAATGCTCCTTTTCAATTCTGAAGCATGGAGTTGGTAAAGTTCCACCTTTTCAACAGAGAAGGCAAGTAGCTCAAGTGAACACATGAACACAAGTCTCAATCTAGAGTGATGCCCTAGACATACTGTGATTTATGCAGGCTGGAATGTTCTTGGCCAAGTTGGTCATGATTTCTCTGGCCCTTTCCTAACATTGTCTGAGAATTCCTACGTACCAGATTGTATGATATCCAGAATCTATGCAGTCATTGATCAGGAGTTGTGAATTGTGATACCTTGATTACAATGCATCAATGTACTCGACCAAGTTGGTCAGGACTTCGCTGGCCCTTTCCTAACCTAGTCTGAGAATTCCTACGTACCAGATTGTATGATACCCAGAATCGACGCAGTCATTGATCTGGAGTTGTGGTACCTTGATTACAATGCCTCCACTCATTGGAGTGTGAGTTCAAAAATGCATTAGACAACCCCAACAACAACATTGCAGTTTACAACCTGAAATCCCTCCAAAAAGAGTAGGTCCAGCCCCCAAATAATATTAAAGAAGTAGAGTATCGAACTATCGATGCAAGATGATGTCCAGTAAGTCAACCCGACAACTTGCACCTTGATGATAACAGTCCACAGTCCACACGAGTCTGTACACTCAGAATTGATCCAAACAACTAACTCATCCATGGAATGATGATCCTACAAAAAACTAGGTTTTCTAACCATGGTATAAAACCGCGGTCGCGGTCACCATTGTGGTCGACCTTGAAAATCGTTATGATGTAGCATCGCGTCGCGGTTTGCATTCCATCGCGGTGTGAATTTTTATAAAAAAATCCCAAAAAATCCGAAATATTATAAAATGCTAGAAAACAATGTTTGTTTTCTGTTAGTAAACACTTTAGAGCAAAGTATCGGCCCCTCTAAGTCATAACATCTTGTATCATTGTCTTATCTGAAACTTATAAAGTCTGTTCTTAATTAAATAGCTTTACATGTATTTATTAAAACAAGTTGAAATGTCACAAATTTTATAGTATGCATTGCTACATAATTTTGAACTAAAGTATTAAACACTCAAAGTCAAGAAGCTAGCAGTAGCAGTGCAATACTCAGTTACTCAATCACCAAATAAGTTGAAAGTGAATTTCAATTTTCAAGTAATGTTTACTACTACATCAAGATGAATGAATTAATTATAACAGCGGATTATGGACATAGGGAGATATTGTGGTTGAGAAGGGAGGAGGCCTTCACCAAAATCTTGCAAATCACTTGAGTCTTGGTGAAAAAGAGACTTGGGAAGCTCTAGCACAATCCTAGGAGGCTCCACAAATGTTTTGGGAATGAAAGAAGTGAAAGAACGAATGGGAAAGGAAATTAAAAAAATTAAAAAACCCATTGTCGGCCGTTATTTTGTACCCTTTTTTTTTTGGGGAAAACCTAGGGTATCTTTCATCTAGTCTAGCTCAAGAGCCTTTGGTCCTGAACCCGAGGGACACTCGATTCTGGACAACAGAGAACTAATTTCTAGTGGCACATGCAAACCTTAGGGACACATGCAAACCTTAGGGACACTCGATCTTGGTCAGTTCGAGGGACCTCTCCATTTCCTGAGGCGCAGAGTCCTTGGCTAATTGAGCTACCACTCGTTGGTTGTTATTTTGAACTGTTATGACTGTTATTTTCAAAATAATAGCCTTTATGGACCGTTATTCACTTTTTGTTTTTTCTTAGACCGTGACCGTTATATAGAAAATAACGGAACGGCGACGATCGTTAATTAAACCATGTTTCTAAGTCCATTCTAGGGTTTAAGAAAAATTCACAAAAATAGCATAACTAAAGTAGACATTCAAGACATGATACGACACATGCAAATCATTACATGTAGTGATGTAGACAAGAAATCATTAGATAAACTAAACAATTTCAAGATTAATTACAAATCTTGTCAATCTACAAGTTATGTGAAACCTAGGTTTTTGGATCATCTTCCACATGCAAGTACCTATGCTAACATAACCTTATGATATCATAGAACTTTAAATACTAGTAGATTATCCTAAACCATGTTTGAACAACTACGATGATCCGCAAATTAGGTTTTTTTGTCAACTACTTATTGGCACTTCCGATTGTTTCTTTTTCTGTGATGACGTGGGTCTCCTTGAGGTCTTTGAGCAAATAGGACTATTCCCCCAGGTGATACTTGCTAAAGCCACACAAATACATACTGGGCAAATCTGAGGTAGGTTTCAAACACGAGACGTGGGGAGTAAACCCATGTCTTATGCCACTCCAACTTTCAATGGTATTTGGTGTCTAAAAGCCCCGTGACATCATATCCTTAGTTTAACATTGTTCTACGCTTGTTTTTCGGAGATCTCTAGGTGAATGTCAAGCCCAAAACGGTCACCTACTGCTGGTCTCATCTTTATTAATCAGTAATCTAGTTACAAATCCCTAATTCAAGTCCAAACCCTCATTTTCTAGAAACCCAAGCAATCACACATGGTGGAGAACTAGAAATTCAACTCCTCATGATGCTTTTAAGACAAAGAACCCTCTGAAGCATTTCTAACTCCTAAGTGGTTTGGCCAGCATGGCAATCCCCATTCCCCAATCGGTTTCATGACCAAGGATTGGAAGCCTAATTCTTGTATATGACATGTATTTAGCGTTCCTTTTATCATGGATTAATGGGTTCCCGTTACATCTCACATATTTATATACATAACTTGATAACCAATCTCAAAACCACTACCTACAATTCATACCGATCTGAAATCCTAAAAATTATCAAAGAAACATATAAAAATGAAGTCTAACATCAAGGTATACCAAACCCTAGGTATCCATAGGACTCCAAGTAGCCCCAATCCTCAAATTCATAAGGAACCAAGGTCCCACGACCTCCCCTCATGGCTCACGGCCATTAATGCAAGTCACAATTTTGGGCATATCATGCCCTTCTAGGTCATGATGGCCCATTCTTTTAGATTTTAGGGTTTGGGATTCCATAGACATGCATACTTGATCCAAATTAGACCTTAGGCTTTTATTGGGTATCTAGAATTGAATAAACATCAGAATCAAAGAAGAAACCATGTATGTAATGTAATTCTTAGGTTTGTTTACTTGCCTCACGGTTGAATCCGGCAATTATCCTTGTGTTTGGTTGAAGCCCTAAGTCAATTCCTTCTTCCTCTTGATTTTCTCCATTTCCAAGCTATCTAGTTGCATAACCCTAACTTGAGAGAGGTATTGGGTGTGTGGAGAGAGAGGAACTGGAGAGGGAAAATACCTAGAGAGAGAGAGAGTGTGTGTGGAGGGTGAGAGAGCCGTGAGAGAGGAGAGAGAAAGTGCTGAGAGTGAGCGAGAGATTCCAGTGTGCGTGGGTTTTTGTGGAGAATTAAGGGGTGCATGACCCCTTTTTATTCATGTTGTTTGCCCCCCACTCTTTGAGTTGTACTTGTATCACGACTCTTAATCTGAGTTGATTTTGGCTTCCATATTTGAGTTGTTTTAAAACTCCTAGTTTTAATTGGGGCTCTTCTCCTAATTGATTGTGGTATCCTAACCATTGATTATCTTCTTGTGGTCCTCAACTTGCAGTTCTACCACAGATGGTATGGCCTCAATCATCTATGGGTACCCCTCGACCTAAATGGCCTATCCCACAGCTGAGTTGGTCGTCCAACTCAGATGGGTCTTTTATGGGTCCCGTAAAATCCTATTTAATCAATTAACAAATCAACATTAATTTTTAATCTCCTTAATTAATTAAGTAATCATGCCCTAATCGCTTCCTAGTTCCCAAATGTTGGTCGTTTTTCCCTTAATTGGATTACTTTCATTATTTCGTTCACAAAATTGATTAAATAATATTAAATATTCTAAATTCGAGTTGGGTCCTTCTAATCCCTTTTGACAATTCACTACATTTTCCAGTTAATGTTATATTTGTAACTTTTACGAAATTTTTATAAAAAAATTAATATGGTGCTGAATGCTCGAGTCCTATTTTTTGGCTTCCTGATTTGGACACCCTGTATTTAGTCAGATTCTTCATTTGAAAATCTCTAGATTTATAACAAAATTACTATTGTATAGTTGCTTTTGTATCTAACTAAAAACAAGAAGAAAAATATCATAGGCAAGTTCTTAATTGGTTTGATGAGAGCCTGAGCACCATTGGAAGGTGCTCATGTGGTTGTGTTTGAGTCTTGCTACTAGGGGCGGAACCAGGAATATTGCTTTTTTTCTTTTTTCTTTTTTTTTTTGGGTGGGGGGTTGTTTTGCACAAGGAAATTTTTTTAAAATAAAATTATAAATTTTAATAATCAAATACGTAATAATCAAATTATTGAAGTTGTACTCGATGTTCTTTCATTGAGTTCCATCAATTATTGTTTCAGTATTGATTTTTTTTGCAATTTCAAGGTGGGTACTGGTCCTTTCTTATGCATGCAACTTGTAAGTTACAATTTAAAACTTATTCTTTAAAACCTTAAAAAAAAAAAAAAGCATCCCATGTCTTAATTTTGAACCATTAAAAAGCATGGTTCTACTAGTTTTTATCTCCTTAAAATAAATTTCTTCAATCGGATTTTTCTGACATAATAATAATCAAAATAAAAAATATAATTATAGTTCTTTATCCACAATGGATAACTCCAATTGAGCTAAAAATTCATGTAATAATACAACGAAAATAGACATTGATTTTAAGCAAATTAGATTTCAATATGAGCAACAAAGATTGAAAATACGTAATGACATGTATTGAAATTAGTACATCTATGCAATTTAAAAAAAAATAATGAAAGAGAAAGTGGGTTCGTCGTTCTTCTTCTTTATTCATTCACCAAAATCTTTGCAAGTTTGCGAGATCTCCAACAAAAAGACTTACTTTCTCCTCAGCCTCTCTTTGATCATAAGATTTGGAGCAAGTGTAGATAGATTAGAATGATAATTGGAAAATATCTTCTCCAATCTCTATCTAGCCTTCTTTATTTGTTCCGGTTCCTGTTTCCTTTTTTTTCCTTTTAAAATTTCCCCAAAATTAATGACATTTTTGTTTCATTTTTCTAATGTCAAAACAATGTTTTAAAACTCTCTAAATGAAGGGATGGCTACACATAGGATAGGCCCAAGGAAGCACTTTAGAGGATTTTCAACCAGCTCCAGTGCTGCCCCTGCCCGCCGCGCAACCACCCCCACCCACCCCCCCGCCGCCAAAAAAAAAAAAAAAAAAACTCAAAGGTCCACCCCTGCTTTCTACCAATGAAAAAAATTGTTTAGTGTTGGTTTGTTCTTTTAAATAAAATCCTGTTGTTCTTAGTAGTAACACGGTACTTAATCTATATGTTGAAGATAGTGCACATCGGCTGATGTCCAGATGTTTGGTTCTGTTAAAGTGCATTATGATTGGTTATTTCAGCATTTTGAAGCCGCTTTCTTTTATGATGGTATGCCTAATTCTTCTTCTCAGGATATTGACTGTATGCCTTTAAATCCACTGGAAAATATGCCGGAAGCTCTTAGAAGGCAGAACACTGCAGTTGATAGATTCAGAGAGAACATTAATGGGATAAAAGTAGATAGTGAATCTGAGGAGTGGAGGAGTGGAGGGTCTATAAAATTACATCAAAGTGAGAACTTGGAGAAAGTAGATGGGTTCTGTCAGGTTACTTCATCAAATTATCCCATGAATACCTTGCTGAGTCAGGCGAAGGTTTGTAATCCAGGTCTACTAATTATTTTTTGATTATGTACCTCAGTTTCAATTATCTGAACAAAAGCTGTTTTATGCAGGGAGACACAATTGATGAAGTGTTACAGGCAAAAGCTGCTGCAAATGAAGTTGCTTCTGCACAAGCAACATATAGCCAGCCTTATACTTTTGCACAGATCCAAGCAAGGGAGGCTGATATAAAAGCTCTCTCTGAGCTGAATCGGGCTCTTGATAAAAAGGTGGGTGATTTAATGCTTTACATGCTTCAAGACATAAATACTGTGTGAATTGGCAATGTGTAAATGGCAATATTTTCTGGCAACAGTAGCACTTTTGATGTCAGTTCCTCTTCTTGGTGCATAATTACTGTGTTTATAACATGTTGATGTGTTGATTTGAGCAACAGTCAAATTTTTGGATGTTTCCATACCTGAGATTCAATGGCAATGGAATTCATGCCATTGACATAATATCGTTCGTTGCATCGCTTGAATACTTAAATTGAAGATCTCCTTTTCTTGTAAATGGAAAAAAAATGTTTTCTTGTAGTTCCACCATGGAGGACTGTTATTTAAAAATATTCCTTTGTGATGGAACTGGCCCAACTTTCCTTCTCAACAAAGTGGGTACATTTGAAATTGCATTAAAAACTTTATTGGGCTCAGGAGTGGAGTTAATCATGTTAAAATGAATTTAGTCAAACTTTTTATTCATGCTTTTCTAATAATTCTCGTCACTTGTTGTCTGCTTGAAGGATGATATTTTGTTGATATATTGTTAAATTATTCTAAGAATAGCTACCGAGTCTGATTCTGGAAGTTTCAGTGAGGTGCTTAACTCAATACATACGAGGCCATAGTTTGACGACCCTGACTCTTGATCTGAGTGGCTTGACCTCAGAGTGGAATTTTGGAAAATCTCTGAAATTGAAAGATGCTAACATTAAATTTTTTGTTTCGTATTTTATTTAATCTGGACCATGTTGAATGTCTTGGCCATCTATATGTTAGCCAGCAATCAAAGGTTAGTATCTCTGAATCGGGGAGTATTTTCTGGATCTTCCATCCATGGTGGCCCGTCAAGTTAATGGTTTGGACCTTGCGGCCATAATGTTATCAGACACATGGTAGAAGGGGACTTGCACAATGCCCATTCAGTTTGGTCTTGCACTCTTATTATTTATTAGTTGTTGTAAAATTACAAACTCTACTAGAGCATAGTTAGAGATGGGCACAAGAGTGGAAAAACGAAGTTAAAAAAATGATATAACACTCCTCAGGAGCATAAACAAACAATGCTTCCCTCTTGTTCCAACAATGCTTCTCTCTTGCTGTTCCTATAAATGAACTTTCATGCACATACATCAACTTGTCCACAAAAGCGCCTTCATCTTTCTGGCCATTTGTTCTTCCTAAATTATAAGCTGCAAGTAGAACCTCTCTGTGAAGGTCGGTCTTGAAGTGTTGGGAGTTAGCAGTTGTGTTCTTTTTCTTTTATAGGAAGCTTTGGTATTAGAGTTGAAGCACATGAATGAGGAAGTGGAGTCAAAGCACAAGAATGAGGAAGGAATGGGAAACCAGAAAGGTGGAGATTCTTTTACGGATATGGATCACCATTTCAAGCAGCAGTATGCAATGGTGCTCCTACAGCTGAAGGCAGCTAATGATCAGGCAGGCTGTGCTTTGATTGAAGATTTAAATCAATCCCACCTTTCTTCTCAGATCTTACATTAGGTTGTAATTAATTTTGATAACTTGTAGGTTTCTTCTGCTCTGGTCTGCTTGAGACAACGCAATACTTTCCATGGAAACTCCATGCCTCAATGGGTTAGCAGATCGATGCCGAATTTGGGAGGGTGTGGTGTGCCATCCAGCTCTTTTGACCGCCCTGCTTTCATCTCTCAAGAGTTAGGATCTCATGTTATTGGAATTGTTGAGAGCTCAAGAAGGAAAGCGAGGACAATGGTACATGAAGCTATGGAGGTAATATCTAGTAACAGTGTGCAATTCAGTCTTGTATGGGAGATGTTCTTGATCAGCCAAGTCTAAAGTTACTTTGCCTAATAAAAAATCTCAGGTTGTGTCCTCTTCGAAAGAAGCAGAAGATGCATTGGCTAGAGTTGGCGAGGCAGATTCCACAAATAGTCAGCACCCAGGAGCTGATTCTGGTTTGCCAGCTGTAGGGTCTTGTACTCCAGATACAAGATATGGCTCTGCAGCTTTCCATGACCAACCTACGTGCTTGTTGGAGACAACAACAGCAGTTCATGCACCCAGTTTGAAGCAGAACAATTCTGATGGGAATGAATTGCAGGCCCCTTCAGAGCTTATATCAGCATGTGTTGCGACTCTCCTCATGATTCAGGTAATGTGAATGATATCTTCACTAAACACCCCACTTTTGTTTCAATAAATAGAACATCTCTTTTGTCTTTTCATTATCTGAATTTATCCACCAGTGTTTTTGAGGTGAATGTATATGACTGAAGACCAGAGTTATGACAACTGAACCCTGGTTTATGTGCCAATGATGTTGTCATCTGGCAACGCAAGTGATCCATATAATCGATAAATCACATCCAGATATATGCCAGTGGAACTATAATTAGTCAGCATGTGTATTATGGGTCTAATATGCTTATGGCCATCTTTTTTTCCTTTTCTTTTTTCCTTTTTAATCATCCTCCTGCGCCATTCAGTTCAGAAAAATGTAATTTGTATTTAGCCCTCACATATTATGTGCATGTAGTACGTTTACATAAAACTTTAAAATACATCTGTACAAAATGAGATAATTACTAGAGTGGCAACTAATCAGCTCAGGTTAATTCAGGGTTGGCTTCTGATGGTAATGGATTAAGGCCAGGTAAGAACAGATAAGTAGATAACCATAACCTTACCTGTGGATATATGGATCAACCTGACACATTACTTTTTTCTTTTCTTTTTTCTTTCTTTCTTTTTTTTTTCTTTTTTTTTTTCTTTTTTTTTTTTGAATGCCTTTGATGGCTCCGTAAGTGCTTTCACTACATCTGTTCTCCAGTTCAAATTAAGATTCCCCATAAGCTCATAAAATGTTCAATTCCCAGCATTGTTTTAGAAAATCGTTTCTCTGAACCCCAATTTGGCACGTCCTTCAGCCTTAGATTGAAATGCTTCTACACACTCATGCTGCGGAATCAATTCAAATTACTAATACAATCAATTGATATCGGTTTAAGGACAGTTACCATTACTGGAGGCCTTAGGGTAAACAGTCATGGTCTGCGTCATGGTCAATGTTCTGAGTCTTCTGTCTGATTTATATTGTGGGTCGGGTTTGGACAAGGTTAGAAAGAAGCAGCAGCAGCAGCAGAAGAAGAGTGTTTCTGTTTGATGATATTTGTGCTTTCTTTTATTTTCGTTTTCTGTTTCTCTTCAAATATCCATTTCATCCAAACTAACAAAATTCTGTCCCAGCCTCCAGCTCAGCTTGTTAGTGAGGTCGGAGAATATATGTCATTTGCACTCTTTAACAAAATTTTTTAGTTAGTCTTGGTTTACTTTCCAGTTACCAACTATGAACTAACATGTCATAGATACTGCTAGGACATGCCACAGATATGATAGAGACTTAGATTTACATATAAAAAATGAAGCATCGGATATGAATGGCACAATACATTGCCCATCCTGAAGTGTTTGGGTACGATAGGTTATCAATCCTACTCGCTAGGGACCAAGGGGCAGAGCCTATGATCCCATAGCCCATTAGGGGATGAGCACAACAAAAGAGGGAAAAATAAACAAAGAAAAAAAAATCTCTTCTATTTCAAAAAGAAGAAGGAAAATGCTCCTTCAAAATTTGAGATGATTGAACCGCATGATTGTTTAGCTTCAGTTAGTCCAATCAAAGAGATTGAACTCAAGTCTACTTTTTAATAGGCCATATTAATCAAAACACGAGAAGAACAATATGAACTTTGGCAGTTAATGATTAATCAAACGTACATTTTAGCATGATTGAATTAATTATTGGTACCAAATAGAAGCTTCTGAACTTTTACATATCATTAGTAGCAGTATACTGACCAAACATTTAGCAATGTAATTGAAGGTTGAAACAAATGAAAAATGAAGGGCAAATCTCTCAGTTGGTAGTTTAAAATGCATTCTATAGGCGTGTATTTGGAAGCCTAGTCCTTCCAGGTGGTTCTTGATGATGCCTTTTTTCTAGAGCTTTGGAGCCCTCTTGTGCAGTTCATCCTCCATCCGACCTGGTTTGGCTGGGTTAGGCTCCCCTAGAGTGGAAGCTCTCTGCTAGTTAGTGGTAGCTGGTAAGGTTTGTACCGCGGGTATTTTGAGTTGCCTCAGATAATATATCCGTTGGGTGCTCCTTACATAGATAGGAGAGAAACATAGTTGATCACCTTCATTGTGTTTTTGTCTTTGGTATTTGCTGTCATTTCTTAAGTTTTGTGCTTTGTTTTGGTGTATGTTGGCTTTGTTAGGTGTGTGGTTGAAGCTTGACAGTGGCTCCTTTTCTTGAGTGTGGTCTTTTGCCTTATAAACTTATCCCCTTCACTGTCATTTGACCCATTTGGAAAGAAAGAAATGATAAGACTTTTAGAGGTTTATCTGTGTCTCCAGATACCTATGTGTAGTGGTTTTGAAGGATAGCTAAGTGAGAGATCAGTAGGGTGGAGTTTTTAGCATAGGTAACATGCTCCCTAATTGGTAAGCTTGAAAGGTGTGGTTTTTCTAGGGACAAGGTTGTGAAGTATGAATCCCCTCCATCTTGTCTCTTGAAATTCAATGTAGACGTGCGGCAAAAGGGAAGCTCTGCAGGTATAGGTTGTGTTCTTTGGAATAACAATGGAGAATTGTTATTCATGTTCTCTGAGCATGTGGGCCTCAAGGGGTCGACTAAGGCATAGTTTTTGGTTGTTCTTGAACCTCTTAAGTTCTTTTTTTTTTTTCTTCATTGCAACAAAGTTGATTATGCCAATGCTATTTTTTGGTTGACATTGGTGGATGGGGGCATGGAAATCCAATTTTTATTTCAATGATGTGAAGTTCCTCTTGATTCTTGTCATCAATTTACGTGGATTTTAAGTATCCAAGGAGAGAACAACGAATGGAATGGTTAATGCTTTTGACTAAACATGGGGTGGAAAGGGTTGTTAGTTTTAGTGTACCTTGTAGTTTTTTTTTTCTTAGAGAAGGTATCTCTCTTACACTTTGTTCGCTCTTGTTGGGCTTTTGCTGTATTCCTTGATATAAGTTGTTACCTATTAAAAAAAGAGTGACTGGAGAAGATAGTGACTACCATTCAGGAAATCTCAGAGTTTGGAAGAATGGGAAAACAGTCTGATATTTGTCTTGCACAAAGAAAATAGTGTTGTAAATGGTTGGGTTCATCCTCTGGGTACATCTATATGCATTTTCTAGTTGTCTTTCATGGCTAGATCACTATTGAGTCTTTTTAAATTTATTGTTTCATTTGCATCTATTATTATTATTTTTGGTTACGTCATTGTGGCTTCTTTGTCTCTGGGTATTTTGTGGATATATATTCAAGTAAATTTAATTTCAATATATCTTTTATTTGTTGAATTTTCAGTCTGTACTTTTGTTGAGAAATGCCATGTTGTATCTTTATGCCTTAACTAGTAGCCGACCCAACATAGTTTGTTTTTGGTAAAAGACCCCAACATGGTCGTGATAAGCTTTGATGATGATGGTGAAGATACCGTAATGCATCTGATTCTGACTTTTTGGTGTTTTCATTTGTTATGGCCAAACTTGTAGTTGTATGTTTTCCTAAACTGAATTGTACCTGACTGTATCCTGTTGTTTTTTCCATAACAATGAATTACCGGCTATGATTGAGGCAATACTAACTTTGTGGCTAAATAGATATTTAATAAATATATAGAATAGTGGTCTTGGATTGGTGTTTGACCTGAAATTGTTAAATTTTGATAAATTGTGCGCATGTGAGTGCGTGGGTGGGTGTGTGGAGTGCATTTGTGCCATGGTGCGTGTGCGTGGGGGGTTATGTGTGTATGCCTTTCTCATCATGGATCAGAAATTATCCTAATGTGCAGTTGAATTAACTGTCTCTGGGTTAGGATTGAGCAAAAAATCAATCCTATAAAATTCTCCTAACCTGTGGTTGAATGAATGGTCTCTGGGAATGTCTCATCATGCATTAGGATTGAGCAAAAAAATCAAATCCCTTAAAATTATTGTGGTTGAAGGGCCTTACAGCCTTATGTTTAAGTCTCATCTATGCATTAGGTACACCTATAATCCAAATCACACATACCAAGCCTTATGAATTGGATATTGTCTGTAGGATTAAATTACTACAGCAATGCATATGAAAAATAATTAATTTGGCCATTAAACCAAGGGTTAGGAATGTAGAATAATCTAATCAGTTATCAGAGTAATATTTGGCCTATACCTCAACATCAGTACCCTTTCCATCTTGTTTTATCCCTTAGCATGCATCTAGGTGGGCTCCACTAAGTTGTGTGTAGTTTTCAAATTCCATATTGCACCAGATATGGCTCATGAATATTTTAGAAGCACAACTTCTAAAATATGGTTGTTTACATCTTAGAAGCACTACTTCTCCAGTCCCTTCAAAATGGTTTTTCAGTGCCCATTCACCTCATTAGATATTGGAGAGTTTATTAGCTTTGTTAATTACCAAGACTCAAATCACTTGGCTTTCTGTAACCATCTGATCATAGATCCAATGGTTATTGAAGTCAAAGGGAGATGAATTATTCTGCTAATCTAAGAAATTCTCCTGTATTTGATGGGGCCAGTGGGCCTTAAAAACCTGCCACATGTTCTGTTCTGAAGGATTAATTGGATAGTGAGGTAAAGCTGCACACAACCTCTACTTCTCATAAAATTTAGCAACCTTGTGGGTCCATGATCCAACTCCTCAGAAAATCTGTTCCGAGTCCCATGTCTCGTTTGAAGGAGAGGTTGCAGGAAGAAGACGATGGAAAGAAGGCAAGAAGAGGAAGAATGGGAAAAGCAGCAGCTATGTAACTATGAGATATGATCATAACATTGGTATGACAATGTCATAAAAATGTATTTCATCCTTAAACCGTTTGATCGATCGATCGATTAAAAAAAGGCTTTATTACTGCAGAGAAATGCATGATGGCACCTTTGGCTACATGGTACTATGGCTAATGCTTAGTATATCAGCCAATACTTATTTGTGTCTTGTGTGGTGGAGCATCTATCCCAAATGCGGGCTACGGCTTAGACTTGAGTCTTCACATTTTTGGGAAACGTTGAGGCATGCTTCTATTTTATTCTGTGGTCCATTGATTTTATGCACTTGTATAGTTCCTCTTGCCGTTTTTCTTTTACTCTAAAATGCAATTAGGACTACAGTTTATTGATTTGAGACCTGCCTGCGTTCTTCTAGTATATTCACAGTATATTATTATTTTAAACATCAGACGTGCACGGAACGTCCTCCAGATGAGGTGGTCCAGATACTGGATATGGCAGTCACAAGCTTGCAGCCTTGCTGTCCTCAGAACCTTGATATCTACATAGAGATCCAGAAATGCATGGGGCGTGTCAAGCACCAGATACTAGCACGTATACCAACCCAGACTGGCATCCTTACTACAGAGCTCCAATCCATATAAGAATGGCTGCGAGGAGAGAAGTATTGTTTGTCTTTCACTTTCTCTTATTTGCTTAATTGTTTCTTTTTCTTACATTCTGAGGAATTCCATGTCCACATTAATAATAGAAAAATGGGCATCTGCTTTTGCTTTCATCTCTTCTGCCTGATTGTTGTTGATGGAAAAAATGTATAGGGTTGCAGTTGCACGGCGTTCTGCTTGGTTGTGCTCTCCTTTTTCTTTCAATTTTTCTATATAATAATTGAATTGTAAATGCATTTTGAAACGCTTCTCCACTGATGTGCAGAACAGTTTTCAAATGTAGAAGAATCTCTCTTTACAGGTCACTGATTATTGATTGAAAAGAGTGCTGTGGCAGATGCATTTTTGCCATTTTTATCATGGGCTTTTATTGGTCTGGTGATTGGGGGTCACAAGTTCCCGCTGTTGTAGTTTTCCCCCTCATTCATCATTTTTGTCCTTGTTGAAGCATTAAACCATCATCATCATCATTGCTGCTGTTGCTGCTAGCCTGCTACTGGCCAAGCAACTGTGGATGCTGAGTTTGTAAAGCAGCTTCATGTAGGTTGATTAGAATGGACAAATGCACATGTTGACATTATGTGATCACAAGTTGTTTTTACTTATTCTTTCATTTCTTTTTGTAAACATGCCTCCTTTTATTAGGGAAACTGGATAACATTAATGTTATCTTAAATATAATTTGTTTATTTTTTTTTTCAAATGGGTACCCATTGTGGTGGAATTCTCTATTTACTATGTATTTAACGATTTCTGCTTTCTTCTGATTATGATGAGCTTTAATGTTGGGGTTTTTGTTTGATTTTTTTGGAGAGGAGTGGGGGTTGTGGGGCGGTGGTGTTCAAAAAGGGTTGGAAAGGTCCAATCTAGGAGGGAAAGATTGATTGCTGCTTGGGTACTGTTACTTTTCTGCGTGCCCGGGGGTGGGGTGGTGGGGGTGGATTGGGGGTTGGTTGGTTGACGACGATAAATTGCCCCCCTCAGCTGCTTTTTATGCATCTGGTGGGCTATTGGGCCCCACATGATAATGTGCATTTGGAGGGATTTTTACGTCACTAATAACCCTTATCTGTACTTCAAAGGCCCTCAGGGAGGTAGGTTTCCAAGGTTCAGACTGAGAACCTGGGAGAAAAAAAAAAGAACAGGTGAAAAGATTTGACGTCTTAATTTTTCATCTCAGCTTATACGGCTTAAAGGCCAAGTAAGACCAGTGAAACTGAATAGAGCCTCTCTTTGTAGGAATTGGAACCAATTACTCAGTTCCTGTAAAGGAAGGATTTGGAACCTCTATATATGATGGAAGAAATGACTTGAAAGGTAGGGGTCTTGGGTTTCTTCATTATATCTCTGAGAGAGCTTGATTGAAGGTACTCTATTGTGCTTGTTTGAAGTATATGGGTAGGAACAAAGACCCAAATGAAAAAAATAAAAATAAATAAAGGCTCCAAAAGAAGTCAGTGCTGATCACCGCTTGACCAGTATTTGGGGTTTGTGCAAAAGTTTTACGTCAGGTGTCAATATATTCTTATAAAGAGTAAAGATCTAATTGGACACAAAATTGACAATTCACTTAAGGATGATTTGCACGCTGAACTTTGTTTTTTTTTGGCCTACTCATGTCTTCGTTATTCTCAAGTTTGTTTTTCCCCATAGGATACATAGAAATTCATGAGATGAGTGGTTAAAAATGAAGTCCAAAGGCCAATATATGAAAATAACAATCACTTACCTCTCCTTTGAGGGAAATTGAACCAAAGGATATCCAGTCATCTCCTAGTAATTAAAATTGCAGTATGTCAGTATATGTCACCTGTCCTCGTATTATTCACAACTCACCTGTCTTTTAACATTGGCGAGCATACGTTGTTTTGGTGTTGTGGTAGAAGCACCTCTGAGGGCATAGCTCTGAAATTTGGGAGGTTGTTCTCAGGTTCCCATTAGAAGTCTGACCCTCTCTAGGGCAAGTTTCCAACAACATTTTTGCTGAAGGGGCAGGCCACTTTTCCATAGATAAAGATTTTCATGTTTCATACTTCTGCTTTTCATTGTAGAAAAAGCCTAAAAATAAGCTAAATTTTTTACAATAATTTTGAGATAAAAACAATTTTGACTGGGGGTAGAAAATTTTTTCCCCACACAAGAGAGTTACTTGAGGATTTAGCTCATGATAAGTCGGAATGGTGAAATGGAATTCATATAGCTAGCCAGCATGGATAGCGACAAGGCTTTGATGATGATGATAAGAAATTAGCGGAACCTATTTTCCACAAACACGATACAAATTAATGAAATAAGCCACACGAGTTAGATGATTGCGATCATCCTCCTAAGCCAAATCCAAATGATAAAAAAAAAAAAAAAATATAGAAGTGAGATAAATATCTATTATTTTGTTTTCAAAGTGCATCATATTTTTCGCCATCCGCCGGATCCATCAGTTTTGGAAGTGAGATACACATCGGATTGGGAGCTAGCTTTAGTGTTATTCATGTTTTTTTTTTTTTTAAGAAGTTTTCCTTTAGACATGCCAATGCCACTTCGAGTAGTAATCAAGAAAGGCATGGTGATGGAAAGGATTTGACTTTAGATGAGTAGAATATGAAGTATTAGCCCAACAAAATAATCCAACTCTTTTGTAAGTCATCAAAATTTGGGTGGTACTTGTACAAAGAATTTGGAGAGCACACCCATATCTTATGCTAGTGAACCATCATCACCCAGGTGGGTATCAAAATTTAACAGTTGCGCTGTAAAATTTTCTTTTGATAATGTCACGAAGAGTGAGAAACTTGGGTGATGCCCACTTAAAAGAGGTCGGCGTGTGCAAGGGATTGAATTGATTGAAGACTTGTTTTTGCAACAAGAGGATTCCATGTTCCAATGAGTTTTGTTTCCCTAGGAGATTTGAATCCTATGTTCCTACCCATCCCATTGAAACCGAAAATCCTCTTTATAGATGAACACTAGTTCATTTGTGTACTTTGTTGGAAGGATAATGTGCCACACCAAACAAAAAAGAATAGTGGGCTGCATGAAAGTTATAACAATTTCCATCTCTATTATGAAATCCTCTCTTTACATGGGCACATTTGTGTGACCACTATACATGGAAAAAAGTGTAAAAAGAAAAAATCTTTTTTGCATTACAGTAAAATCTGTATTTGGTGCAGGTGCTTTTTACGAGGAAAAGTAGGCAAATGTATTGACTTTCCATGATATTGTGGAAAACCCTTTTTGACGGGGGAGTTGGCTGAATTTGGTTTTCTCAAAATACAAAAACGCTTCTTTGAGTAGTTTCTTCTCCTGAAAAGTAAGCAAATGTTTTGACTTTTGTGGTTAGCATCTCCGTCTCTACATTAACTAATAATGATCGATCCCCAATTCGTGTAAGAGTCATGCTACACTCCACTTGAAGATTTATCTTAAAAAAAAAACACTTATGATGCATAATAACTAAAGGATACAATCAATAAACACATTTGAATGCAACTCACAGGGACACACATATTAAACTAACCAAATTATCTTACCACTTACCTTTCTTAGTCCTCAATAAGAGTTTATTAACTACAAACTGTACGAACTCAACAATGTTTAGAACAATGACTAAAGTGTAATTTGGCCAATGTCAAATTTAAGATGAGTGTCAATTCAAAAGAGTTGCATTGCATCACATGAAAAGATAAAATTGGTAATAGATTCACCCCATAAATAAAAATGAAAAAAAAAGTGGAAAAAAAAACCAAAAATGGAAATTCTTTAGATTTGTACTCAATATAAAGATGCAAAAGTAGACAAACAGATCCACCGGCCTAGAGTCATCACACCCTACATCATCAGCGTGGATCCCAGATCAGTCATTTCATACCCCTCTCTCTCATTTCCCCGAGAAATTCCCAATCCATAGCATCTTTCTTCAGCAAAAACAGTAATAAAAAGGCAATAAAGCCAAAACCAAAGCAATCCACCTCGAATTTCTCTCCTTCTTCAAACCCCAACAACAGAAGAACGAGGAGGGGAGGAGGAGGAGGAGGAGATGAGAGAAGATGAGGACCACACGAATTGGTTCTCCCGCTGGGAGGAGCAACTCCCGACCCCAGAAGAACTCACCCCTCTGACCCAAAACCTCATCCCACAAGACCTCGCCCTGGCCTTCGACATCACCCCAAATCGTAGTCCTCCTCCCCCTCCTTCCTCCAACCTACCTCCCTCCTCCTCCTCCGAGTTCGCCGACTCGGCCGGCCCTGACGAGCCAGCTCGGACCCTGAAGCGGCCCCGCCTCGTGTGGACCCCACAGCTCCACAAGCGCTTCGTCGACGCCGTGGCCCACCTCGGCATCAAGAACGCAGTCCCCAAGACGATCATGCAGCTGATGAGCGTCGACGGCCTCACCAGAGAGAACGTCGCCAGCCATCTGCAGAAGTACCGCCTCTACCTGAAGCGGATGCAGGGGCTCTCCGCCGGCGGAGCCTCCTCCGATGCCGCTGCGGACCGCCTCTTCGCCAGCGCGCCCGTCCCCCACCATTTCCTCCATCGGGGCGCTGGGCCGCCTTCTGGGGGCGGCGAGCATTACCTTCCCTACGTGCCGGTCGCTGCAGCGGCGGCGTTTCAGCACCACCACCATCAGATGGCCGTGGCAGCGGCAGCGCAGCAGCATCAGAGGCATATGGGGCATTTCGGGTCGCCGCCGGGAGGGCAGTTTGAGCACGGGTTTTTGGCACGGGGAACGCAGGCGGTGCATCGGATGGTGCAGGGAGTGGCATCTGGGCCGGCTTATGTGGAGGATTTGGAGTCGGGTGGAGGAGGGAGGAAGGTGCTGACGCTTTTTCCGACTGGGGAGGAGTGAATACTGGTATTTTTTTGGTTTTGTGTTTGTTAATTTGGGTGTTTGGGTGCGGCGGAAATTGGATTTGGGGAATTGGGTTGGATTAGTTTTGTCGTGGGTTGTGTTGTTTTTAGGTGTTTTGGTGATGGGAGGAATTCAGTTGGGTTTAGTTAAGGGTTTAATGGTTTTGGGATTTCAGGTATTGGAGGAGTTAGAATTTGAAAAATTGGGGATTTGTCTGAGTGGAATTCTAGCAAGGGAAAATTGGGCAGGGCTTTGGAGTCCTAAACCGGAGGAATTTGGATTAGGGTGATTAGGCTTTTGTGTATCTGAGTATCTGGTTGTTTGAGGAACTGAGGGCATTTAAGTTTTGGTGGCTTGCGTCTTCGCGTCATACTGATAATGAAATGGGCGAATGGGGTTTCAATGCTTGAGGGTGTCAACGGGCATAATAGGGCTATAGAAACTGGGATTTCTATTCTCTATAGATCCTGTTTGCATGTTTTCTACCCCTGGTTGGTGTTAGAGTTTGTGCCTTGTTTGAAATTGAGTTGTTTCTGTGACGAAGGTGGACAGTGGTGTCACTTCAAGTGGTATAGTCTCCAGGTCTTGAAATTGTTCTTTCAGAGCCGTACTTTTCACTTTTGTGGTTCAGTTTCTGTTGTCATCTGTGGTTGGGGTTCCAATGGTCCTAATGCTTTGTGTTGGTTTTTTTTTTTTTTTCTTTTCAAGTTGGTATTGGTGGTGGGGATTACTATGTTAATCTCTCGTTCTTGTGATTGGTGGTGAAATTGGTGTTGGGGGGCTTTTTCTTCATGTGACGCTTGGATACGGCTACTCTTGTTGTTTCACATTCAATGTCAAGTCAGAGTCATACCGGGGTAACATAAGTTAGTAGTGTTGTTCTTTTGTGCGCATGGTGACCATTTATGTATCCGGATAAATTTGTTGTTTTATCTGTTGCTTGGGTGGGTATTGAGTTTGAGTTATGGGGTTATTTCTTGCTGATGTTGTAAATTAGTGGCTTATTTCTGTTATGTGAGTAGGCCAGTAGCATTCCCTGTTATTGGGGAGTACATAAGAAAACTTTGATGTTATTGGAATGTTGTATGTGATCTTCATTTTCAATGATCTCAAGAACATTGAAATGTACTTTAACTTTCTAAAATTAATAAT